>CM046660.1:130840736-132047611 GCA_025594165.1 Tamias sibiricus
ATAAAGTTACTAATTTTTATATTTTAAAATTTTCAAGAGTTAAATGTCTATTCAAGTCCTTTGCCTATTAAAAATGTAAGAAAATATGAATAAATATTTCTCCAAGTTGATTTACAAATGGGCAACAAGTACATGAAAAGATGTACAATATCACTAACTTCAGGGAAATGCAAATCAAAACCACATGAGGTAGTACCCCACATCCAATGGGACAAATACTATTAAAACACACACACACACACACACACACACACACACACACCAGAACATAACAAATATTAGCCAGCAAGCAAAGAAAATGGAACTCTTGTGCACTGTTAGTGGGAATATAAAATGGTGTAGCTTCTGTTGAAAACAGTATAAAATTTTTTCCAAAAAATTTAAAAATTAGAATTAGCTCATGATCTAGAGATTCCACATTTGGGTATATATTCAAAATATATATCAAAGAGATATTTCATATCAATGTTCATAGCAATACTATTCACAATAGCCAAAAGGTAGAAGCAACTTAGAAGTCTATCAACAGTTAAACAGATAAGCAAATTTTGGCAAATACAATAAAATATTACTTAGTCTTCTAAAGGGAGGAGATTCTGAGAAATGCTATAATATAGATAAAACTTGGGGACATTATGCTAAATGAAAAAAAGCCAGTCACAAAATGACAAATATTATGTTATTCCAATTCACAGAAATTGAAAGTGGAACAGCAGTTGCCAGGGGCTGGAGAGAGAGGGAAAGAGGAGTTATTTGAGTATAGTTTCAGTTTGGGAAGATGAAAAAGTTCTAGAGACTGATTGCACAACAATATGAATACACTTGTGGTGGTAATTTGTACATTATGCATGCATTTTTTACACCAAAACATTTTTAAATTATAACAAAATGAACCAGTTGTTGGACAATATTGCCTTGATTAGTTTAGTCAAAATGGCTAATATGATATCCTATCACATTCACCTATTGAATTTTCTTTATGATCATCTAATTAGTTAATAGGACATACTACTTTTAATGACTTTTTCGTTAATATCCCCTTATGCCTGAAGAAGATACAATAGCCATATCTGAAAAAATAAAATACTATTAAACATTTTCAAAATACAGGCATCCCTTCTGAAAAAAATCAGGACAAGAATGAGCAATGAAGGAAGAACTGAGGTAAAGAAGAGTAATGAGGGGAATTTAGTTATTTCCATTGAGTCCATGTGTAAACTGCCTCCGCCTAGCCACCCGTCCATCCTGGAGTTTTAGGCTCAGAATAGTTTTACACTCCCTTCCATGTTCTTTTAAATCATTTTGCTGGGAAACAGATTCTGGATTTGTTTTATCAAGACAAATCAATAGAGTGAGCCACTGTGATGTTCTGCAGAACATCCAAATCCTTTTAGACTCTTAGGAAACAAGATAGGAGAGTAAATATAGTCTCTGAACAAGAACAGAAGTGTTTACTGTAGTACTTCCCTAGGGACTTTTGTTTCCTACTTCTGGTACTCCCATTGATAATAATAGGGGGAATGTATTTTCCAGATCAACAGCTAAGGCCATGTTAATCTGCTTTAGCAAATATTCCACATCTTATACAGCAGCTACAATAGTGCTATGCTTGGTTGAGTCCAAAGTAGTCTAGTATCATCCTTCAGCATTTAACAAGTTTCTGTTGTGGCCAGACTGATGCATACCTCATGTCTTCAAAGGTGGCACTAATCTCTGACATTCTCCTTCTGATACAATACTGATTTTCATTTACTGTCATAGCCAAATCAAATAGTTTTAGAGTCCTCTAACACACCACAATGTTTCTTAACCCCAAGGCTAAAGAATTAATGCCAAAATACCAACTGTGTCTGTTGGTACCATTTGGGTAACAGGAAAATGATCAATGGGAGAATCAGATCCCCAGAAAATGGACTCTGAGGCAGAGATTTCTGTTCAGGGAGTTTTTTGAAGAGAACTGTGAGCAATAATCCCTGTGAGAGATAGAGGATGTGGGGTTTGGTATGGGGAGAAGCCGAATTATAGTGCAATTAGTCTTCAATTGATTCCACAGGGAATCTTAAAGCTGGGACAGTCCTTCAGAGTTGTCCCAAACTGAAGCAAAGGAGCCAGGATTTTGTGCCACTGCATTGAACATTTATTGAATTCAGTATGCCACAGAGAGGCTTCTTTCATACACAAGAGTCAGTTTAATTTCAGCTGAAGGTAATGCCTGGAAAGGAATTTGGGTTTGAGCCACAAGCAAGCAACATCACTGGCAATGGAAGTAATAAAGGCCTAAAATCTGAAAGGGAATATTAATAATCATCCTAAAGTCTATTACTATGGTCTCCATATTTAGCATTAAAATATAGAAAATAAAAATATTGCAGAGGACATAACTATTACTATTATTCATTATAAAAAGTTACCCATTGTTTATATAAATTTAAGTTTAACTAGAAAACCTGGCCACTCTATCTGGCCACACTATCCCTACATATGTATTAGAGAGAACATAAAAGAAAAAAACTAAAAGAGTATTAATGCATTTTTCTTTTATAGTCTTATACTGTGGATAATATGAAAACCTGATATGGAAGACCAATAATTAAAAATTGGTTAACCTCAACAACTTTTTCTTTATTCAGAATCCTCAGGTTGTCTAATTATAGGGATTCAATGTTCTTCACTATATAGGAAACAGAAATATGCTTAGAAAGAACATTTTGGAAATATTAAGGAAATTGGATTGTAGGAAAGACATAGGACACAGTATACCAAAGAGAGAAAAAACTGGAGCCATGAGAATCGAAAGAAGGGAAGGAGAAGAGATATCACTGAGGGAGATTCAGAGAATTTACTGATTACATGATGTACAAAACTAGAGGGTGAACAAAATCTAATCAAATTGTATGCTCTTGATTTTAGGTTACAGAAAAAAGAAAGATGGTATAAGATACATGTTAAGCTGGGTATGGTGCTGCACATCTGTAATTCCAGGAGCTCAGGCAAGTGAGGCAAGAGGATACCAAGTTCAAAGCCAGCCTCAGCAACTTAGTGAGGCCCTAAGCAACTTAGTGAGACCCTTTCTCAAATAAATAAAAAATAAAAATGACTAGGGATATGGCTCAGTGGTAAAGCACCACTGAGTTCAATCCCCACTACCAAAAACAAAAAACAAAAAAAAAAAATGTTAAACAAAAAAAAGAAATAGATTTGAAGGGAGAGAAATTATACATGTCATATCATTCATCAGACTATAATATATGTGAATTAATTAACTAATATACCACACCAAGCTGTTGTTATTGAGCAGGTGATCATTTTCCACTAAATATATTACACCTGAGACTTCATAGATATTTTTAACTACCTGGCATTTCTACAAGCTGTACTCAGGATGTTAACTTACACCAGGAAGAATTATTAGCTAAAAATATAGACAAACCCTGAGAAATAAAAATTTTCAAATTTAGAATCTTAATTGAAAGATTCTATATTTATTAGAAGTGTTTGTCTACAATATCAATTCCTAACTCAATTTTGTTTTTAAAAATTATATTATCTATATTACTAAGAATCTTTTTTTAAATATTTTTAGTTCTCAATGGACCTTTATTTTATTTATTTATATGCACTGCTGGGAATCGAACCCAGTGTGAAGGAGCCCCAATTAGGAAGGGTTATTGCGGCTAGCTGGAAGCCATAAGTTCCACCTGATATGTATGTGACGCACCTGTAAACGCACGTGAGGCACCCGCAAAGCTAAAGGTATATAACCGGGTGAAAGTGGTCTGAGTTAGGAGAACGAATTCATTCAGTCAGTCGTGCAGTCGCTCGGTCGGTCAGAAGAAGAGTTCGGGTCGGAGAAGAAAAGAATCAGAGCGGCCAGAACGTAGGCAGAGCGGTTACAGAAGAGAAACCAGATAGAAGAAGTAATTGCTGGTCAGAGTTAGGCCGAGGCTCCCGAGGGCTGGTCAGAGTTAGGCCGAGGCTCCCGAGGAAGAAAGAAGAAAGAAGAAAGAAGCTCTAAAAAATAAGCTCTCTCTAAAGCTCTTTCTATCTTTCTTTCTCTCTCTCTAAGCTAAGAAGACAAGAAGAAAAGCTCTCTCTAATCTTTCTCTCTAAAAATCTTTCTTTCCCTCTCTAAGCTCTCTCTAAGAAAGTAGAAGTAAAAGTAGTAATAGCTTTACTCTGCCTCCGAGTTTTTCTCCCGCGGCGGTTTGTGGCTGGCCATGACAGGCAGCTTACAAATGGTGGCCCGTACAGGGAACGGCAGGCAGAGAAGAAAAGATAAGAAATAAGAACAAGAAGCTAAGATAGTGAGGAGAGCGAAGAAAAAGCATAGCCTCAGACTCAGTTGAGACCAGCAAAAAGAGTAGTAAACAAGAGAGCATAGCCTCTGACTCAGTTGAGGCCAGTTAAGAATTAAGCCGAAGCAGAGTAGCCAGCGAAAAAGCCGAAGCAGAGTAGCCAGCCAAAAGCCGAAGCAGAGTAGCCAGCCAAAAGCCATAAAAAATAAAGAAGCCAGAAAGTAATAGCATGGTAAAAGCCATACAGAGAAAAAGCCTTGAGCTTTAGCAAAAAGCCATAAAGAAAAAAGCCATGAGCTTAAAAGAAAATAGAGAATTAAAAAGCACGGTGAAAACCATGCAGAGAAAAAGCCATTGAGCTTTGGCAAAAAAACCATAAAAATAAAGAAGAGACAAGAAAATAGGAAAAAAAAAAAAAAAAAAAGTCAAAGCCGCTTATGCAATTGTGCTTAACTAAGTGCATTAGCTGCTTATCAGCAGTAGGCTTCCTTAAAGCCGCAGCACCTCCTCAAAAAGGGCTCAAATATCCACCCTTTTAAAAACAAAAGGTTAAAAGCTAGGTAGGGACAAGAAAATAAAAGAAAATAGAGAAAATAAAATAGAGAAAATAGAATTAAAGCATCTTTTTAAACTAAAGGGGAGGAATATGAAGGAGCCCCAATTAGGAAGGATTATTGCGGCTAGCTGGAAGCCATAAGTTCCA
Organism: Tamias sibiricus; assembly: GCA_025594165.1. Taxonomy (NCBI): domain Eukaryota; kingdom Metazoa; phylum Chordata; class Mammalia; order Rodentia; family Sciuridae; genus Tamias; species Tamias sibiricus. The sequence continues at coordinate 130,845,735 of CM046660.1, forward strand.
CCTGATATGTATGTGATGCACCTGTAAACGCATGTGAGGCACCCGCAAAGCTAAAGGTATATAACCGGGTGAAAGCGGTCCGAGTTAGGAGAACGAATTCATTCAGTCAGTCGTGCAGTCGCTCGGTCGGTCAGAAGAAGAGTTCGGGTCGGAGAAGAAAAGAATCGGAGCGGCCAGAACGTAGGCAGAGTGGTTACAGAAGAGAAACCAGATAGAAGAAGTAATTGCTGGTCAGAGTTAGGCCGAGGCTCCCGAGGAAGAAAGAAGAAAGAAGAAAAAAGAAAGAAGAAAGAAGCTCTAAAAAATAAGCTCTCTCTAAAGCTCTCTCTATCTTTCTTTCTCTCTCTCTAAGCTAAGAAGACAAGAAGAAAAGCTCTCTCTAATCTTTCTCTCTAAAAATCTTTCTTTCCCTCTCTAAGCTCTCTCTAAGAAAGTAGAAGTAAAAGTAGTAATAGCTTTACTCTGCCTCCGAGTTTTTATCCCGCGGCGGTTTGTGGCTGGCCATGACAGGCAGCTTACACCAGTGCCTCACACATGGTAGGCAAGCAATCTTCCACTGAGCTACAACCTCAGCACCCTAAAGATTTTTTTTTTTTAAGTGGAATTTCTCTGCACAAAAGGAGAGCATTCCTACCCTCAGGACTCTGGCTTTCCTTACTGGCATTCTCCTACTCACTTATTTTGGATTAAGTTGCCATTTGATTTCTCCTAAACCACGATGCCCTTCGCATCACCCCTACATCGTTTTCTACTTCTAGTAATCAATCCAGAGCCTCCAACAGACCCATTAAATCTGTGTGTGCATCCCAGAAGATCCCTTCATAGCATCCTCAACTGCTAGATGTTTATGTAGTATGGTGTAAGGACAGAAAAATATTAGAAAGTAAATATAAATAAGGCTTTTCTTATGTTCTTTCAAAATTGTAAAATATAATGCAACATTTACATTTGGTAGATACTTCAACTACCAGTGACTTAGCCACAGTTATTAGCTGTGGGGGTTAAAATACCCACTATGGACATCAGTGAACAAAACAACGGCTCATCCAAATGTGTTCTGCCAATCAGAAATCCCTTTTAAGAAGTATTGCACACCATCTCCTATATTTCCTAACCATATCCAGCAAAGACAAAAGTATGTAATACACTTAGCTATGCCAGTTTAAATTACTTTAAGGAAGCTTATCTTTGTACTATGTATTTTCCATCCAAAAGGACCATTCAATTTTCCACTGTAATCATTTACAAATTATTAAGTGTTGACTTTTATTTATCTGTGTGTGGATTATCCATCAAAGTTTTAAACCAAGATAGCTTCTAGCTACAATTAAGTATATTTCCAGATTAACTTCTTGCTTTGTTAGTTTTTTTGATGTGCGTCTAGGGACTATAAGAATAACTTGTCATGGCATAACATAGTAGGAAGGTAGGTAAATGTGTTATTGACAAAAAAAACAAACAAACAAAAAACATAATATAATGGCATTTCAACCCCAGAGAGAAATTATTTTTATATTATCCATTACCAGATTAAATTTTTCAAGTTTTTGCTGGCTTCAGTTTATATAATTAATATGCACTGCATAGCAAATCACTACACTTATCTAGTAAGTACAAACTTCTTGGACCTGGGTGTTTCCTATGTGCCAAGCAAAATGTCAGGTACAGAATAGGTATAGTTGTTGAAAGTTGTTACTAAATATTATATTAACACTCCTGTTATGTAATTATTGTAGCTAAAGATAAAATTGAAGGACAATGACCCTAATTGTAATTTAATGGTTATATTACAATGCTTAAAGTGAAAAATCATTTGCTCCTCAGCACGGTGAATTATTAGGAGCTTTCACTGATAACTTGTACTTAAGATTAACTGGGTTTAACTTTTCAATCAAATATGACAAAAACTATATACCTTGTATCTCAGTGGTAAAAATTACAAGTTAAAAATAAAAATGATGGGGCTGGGGCTATGGCTCAGAGGTAGAGCACTCGTCTCACACGTATGAGGCCCTGGGTTCGATCCTCAGCACCACATAAATAAAATAAAGGTATTGTGTCCACCTACAACTAGAAAAAAAATTTTTTTAAATAAAAACAAGCTAATGCTATATATACATTTAATTGGGGTATAAAAATAATTGTCAATATTTATGTAACTTTTATTCCAGGTACTACTATAAGCATTTTTCCTTAATTCTCATTTAAAAATTAAGAAATACCCTTTATTATCAATATTTTCACAGTTGAGAAAAATGAGGTGCTGAGGAGGTAACCGAGTGGCTAAAATTTTCACAGCAATTAGGGGCAGAACTGATATTTGAACCCAGTACATTCCGGTGTCAGAGCCTATACAGTTAACCACTAGACAACACTATCTCCCAGTTGAATTATCTGCCCTCTTCCTACTAAAGATAACACACATAAATGGTGCGCCATGTTTCTCTCATACCTATCTGACTAAAACCAGAAAATCAATTGTCTTTAACTCTCTATCAGTGACAACCTACTCTGACAACACAGGCTGAGGTAGATGTCCCACCTGTCCTATATTCACCTCTCACATTGCACTTGATATGCTGATCTGTCAACATTTTTTTCTTTTCATTCCCCAATTGATTATAATTCCGTCAAGCAAGGATTATTGAAAGATGGGCACACAACACAGACCTAGAATACAGTATGGGTCTAGTGTCTGTTGCAAGAACAAATGCTTCTCATTGTTGCAGGTCTGCCTATTGGCTCTCCAGACTACACCAGTATTGTCATATCTACCCCTCTACCAACACACCACCACCACTTTGATGTCAACTTTTGCAATTCTCCACAATGCAACAAATTTCACATTTGTCTTTGAAATGCTTTGGAAGGCATACCAATAACTGTTCCAGGAAAAACAATATCTTACCTTCTAAATCTTCTTTCTCAAAGTGTGTTTTGAGAATAGAACGAGTACCACCTCTATCCACAACTGCTTCTTCATCATTTCTCTGTAGAATGGGGAAGAAGAAGATCAAATAAAAATAATATATCTTAATTTCAAAAAATAAGGCTTACTATGCTCTAATATTTAGGGGCTTAATTCACTCACTTAAATCCATTTGTACATTAGTAGTCGATTAGATTATCAAGTATGGATTTTAGAAAATAGACTAAAATAAATTTGACCACATATTCACTAAGGAATATCATTTGATTTTCCATGACATCGATGGTACACAAACATTCTCATTGGCATCATTTGCTAGTGAAATGAAAAACAGAAAACAAACAACTATACCATCAATTTAGTAACATACGTCTTTATTCCTGATAAGGAATTCTTATTAACAAAATCACATTTTGAACCACATAAGGAAAATATGAAAATCATTAGTATTAACACCACTAATGCTATGTCAGGGGGAAATGATTCCACTGCCATTAAATATTGATCAAATCCCTTGAAAACAATTAGTAGGCAATTAGTAGGTAAACAACAACTCTAATTACTTTGCTTCAGTATAGTACTTTTTATTCAAACTAGATGGTAAATTATGATGAAGTATATTAAGCCTTAATTTAATTTCCATATATACTTTTACCAAATTAGAATGGCTTGGCAAATGCTACGAAATCTGAACATTCATGTTCAAAATAATACACTCACTAATTTGGTACTCAATAAAATAATGGGGAAAGCATTTAGTATAATCAATTTGGCCATAGAGGATGTTATGGTTTGAATCTAAAATGTCCCTAAAATTCTTATGTTAAAGACTATGTCCCCAATGTAGCAGTGTTCAGAGGTGGGGCTTTTGAAAGGTGATTGGATCATAAGAGCTTTAAAACCTCATGGATGTATTAATTCATTGATGGGTTTATAATTTAATGTGCTACAAGGAGGTGGTGGAAACTTAGGAGGTGAGGTTTAATTGGAGGAGGTAGGTCCTTAGGGGTGTGTCCTCAAAGGTTCAATCTTGCCCCTGGATGATGATGATGATGATGGATTCTCTCCTCCTCCTCCTCCTCCTCCTCCTCCTCCTCCTCCTCCTCCTCCTCCTCCTTCTTCTTCTTCTTCTTCTTCTTCTTCTCCTTCTCCTTCTCCTTCTTCTCCTCCTCTCTCTCTCTCTCTCTCTCTCTCCCCTTCTCCCTCCCTCCCTCCCTCTCTTTCTCTGATTCTCCCTACCATGAAGTTTACTCTACCATGTTTTCCCTACATTGACATTCTACCTCACCACAGGCTGAGAAACAATAGATCCATGCACGTGACCATGGCTGAAATCTCCAAAACCATGAGGCAAATTAACCTTTTCTGTTTTTAAATTATTTCTTTCAGGTATTTTGTCACAGCAATGGAAAGTGGACTAACACATAGAAATAAATGAACTAAAGGAAGTGAAATATATTATTTCATACTTTTATCTGTTTGTGAACATCCATGTAACAAATGGCTTAAAAGTGAACACTGAGCATAACAGGAGAAATAAAAAGATAAACTAAAGGTGAGTGAAGCTTCCAGAATCTATTTCCAAGTCTATTTTAGTACATGAACTATTTTGAAAAAGTAAAAATCTTTCCTTCTTTGAAATTCAAAGAGTATGCCAAAGAAGCAGGGGGAAAAACAATCTTTTCTTCTACCCATCAATTAACTTAACACATCAGATCCTAAGGACATGCCTTTATTTCATTAAGAAAGCAATTTTTGACTGAGTACCACAATGCATACTACTGAAAGTAAGAATTATGGGAATCCAGAGACAAAAAGGAATAATTGCTCATTTAAGACCATAAACAGAACAGACAGGGAGTGAAAACAAATGAAAAGCCAATGTTTCAAGCTTGATAAATTTGTGCCAATAAGATACATAAAGAATTAGAGTAAGAAGAAGAAAAATAAAAGAAGAACCAAAATTGTCAAGACACATATATTTTGAAAAATGATACAAAATTATTTTGCAATGTTTTTGTACTTGAACTATATGATTGTTGGTAACCTCAAGAAGGAATACATGTAAGGAACATATCAAAGTCAAAACCTAATCAAGTGAAGTAATGAGGTAAATTATTGTGAATAAATGGAGGTAGAAGAACATATCTTATCTTGCAAGACACTGCAGATTCTTATTAGGACCCTCCCTTATCAACTCTCTTTGCTTTTTTGGCTTATGATGAGATTTAAAGCCCAACAGGTCCCAAAAGATGAGGTATAAAACATGACCAGGGATGGAATTGTGGCTCAGTGGTAGAGCACTTGCCTAGCATGCATGAGGCACAGGGTTCAATCCCCAGCACCACATAAAAAAGCTAAATAAGCAAAAGAAAGGTATTGTTTCCATCTACAACTTAAAACATTTTCTTAAAAAAATGGCCAATGAACAGTTGAGCTACATTCAAAAATAACTGCAAGATTTTTCCAATTTGTACCAACAGAAATCCAGAGAATGTGGAAATGGAAATTAAGGATTGGGATAATGATAGAAGGAATATGGAGGTAGCTTGGGTTCAATTAATTCATGCAGGTTCACTAAGCAAATTCTATATTCAGTGTTAAAGTTCCCAGGGTTAGAAAGAGCTCTAATAGTTTGGTTGATTGGCTAAAACACAGGCCAAAAGGTGGGCCACACTAAATGAAGTTAAATTGCCAGTACAGCTTCAGCATACTATTGAGGAAAAAGTGCCCAATGGCTTAGGGAAAATGGAATGTTTGACTGGATTTATCATAAAGGCCTGCTCACCCTTTCCAGGAGGGTCCAGAGGATACAGTTTTTACCATGACTGTGAAAGATAAATTTGTGAGGGGAATTAAGCATCCTTGAGGATAACTATGGTCTCTTACCATAGGTTGGAAATTACAACAGGAACTGCTGTCATTGAACTGTCATTGATACGTAACTATGATGGAATAACTAGATCCCAGGGTAAGGGGGTGGCAAGGGTCAAGTAATAGCACTTAATCACTAAGACAAGATGGGTGTCCTCACCATATGGAAAATAGAATCAAAACAATAACAGTCCTACTCAAAAAGAATTGTGTTACTGACTAGTTGATTAAGGTGTCCCTACAAGTGAAATAGATGGATTGTCCGCTAAATTTTTTATCTATATAAGCCAAAAGTTTCTAAGCCAAGTGAACAGAAGTCTAATCTGAATCATCGAAACAGAGAGTCATGCCTCTCAATAAATTCCCATACTGTAGCCACCTTAAAAGCACAGAATCCCTTGAATAATCCACTAGAGGAAGAACCCTGCTACACTGCCAAAAATTTATAGTATTTATAATAGCTCTCTCCAAAGGGACTTCTCACCTTTTACCAAGGTGGCCATACACTGGGGATATGGAAATAACTGACTTTGGGGGTATTTCTGGACACTGGCCTTGAATTAATACTTATCCCAGTAGACTCAACTTGTAACGGAGATCCACCAGCCAGAGAGGGCCTTATGGATATTAGGTAATCAATGGAGTTTTAGCTTAAGTTGGTCTTGTCATGAATTCAATGGGTTGCTGGACATATCTTGTGATTATTTTCCCATTTCCAAAATGAATAATTAAAGCAGACATGGATTACAACTACAGGAGTTTTCAAAATTAAATTGGTCTTCTTTTCTTTTCAAGTAGTTATACTTTTGGCACTTCTAACGGATGAAAGGGAGGTACCAATACAGAAAAGAATGAAGTTGCTAGGAAAGAAATATATTTTTTAAAATTGCCCTGTGGTAAGTATCAGAAAAGATGACAATGATCCAAGGACTTAGCCACCAGCATTAAAGATAAGAACTTGATTTTTCTGAGATGTAAAGGGAATATCAGAAGAGTTGTTTTCAGAGACATTCTGAAGAAACAAGAGAATGGCAGATGAGAAAACTTCTATTAGATGGCCTTGTTTTGGGTAGTGGGGGTACTAAGAAATGACATCATTTTCCAACACTGACAGAGTGAGTACATAAAGGAACTGAGTCATTTAGAAGAGTAAAATACTTGAAATCTTATGCATATGTGTATAGAACATTACATGGTACCCCATTAATATGTAAAATTTTTATGTTTATGTGTATCAGGTAAAGTTTCAAAAATTAGAAAATGAAAACATTTTTTAAACCTGCTTTGAGAATGGCATTATAATCAAAACAGGTAACTATTCCCATAAGGTCTAATTTGAGATGGCCAGAACAAAGGATTCTAAGAGAAAAAAATCACAATATTTTCTAATTTCTTTTCACAAAGTATAAAGACAGTTAAAACCCTGTAAGAACAGACCATAGCAAGTTATACCATTCACACCTTAATATCATATTTCCAATTACCTGTTCTGATTAATTTATTAATCTCTTAGAAATATCTTCAGAGGATTAGGTACTGCACTAGTAAAAGAAGAATGAGGAATGTAGTTAAATATTTTCCTAATTATTAGATAAAATGAATAGCATTGTTCAAAGTCTAAGCAGATGTTATAGTCAGGTGTCTAAAGTGAGGGAAAATGTATCTAACACATATTGTTTTATACCAAATAAAGTTTTAAAATTCTGTGTTGGTGAAAATCATGAATTATTTACATATATAAATGTTTTTAAATTCTGGAACATAATCTTGATAAAAATTTGTATCCATGTTTTACAAATATACTTATTTTCAGGCAAAAGATAACAGACACATATTTCAACTTAGGAAAATCAGCTCTCATGTGCTTCACACACAGACAAATACACAATGGAAAGACATATTTTTTTAGCTTGAGGCCTTGTGTCTTTCTGCCAAAGTTTTCATAGACATGTCAGGGAAAAATGTTTAAAATCACAGTTAAAGAAATGTATACTATGAATGCATGAATATTAGAGAAAAAGTGAAAAGATCAGATTCTGAAGAGCAGAGGCCATTGCTCTGCTCTTTGGCAAAGTTTTAAAACCCTGTTGTTTTGAGCAATAGGAGTAATAGATAGGGGCTGGGGTTGTGGCTCAGCAGCAGAGCGCTCGCCTTGCACATGTGCAGCCCGGGTTCGATCCTCAGCACCACGTAAAAAAACATTACTTTTTAGTTGCATTGCATTGTGTACAACTAAAGTAAATAAATAAATATTTTTTAAAAAAAGAGTAATAGATAAAACTAAGGATGGAATTTATATAATTTTCCTGAACCAGACAAATGCAACTTTTAGTCCACTTAGGATCTGATATTGACACATTTACAAATTATTTTATCATCTGTGCATGATATATTCAAATATGTGTCATGTTGGAATACATCTCTGCCCTCTGGGATGTTTTTAGGCAGAATGCCAAAAACTAAGTCCGGCATCTATTCAAAGGTCAAAAGGAACTCTTTTCCATCATATCTGATGATGGCAGTCTCTTAGAAACAATTGCAAAGGGGGAAGCTTTATGTGTAAAATAAAATTATTTCCCCTGTATAGTAAAACATTCCATTTTTATTTTAAGGACCTTAAATAAATAAAATACAACTTATACAAAAATTGTTTCCCCTTTTTTGTATGAGGCATACATGCTGTACTCAAAGATAATTTAACTCAATAACCAATGGAGAGATATTGAGGTAAAGTAAAATTTTGCAGAAGTATAAATGAAATCTAAATAAATAATTATTGAATTGCTATACAGGTTACAATTATAAACACAATTAGAAATATTTGTTGTCTTGTCTTTTTTTGTGTGTGTACGGTTCTGGGAGTTTGAACTTGTCCTCATGCAGGCCAGGCATTGAGCTACAATCCCAGCCTCTGAAATGACTTAATTTTATATTTCTTTGAAATAAACATAAACTAGAAGTGAAATATGAATGTAATTCAGTGGAGTGGAAGTGTCTCAATTTGAAGCTTTATATTCATTATTCCCTTTAAGTACTTCCTGGATGTTCCCTGGAACAGAGGAAAAGTAACTAATCCTCATAGAAATCACTCCTTAACTCCGTCTATATAGAATTCTAACCAATTTAACAATTGTTTAGGCTGAAAATTCCCAAAACTAATTATAAATTAATACTAAGACATACTGAAAGTCCTCTACTTTGCTTATAGCACAATATGGTCAATATTATCCAGGACTTTTTAATAGAGCACTTTCCCTCTTGTTACCAAGGGCAAGTGAACATGGGGCATTATGCAGGGAAGTTGGAATGACTATGGCGCTGGGTACCAGGCTTCATAGTTACCCCCAAATGCCAGTAAGATTAATTTTTATTTCATTTTATAGTGACTTACTCTCTTCATATTTTTTGAACATTAAACACATTAATACACCCTAATTTCAAGTGTTTACCATTTACAAACAAATTTTAGCACTGTGTGGGAAGAGAACACAAATGCATAACCCTGCCCCTTAATATAAATTTTTTAAAAATATTTTTTACTTGTAGATGGACACAATACCTTTATTTTATTTATTTATTTTTATGTGGTACTGAGGATCAAATCCAGTGCTTCACACATGCTAAGCAAGCACCCCACCACTGAGCCACAACCCCAGTCCCCTTAATACAATTTAACCTTGCCATGCAATTGAGTAAATATTTAAGACAACTGATTCCAGCAAGTAGTATAGGACAATGTTTTAAAACTTTTAGTCATGATCCATAGTGAGAAATGTATTTTATAGTCTTAACACAGTCACATATTCATATATACATATGAATATATAGGTCATAAAAACAAAAGTTTCACAAGCCAGTGTTTACTCTTACTAAAAACAAGGCACTCTGATATTTTCTGTTCTAGGGTATTCTATTTAATTTAAAAATGCTAATCACTATCCATTAAATTTATTTCAGGACTTAATAATGGGTTGTGACCTGCAATTTGAAAAACATTGGTACAGACTATGGCCCTGGAACAGAGGGAAAGTAACTAATCCTTACAGAAATCACTCCTTAACTACATCTGTATAGAATTCTAACCAACTTAATAAACTATAATCCATTACTTTCCAGGAAAGCAATGGTTTGCTCTTCCTACATATCACCCATGCCTTCAAGGGGAAGAACAAAGAGTATTATCCACATCCCTACTCCAGTTAAGCCCTATTTATAGCTAAATAGAATTTGTATTCAGCTATTTTAAAGTCAAACTTCATAAAATTGGCATAAGCCAAAAGCATTCTATGATTTTCTGCAATTTGATGACTTCTAGATAGTAAAACATTTGTGTTTTGAATCCAAATACATATATAAATGTAAATTGGGAAAATATGTACCTTCCCCAAAAAACAATTTAATGGGAAGACTTTTTATTGTTATTGTTTCACAACAAAAAAATTCATAAACAAATATTAAAGAATAATGGCAGAAAAAAGAGCTTTCAACTCAGCTCTAACATTTGAAGTATACAGTGCACTCTCTTATGGAAAAGTAACTATGGGCAGCACATTCAATTCCTAAAATTTTCAGATAAAAATATCAACAACAACAAAAAATCTATCAACAATCTCTTTTGGAATTCTTTATGAATATCATTAAGTACTCTATGAATATGTTTAAAATGCATTATTATAATTTACCATAACTCTTTATCAACACACTTCATTGAAAAATAATTTTCCTGTTTCACAAAATAAAAATCTAACAGTAATGCCATGGGCAGGAAAATTCAAAATTTTAATATTCATCCTTTCAGTAGTTCTCTTCATGTTCTAGAATGGGGATTAGTAAAAAAAACAAAGCAGTTCATCTTCAATTCAGAATTCTTTCTTCCCTAGAATTATTTCCTTTCCTGTCCCTCTACCTTGTTCCTTTCCTGTCCTAATTTTTGTTTTGGCTTATCTTTACATTACTATTACTTGGTAACATAAACAAGTGTTCATATGTTTACATAAATCCCTTTCTTAAACAAAGGAAGTATACTAGAAACACTCTTCTGTACTTTGCTTTCTATGCTGTAAATTATTTTACCTAAGTATATAGAGCTAATTTTTATTCATTTTTATAGTTAGATAGTACTCCATTGTAAGGATACATCATAATTCATTCAACTAGTTTGGACTGCCTCCATTCTGTTGCTATTAAAATTAATGACAATGTATGTCCTTGAACATATACCATTTTGTATTTCTGTCAGTTTATTTTTTTGAGATGGATTCCTAGAAGTGGAATTAACATGCAAAAATTAAATGAATTTTCCATTCTTCCAGATGGTCCACATTTCTTTCTATGAGGTTCATATACCCCTACATTTTTATCTTATCAATTTTTAAAAACGATCATCTTTTCTGCCCTTTTATTAGGTATTAGGATAGTACGAGGTGCTATATGTTCTCTTCTAATGCTTAAAATTCTACTTTCCAGTATTCTCCATCGTTCTCTGTCTTTATGGACTTTATTATCAGATTCCTTGCCTTCTAGTTTCTGGTTGAATTTAATCAATGAGAGATTAAGGCAGAGGACTGGAGTATGGAGAGAAAGACATGGACTCTCTTGGGTCATGGGGGCGTGCAATAGGACAGTCAGTGTAGGTAAGGAATGATTGGGTCAGATCAGGAAGATAGGGGCTGGTTCCAAAGAAAAGGAAATAAAATGCTAACATCTTCAGGACAATTCCCCCTCCCCTCAATTTGTTGCCAAGGTTACCTGACTCCAGGGAATTGTTCCTTCCTGCAAGCTTTTTTATTATTTATTTGTTTGTTTGTTTGTTTGTTTTAGTTGTACACAATGCCTTTATTTTTTTTTTTTTTTTTTTTTTTTTTTTGTCGTACTGGGGATTGAACTCAGGGGCACTCGACCACTGGGCCACATCCCCAGACCTTTTTTGTATTTTATTTAGAGACAGGGTGTCACTGAATTGCTAAGTGCCTCGCCATTGCTGAGGCTGGCTTTGAACTCGTGATCCTCCTGCCTCAGCCTCCCAAAGTGCTGGGATTACTGGCATGCGCCACCACGCCCGGCTTGCCTTTATTCTTATGTGGTGCTGAGGATCAAACTCAGGCCACACACGGAAAGAATATAATCTCTTTTTGTGACCCTAACTTCTGATAGATAAAAGGTGTTTGAGAAATTAAAAACAGTTTTAATTAGTCAGAAGTATTTTAAAGAGTAATAATATTTGCATTCTTTGCCTAGAAGGTTTGTTTATTTTCAGTTTTGGAATTGATTCCTGACTTGTTCTTCTGAGTCCTTCTGGAGTCTCAGCTCTGTTTGTGAACCCAATTTTGTACTCAGAACATGATATCAACTGCTGCTAAACTTCCTTATTGCTGACTCACACTGTCTCTACTCTCTTCATGTTGCTTGCTCATAAATCTCCTTCCACAAGTCTCCATCTGTCTTGCAGCCTTCCTTCATTAGTCCTACAGTGTCGTTTGTTAAGCTTCTGCTGTATCCCTCATGAGTTTATTTGATGCCCAAGTTCAAGTCCTTACTGATATGACTTAAACTTCTGCTGTTTTTCACATTCTAGGGGGTATCAAAAAGGCAGTGTTGGACAGGCACTAAGAGTTTATATGTATGGCCACATAACCCCTGGATTCAAGTCTTGTTTAGAATTCTCCACTGTGTGGCTTTATCTTACGTAATCTCTCTGTCTCAAGTGATTATAAATAATATACATAAAGTTCATGAAATTTCCTAGCATATAGTTTTCAATAAACATTATCTATTATTATTGTTATTTATATTATTTTTTGTATTTGGGGGCCCCAATACAAAATTCAGGGGGCTCAATTAGGCATGGATCTTACCCTCCCAGACATTACAGACTTCATATAAGTATAATGGTACAATGGTATCATGAAAGAAGTACATACAGGTGACCCCCAACCATAAAAGTTTTTTTTTTCTCTAAAAAAGTCAATAAAGACTACATTTTAAAAGATACTTAACTTACTTTTTTAAAAGATAAATGGATCTTTGCCAGGTTGACAGGGGACAAAGTGGTATTTTGACAAAATACATCAAAACAAGGGCTTAGTTATTTGAATAAGGATAAAAGATCAAGAGCAGTACTAACATGATGCTAAATTTCCAGCCTACTGATTTGGTTTTCTTTACAGTCCCAAAGAAAACTTCTTCCAAAACCTAAAATGGAATTGTAAAACCTTCTGTAAAGAAAGTAGAACCACAAGAAATTGTGCATTTGTTTGTAAGTTTTAAAATTAAATTTTATGGATTGGTAAAAGATTTAAGTGAACATGTGATATAGAAAAATAAGAGAGCCAGAAAATGACAAAAAGAAAATTATATAAAACTCATAGAATGAATGATATAAAAAAGAAAAATCCTTAATAAAATATTAGCAAATTGTATTCAAAAACACATCAAAAAGATAATACACCATCATCAAGCAGATTTCATTCCAGGGATGCAAGGTTGGTTCAACATACACAAATCAATAAATGTAATTTATTTCTTAAATGGAATGAAGGACAAAAATCATATGATCATCTAAATAGATGCAGAAAAGGCCTTTGATAAAATCCAACATCCATTCATGTTAAAAACACTGGAGAAGCTAGGGATTGAAGAAGTACCTCAACATCATAGAGGCCATTTATGACTAGCACAAAACCAACATCCTAATGGAGAAAAACTAAAATCATTTCCTCTAAAAACAGGAAAAATACAAAGTTCTCTATTCTCACCACTCCTATTCAATATAATCCTCAAAACATTAGCTCGAGTGATTAGGCAAGAAAAGTAAATCAAAGAGGGACAAATAGAAAAATAAGAAGTCAGATTAACTATTTTTCCCAATAATATGATCCTATATCTAGGATACACACACAAAAATAAATAAATAAAATAAAATAAAGCACCAGAAAACTTCTAGAGCTTATAAAAGAGTTTAGAAAAATAGCAGGATACAAGATCAACACCCATAAATCAATAGCTTTCCCATATCCAACAGTGATTCATCAGAGGAAGAAATCAGGAAAACCATCCCATTCACAATAACCTCAAAATTTTTAAATATTTGAGAATTAATCTAACCTAGGAGGTAAAAGAGCTCTACAATGAAAATTATGGCACACTGAAGAAGGAAATTGAAGAAGACGGAAAGAAATCACATGTTCTTGGATAAGCAGAATCAATATTACCAAAATGGCCATAATATCAAAAGCAATATATAGATTCAATATAATCATCATCAAAATACCAATGACATTTTCTTCACAGAATTAGGAAAAATAATTCTTAAATTAATTTGGAAGAATAGCCAAAGTAATACTAAGGAAGAAAAGTAAATTATCTTAAATTATACTACAGAGCTGTATTAACAAAAACAGCATGACATTGGCTTCAAAATAGGCATGAAGACCAGTGGAATAGAAGACACAGAGATGAATCCACATACCTATAGTTGTCTGATATTTGACAAAGGTGCCAAAAATATATTTGGAGAAAAGATAACCTTTTAAACAAATGATGCTAGGAAAACTGGATAGCTATATATATATAGTAAACAAAAATTGACTCTTTTCTCTCATCCTGCACAAAACTCAAATTGGAATGGATGAAATACTTAGGAATCAGACCAGAAACCCTACAACTGCTTGAAGAAAACAGGGTCAACACTCCATCATATGGGTACTGGCACCAACTTCCTTACCAATACCCCCAAAGTGTAAGATATAGAACCAAGAATCAATAAGTGGGATGCCATCTAAATAAAAACCTTCTGCATAGTAAAGAAACAAAAGTGTGAAGACAGAGCCTACAGAATCAGAAAAAAATCTTAACCAGCTACTCCTCTGATAGGGGATTAATATACAGAATATACAAAGACTCAAAAAATTTAACACCAAAAAACAAATAACCCAATCAGTAAATGGGCAAAAGAACTAAACACAAACTTCTCAAAAGAAGAAATTCAAATGGCCAGCAAATATGTGAAAAAAATGTTCAACATATCTAGCAATCAGGGAAATGCAAATCAAAATATACTAAGATTTCATCTCACTCCAGTCAGAATGGCAATGATCAAGAATACAAATAACAATAAATGCTGGCAAGGTTGTGGGGGAAAGGGTAACCTTGTATATTGTTGGTGGAACTACAGACTAGTACAACCACTATGGAAAGCAGTATGGAGATTCCTCAGAAAACTAGGGATGGACCCACCATATGAACCACCTATCCTACTCCTTGGTATTTTCCCAAAAGATCTAAAATAGGCATACTACAGGTGATATAGCCACATCGATATCTATAGCAGCACAAATCAAAATACCTAAATTATGGAATCAACCCATCAATAGATGAATGGATTAAGAAATTGTGATACATACACAATGGAGTTCTACTCAATCATAAAAAAGAATGAAATATAGCATTTGCCAGTAAATGGATGGAAATGGAGCATATTGTGCTAAATGAAATCAGCCAAACTCAAAAAGTCAAAGGTTGAATGTTTTTTCTCATATGTGGAAGCGAGGGTAAAGGAAGGAAAAGGGAAGGAAAGAATAGGATAACTTAAAGTAAAGGAAAGAAAATAGAAGAGGAGAGAGACAATGGGAAGGAAAAGGCGGGGAGATCATGAACTATAATCAATTTTGATGCTTGTTTGAGTTTGTCAGGATGAACCCATCTACTATGTATGACTCTAAAGCTCTAATAAAAAATGTAAATAATAATAATAATAATAATAATAATTTTAAAAATAAGGATAATATGAGGAAATCACATACCTAATGGGAGTGCTAGAAGATAAGAACAGAGAAAATGAGGGAGAAGATATATTTTTAAATAATAGGTAAAAAAAAAAATTCCAGGATTGATAGAAAACAAACACTCAGATTCATTATCAGAACTAATCACAAACAGAATAATTAAAAGAAAATTCACATCTACAAGTATCATGTAAAAATTCATAATGACACAATTTAAATGTAGCAGAGAAATAAAAATTACCTACAAAAAAATGACAAACTAACAAAAGTAGAAATCAGAAGACAATAAAATAATATCTTC
The DNA here is from genome assembly GCA_025594165.1 of Tamias sibiricus. Taxonomy (NCBI): domain Eukaryota; kingdom Metazoa; phylum Chordata; class Mammalia; order Rodentia; family Sciuridae; genus Tamias; species Tamias sibiricus. The sequence goes on from CM046660.1 coordinate 130,861,621, forward strand.
AGGATACCTAGGAAATATTTTTGTTTATCTAGAAATGTATACCCAGCTAAGCTATCATTCTAGAAAAATACTTGATCTGCGCAGCAAAGGAAATAATCAACAAAATGAAAATGCAACTTTCAGAATAGGAGAAAATATTTACAAGCCATACATCTGATAAGTAATTATATCCAAAATATTTAAGGGACTCACAGAACTCAACAGCAAATAAACAAAAAAGCCTGAATGACTCTATTTCAAAAACAGGAAGAAGACCCAAATAGACATTTTCCCAAAGAATATATATGAAAAATTGTTCAACATCACTAATTGTTGGGGAAATACAAATCAAAACCATGAGATATCATGAGATATCCCTCTTGGGATAGCTATTATTAAAAAAAAAACAAAACTAGCATTGGTGAGGGCATGAAGAAAATGGGAACCCTTTTACACTATTGGTAGAATTGAAAATTGATACATCTTTTTTGAGAATAGTATAGATGTTCTCAAAAAATTAAAAATATAACTCCAATATGACCCAATAATCCTTCTTCTGGGGAAATACCCAAAAGAAACTAAATCAGTACCTCTTAGAGATATTTGCATCATGTTCGTTGCAGCATTATTCACAATGGCCAAGATATGAAAACAATCTAAGTGCCAAAAAAAAAAAAAAAAAACACAAATGAATAAAGAAATTGTGTGTGACATAGCGGGGGGGGGTGGTGTGTGTGTGTGTGTGTGTGTGTGTGTGTGTGTTTACACACAATAGAAAAATATTCTGCCTTTATAATAAAGAAATTGTGGAGATGGTATTCAAAAGTTATTCATATTTTCTGGTTTCATGACACCATGGATAAACCTGGAGGACATTATACTAAGTGAAAGCCAGACACAGAAAGGAAAATACTGCATGATCTCATTTATATGTGTTATCTTTTAAAAAAAATAAAGTCGGTGTGAATATACTTTGCATACAACCAGAGATTTGTAAAAAATGTGCTCTATATGTGTAATATGAAATGTAATAATACATTCTGCTGTCATTTTATAACATCTTAGAATAAAAAATTAAAAAAACAAAACAAAATAAATAAAGTCAAACTCATAGAAACAGAAAGTAAGAAGATGGTTGGAGTGGGGGAGAAGTAGGTTAAAGGGTATAAACTTACATTATGAAGAATCTAGAGATATAATATACAGCTATAGTTAATAATATTGTATACTAAAATTTTTCTAAAAAGAGGATATTTGATGTGCTCTTAACACACACAAATAAAGGTAACTATGGGATATGATGTGCATATGGATATGTGAATTTACTTGACTGTAGAAACCATTTCACTGTGTATCCATATATTAAAAACCACCATGTTGTACACCTTAAATATATACAATGAATACATAAATGAATGAATGAGAAACCAGAAAATATGGATAACTTTTTGAATACTGTCTACACTACTGATTATATATATATATACATATATATATATATATATATGTATATATATATATATATATTGGCCCTATTTTCATGGAATTTTGACTGGAAAACCACTTAGAAAGAATAAAGTTTTAAAAATAAAATGCAGAATTCAAACCATGCATGTTGTAATGACATAGGCTTGAAACCCACCAGAAACTACACAGATTATTTTAAGAAAACAAATGACAAACCTGATTATTCCATCTCCATGTTAGATATGTTGATTTCAATTCAATAAAATTCACTTTCTGGCAAAAAGTTAAACATTATTCAAGTTAAACCTACAAATATTCATTCCTTATCTTATTTTTCTAATTTTATTTTTGTCACAGTTGTACAAGGACCTAAACTTAAAAAACAAATAGTTCTGCAGGGTTGCTATAAAGAAATCTTCCCCAACAATTCTTCCTCTTTAGAAGGTATTTTCAATTTTTTTAACTTATGATTTGTTTGTTTTTGGTACTGGGGATTAAACTCAAGGGCACTTTACCACTAAACTACATTCCCAGGCCTTTTTATCTTTCATTTTTACAAAGGGTCTCACTAAATTACTTGGACCTTCACTAATTGCTGAAGTTAGTCCCAAACCTGCAATCTTTCTGCATCAGCCTCCCAAATAAGTGGGATTACAGAAGTGTAACATAGTACCTGACAATAACTTACACTTTTAATTTTCATCCTTAATGACATGAAATAATATGTGTTTATTGTTATTCATCTTCTAATTTGTGAATTTTAAGCAATAAGCCTTCCTCTAAGTATAGTATTAGCAGCATCACAAAAGGTGTTTTTTTCCTAAATAAAACATGTTAATGAGCATTATAAGAAACTATTCAAAAGATCAGTGGTACATGGAACCTATGATGTGAGTTAAATTCAACTACTTTGTTATTTCTACAAAGTGATTCTCAATCTGTGGAAAACTCATGTCTCAACATTTGTTCATGGAATACCAACCATGCACCAGGCACTAAGAAGCATTTTTAAAGAAAAATGACACTCTCTTTTTCAATGAAGTCATTGTTGGCTGAATCAAACAACAAAGCTAAAACAATTTAAAGTCTAAACAGCATTTATTAAGTGACTAGAAATGTACATCTTCATGATTCATCAAATGTTATTAGATTTAGAATTCCATTATTGTTATCTGTATGTAGGTACTACATGTCAACATGCAGAAAAAGAAATTAAAATTGTATCAGTTATTTCTCATGTGGCAATTTTTATAATTCTTTGCCAATTATTATGAATATGGTTTAAAATCAGGTTCAGTGGTGTAATAGATTGTATATGAAAAAACAGTACTGTGCCTCGAGGTGTGGTTCTGATTCAGTTTTGCTGGCATTAACATTTCTCATTTTTTCTAGTGCGAAATTCCAATGTTTTGCCTTCCAGACACACTCTTTTTCTTTAAAAAAAAAAAAAAAAAAAAAAAAAAAAACTGTTTTTTAGTTGCAGTTGGACACAATATCTTTATTTTTATTTATTTATTTGTACATGGTGCTGAAGATCAAACCCAGGGCCACGCACATGCTAGGCAAGTACTCTACCACTGAGCCACAACCCCAGCCTCCAGGCACACTCTTTTTTTTTTAAATTTATTTATTTTTATTTTTTTCCTTTCTTTTTTTATTTATAATAGTAGTATGTATTACAATTCATAATGCACATATATAGCATCTTTTTACATACAACTATTTGTATACAAAGTATGTAAGTACCATTCAGATCTTCAATCATGCATTTAGGATAATGATATCGATCTCATTCAACCACCAATTTTTTTTCCTTTTTCCCCCTCTCCCTCCCCCTTGCTCCCTCCCTTCCCCTCCCTATCCTTTGACCATTCTAGTGTTCCTCTAATCCTCCTGCATACCCCCATCCAACAACACTGTGAACTAGCCTCCTTATATCAGAGAAAACATTCAGTATTTGAATTTTTGGGATTGGCTAAACTTCACTTAGCATTATATTCTCCAACTTCATCCATTTACCTGCAAATGACATTATTTTATTATCTTTTATTGCTGAGTAAAATTCCATTTTGTATATATACCACATTTTCTTTATCCACTCATCTACTGAAGGACATCTAGGTTGGTTCCACAACCTACCTATTGTGAATTGCCCCAGGCACACTCTTAAGAGGATGTCTAGTCCAATGTCTGACCGTCTCTTGAGCAAATCCAGTAATAGGAAACAACTGCATAAGGAAATTCAGGAAATATTTGGAAATTTATAATCTTTAGAGATATTGTAAGATGACCTTGTATTCTTGGGATTTATCACAATGAAAGTAGGTAGGTAGGTAGGTAGATAGATAGATAGATAGATAGATAGCTTTCTGAGTGAATGAACAAATGAATTAATAAAAGTGACCAAATCTGCCTCTGTATTATTTCAACCCATCTGTTTTTTTCTCCCCATTCTGGAGCTGTACAACTGATTCTAGCTTCTCTTCTATTTGATGATCTTTTAAATATTTGAAGATAACACTATTAGTCTTAAGTCTTCCTTTTGTGAAGTACTTAAGTTTTAATGGAGAAGAATTAATTATGTTCCTTTCCTCTCTGAGACAGATAAAAGTGTTAGATGGTAATCAAACTATCATCCATCATTAATTTATTAACACATTGTTCTGGAGAATACAACTTATACCTGAAGCTAAAATGTTCTTTTTTTTTTTCCTCTCCTGTGAGACCTTGTAATCCATATCAGACTCTTTGGACCTTCAGAGCATTCAGTAACTTAGCCAGCCTTAGTCCCACCCCTCTCCCCACCCGGTGTGGGGGCATAATCTGGGATTGAACTCAGAGGCACTGAACCACTGAACCATATCCCCAGCCCTATTTTGTATTTTATTTAGAAACAGAGTCTCACTGAGTTGCTTTAGTGCCTCACTTTTGTTGAGGCTGGCTCTGAACTCAAAATCCTCCCACTTCAGCCTCCTAAACTGCTGGGATTTCAGGCCTGTGCCACCACGCCTGGCATAGCCACCCTTATCTTAACCTTTTGTACATTTCAAAAAACCTAACATGCACTTAGGCAGCCATGTTAACTCAGCACCATGGATAAATGATGACCTGTAGCGCAACTCTCACCATCTCACCAATCATTTCTACTTCTTGTCACATGGAAAAGATCTATTATTGAAAGGGGTAAAAAGTCATCAACAGTTTCCTACTAGAAGTTTCTAATATGGAATATTTTTTAGATCTTTTGCTATCCGCATTTTCCCTGTTTAGTTATCATCATTTTTTAAATGTCAGACCTAAATCTGAACACAATTTTCTAGTTTTGATTCAAGTGTTAAGGAATAGAAAGGTGTTATTTCCTCTAGTGAAAAATATCCTGTTTCTTTTATTTCTATCTAAGTTTGTTTTGGCACTTTTGTTATTAAAAATATTTAGTCATAAAGACAAACCAACAAATTCCCCCTTTTCTATAAGAACAGATCTTAAACCAGTTCTCCAACACTTTGTACTTGAGGTAAAAAAAAAGAACACATAAATTTGCCATCTTAACCACCCATCATTAAGTGTTCCATGTAGCATGTTAATTGTAAGTATGTTGCTATGCAATGGATCTCTAAAACTTTTCTTGAAAAATTGAAATCCTATTACCCATTTTTAAATTTTTCACCTTTTTTCCTTCCTCCTGCAGTCACAATTCCACTTTCTGTTTCTAAGAGCTTGACTACTTTGGATACCTCATATTGGTGGAATGCTGTAGTACTTCTCTTTTTGGAAATTATTCCACTAAGAATGATGTCCTCAAAGTTCATCCATGCTGTAGCAATTTCAAAATTTTCTTCTTTTTGAAGCCTGAATAATACTCTATTGTATGTACATAACATATTTCCTCTATCCATTCATCTGTTGAGAGACACTTGGGTTTCTTTCATCTCTTAAATAATGTGAATAGTGTTGCATGAGCATGAGTATACAAATATCTCAAGACCTTCTTTCAGCTCTTTTGGGGATATTCCCAGATGTTGGAATGCTGAATCATAAGGTGATTCTACTTTTAATTTTTTGAGGAACTCCCATACACTGTATTTTTTTGCAAATTTTCTAAAAACAATAGTCAGAATTTTGCATTTACTACTATTATACTTCACTTTATAAATCATACTCTTATAATTAAAGGTTTTTGAAATTTTGGTGTATAGTCTGTAGGTTTTATCACATGTATAGACAGATTCCTGTAAACATCATCACAATCATGATAAAATTCTATCACCCCCATGAAATTCCTTCATGCTGTATTTTCTTTCTTAAACATACAGTTTGTTTATGTTGATGTCTGTTTTGACCTTGTAATACAGAATCCTTGCTAACCTAGTTTTATGAGTTTTCTTTGTTTTCTAGATTTTTTGGCATTTTCTACATAAACAATTATGAATCTGGACAGTTTTATTTCTTCTTTTCCAAGCAGTGGAGCCACTGTGCTTGCCAAGTCTTCTAGTATGGTGTTGAGAGTTCATATCTTTGCCTTGTTCTTCATCTTATGGGGAAGCATTCAGTCTTTCACCATTGAATAACGTTAGCCACGGGTTTTTGGAAATATCTTCTGGGTTGAAGTTTATTCTATTCTAATTTTCTGAGAAATTTTTATTTTTCTGGAATCAAGGTGGATTTTGACAAATGCATTTTCTACATCAATTAAAATGATTATGAGATTTTTTTCTGATTTGGTCTGCTTACAATGTAAATTACTTTTGATTAGTTTGCAAAAAAAAATTGAACTAGCATTGCATTCCCATTTAGTCATGATGTATTATTCTTTACATGGACTGATTAAATTGTTAAGGTTTTATTAAGGATATCTGTATCTTTGTTCATGAAGGATATTGGTCTGCACCTTTTCTTTTCTTGCATTGCCTTTACATAATTTTTGGTATCATGGTTAATTCTGGGTTCAGAAAGTCAATTGGAAAGTGTTCCCTCTTCTTCTATTTTCTGAAATAAATTGTATAGAATTTGTTATTTCTTCATTAATCTTTTTCACTGAATTTTTCATTAAAATCATGTTGGCCTGCATATTTCTATTTTGAGATGCTTTTAACTATTAATTCAGTTTATTTGATATCAGATGAGTTTATGTGATTTTCAGAGAATTGGTCCATTCATTTAGTGGACAAATTTACATACACAGAATTTTTCCTAGTATTCCCTTACTAAATTTATAATATCTGGAGGGCTTATAGTAATATTCTCTTTTATTCCTAATGTTGATAAATAGTGTGTTCTGTTTTTATTTGGCAGTTTTGACAGAAGTTTGTTGATTTCCTTTCTGAAAGTTTTTGGGATCACTTTCAACTCAGTCATCTGAAATTTCACAATGATATGTCTTGGTGTGAGACTATTTCTAGTTATTGTGGAGGGAACTTAATGAGCTCTTTAAATGTTTACACATATGCTTGTCTATTCTCATAATATTTTAAAAATTACTTTGGATTATTTCTTTTCCTTCCCCACACTCTCTTTCTGGAAATGCTATGTCATATATTGGACCTTGTATCTTCCAACATATTCTGTCATCTTTTCCACTTCCCTCTCAGTTCTTTTAGAGATTATCCTATCTTTACCTTCTATACTTTGTGTTTAATTTTTTCATTAGAGCTATAATTTTTAATTTCCAAAATTCATTTGTTCTCTCAATGTCCCTATATAACATCACTCTCTTGTTTATTTAATTCTATATCTTGTCTTAATTTTCTAGGGGTATTAAAGATAAAATTTGGAAATTTTTCTTCTCCCATCCTATTCTCTGTTCCCAATAGGCTTCTTTTTTCTATTTGCTTTGGCCTTTATCTTTTGTGTTAGAATTTTTCTTCAGACGTTTCATAATCTTTTCTTTACTGCTTATATTTAAGAATATGAAACAAAAAAGATAATTGTAAAGAGATTTGGTTGGGCTACTTCTTTGGAGAAACCTGAGGTCAATATATTTCAGGCTTTCCCCTTGAGCTATTCAGATTCCATGGAGGAAAAAAAAAATAGTCCAATATGTTGCCTGGAAGCTGAAGGCCTGGCTGCTTGTTTTCTAATGAGATAAGCAATGTGGGATCACAGCATTCTTATTGCATCCAGCTGTTTTTATATAGTGTTTTCTGCCCTCAACTCTACTTGGGTCACCTAGTTCAAAGAGACGTTGTTTTTAATCCTCACCAGAGCATAAAACTCCAGTCTTCTGTTGGAGTTGGGGTTAGATATTTGTCTGATTGTCTGCAGTGGTGGAGGAAAAGGATCTGGAACTGTGATTGACTTTTAAACGACTACTCTTGCTGTGAGGTGATGGAATCCATTTGCTTGCTAGGTAAATGCAGCACCACTCAGCTATACCCCTGCACTCTTTAATTTAGAGACCTTTCAGAGGTACCTGGTGACTTTTCAGGATGCTTCAATGTAAATTAGATTAGTTCACAACATTTGCCATGGACAGTTTACAATTTTACAATTCTGTTTTCTCAGTAGAACAAGACACATTTTCCTTCTACATTTCTGCTCACAAAATTGTTTTTTCCCTTACCTATTCTCTCTACAGTCATTTAGTGTTGGGAGAGAGAAAGATTTTTTTAAAAATACCTTTAGTTTTCTTTTAATAGTACTTTTGGAAAAAGAAAAGTAGTTGTGTATGTTCTATCTGCTAGTTTTACCAGAGTCTCCTGATTTTACTTCATCTCTAACTTTATTATATTTTCAGAGCAACATATCAATCAACATAATATTTATTCTCACACTACTATTCTTTCATTAATGTTTTTTCACTATGTTTATTCAACTATTATTATTTACTACAATAGCTAACACATTTTTCTAATATCCAGTTCACAATAAATAGCTTCTGAATGGGCTTTGGAAATTTTCCTTTTGTTGTCTTAAAGCATTTTTTAGTATTCTTAAATTTATTAAATATGATCTATTTATTGAGCCAGTATGTACTAGTCATTTAACATGAGCCAGAGTATGTACTGAATTGAAAGACACTTGCCTTTTAGGATTTCAAACTAAGGGAGACAGCATACAAGTACCTATTCTTTTAAGTAGTATAGATGGTAAACACTGTTATAGGAAGTAGGCTTAGTATTCTAGGGGATGTATAAATGAGCACTTAATCCCACTGATTTATACTAAAATCGAGTCTCAAAGTACAAACAGGATTATCAGCATGGAATAGGGGATTCCAGACAGATGACAGAGCTTATGTAAAAGTATAGCATTATACTTGATTTCAAAGAATATGAATTCCCACTTTTTTTTTTAATTTGAAAGGTGCTTTTTTTTTTTCTTTAGACATCTCAAACGATTATACTATCCTGTTGAGGAAAATATCAATACTAGTACTTTTACTACAATTTTGGGAAGAAACCAAGATACGTTCAAGCCAACAGCAAAGCTAGAATTAGAACTAAAATTTTAATTTTTGATAGCTTAGTAGTTAAACCACAGGGATAATTCTGATTCTATATTCTGAAACTATTCGCTTCTTCACTATCTGGTTTTTCACAGTGTTGCACATAAGTGCAGTAATAATAACTAACATTCATTATAAGGCTTACTGTGTGCTAGGCACAGTGCTAAATAATGTACAACATACATTACCTAATTTAAAGTCTTCAAAACAGATAAATATTCTGAGACTTACAGATGCTAAAATACTTTTCCAGGGACATTCAGCTACATGGGTATAGATAAAATCTGTTTGTCAAACAGTAGGTTGCACCCATGAGGGAAGACCAAGCAGAAAGAATATGATAATAAGAAACAACCACGAGGGAAAGGGGCAAGGGGATAGAAACAATGGCAGAAGGAGTTTGACATCAATATACTAAGTGCATGTATAAAAACTCAAATGGTATGAAAATATTTTGTGTAAAACCAATGACTCGGAAAACTGTGCTCTTTATATGTAATATGAAAGGAATTGCACTCTAAAAGCATGTATAACAAATTATATTAATTTAAAAAAAAAAAAAGAAAGAAACAACCACAACTTACTGGCAGGAACTGTGCTAATGATTTTACGTATGTTATTTCTAGTGGAAGGGAAACCAGAAAGGAGGAAATTATGAAATCAACGAAAATCAAGTCACACCTGTTCCATGAAGACTTCCATGATAGTTTCTGTTTACCTTGATATCTCTTGTCTTAGTGTGCATTTAGAATATGATCATTTATACATGCCTGTCTAATTCAGAGTATATAATCTGAAGCAATCTATCACAGCAATTAAGAGAAATGGCTCTAGAGCTATGCTTCCTGGTTTGAATCCCATATCACTCTATCATTGCTGGCACTTTTGATCTTAGGCAAATTACTTAATTTCTTCTGTTAGTATATTATATATGCTTAAAATAAAAGGTATATCAATGTATATATACAATGATAAATATTTATATATAGTACAATTTAAATATGTATGTGTGTGTTTGTGTATGTATACACACATATATGTATTCACAGCTTCACCTAGTTCAGTGTGGATAATAATAATATATATTAAGCCAGGCACTACATTGAGCACCTGAAGCACTATTTCAAGTATTATTTCAAGTGATTCTCAGTACAATTGTAGAGATAACCATATTAATGGTTAATAACCATTTTACAGATGCTAACCCTGAGGAAAAGATAGATTAACTTTCTCAAAATAAAAACTGTGAATAAAGTAGAAGGGTGTAGCCTCAAATAAAGGAAGCCCAGCTCTAGAAGCCTAACTCTTAACTATGCTATAAACCACCCCCCTCCAAAAGGCTCAATATAGTTCTATGAGCTTGAGTTGAATTGGGGAGAAGATCCTTTCTCCCTAAATGCTCTTATCTGCTTTTTGAGAAAGAAAACAATGTTTAAATGTTTAAAAGTCTTTTAAAGCAACTCAAAGCCTGATGATCTCCAAGGTGTCTTCCAGAGTAATGAAAATGTGTATGTCTCTTTCCCAAGCAATGTGAGGTCACAGGGATCAATAAGAACAACCTGCACGAACTTCTGGAAAATAGCATTTTCAAACAATGCAGAACTCTCAATTATAGAAGTTTTGCTATTGTTCTAAATGCAGAGTCAGAGGAGCACCTGTGTCTGGCTTTATTTCAACTCACTCTCATGGATTCTAGAGTTTAGCTTCTGACATACTTTATGCAGATGTTGACTAAAAACAAAAGAGTATTAGATTCTAATTTTTTCACAGTTCCCACATACAGATGATACTTTCTTGGACCTGCTACCCAAAGGCACATCCTAGTTATCATGTCTATAGAAAATCTAGTCTTGAATTTTACTCAGCTTTAGTATTATCCTCAAGCAAAAGCTTCTGGTGTGTGAAATAGATGATTTGAAAGTGATATTAAAAATATTAGCAATGATGGTTTACTTTATTATTTCTAAATGAACAAAAAATAAACCTAAAATATCCAGTGGCTTCCATGGTTGTAAATAGCAATTTCTATCTCCAATTTTCTCTAAGACAAAGTCCTTTTTATCCAAATATTCACCATAGTGACATGAGTATTCACTGTATTAAAATGATCCCACTAGATTGTCCTTGGTCTAGGAAATGTCAAAAACAAAGCCAAAGCTAAATCAGATTACCTACCAATAAAACACAGTTTACATCAGGGACAAGCAGGAGGTCTCTTAGGATCTGAAATCTAGGACTTTTGAGTGCTTGTGTATAGACTGAGAAATGCTCTCACGTGCAATTTTGATAAAGAATTTTATTAAAATCCTTCATTTTGCATCTACCCCCTACCTTGTCTACTAACTACTAAATCTACTCAGGAATTTAATTTTCATTTTCAAAGTCTCAAGAGGGTTAGAGCTCTTAAAATCATTTCAAAATATAGAAACTGCTCTTTTGTTTTTTATTTTATTTTCCCCCAGGAATAAGTAGATCTGCAAAGAAGTGTTCCCAGTTGGTATCATAATCTAACATTCAAGACTGTACACTATCTGCTCCCAACAAACCTTTCCTGTGGTAGTCTGAACTATATCATTTGCTTTCTTTCTTCCTCTCCTCAATAAGCTGTCTCCCCTCTCCAGACCAGTCTTCAAGATCTACCTTTTCCATACTCCTTTCATTCCTCATCAAGCTCTCCTCTCCTTCCTTTCCTTACTCAGCTTGTGGAGCTTTATACCTTTGCCCAGTACTGTGCTTGCTGTAACTGTAGGGTTCTGTGTGGTAGCCCGTTTGTTTGTTTGTTGTAACTAACTGCACTATCCTGAGACTCAATTGACCCTGGGCCAACTTTGGGGAATAGCTGCACACTGAGGAAATTGCTCAAGTGAAGAAAACTGAAATTCAGAGATGTCACAAAATGTAACATTTAAGCATTTAAATTTCAGTCAAATAAACTACTTACTCATAGTTAGAAGTTTATTGACAATTTTTAAGCAGATAGTGTTTTGTATTAAACAATCACAAGAAATTCAAAATATTATACTATCAAATGGAAACTTTCATTATTCTACTCATATACATAGTATTGTATTTATAACATTTCACTTAGGTCTTTCATCTAGACTACATATTTTTATTAATAAATAAAACTACTAAAACAAGTTTTGTTTTATTTTCAGTGAAAGTTTTTGTCCTCAACATTTTTTTTTTTTTTTGTACCGGGGATTGAACTCAGGGGCACTTGACCACTGGGCCACATCCCCAGCCCTTTTTTGTATTTTTATTAGAAGCAGGGTCTCACTGAGTTACTAAGTGCCTTGCCATTGCTGAGGCTGGCTTTGAACTCGCGATCCTCCTGCCTCAGCCTCCCAAAGTTCTGGGATTACAGGCGTGCGCCACCGCGCCCGGCTTTCAACATTTTTTATAACTAGGAAAATAACTCTAAGCTTACTAAATCTAAGCAACATAAACTTGCCCCTATTATTTTCTTTAAATCTTATTTCTTAATTTCAATCTTAAACTGTAACCAAGAAAGATTTGAAATTGCTGTTAAGTGTATCTAAAGGCCTAGTTAGTACTCATTCTTCTGTAAATGTAGTTGTTGGTATAACATTGGAAAGCAAAGGATCTGCACACATAGACTCCAGTGCAGTAGTTCCCTCTTACCCATGGCAGATATACTCCAAGATCCCCAGAAGAAGAGTAAAACTATGGCTAGTATCAAATCCCATATATACTATGCATTCTCCTATGCATCCATATCTATTTTAACTTTATAAATTAGACATAATAAGAGGTTAAAAACAATGGGTAGTAATAAAATAGAATAATTATAACAATATACTATAATGTTATTTAATAAATATGACTTGTTTACTTCTGGAATTTTCCCACTTAATGTGTTCAGAATGCAATTGACTGCAGTAGGTAACTGAAACCACAAAGTGGAACCTCACATAAGGGAAGACTACTGTAAAGTTTAAATCAACCTAGTGAGCAGATGCAAGAAAACTTAAACACAAAATTTTTCAATTCTCAATTCTGATTGTCAAGAAATGTTAGAATTTAATCAAATGTAGCATGTTGTTCTTTGCATTTTTATTAACATCTTTATTTAAGTGTAGAGAATATGTTTTTGGCCAAATTTCTTATTTGGAGAGTAAGGGATAGGGAACAAAAGTAGGCACAATTACTGTTAACAAGACTAGCCAATAGCCCATCCTGGCTTTTAGAATATATAATAAAGCTCATCAACAAATAATAGTAACAACAATGTGCCTGATATATGCCACATACTAGTACAAATGTTTAGTAGTGCACTAATAATCTTCACAACATCTCTTCGAAGTAGGTAACCTATGTAACAAGAGAAACGAGATTCAAGATCATATAGGTGGTAATTGGTATTGCTACCTAACTACCATATTACACAGCTTCTTCCTGCAACCAATTGTTACAAACCAGAAAAATGTACACATCAATTCTCTCTTGCTCTAACACAACAAAACAGGCACTTTGGAGGCATTAGGTAGGCAGCATGCCCAGTTTGGGATTCTGGGGAAACAAGTGTTTTGCATCTGCCTGACCCACCTCCCTGCTATTTTCAGCAGGTATACTAATATGAAAGAATAGAGTAAAGCCCAACTACCCACCAGCCAGCATCATTCTAGTTTCTCCCCATCCTCTTTCTTAGAGCCTGAGGTGACCTCTTCCCCCAACACTTCCATCATATGATGAATCATAGAATTTTCAACATGATATACACACTCAGATCCATTTTATTCAAAGGACTCCCCAAATGACCTAGTTAGCATCAGATACTCCCACACTTACTTCTCTTTATTTCCAAAGTGTTATCCCTATCTGTCAAAATCATCATCCATAATACTCACACTTAACTTAATTGCCCACACCTAACCTGGAAATAGAGTAAATTGGTCACATCCCTAATTTTAATCTGATTCCTGGAATCCCTGCTTCTGTATTCTGCCAATAGGCTTGGTCCACCTTCACTCTTAATATAAACTGATAACTACAGCCTATAAAACACATAAAACTATTTTATCAATTCATAATTTAAAATTCTGTGTTATAAAAATTATGCATACTAAAAGAATTTGATGCAGTTGTCAGTGGCATCATAGAATGCATGATTACAAAGTTTGACCCAAATTTTTATTTTTAATACCAAGATATTCATGTGGGAAAGAGTTATATATAACTCATCCTAGGATTCATCAGTTTATACATTAAAGTTAAATTTTTGTAGCATATCACTTTTGAAGTCAATTCAAAATATGATCTTAGTTTATTGTAGACATTTTTTCATAATCTTAAAAGCAAGAAACAGAAGAAATTTCTTTTTTAAATTTTTCATAATCCTAAAGCAAATGATTGGTTTTCTCATATTGTTTGCTGAATGAATAAGTACATAAACAGGGGGCTGGGTTGTGGCTCAGTGGTAGAGCACTTGCCTAGCATGGGTGAGGCACTGGGTTCAATTCTCAGCACCGCATATAAATAAATGAATAAAATAAAGGTTTATCAACATCTTAAAAATTTTTTAAAATAATTACATAAATAATTGTTTATGAACAGCTTATCTCTAGAAATTTTAAGATGTATGATGAAATTCATATGTATGATGAAATGCACCTTTGTGAAAAGCAGATGACCAATCATTACTAGGCAGGTTTACAACCAATTTCATCATTGAAAAGGTCAAGATCATCTTGCTGCACAGGAAGAAATGTTGGCATTGCATTTAAATGTCTGCTACATTTTAACCAGACTTTACTTTTTAATGTCTTTTGACATAGTAACAGAGAGAAATCTCTCTCTGATTTGTAACAGAAATGACATTTCTAAGATAGTAATTTTTCACCTGGAAAAATTATTGATATATTTTCTTTTAAGTGTTATTAAAGGAACATAAACAAAAATCTTTATGGTTTGATTCTTTTAAAAGTCATAAATACAGGGGGAAATAGCAGAATGCTGTGAAACCAATGCCTAGAGGAATCCCAAAGCAATGCCAAGAAACAGAATGTACTCATAGTGACTAATACATGCAAATACTGGAAATAAATTCTAACAGATTAAACAGGTTTTGTAGCAACTAAAAGGTATATTCAAATCATTCCAAAATTAATCAAGCTTAAGAATATGGCAATCTTCCCTACTAATAAGAATATAAGCTGGCTAAGTAGCCTGGATAACATATAAATTATAGCCAATATCAGTAGGTAGAATTTTTTTCAATGTGTTTTTAATTAAAAAGGAGAAACTTAGCCCTTAACTGAATTAATTCACTGTTTCAGACTTTAACTACCATTCGTTTTATTTAATACTACGTCATCTCACCCTGATGAGGGATTAAATAATAATCATGCTACAGAATCACAAAGGCAACACCATCTTTCTACTGAGAAACTGCAACATTTTTTTATCTCCTCCTGATCATTTAACATGGCATATCTGATAAGTTATCTAACACTGAGAAAGAAATGTACAATATTTTAAAATAAAAGTAGTTCTTTCAAAATCAGAATGTCAAGCACAGGTAGTTTCTTACTCAAGAATAAATTTTGAGAATAGGTTGCAACAAATCAAAGTTAAATGCATTATAACTTGGTAAGTTAAAATAGTTTGAAATAAATAGCAGAATTTCAAGACAAAATATGTATAAAAATCCTTGCTGTGAGGATTCTCTGCTCTTTATAGTTAACATGTTTAATGAAGTCAGGTTTTTTTTCAGTTTGAAAATGAAAGTAAGCAAATGCTAAACCTCTCTGGGCCAAAAATTCTTCAACAAGCTTAAATGTTACAAGCTTTCTTTGTTGAAATTAATTAATTAATCAGATTTATAGTCTGCCCTCAGCTATAAGTAATGCCTTAGCAGACATCAATATTAAAAGCAACAAAGCATCAGTACTTCAATAGATCTGATAAATGGTTAAAACCTATGTCTTTTAAAAATATTTCAGATATTTCAATATTAATTTGAAGACATTATAGTCCAGAGGCAAGAAGCACAATTCTAGTCAGCAAACTTTTATTTCTGTGCTGCATATTAAAATAGAAACAGCATTAATTTCTATACTTTAGAAATTCTAGATAACAATAATTTTGTAATATATCACCGTATGTAACCTGCTATTATGATGTATTATCAGTTTGATCAATTTATGCTATTTTTATCACTTGAAGCAAAAGATGCAATTTGACTCTAATCGGACTTAATCTGGAAAAACCTAAAGAGCCCAAAACCTTGCTTTTAATCATACAAAGAATCTCTTCCTTTGCTACCCATTTCCCCCAGAGACCAAAGTAAACATAAACACACACATTCTCCCTCCCTCCCTCTCTCTCTCTCTCTCTCTCTCTCTCTCTCTCACACACACATACACACACACACACACAAATGCACACATACACATACTTCTAAAATTCATGTTGTTCAACTGCTGTTCATTACTAAAGATTTTACTTGTTTAAATATCCAAAGGAAAATCTGATAATTAACAATTTTGTTGAGTAACATATTCTAAATTACTAAGAATAGAAAAAAATAACCCTACATTCAAATACTATCATCACAATTCACAAGGTCATACCTGGTGACTTAGAGATTGGAAAGGCTCACAGGTTCCAGACTGCATGACCTTTCTATTTCCAGAAACCCCTAAAAGATTGCATTTCCTGTCTTACAAAAGATAATCACAGCCATCTCTCTCAGCATCTTCAGGGCTAGTGAAGAAAATATTAAACGGCAGATCTGTCCATCAGTATCTGTTTAAGCCAACATCAAGAAATCAAATCTCATATACTGTTTATCGTCTCCCCTGTGCAGTTACACCCTGTACTAAGAAAGGCTGACACAGTTGTGTTTGCTGATGCTGCTAATGCTGTCTGAAAACAGTAAGCTTACTGCTTAGAGCAATTCTGCATCATCCAGAGAATCAGTCACATCCTTCAGGTTTCCCACTTCTGCTACTATACAGATTTCACTTGCCAAGGAGGGTTTGATTTTTTCCATCAGTCCTTTAAAAATAAGCAATGCTCTGTTTAACTAAGTATCCAATATGTCTGTTGCGAATACCATGTTAAAATGTCAATTCTTAATTATTAGGCGGGTTTCTCCACACATGACTAAGCTTCAACATAATAATTTAGCAAGTAAAACTGTACTCTCTTTTAAAGGAATCTACCCTCCAAGCCATGTGTATTATCACATATCCAACCCATCAAAATTAGAAGTGCCTAAAACTGAAGAAATCTTACTCTGACAATCTTTGATGATTGTACAAAATTGTAAATAGATAAATGTCTATTCACTTTTTGTATTTAAAGGACCTCATTTTTATTTCATATTCTTCAGGCCAACATGCTTCAAACAAAAATACTTTTTATGTTTTTATTTAGACTTTTTTTCTAAAAAGCTTAATATACAAAAGATAACATGCTATTATCAAATTCCAAGACTGTTTGGTGAAATCTAGGAATGAAACCTATGTAAAAATTATTGGGATTTTTGTTATGAATTATCATTGTTCATAATATCAAGGTTCTAATAATGCTTTCTTTTATCACAACACAGTAGATTCAGGAAATTTTAAGATTGGCACAGTAGTCTGGTAATGAAGAACCAATACTCTGAAGCTATATTTGGAAATGCTTTCCTGTTACAATGTAACAAAAGGTTGTATTTTAGAAATTAAAAAAAAGTTCAAATCAATTTAAATAAAATCAAAATTACTACATGAAGTACAACTTCTTATCCAAAAACAGCTCTCATATTATATACATTCTGAATTAATGACTCTATAAAAAACCCAGAGATTTTAGGTTTTTGTTTATTTATACACCTGTGAAATAAGCCAACTGAAATTTGATGATAGCAAAAATGCTATACAGAAAATGTTTTAGATAAATTTAGATAAATAAGAAATCAGTATAATTTCCCTTCTCCCACTCATATTTGATGAGTACAGTATGTATAATCATGCAGACTAGTTACAATAAGGCTTAAGAAATTGGGTTTCTTTAGTAGACTGATACACACTTGTTTTCGAGAAAGTACTGCCTCTAACAGCATAAGTTCAGACATAGGCCTTGGTATTTTTACTGTATGAAAAACCACAACTAGATGAAAAACCACAGGCAAACTAATATGGTTTATCTATATAATATTCACCCTCACATTGTAATCAAAATAGGTGTTCATATTTTAAGATCAATCTGGTTAAAGGCCTTCTTAAGCTATACCATCTCCTTTTCTACGTCCATTCTTTTCATATAGAAAATATTGAGCGTCATCTACATGTCAGATACCATATGGGTGCTAGGGATAGGTGCTGGAGACTCCTCAACAAACAATACAAAACTCATCTTCACAAAAATCAGATAATTAAATAACTATGTTTTGTTATGATAGAACAGTAAAAAGAAGATAGGAGAGCAATAGTAGGTCATCCTACCCTAATCTGTTAAAACTGAGAAGATCCTGAGCAAGTCACATTCAAGAAATGATATATACAACATGGTTAGGCCATAAAGTGTATGAACAGATGGGAGAGATGAGAAGCCAAGGACCAATTACATGAAGCTTCAAGAGACACTGATATTTTGAGCTTTACTCAGAGGAATGAAAATCCATCAACATAATCAATTTTGTAATTTTAGATTATCCTGGCTACAGTGTTGCCAATCAATTAACCAATAAATTGAGTAAAACAAAACTAGAGTAAGTTAAGAGTAAGGATGAGGGTCTAAATCAAAGGGGTGGCAGCAGGCATAGAGAAAAATGCATAGATTCCAGATATACATTTTGGTAAGCAGGAGTAGAATTTGGAGATTGATGTGAGAAATGAGAGAAAGAGAAATGTCAATTTTCATTCCTAATCTCTTATGCTATTATATATCTCATTTACAATCAGCATACTTTCATCACATCCTCTGGGTTTTGTTACTTATCCATTTCATGTGCATATGCTTCCTTTTTATAAATTAGCTGGAAAGACTTGAGGAGGAACATTTGGTTTACATTCCTTCTGTGTCCTCTCTAGTATGCATATCTTGAACAAAGTTGTTGAATGAATAAATAAGTGAGAAGTAAGAAAACTGAACTTTTTTCAGATATTTGTCAGAATACAAATATGAACTTGGGTTTTATCATTCTCTTGATGATACTAACTAGTACAAATTACCTAATTTCCTCAGTGTTTTCTTGTCAATACACCCAATTGGTGTGTGCAATAAACACATCAAACCTGGAGTGCATAGAAGCTCTTAATCTATTATCTAGTTGATAAAATATTTTAATCAAAAATTGTGTATTTATAATCCATGACTAGACCCACTTAATAACAATCTAACATGATAAGGCAATTAAAACTTTAAGAAACCCTATTTTTTAGACAGCTTTTACTCTGTTTAAAAAATTTATTCAGACAATATGCTGCTCATACTGAAGTTATTAATGTTGATCATAGTGAAGCAGGATGCCTCTAACCTTCCCTGAGGTGTATCCAACATATATTTGATAGAAGGGATGAAGAGTAGACAAGACCTTGCAGAAGAATCCCCTCATATTGAATGAAGAGAGATCCAAAAAGATGTGTTTTAGTCCATTTGGGCTGATATAACAAAATTACATAGACATGGTGCCTTATAAACAACAGAGATTCATTTTTCACAGTTCTGGAGGCTGAGAAGCCCAAGATCAAGGTAGGTGCTGGCTGATTCAGGGACTTGTGAGGATTTTCTTCTCACTATAATTTCACATGGAAGGTAAAAGAGGCAACACAACTCTCTGGGGCCTATTTTATATGTGTAGTGATCCCATTCTAGAGGGGAGAGCCATCATTTTGGTGACCCATCATTATATTTGTGATTGGGTTCTCAACATATGAATGGGGGGAGGAGTAAATGTTCAGGCCATAACAGAACGCAAAGCACAAATCCAGTGGTATTTTATTTACTGATTTGATGAACATCCAATATCCCAAATAATAAAGGATCAATATCTTTAAAAGAGCAAGGATATTAGAATTATCACATTTAGCTCTTGATTTTCATGCCCAAGATCATTTAGTAGCAGTGCCAAGGCTATAATTCAGAATTTCTATTTTCTAGTTTCAAAGTTTTCCCCCAGTATAAATCATGGCCTTATAATTATATTTTTGTAAATATATACTGTATCTTCAGTAATTAAAATATCATTCACCTTAATACTGTTTCTGTGTTTTTGTTAGGTTGAGAAACACAGTAAATTCTTCAGGAAAAAAATCTGTAAGACTCACAAGATTTCTATATGAAAGTTAATTTTTTCATAAAGCATTTAACCTTTATTTTATTTAAAAGTGGTCTATTACAGAAAATATCTCAGGTATTGTTTTAAAAAAAGTAATTAATTTTATTTTATATACTAATGCTTTTAAAAGTATAAATTACGCTAGGCATGATTGTGGAAAGTGATTATTAAATTATGGTCTGATAGTCTGGGGTTGTAGCTCAATGGTAGAGCGCTTGCCTCTCATGCTTGAGGTCTTAGGTGCAATCCTCAGCACCACATAAAAATAAATAAATAAAAATAAAAATATTTTTTAAATTATGGTCTGAGTGTGAAGGTGCAGGTCAAGATGGCCCAGTTGCTAAGGAGATGCCAGCCTGAGGAAACTCTGTGCAAAGGCTCAGAGTTGTCAATTGAGGCCTTGAGTTCAGACACCAATTCCAGGAATAGAGAATTCTGAGTATAACAATATAACCCTAATGTCTCTCCAGTCCTGCATCCTTCAGATATCCTACTTTGCTGAAACTTTCCCACAAAAAAACTTTTTGATGAAACCTACATAATAAACATGCCGAGCTAGCTCTGGGTCAGTCAAACTCCATCTGAGTTTCGTTGCCCACCTAGCCCCAACTTTTTATTTATGTGTGTCTGCCTCTCTTTTCTTCATCCCCCCATGGCCCCTCATTCAGTATCTTCCCATAAATTAATGGCCATGGCTGAAAGCAGAGGTGAGACAGCTGTGGCAGATGGCACCCAAACAGAGAATAGGAGAGGCCCAGGCACACAATGGTGCACTCCTGTAATTCCAGCAATTCAGGATGCTAAGGCAGGAGGATCAATAGCTGAAGGCCACCCTTGAAACCTTAGTAAATAAAAAGGGTCAGGGAAGTGTAGCTCAGTGGTAGAGTGACCCTGGGTTCAAGCCTCAGTACAGGAAAACAAAAAATAAAAAAAGAGTGAAAAAGTATAAATTAATTCAAATTTTCAAAGGAGGTTGGCAAAATCTATCAATCCTTTGCCTCAGTTCTAGTTTGAAAGATTTGTCTAAAGGTAATAGTGCAGATTAAGTTTATGCACAAAGATGTTTAGTGCTACATTATTCCGGATATGCATTTGTTTATTTGGCAGACCTGGGGATCAAACCTAGGGCCCTGATCATGCTAGGCAGGTGGACAACGAAACTCTGATGGAGTTTGACTGACCCAGAGCTAGCTCGGCATAAGGTATAACCATTGAGTTATACCCCCAGCTCAGTGCTACATTATTCAGAAGAGAAAAATTAATTAATTATGGTATGCCAAAAAACACAATTCCATGTGACCATTGAATATTATGAATAAAAAATGTTACTAACAAAGGAAAATATACTTCACAACAAAATATTAAATAAAAATCAAGTCTCAATATATATCTGGAGTACAATTCTCAACTATGTAAAATATACACTAAAAAATAGAATATTGAATTTCTAAAATATCCCTGATATAACTGATCTTATAGATACATATCTACAGACTTCAACCTTTTCTTATCAAAATAGAAACTAGTTTCTGAGAAGTATTTTGATAGTTGAACAAATACCCATTTCTCATGAGTTTTTTCAGTCTTTCTAATGTTTTACTTATATATCTCTTATCTGGTTTTGTAAAAATATTCAAATCTACTTTTTAGAGTATCTAAACTTTTAGGTGTATGTGATTGATGGTTCATTTTCACACTTTATTTATACTGGGATAAAGCTAATTCCAACTGTTTTTGACAAATTAGCTCTGAAGTCAATTTTAGTGCTATATTAAGAAATGGAAAATTTTGTGTGGCATGATTTTGTGTTACTATTTGTCTAACTAGGCATTGTGGTTTGATCTAAAGTGGTTTTCACAAGTAGGACGAGGGGAAGCACAATTTTATTTTCACTTGTATAAGGAATATGGTTGAACTTGGAGACATAGGTCAGCAAGAACATATAGTGTACAGCAAAAAATCAGGAAAGAAGACCTAATAGGTGATGAGAAAACTAACCATTCCTGTGAAAATGCTAATTATTATTATAAATAACCACTGCTACCTGGTATATTGTGGGTGTCAGAGTACAAAGGATTAGTTCAGATGAAATGTTCAGGCCTTTAAAAACATAAACTTTACCTGTCTAAACAAGGATGGTATTTTTTTCAACATAGTAATGGCGACACCAGACTCAAGTTTTTAACAGATACCATATTTTCTAATTTCATAATCATTCTACTAGTTCCCCTAGCAAAACCAAAGAGCAGGTCATACAGTAGAAGAAAATAAGATATGTAACTATTTGCTGGACAATACTGACTTTGCATTTGACTTTTTATACCATGTACAAAAGTATTTGCATAAACAAACAGAAAATCATTGTACAGAGATAAATGTTATTGATATTTTGCTTTTAATTTTTTAATTAGTATGTGCTTAAAATTATATTAAGCAGCCGGGCGCGGTGGCGCACGCCTGTAATCCCAGCACTTTGGGAGGCTGAGGCAGGAGGATCGCGAGTTCAAAGCCAGCCTCAGCAATGGCGAGGCACTTAGCAACTCAGTGAGACCCTGCTTCTAATAAAATACAAAAAAAAAAAAAAGGGCTGGGGATGTGGCCCAGTGGTCAAGTGCCGCTGAGTTCAATCCCTAGTACCCCCCAAAAAAAAAAATTATATTAAGCAGTCTCTGCCAAGTATTATGTTATAAATATTTCCTAAATCAGATTTTTTCTGCAATATAATATTTAATGGCTAGATGGTATTCCACAAAATACCATATTTCATTTAACCAATCCTCTATTTGTAGACATTTCAATTTTTTTCATTTCAGTATTATAAAATAACAATGTAATAAGCATCTTTGGACACATGGTTTTGTATATACCCTCAATTTTCTAAGAATAAATTCCAATAAGTGAATTTACTAGATCAAAGGATATAAGCTTTTTAATGCTTTGCAGTACAGGACAGATATGAACATTTTGAGGTTTTAGATAAAAAGTATAAATTTCTCTTCCCAAGGGTTATATCTATTTACAATTTGAACAGAAATATCTTTTGCCTCACTGTCTTGTCAAACTGGATTACCATATAGTCTTTGTGTAGGATAATGGTTTAAATATAAAAGTTTGAAAAAGGAAAACTGGGCATACTTTAAGAAAAAAAGCTTAAATTAAGAAAAGTACATGAAACTGAGTTATTTTTTTAAGTTTTCTAAGAACAACAAAAATTTACACTAAATAAGCTTCCTGGTGCTATGCTTACAGACAAGGAAATAATAATGCTGGTCCCTTGGGAATGTACCCAGGATTGTAAACCCAAATAACAAACTTTTGAACTGGTTACTAAAAGATCACAAAAGAGACCAACTAAAAACCAATGAGATAATAAGTGTAGACCTACTCACTATTTTTTTTTTCCTCTGTGACATCTATGAAATGAAGAAACCTAGAGAAGGGAGTTATTCACCCAGACCAATGGTGTTTTACTCACTGAAACAGAAAGAGCCCTAGGAAACCTTACAAATGGCTATCAGATATGCCTTCAGCCAAGGAAACACTCAGGAGACTCAATCCAAAATACCATGTGTAAAGGCAATATATTTTCATGTATAAATTTATTCTAAGCACCAATCCAGTGCTAGTAAAATGAGAGGATAAATAAAAATTCACAATGTTTATTCTTTAAAATCTCTGTTATTTAAAAAACCCTTTAAGTGAGATTTTCTGATAGCTGTCATAAAATGCAACCTTGCAATATAGTAGATACTCTTATTTTCAAATATGTTCCAAGATCCTCACTAGATGCCTGAAGTCACAGATAGTACCAAACCACTACATATATATATATATGTGTGTATATATATATGTATATATACACACACACATACATACATATATACACACATATGTGTGTATATATACACATACACATGCACACACACATATATATGTATATGTGTATGTGTGTGTGTATATATATATATATGTATATGTGTGTATATATGTATATATATGAAAACATACATATATGTAATCCCTGGTACAAGTATTGAAATAAATATATATATGTATATGTATTTTATATGTATTTTTTCTATATTTTATATACATATGATAAAATTTAACTTAGGCAAGTAAGGTGTTAATAAATAGTAAAACAGAAGAATTATAACAACATACTATAATAAAACTTATGTAAATGTGGCCTATTTTCAAAATTTTCCATTTTTAAATAGAAGTTATTCTTTGAAAACAATAATATGGGGTACATTTTAGTAATTCAATACATCAGATCAGGGTAATGATCGTTTCCATCTCTTCAACTATTAGTCATTTCTAGGAGTTGTAAATTTCATACTCTTCTCGTCATTTTGAAATACATCATAGTTATTTTGCCCAATGCCTACTCTACTGTGCTAAAAAAAAAAAAAAAAAGGAACCAGGAGTCCAGGAGTGATTCCTCTACTCTGTGTTTTTTGTTCCCTTATTTAATTTGTTTCTGTCCCCGCTCTCCCCTACCCTCCCCAGTCTCTAAGGACCACTATTCCATTCCATTTCTCTACATGGTTGACTGATTTACTGGTTTCTACAAATGAGTGAGAACATGTGGTCCTTGTCTTTGTGTGTTTGGCATATTTCACTTAACATAACGCTTTCCAGTCCTGTCCATGTGGCCAAAAATGGCAAGATTCCATTCTGTTTTACCAATGAAATTTTCCATTTAAGATTTTTGGACCATGGTTGACCAGGGGCAACTAAAACCATGTAAAGTAAAACCATGAATAAAGAAGGGCTATCGTACTTAGGTGATAGGGAAAACCAAAGACAGGTTTTTCTTTTTTCTTTTTCTTTAATTCTAATGTGACAGGGTCACAGATCATAAGTAAATATGATTACAAAAAAAAAAAAAAAAAAAAAAACACTGGAAAGAAAAAAGTAAATACACTTCAAAACTTACCCTTTATCTGGGGTAAAGCACTCACAGGTCTGCAGTAAAAAATAGGTATGAAGGCCGACTACCAAGTTCAAATTCTGAGTTTGTCCTTGTACATACTCAGCCTCAGTTTCCTCATATGTAAAATGATAGCCCAAGTATGGTTGTTATAAGGGTTAATGAAATTAATATCACATTTAGCTAAGTAATTCCTGGTACAAATACTGAATAAATGTCTGCTATCATTCTAAGACAAGTTGACTTGTTAGAGTAATCAAAAGAAAAAGACCTATATAAAATAAACACATGAAATAGAGGTATATACATGGTTAAGAAGGAATTTCTAGGATCTCAATATGGCAGTGTATACACTCCAGTCAAGTCAGAGTAGAATTTTGTTTTTCAATTCAGCATTACAACACAACGTTAATGCTATAATGGCTTTGAAATTTAATTTTCAAAGACAAACATTAAATCTTGAATTTATCCATTAGTAATCATGAGCAATTTGCTTGAGTTCCTAACCTCAGTATCCTCATTTCTAAAATACAGCTAATGTTGTTTACTTCATAGTTATTTTGAGTGTTAAGTAAAATACACATAACACAATCAATACAGTCTAGCACATATAAGCTCAATATGTGTTAATCATTATTTTATTATTATTTTCATCTTCACTGTTGAGAACATAATCAATGGATGATTTAAAAAGTTAGAAAGTTAGAGGTAGGAGAGAAAGCACACAATGGAAGACAATCAGTTTCTTCCCTTTACTCTATCCAGTGGCCATTTCTCTGCCCTCATTGTCCACATTGGCAGCATTTGCCTCACAATCCTGGCAGAGAGAAATGACTGTGTTAATGCTGCATTAATGACACCAGTTAGTTACTAAATCCAGCTACCTTTAAAAAAAAAAAATCTTATTTTCAACTTGTCTGAAGCTACTGTCACTACCTGGTCAGAAACTCCATATGAATGTCCTGCTAGGATCCCCATAGCTGATTCTGACAGACCTCTCACTAACTAGTACTCCCCCTTATTTATCTTATGACCCACCTAAACCCAATAGCTCACTATTCCCCAAAATAATTTTGTGCTTTAGGCTCCTAGCTTTGTGTATATTACTACATCTGGATCTTAGTTAAGATCTTGGTTCTGCCATCTATTATATGTGAGATGTTTTACAAGTTACCAAACTTCTATGGACTTCAAGTCCCTAACAGTAAAGGAGATAATATTCCTTTAAGATTAGTTGAATTAAAAAAAAAAAAAGTGCTTAACTCACACAATGCTAAACTAGAACTACTTCACAATTGTTGTTGTCATCATTTTTGTAATGAATGCCTTTCTCCCTTGTTTCCATAGGTTTAAATCCTATCCATCCATCAAAGTATAACAAAACATATCTTCCATGAAACCTTTCCTTGATTACATGTTCTTGGTCTTATCTCCCTTTCTCATAGCTCTTTAATCTTCAACTTTAACTTTCTGACTTCTCTGAAATATTTGCACTTTCTTTGAGGTTTAATCTTATCTCTCATTTTCAATTATAAAGATCCTTTAGACAAAATCTATATATGCTTCATTTTTATTTCCCCCCCACTACACCTAATATAATTCCCAGAATTCAGCATTTTTTGAAAATATGTATTGAATCAATATATGAGTCATCACCTTTTTTCTTCTCTTTTTTTTCTTTTTATTGGTTCTTTTTAGTTATATATAACATTAGGATTCATTTTGACAAAATCACAAAAGCATGGAATATAATATGCTCTAATTCAGTCCCCAGTACTTCCCTTTACCATCCCCTTTACTCTACTGATTTTTCTGCCATTTACTTATAGGTTTTTTTTTTTTAAATTAGTGTCTTGTTGCTATGCATGATGGTGAGATTCACTGTGGTATATTCATATATGTACATAGGAAAATTATGTCAGATTCATTCCACTGTTTTTTCTTTATTCCATCCCTCCTCCCACCCTTCAATCCCCTTCATCTACTCCATTGCTTTTTCTTCTATTTTTTGTCCCCCTGCCTTATTTTGTATTAGCTTCTCCATATCAAAGAAAACATTCAAATTTGACTTTTGGGGACTGGCTTATTTCACTGAACATGATCTCCAGTTTCATCCATTTACCAGCAAATGCCATAAAGTTGTCTTCTTTATGGCTGAGTAATACATCATTGCATTTTCTTTACCCATTCATCTGTTTGAAGGGCATCTTGGCTATTGTGAATTGTGCTACTATAAACATTGATGTGGCTGTGTTATTGTAGTATGCTGATTTAAAAATTTGGGGATATATACCAAGGAGTGGGATAGTTGCATCATATGATAGCTCTATTTCTATTTTTTTAAGGAATCTCCATACTGTTTTCCAGGTGGTTTTATTAATTTGCAGTCCCACCAACAATGAGAGTACCTTTTCTCCCACATCCTCACCAACATTTGTTATCATTTATATTCTTGGTAATATTAAAAATAAATATTTATTACAAGTACAATAAAAATCAGCTTCAGTCTGTGGAATGGGGCAGAAAACCTCAGAAACTTAGAAATGAAAGAAGGAAGACAAATAATCTTTGTTCTATTCAATTGACCCTAGGATTCCCTATTTCTCTGTATTTTAAAGTCATAATATTTATTCAATCTTCAGATACCTTATTGTTATTACTTTGAGGACAAAAAGTAATTACTACATCATATTCACAGACACAAATATTACAATTTCCCATTCAGTACATTTTATGTATAGATTCATAAAAAATGAAATGGGTTATTGAAATTTAGCCTAAGATCATAACGATTTTGACTACAAGACACAAAGATATAAAAAATTATTCAGTGTTAGCAGGCTAAATTTTTTTAAATAATCTATCTCAATATCATTAACATTCAGCAGTAATTTTAAACTAAAATAATAATGACAGAAGGAAATGAATTCCAAAGAGAGCCTCTGCAGCCTTTGTTGACTAATGGTTACCTTTAAATTTAAAATTGGATTTAATTCCTATTTTAAATTAATTAGGTTAACTACCAAACTCACATCAAACCTGCTTCTTTCACAGAATAAAAATGAAACAAGAATCTGTATTCTGACCATTAGCCTCAAATAAGATAGTTTGTTATGTCTCCTTGTTTCTCCACTTAAATCCTTGAACCTTACCTTTTTTGTTACTTCTAACGTGAACTCTTTTCTTTAAAGAGGTATACACAGAAACAGAAGGCTCTAATCATTTTTTAAAAACTAGTTTCTGAATTTCATTCATTTAACAATTTTATTATGTTTCTATATTAACACTGTAGTCTTTGACCTTGGTTAAGTTTACTTGAATAAAGTATGTTTGGGGGGAAAATCTTGTACATAAATAATTGCACAAACCTCTAAGCTGTACAGGCAAGTTTTATGGGAGTTAAGGGGTCTGAACAATCATGAGATCTTTCAGGATCAATTTCTAAATTAAAAAATATGTTTCTCTGACCCAACAACTTTTATTTATTTACACTGAGCAACTATGAAATCAGGTCAGACGTAATAAATGATATATCTCAAAATTTTGTGTTCTCAACAAAATTACTGGAGAATGTAAATAAAGTGTGTACACAAAGGAAAGGAATTGTCACAGGGGAAAGTCAGCTGTCTCTCAAGAGATTGGCATTACTTTTGTCAATATGCCAAAAGTCTCTTAAACTTGCACTTCTCTAAGATACACAGTTTTGGTATGTGAACTTCCATGTTTATTGCAGCATTATTCACAACAGTCAAGATATGGGGGAAAAAAACTAAGTGTCCATAGATGTACAAATAGACAAGGAAAATTAGGTACATACAGACAGTGGGATATTATTTAGCCATGACAAATGAAATCCTGCCATTTGCAACAACATGGATGAAACTGGAGGGCATTAGGCTAAGTGAAATAAGCCAGATAGAGAAAGACAAATACTGACATTTACTTACATGTGGAATACTTGTTTTAAAAAATTAGACTCAAAAACCGAGAGGAGAATGATGGTTTCCAGAGGCTGGTGGTTGAGGAAATGGAAAGATGTTGATCAAAGAGTACACACTTCAGTTATTAGATGAATAAATTCTGAGGATGTAATGTTCAGCATGGTGAATATAGTTACTACATTGTATGCTTGAAATTTGCTGAGAGAGTAGCAGGGAATAAAAAGGTAACTGTGAGGTAAATGTGAGGTAATAAACAATGAATTTGATTGTGGTTGTCATTTCACAATGTATTTTAAATCAACACATTATACATTTGAAATACATACAATTTTATTTGTCAAACTCAATAATTATGAAGAAAATAGGTAAAGAAAATAAAAGACATAAATATTTTCAGGATGAATTCATTGTGAATATAGTGGCCTACAGGTTTCTAGAAAGTGGACAACAATTCACATCACACCTGAAATTTTAGGTTCATATTTTAATTATAATTTTAATTTCTGTCATTTTGGGGAAAATGTTGTTTGGGGAATGCTGTAGGTGAGATTTACTTTACACTAATATCTAAAATGTTAAGTCACTTAAATGAAAAGCAGTTCTGGAATTCCTGGCCAATTCCCATGCCCCAGGGCTTACCAAAGCCATACACAGCAATATCACCATCAAGTCACAAAGATACTACCTCTCTCCCTTTAAAGTTTTGAAACTATAAAGACATTTTGTAATACAGGAGGCATCTGTGATGTAAAAATCATAATGGAATTTAAGCAAAATACTACACTAACTGCCTTCTTCTCCAGTTCTGAGAGAATTCTCTTCAGCCTGCCTTCTGATACAAAAGGAGCCATGGAAAACATCCACAAATCGCTGTCTATTATTGCAGTTTAAACAACCAGAAAATTAACAACTCTTTTTCTACATTGTCATAAAAAATACTATTTTGCTTACTCACCAGGATTTGCTAAGTTGTAACATGGCTGCAAGGATACCAACCCTTCTCCAGTGCACCACAGTATGTTTTGGAGAGCAAATTGTAATTAGAAGGCAATGTTGTGACTGTAGCATCAAACCTAGATGAGCTACTCAGTTAGGATTCAAATAAATGATTGTATAAAGTTATGCCAACTGTATCTAGGCATGTCATTAGGGCCGTTAGGGCAAGAGCTCAGTTCTCCACCTTGGAATGGTAGATGCACTCATCCTTCTCCTCAGTAAACTTCCTTTGTCCATGCTCTCCTGGCTGCTGACCATTCCTCCTTTTCATTAACAATGTTAATATTCAAAACGGTTTTAATAAATGTATTTAGGTTTTGGAGTCACCTAATATTTTCAAAACAAGGTTATATATATTTGTATAAGTATTGACTTATTGATCCTTATAAGTTATTCTTATTAACCCACTTTCAAATACTTTAGGAAACAACTCACTTTAACAAAATCTATAATAATGGAGATAAGGAATATTATCATTATATAAAGTGAATCAAGTATATTCAACATTCAGCCCACAGGAAAATGTATAACATTTAATTATTACCATTTATTTTCTTTGAATAATCATGTAATTACATATTTCTACATACCTATAAAAAATTTTTTAAAGTCTCTGGAAAATGTTAATTTATGAAAAGGCAGAGGATTGTATAACCATTCCAATATGAGGAACCACATGTTTACAGATCTCTCCTGGAATGCCCAGTATCACAGCCTCCACTTTCTTTTTCAACTAAGCTCTGTATTATTAAACTTATTATTGGCAGTCTGTGTTACTTTATTGATACCTTTCCTGTTATGCATGTGGCCTCCAAATGCATAACATTTTATTCGAACTTCTATTATGCTAGTTTACCACTTGCAAACTTGTTTCATACTATTTATTTACATGCTTCATCTCTTCCCTAGTATGTAAATTTCTAAAGAGAAAAGAAATTCAATTTACATATATCAACATTCAGCAAATGTTTGCTAAATTAAAAATAAAGGAAGGCCTGTCTCCTCAATGAGATTATAAACCTCCTGAGTTCAGAAGCCATATTTTATGATTCTTTTAACGTTGAATTGAGAACTGAGTGTATAAGTGCACAACAATATTGTTTCCTTAATAAAAAATATTAACTATATCCAAAGGAACATAATCTCTAATTTAAAAATTAAATTCAAAAACATTTTTTTAGCCGGATGCAATGGGGCATGCCTGTAATCCTAGCAGCTTGGGAGGCTGAGGCAGGAAGATCACAAATTCAAAGCCAGCCTCATCAAAAAGCAAGGTGCTAAGCAACTCAGTGAGACCCTGTCTCTAAATAAAATACAAATTGGGGCTGGGGATGTGGCTCAGTGGTCAAGTGCCCCTGAGTTCAATCCCTAATACCCCCCCCAAAAAAAAAAAAAAAAAAACTTCTCTATTTTTTTTTTTTTTTTTTTTTTTTTTTTTTTTTTTTTTTTGTGGTACTGGGGATTGAACTCAGGGGCACTCGTCCACTGGGTCACATCCCCAGCCCTTTTTTGTATTTTATTTAGAGACAGGGTCTCACTGAGTTGCTAAGTGCCTCGCCATTGCTGAGGCTGGCTTTGAACTCGCGATCCTCCTGCCTCAGCCTCCCAAAGTGCTGGGATTACAGGCGTGCGCCACCGCGCCCGGCTAAACTTCTCTATTTTTAAAGGAATAAACTATTGGGTTAAATCTGTATGAATGTATTTTATATTTTCTAAATGGACAATGAAAGTTCATACTCTACATTATATCATATTTGATTGTTGTAACTAAAGCACAATTTGAAATATAAATGTATATGCATTTATAGTCTCTGTATTAATGTAAAAACCAAATAAATACATATATTATAGACTATAATTTGGTCATCACCTAATTCCAATTTGAGAAAACCACTCTGTGATGGAATCTCAGATATATTAAATATACAAATGTTACCTGCTATAATATAAAAGAACACCTAATGGGTTCTATATGAGTGTACTTGGGGACAGAGCAGATGGATTGGCCAAGCTCCCCCCATAGCGCTTGCATTTTTCAGCATCAACTGTCATTCCATAAAGGCCTTAAATTGTCTTGCTGGGTTAAGAAATTATGTTGGGTGGAACTTTTAAATCCATTTTGAAGATAAGCATATGCCATGAGTCTACTACTTTCTTTGAAGAACAAGAGAGTTTTAAAGAGTCTGGGAGCCTGTGGTGCTCAGGAAAGGGCATGCCAAAAAAAAGAATATGAATAAAGAATCTGAATGGAAATGCACCAAAAGAAAGGGTAAAAGGTACAATGATATGTTTGTTTTACTTCACAATTTTGCCAAGAACCTACTATTCTTACTGCATATTTTTCTTGCCCACTAAGGTATTGATTTAACTAGTAAAATACATTGGCGCCCAAAACCATTAATAGGAAATATAACATTTGGAAAAAAGACCTGTGTGTGTGTGTGTGTGTGTGTTTTGGGGATTCTCCTGAGTCTCTGGGCTTACAAGTGTGTACCACTATGCCCCAACATAATCTTATTTTTTAAAGACTATGATTTTTAAATCTTAGTTGCTAGAAAACAAATAACTTGTGGTAGGATAATCACTTTACTTATTTTTGTGATTTTTCCCATCAATGAAAGCCAGATACTGAATTACATTAGCAAAATTATAAATATAAGTTATTCTTTATTCTCAAGTTGAAGACTAAAGAAAGGACATAAAAGCCAAAAGATATGCTTTAGTTGATTGCTACCCAATAACAACAACAACAAAATCCTTAGCTTTAAAGAAATAGTTCCAAATACAATTCTTTGAAATACAGTTTAGATTATAAAACATTTTTATGAAATAAACCTACATAACTACCAAAATAATGTTAACAACTGTGGTCTTAACTATCAGACCTCAGTAAGTACTATTGCACCTCAGACTCTACACAACAGATGTTGGAGTCCAGTCATTGTAACAGAAAATATTTTTTTATTATTCAAAAACAAAAAACAATGAAGAAGAAGAAAATATTCTTTAAACTATAAAATTACATTATAAGAGACAGCCTCAGTGAAGATTAACATCTAACCCATCCTATTTTTAGACAAGATAACGCTTAATTTGAAGATAAAATTTGTTTTTTAAAATTGCATTTCTAACTAATTTTCTTACTATAATTTACCCCCATTTCCTTTTATTCTGACAACTAATCAAAATATAACTATATTGCTATTTATGTATTAACAATACACATAATTACATTGATGGACCAATAAATACTGCATAACTGTCTTAATGTACAGAGCTAGCTTAACAAATGTCTGCAGTTAAAGGGATATGTATAGGAAAAGAAGAACTCAAACTATCACAATTTGCTGACAACATGATTCTATATTTAAAAGACACAAAAAAAAAAAACTCCACCAGAAAATTTGTAGAACTAATAAATGATTCCGCAAAGTAACACGATATAAAATTAACAGCCATAAATCAATTGTGTTTCTAAACATCAGTGATGAATCCACTGAAAGAGAAATAAGGTAAAATATCCCATTCACAATAGCCTCAAAAACATAAAATAAAATATTTGGGAATTGATCTAAAAAATAGAGGTAAAAGACCTCTATAATGAAAACTACAGAACTCTAATGAAAGAAATTGAAGAAGACCTCAGAAGATGGAAAAACCTTCCATGCTTTTTGATAGGTAGAATTAACATTGTCAAAATGGCCATTCTACCAAAAGCACTATGTAGATTTAATGCAATTCCTATTAAGGTTCCATGATGTTCTTCATAGAAACAGAAAAAGCAATCATGAAATTCATCCAGAAAAATAAGAAATCCAGAATAGCCACAGCAACATTCAGCAAGAAAAGTGAAGCAGGAGGCCTCACAATACCAGACCTTAAATTATACTTCAGAGATATAGTAACAAAAACAGCATGGTGTTGACACTAAATAAGACATGAAGACCAATGGTACAGAATGGAATACCAAGAGACAAACCCTCATAAATACAGTCATCTCATACCAGACAAAGACTCCATAAAAATACACTAGAGAAAAGACAGCCTCTTCAACAACTGGTGCTGGACAAAACTGGAAATCCATATGTAACAAAATAAAATTAAAAGGTTTGGGCAAGACGGCAGAATAGAAAGGTTGCTTGCATAGCAGCTCCACGGCATGAACCAAGAAAAGTCGACAGGCAGCTTGACATCCAGGAAAGGTACTTGAAATCTTCAGGAACACTATAAGTCTACAGGGTAAAAATTGTACTGCCTCAGAGCCACATTACTAGATGGGTAGACACACAAACAACATAAAAAAAAAAGAGGGAACAAATCTCCCCAAAAAAATCTACTCTGATAATAGAATCCATTGACAACACAGTAGAAGAAATATCAGAGAGGAGTTTAGAATATACATAGTTAAACTTATCCGTGATATAAAGGACTATGTAAGGAGTGAAATCAGAGATCAAATTCAGGAGGTGAAAGATAATTTCATTAAGAGAGAGAGATTCTGAAAAGAAATCAAGAAGAAATCCTCAAAATGAAGGAATCAATAAATCAAATTAAAAATTCAATGAAAAGCATCACCAATTAGACTAAACCACTTGGAAGATAGAATTTCAGGCAATGAAGACAAAATATATAATCTTGAAAATAAAGTTAACTATGGAGTGAAGATGTTAAGAAACCATGAACAGAGCGTCCAAGAAATATGGGATAACATGAAAAGACCAAATTTAAGATTTATCAGGATAGATGAAGGCACAGAGATACAATCCAAAGGAATGCACAATCTTCTCAATGAAATAATGTCAGAAAATTTCCCAAACCTAAAGAATGAAAGAGGAAATCAAACACAAGAGGATTACAGGACCCCAAATGTACAAAATTACAACAGGCCCACACCAAGGCACATTAAAATGAAAATGCCAAACATACAGAATAGGATAGAATTTTAAATGCAGAGAGAGTAAAATGTCAGATTACATTTAGGGGGAAACCAATTCAGATCTTAGCTGATTTCTCAACCCAGACCCTCAAAGATAGGAGGTCTTGGAATAATATATACCAAGCTCTGAAAGAAAAAGGATGTCAGCCAAGAATACTATACCAATCAAGATTAAGCTTCATAATTAACCATAAAATAAAAACCTTCCATGATAAATAAAAGTTAAAAGAATTCACAAATAGAAAGCCTGCACTACAGAATATTCTCAAAAAAATTCACAACTAGAAAGCCTGCACTACAGAACATTCTCAAAAACATATTCCATGAAGAAAAAAAGAGAAAACCAGCAAAGGGAGGAACTGCACTAAAGGAATAGTCAATCAAAAGAGAAACCAATTCAAATTAACAACCATAAGCAAACCAAAATGATGAGAATACAAATCATATCTCAATAATAACCTTGAACGTAAATCAAAAGACATGGACTGGCAGATTGGATTAAAAAACAAGACCCAACAATATACCAAAGTTAATCAGAAGGGACAAAGAAGGACATTTCATACTGCTTAAGGGAATTATACATAAACAAGGTATAACAATCGTAAATATTTGTGCCCCAATGGAGCACCTATGTACGTCAAACAAACCCTCCTCAATTTCAAGAATCAAACAGACCACAATACAATAATACTGGGGGACTTTAATACACCTCTTTCACCACTGGGTAGATCTTCCAAACAAAAACTAAACAAATAAACTACAGAACTGAGTAATACAATCAATAATTTAGACATAACAGACATACATAGAGTATTTCCTTCATCACTGAGCAAATACACTTTCTTCTCAGCAACACATGGAACCTTCTCTAAAATAGACCATATATTATGCCACAAAGCAACTCTAAGCAAATACAAAAGAATAGAGATAATACCCTAAATTCTATCAGATCATAATGGAATGAAATTAGAAATCAACAATAAAATAAAATATAGAAGCTACTCTAACACCTGGCAACTAAATAATATGCTATTGAATGAACAATGGATAGCAGGAGAAATCAGGGATGAAATAAAAAAAAAAAAAAACTTGGAAGTAAATGAGAATAACAACACAATATATCAAAATCTCTGGGACACTATAAAGGCAGTGCTAAGAGGAAAGTTCATTGCATTAAGCTCATTCCTTAAAAGAAAAGAAAGTCAACAAATAAAGAACTTAATATTATTTCTTAAAGCCCTAGAAAAAGAAGAACAAATCAACACCAAAAGCAGTAGAAGACAGGAAATAATTAAAATCAGAACTGAAATCAATAAATGCATAATTGAAGACATGAATAGTATGAATATATTTTGTATACAAACAGTGTTATGTAAAAAGTTGCTCTATATGTGTATTATTAATTGTAATGCATGCTACTGTTATATATACAACTTCGAATTTAAAAAATTGAAACTGTTGCCGCCTGAAGCGCTTGGAGCAATGGAGCCGCGGGAAAAACTTCAGAAGCAAACTGGAGACAAACAGCTTTTTATTCTGATAACTTTTCTCTCAGGTTCTAACACGACTAACACACGCCAAACACACCACTAAAAATGGCGCTGACCCGATCAGCAATTTCGGCCAAGTCCCTTGAGATCCCGCAACAAGTTCCGTGAGACTACGGGAGGGGACAATGCCCAAATCTCCACGGCTCATAGTCAACCGCAATTCAAGTCAATCCCCAAACAGGGCTCCTGCATGAAACAAAAGAAACAATTCAAAAAATTGATGAAAGAAAAAGTTGGTTCTTTGAAAAAAATAAATAAAATTGATAAACCCTTAGCCACACTGATGAAGAGAAAGAGAGAAAAAACTCAAATTACTACAATTTGTGATGAAAAAAGGAAATATCATGACGGATACTACAAAATACAGAAGATAATCAGAAACTATTTTGAAAATTTATACTCAATAAAATAGGAAATCTTGAAGACTCTGACAAATTTCTAGAGATATATGACCTACCCAAACTAAATCAGAAGGACATACACAATTTAAACAGATCAATTTCAAGCAATGATATAGAAGACACCATCAAAAGTCAACTAAGAAAAGCCCAGGACCTGACAGATTCTCAGTCGAGTTCTACAAGACTATCAAAGAAGAATTAACACCAATACTCGCCAAATTATTCCATGAAAGGGAAAAGAAGGGAATCTTTCTAAACTCATTCCATGAGGTTAGTATCAGCCAAATACCAAAACCAGACAAAGATACATCAAGGAAAGAAAACTTCAGACCAATATCCCTGATGAATATAAATGCAAAAATTCTCAATAAAATTCTGGCAAATAGAATACAAAAACATATTAAAAGATAGTCACCATGATGAAGTGGTGTTCATCCCAGGGATGCAAGGTTGATTCAGCATACAGAAATCAATAAATGTAATTCATCACATCAATAAAGACAAGAATCATATGATTATCTCAATCCAGAAAAAGCATTTGACAAAATACACCACCTCTTTATTTTCAAAACACTAGAAAAACTAGGGATAGTAGGAAGATACCTCGACATTGTAAAAGCTATGTATGTTAAGCCAAAGGCCAGCATCATTCTAAATGGAGAAAAATTGAAAGAATTCCCTCTAAAAACTGGAACAAGACAGGAATCCCCTCTTTCACCGCTTTTATTCAATGTCATCTTTGAAACTCTAGCCAGATAAATTAGAAGAAAGAAATTAAAGGGATATAAATAGGAAAAGAAGAACTCAAAATATCACTGCATGCCAATGACATGATTCTATATTTTAAAAATCCAAAAAGTTACACCAGAAAACTTCTAGAATAAATGAATTCAGCAAATAGCAGATATAAAATTAATAGCCATAAATCAATTGTGGTCCTATACATCAGTGATGAATCCACTGAAAGAGAAATTAGGAAACTATCCCATTCACAATAGCCTCAACAAAAAAAAAAAAAAAAAAAAGGGAAAGCAAGCTAACAAAAGAAGTCAAAGATCTCTACAACTACCAAAAGCATTATAAAGATTTAATGCAATTCTTATTAAAATCCCAATGACATTCTTCACAGAAATAGAAAAAGTAATCATGAAACTCACTTGAAAAACAATAAGAGATCCAGAATAGCCAAAGCAATGCTCAGCAAGAAAAGTGAAGTAGGAGGCATCACAATACCAGACTTTAAATTATACTACAGAGCTATAGTAACAAAAATGGCATGGTATTGGCACCAAAATAGACATGTAGAGCAATGGTACAGAATAGAAGACCCAGAGACAAACCTACCTAAATAAATTTATCTCATACCAGACAAAGGCCCCAAAAACATACATTGGAGAAAAGATATCCTCTTCAACAAATGGTGCTGGGATAACTGAATATCCATATGTGCAAAATGAAATTATACCCCTGCCTCTTACCCCGCACAAACCCAACTCAAAGTGGATGAAGGACTCAGGCATTAGAATAGAGACCTTGAGTCTAATAGAAGAAAAAGTAGGCCCAACTTTCCATCATGTGAGCTTAGGAACTCACTTCCTTAAAAAGACTCCTAAAGCACAAGAAGTAAAATCAAGAATCAATAAATGGGATGGAATAAAACTAAAAAGCTTCTTTTCAGCAAAGGAGACAATCCAGAAAATGAAGAGGAAGCCTACAGAGTGGGAGAAAATCTTCACCACATGCTCCTCAGATAGAGCATTAATCTCTAGGATATAAAAGAACTCAAAAAATTTAACACCAAAAAAAAAAAAACCAAATGACCCAATCAATAAATGGGCTAAGGAACTGAACAGCAACTTCACAGAATAAATACAATTAATCAACAAATATATGAAAAAATATTCAACATCTCTACCAATTAGAGACATGCAAATCAAAACCACACTGAGATTTCATCTCACTCCAGTCAGAATGGAAATTATCAAGAATACAAGCAACAACATAAATGTTGGTGAGGTCTGTAAATTAGTGCAACCACTCTGGAAAGCAATATAGAGATTCCTCAGAAAACTTGGAACAGAACCACCATTTGACCCAGCTATCCCACTCCTCAGTTTATACCCAGAGGACTTAAAATCAGCATACTATAGTGATGCAGCCATGTCAATATTTATAGCAGCTCAATTCACAATAGCAAAACTACAGAACCAACATAAGTGCTCTTCAACAGATGAATGGATAAAGAAACTGTGGTATATATATACAACGGAATATTACTCAGCCATAATTAAGAATGAAATTATGGCATTTGCTGGTAAATAGATAGAACTGGAGAATATCATGCTAAGTCAAATAAGCCAATCCCAAAGAACAAAATGCAGAATGTTTTCTCTGATATGAGTATGCTAATTAAAAATTGGGGGAAGGGAGCTAGGGAAGAATAGAGGTACTTTAGATTATACAGAAGTGAAGGGAAGGGATAGGAAAGATAGTTGAATGAATTGGACATTATTACCCTATGCGTACATATGATTACGCAACCGGTGTAATTCCACATCATGTACAACCAGAAGAATGAGAAGCCATACTCCATTTATGTATGATGTGTCAAAATGTATTCTACTGTCATGTATAATTAATTAGAACAATTTTTTTACAAGTACCAAGAGAAAAATGAAATTAGACCTCAATCTCTCAC
Organism: Tamias sibiricus; assembly: GCA_025594165.1. Lineage (NCBI taxonomy): Eukaryota > Metazoa > Chordata > Mammalia > Rodentia > Sciuridae > Tamias > Tamias sibiricus. The sequence goes on from CM046660.1 coordinate 130,901,262, forward strand.
CTGCACAAAACTCAACTCAAAGTGGATCAAGGATCTAAGCATTACAACAGAGACTCTGTGCCTACTAGGTAAAAAAAAGTAGGCCCAAGTCTCCATCAGGTCAGCTTAGAAGACAAATTCCTCAACAAGACTCCTAAAGCACAAGAAATAAAATAAAGAAACCACAAATGGAATGGAATTAAACTAAAAAACTTCTTCACAGTAAGGGAAACAATCAAGAACATGAAGAGAGAGCCCACATAAGGGGAGAAAATCTTTGCCACCTGCACCTCAAATAGAGCATTAATCTCCAGGATATATAAAGAACTCAAAAAACTTACACACACACACACACACACACACACACACAGACAAAGACCCAATCAATAAATGGGCAAAAGAACTGAACAGTCACTTCACAGAAGAATAAATACAATTAATCAACAAATATATGAAAATATGCTCAAAATCACTAGCAATTAGAGAAAGAAAACTTGGAATGGTACTACCATTTGACCCAACTATCTCACTCCTCAGTTTATACCCAAAGGACTTAAAATAAACATACTATAGTGATGCAGCCACATCTATGTTTATAGAGGCTCAATTCACAGCTAAACTAGGGAACCAACCTAGATGCCCTTCAACAGATGAATGGATAAGAAAATGTGATACATATACACAATTGAATATTACTCAGGTTTAAAGAAGAATGAAATTATGCCATTTGCTGGTAAATGGATGGAACTGGAGACTATGATGCTAAGTAAAATAAGCCAATCCCCAAAACCAAAGACCAAATGTTCTCTTTGATATGAGGATACTGACTCACAATGGGAAGAGGCAGGGAGGAGTGGAGGTTCACCAGATTGGAAGGGGGGGTGGGAAAATAGAAAGAAGGGGGGGATGGGAATGGAAAAGACAGTGGAATGAATCGGACATAAATTTCCTATGTTCATATTTGAATACGTAACCAGTGTAACTCCATAAAATGACAATCAGAAAAATGGGAAGCTATAATCCAAATGTATATATATATATATATATATATATATATATATATATATATATGACATGTCAAAATACATTCTACTGTCATGTATAACTAAAAATAGCAAATAAAAATATTTTTTAAAAAATGTTGCTGGGTACAGTGGCACTCGCCTGTAATCCCAGCAACTCGGGAGACTGAGGCAGGAGTATCAAGAGTTCAGAGCCAGCCTCAGAAATTTAGGGAGGCCCTCAAAAACCCAATGAGACCCTGTCTCTAAATAAAAATTTTAAAATGGCTGGGGATGTGGTTCAGTGGTTAAGCGACCCTAGGTTCAATCCCTGGTACCAAAATAAAAGTCTGTATGATATATTTTTTTATTCTAAGTTGTTATAAATGACAGCAGAATGCATTACATTTCATATTATACTTATAGAGCACATTTTTACATGTCTCTGCTTGTATACAAAGTATATTCACACCATTTGTATCTTCTGTATGATATTTTGTATTGGAAAATGTATAGATTAGAGGGAAAAGACACTGAAATCAAGAAAAGACGTACTACAGTTTTAAATTGTCACAATTTACTTAATTAGAATAATTAAAATGGAAGACATTTCCAGAATTGATTCATAAGATCATTCCATTTTGTAATTCCAAGAGCTTATATAATTTTTAAAATAATACTTGTTTATTACAGAAAGTGTGGAAAACACAAAGAGCATGGAGAAGAAAAACTCACCTGAAGTTTCAACACTGTGAAAGTCACAGGATATATTTTAATATAAAGCCCTTCAATATTTATTTATTTATTTTGTGTGTGTGTGTGTGTGTGTGTGTGTGTGTGTGTGTGTGGTGCTGGGGATTGAACCCAGAACCTTGTGCGTGTGAGGCAAGCACTCTACCAACTGAGCTATATCCCCAGTCCTTCAATATTTAAATTCACACAGAGAATCATAATGTATATATTTTTAAGCTTTTTTTTTCCTAAGCAATTCATCATGTACATTTCTGAAATTTTCTTTAACTGTCTTCTACAACCTAATGCTAATGGCAGGACATCCACCTACATTAATTAAGGGTACAGATAACTAATTAACCAGGATGACTTCAGCACATTTCTACTGTAAACAGTGCTGCAACACAGCCCCTAAATATTAATTTTGCCCAAACTTCTAATTTATTTCCTTTGAATGAATTAAAACTTCTCTGATAGAAGAAATTAATGCTTCCAACACACGTTCTTCTCTGATAGAAGAAATTAATGTTTCCAACACATGTTGGCAAAGTTTCCTCTAAGAAAGATGAAACTGTTTAAACCATACCTGTAGGTAAATGATAGTACCTTCCCTTATCCTTGCCTCATTAATACTGATATTATGAATCTTTTAATCTTTAACAGATTGATATTTGAAAAAACATGTCTCAATTTTAAACTATTTTGTAGTTTCTATTACTTTTGAAGCCATTCACAATTATTTTAAAAACAGCCTGTTTTCTTTCTTCATTCACAGGGACGTTAACAATGTGTTGAAAACATCCTCTCTCAGATTGCAGTCTAAGGAATTTGATTTTAAAATTATTCATAAAAGTAATTTACATACTGAAATATCAACACTTTGAGTATTATATATGCTGTAAATCTTTTTCCAAGTTTCTCATTGACTTTTAATATTATTTATTCTATTTTTAATAATTTCCCCCAAACCACAGGCAACTCATGTTCAACTGACTCTCCTCTAGATTTCCTCCCCACCTTCCTGTTGCAGGCTAACTCCTCTGGTCCCATAGCCTTGTGATTTATTATAGTATTAGCTTATATTTTCTTGTCTCCATACTAGTACCTGCTTGGAGACAGGAACTGCACATCCTGTGCAACCTTTATACTCTCCAGTGGATGTCTAATGTTTATTAGATGAATAAATGAAAGTATATGCCCTTACTCTGGCACAATTTCCAAAGAGCAACTTCATCATAATAGTGATATTACCTGAAAATACAATATTAAGTGACTTCATAACACCCTATTCAGGCTTGGCCACATCATCTTTGACCTTGAATCACTGATGTTATAGTACCTCTCTTTATAAAAATTTGGGAAGTTCCATAGATTATTTTTTCTCCTCTCAGAGAAAATTAACATTAACTAGTGATCCTTTTTCTCATTTTTGCCTTTCCAATTATACTTTTATATCTTAGTAGTTGAAAACCTTCTTGACAAAGTCTATGTAAACATATTTGGAATCAAGTCAAATCATCTTGGATGATAGTTATCAGACATGAAAAAAAAAATCAAGTTTGTATAGTTGTTAAGAGTCAAAGTGCTTGTAATAAAATATCAACGTTATCACTTACTAGTTGTGCTAGACTAAAATTATTTAGTTTTGGTAAACTTCAATTACATCATCTTTAAAGGGGAATTGGTAATGGCACATGCCTCAGAACGACTGTGATATAACCAAGATCATATTTGTAATACGCTTACCAAGAGTCTAAGACATAGTAAAAAATAAATGGTAGCTACCACTAGTTTTTAGCTGAACTAGCCAGTATTGCTTAAAAGAATCATTAATCATAACTGAATACCTAAATCCTGGCTGATATTTACCCTGAATCTAGCAAAATTGAGTTGCCCAAGTATTAAGTAGCCCAATTGCAAATCAATGGCTACAAATAGCTTGTCAATGGGGTCAATATGCAATCCTGTTGCTTACGGTCTCTTCTCTTATGCTCCAGACCTGGTGTTGTTTTGATACCTCAGAATCATCCTCTCTGGAACATGACTGCTGTTTCTGGCCATCACATCCCCAGATCCTTGAATGACTGTGGCAAAACCTGTATTTTAAGTTATATGATCCCAAGCACTCAGCCTAAATCTGTGAAAACCCACCAGCCATTTTTTTTTTTTTTTCAATGAACTGTGAACACTGAGTTACAAAAAGACCTTTCATTTTACTTATTAAATTCCTTTGGGCCAAGACTTTTAAAAAAATATTTTGTAGTTGTGCCTTTATTTATTTATCTGTATGTGGTGCTGAGGATTGAACCCAGGGCCTCACACATGCTAGGCGAGCACTCTACCCCTGAGCCACAATCCCAGCCCTAGGCCAAGCACTTTTAGTCCCTGTAAGAGATCTGTGAGATAGGTATTATTTCTGTATGTTAAGATTGAGAAAACTGACCAAGCATATTGCCCAAAGTCTTTCAGCTACTTAAACTGCAAAATTCTTTCCCTTTCCTTTCTAAAATCCCTATCCCCAGATACATACTATCCTCTCCTTTAAGTCCTTATTCAAGTACTTCTCCAACCACAAGAGAAGGATAGCCCTGCTTTCTGCCCATAGCAGGGAATACGTCTTTCACTGATCGCTCCAGAACATCTTTCCATAAGTTTTTCTGAATGAGCAGCACTGGAAAAAAAGAACATGGAGAATTTAAACAGAGTATAGGGGGAAAAAAAATGAAAATCACTATGGCCATACAGAAAAAAATCAATCATATAATCAAAAGATAGAAACAATCCAAATTTCTTTTGATAGATAAATGGATAAACAAAATGTGGTATATTCATACAATGGAATATTATTCAACCTTAAAAAGATATGGAATTCTGATGTATGCTATGGAATATATGAACCTTGAAAATATTAGGCTAAGTGAAACAAACAAAACAAAAGAGAAAATATACTGGTTCCACTTGTAAGAGGTACCTGGAGTAGTCAAAGAAAGTAGAATGGTGATTGTCAGGAGCTCAGGATAGGAGCAAGTGGGAAGTTGTTTAATGGGTAGAGAATTTCAATACAGAATAATGAAAATGTTCTGGAAATGAATGGTCACACAAATATGTGAACATACTTAATGCTATTGATTGTTACACTCAAAAAGATTTAAAATGATAAATTTAATCTTATCCATATTTCACCAAAATGATAAACACTGGAGGTGATTTTTCACTTCCTTTTTTTATTTCTTTTTTTTTTTTTTTTTTTTTTTTTTTGTTTCCAGAGTAATTTTTTATTTTAAAAAAAAAAAGTATCACCTTCTTCAGAGGTATAAAATAAAGCCCGGAGACAGGGAGCATGGGAGGATTAGAGAAACATTAGAATGGCCAATGGGCAGGGAGGGAAAGGGAGGGAGCAAAAGGGTGAAGAAAAAAAAAAAAAAAAAAGATGGTAGAATGAGATGGATATTATTACCCTAAGTGCATGTATGAAGTCACAAATGCTGTGAATATACTTTGTAGTGATTTTCACTTCTAATTATAACTCTAGAGTCTATTTTTGTTTCTGATCTTATAATTTTGTTTTACTTTGCTTTTTCCTGGATATTGTTACAGAGTTTACAGAATGATAACCTTTTACAAAAAAAAAAATGCTATGAGTTAAACATTGTTCATCTTTTATATAATTACCATATATAGATTCACTAGAGCCATTATACTGGAAAGTACCTAAAAGAAAAATCTCTAAAAATATTTCAACTAACTAACAAAAGAAGACAGAATAAAGAATGACATTTGCAACTTCAAGGAATGCTTTTAAAACCCTGTAGGCTTTTCTCCTCCATATTCTCCTTGACTTGACTTTTCTGCTACAATAAATACTAACATGCGGTCCTTGCTTCAATGTTCTAGTGTGGGAAACAGACATGCCTTCTAAATAGAAAATTTTAACTCTTCTTCAAGCTGAGCTATTTTTTGTTCTATTTGCTGCATGGCATCTGTGATAGTTTGCTGCATAGTGGCCCCCAGACAACCATACGTCCTGTATTGACACTCCCCAGTAGTGTCCTCACTAGAATCAACTAAGCCTATGACTTGCTTTAAGAATTTTTCTCAAAATGCAAAGGCAAAATAAGATTTTCTATAGGTACACTGTACTCCAATAAAATGTAGAGAAAAATAAAGAACGGCAACTCAAAGTAGAGACAAGAATGAGCATGACAGGCTAAGAATCAATAGCATGAAATTGTAGAGATTTGTGTCAATATTAAGTCCATAATTTTCCCCCCTTAATTTTATCTTCATTCTAGGACAAAAACACAGAAATTGAGAAGATGAAAAAAGAGCCACAATGATCACATCCAAAAATTAAAAGATGACAAAGATTATTACATTTGTAAAAAGGTTTCTAAATATCTATGAATACCCCACATGCCAGGCAAGTACACTCCCACTGAGCCCCAGCCCCAGCCCTACTATCATACTTCTTAATAGGCATATGAAGCCTATGTTGTCAAAAGAGATTCAATGCAATAAGAAGCTCCTGAAGTCAGTAGCTCCTAAGATGATGAGTTTATTCAATGAATACAGGGATTCAGGGTGCAAAGTTACTAAGTTTTTCATCTAAAAAGAGATTGCTCATGTTTTTTAACATAAAAATTCAAAGTTACAAAATATATTTTGATACAATAAATAGAAAGTATACTAAACTGAAATTCAAAAAACTTAGAACTAGCTAGCTATGTTACACTAGATAAGTCATCTTAATATTTCTGACCTCTAATCCTCATCTCTAAAATGAATGTAAACTATACATTCCCTTCTGGTTTTGAAATTCTGGGAGCCTCTGATTCTAGGTGGATCAATGCCACTTGATGATTAAGTTTTAACAGAGCATGGCTGATGCAAAGTGGTGACAGTGAGGAATTATGAGTCATGAGCATGAAAGTTGGCAGTCAATGCAAGGAAGGGAAGATTGTGAGCCGTTATGTTTTCTATGATAGTTATAAATGGATTAAGGTGGATAGTAAGTGATAATGAGGATTTGAAATAAATGGAATTAACTACAAACAAGATGCAGAGAAAAGGCTACAATTTGATATTTTTAAAGAAGGACTGGATAAGCCAATATTCCCGACTTCTTATGAGTTGAGAGCTAAAAAAGATGAAGCTATGTCCAGTCTATTCCTAAGTCACTATAATTTATCCTTTAAGATATTACTTGTCTTTATTTCTTCTTCAATGTATGCACTGTCATTACCATTATCTATGTTCTTATCATATCACATAGGTTATCATGAAAGCCTTCTGTTTGATTTCACTGGCTCTAACTTTCTTCTAAAATCCTTTTCCCATAATTAGCTATTAAGATAACATTCCTTATTCATTTCACCATGTACATATATGTCAAAATATCACATTGTACACTATAAATATATGAAATATTTATCAATTATACCTTAATAAAGTGGCAATAAATAAATAAAACTTCGTAAAACTTTCTTTCATCACACTTCTCCCCTACTCAAAATCCTATAACTCCCTCTTGCTACCCATATCAAGCCTATAGCTCTCTACCAGATTTTCAAAGCCTTCCATAATCTGACCTCATCTCACCTTTTCAGCCTTTACTCTCATATTAACATACACTAAAAACTTTAGTTAACTACTTCCAATCCAGGCTACTGTTCCCATACAACCTCTTTCCCTCAGCTCATTTATTGCTCTAGTACATATAATGCAATTCCATCTCCATGCCTTTGATATATGTTCTAACTCTTAGAAATACTTTATCCCATCCTGTTCATCTATTAAAATTCTACACATGTGCCAACAGATGTGACCTCATTTATGTATTACTGACTGTCTAGTAAGTATGAATGACAGCAGCCCTGTCCTTAAGACCACAATCCAATATGAATATGAATGACAGCAGCCCTGTCCTTAAGACCACAATCCAATATGAATATGAATAAATACACCAATTACAATAACTTGTGAGCAGAATGCATGGAGTTTTGTGAGATCACAGAAAATGGACATTTAAACCATAGCTGGTGGATGAGAAATGGCTTCTTAGAGCAAGTGAACCTTCACCCAAGTCTTTAAGGGACAGAAACAAAATAGAAACACTAATGTGAAGGCATAAAATGTCATAATGCATTCATAAAAATGAAAGTAATTCAGGGTCTACAACAAAATGTATGTATACCTGTGGGAGGTGGCAAGAAATGAGGTCAGAAATATAGCCCAGAGCTAGAATAAATTGAATTGTTAGGTAACTTGCTATAGAGTTTTGAGTTTACCCCCAAAACAATGGGAAACTATAGAAAAATTTAAAGTAAGAGAGTGATTTCAAGTGATGAGACCCAGTTTTTAGAAAGAACATTCTGATAAAAATCATGAATAAAGGTTCAAAATAAAGACAGAGAGGTCACTTGGAAGACAATTGTAATTGTGTGTAACACAAATATACACATACACACACGCACACACATGCACACACACAAATGTAGAAAAAGCAAAGAGATTCCAGAGATGTGGAAAACAGAAATGATAGCATATAGCTTCTGAAAGTTACCTGAAAAAACCAAGATTAATTCCTTCTTTCTACTCTACCTACATACGGTTCAGCACCTACATGCCACATACAGTTAGAATTGCCTGTTTCTTGTACATTGCTTTTACCTTCCAAACAGACTGTACCATTGCTGAGGGTGAGGACTAGACTTCCACTTTCACTTTTTATAACCTTCCCACCTAAGCATTCTGCTAAGTACCTAGCAAGTATTAGTAAATATTTACTGAATAAATATTGTGTTTTCCATTAAGCAAAATGTGACTTACTGCTTTAGACTACAAGGCTGCACTAAGTACATTAGAGAGCACACTAAGCACAATAGGCTTGAAATAAATATTTGTTGAACTGAATAACAAACTGAGTGTCCAATTCTAAATTATTCCCTGTGCATAAAATATATACATCACTAAATAATTACCAGGATTACTAAAATTTAAGACTGACAATACAAAGTGTTGACCAAGAGTTACTAAGTATGTGGAGCAACTGGAACTCTCATATAATACTGGTAAGAAAGTGAATAGATGAAATCACTTTGAAAACTGTAGGGCAATAGGTACTAAACTTACTGTATTCAGATACAATGACCAAAAAATTGCATTTCATTTGGATATAAAATAATAGTTTTACATCCAAAAAAAAAAAAAAAAAAAAAAGGCTTCCTATGCCTATTAAGAAGTACGATAGTAGGGCTGGGGCTGGGGCTCAGTGGGAGTGTACTTGCCTGGCATGTGTGAGAGGCACTGGGTTCAATTCTCAGCACCACATATAAATAAATAAAATAAAGGTCTATCAACAGCTAGAAAAAAAGGTGTGATAGAACTCATATTAATTTTATCCATCGTAACCAAAAATGGAAATAATTCAATGTACATTAATAGTAAAATTGATAAATAAGTAAACTGTGGTATTTTCATATGGTGAAATGCTCTACACACACACACAGAGAGAGAGAGAGAGAGAGAGAGAGAGATATTAATGCAACATACAAGAATATAGATGAATCTCACAGACATGTTCATAAGAAGTCCAACATGAAAGAACTTATATTATGTGATTTCACTGTGTACAAAGCTCAAGAATATTCAAAACTAATATATGGCAATAGACATTGAAATAATCATTACCACTGGGTAAGAAAGGGCATTGAATGGGAAGAGACATGGGGAGTCTTCTTAAGTGACAGAAAAGTTGTATATTTTGGTCAGAGTAACAGCCATACAGGTACACGTATATGTGAACATTCACTTATTGTACACCTACGAATAATGCATCAATTGTGTGCATAATTCAATACAATTTTTGAAGTATCTGTTTCCTCCTTTATTTTGACATTAGGTTATTTTGACACTGTATTAACCTAAAATCATTTGTGAGGGGAAATGCTGAGTACCCCCTTTCATGTGTACAGTACTTCATTTCTATAAACAGCAAAAATGAGTAAGATTTTAAGTAGGCAAAGCAATTTCTCCATCTCTTAGGAAGCATTAAGAGGTCTTTGGAGCTCAAACATAATGTTCTATTGCCATTTTTTACTTTCTCTCTTCCCAATTCCTCAGATTCACTATCTAAGTAATCATCCAGATTAGTATAGATTTGGGTTCTCAGAGGAATTCACTTGGGCCTAAAAGATGTCAGGTTATCAGGAAAGATGTACTGGTCTAAAATTGATATTTAAAATGCAGAGTGAAATAGATAAAAGCAAAAAGTTGAGACGGCTGAAAATAATGGGGTTGGGGGCTCCATTTTAAGCCTTTAAAAATTGAGAAGACCCAAAAGAAGGGCAGATGAGAAAAGGGAAGACCAAATATTATAGGACAAACATCCAATCTTCCCTGTGTCTGTTAGCTCTTCTACAAGTTATACTGCATTGCCATGGAAAGAATCCAAATTTTGAGGGACAGAAAAGCCCCATATGCAACAATGAAACTGTCCAGATTTATTTCTGATTATACCACTTTCGTGCTAAGCCAAATGTTATCAAACCATTTATTCCCTTATGTACCAGTTTTCTCCTAATAAAAACGAGGATAATAGTACATATCTCATATTTCACTGTGAAGAAGATTAAATTAAATAACTGACACAAGGCACCAAGATAGTAACTTGTGCATAAAAAATGCTTAACAAATATTACTTACCACCACTTGACCAAAAATTTGTAGATAGTTTGGGGAAACTTCCTGGGTGCCTCCCTATCCATTTAACTGAACTGCGATGCAGACCATGCAAAACATTAAGTACCTCAAGAATAAGATATCTGACTCAAAAATCTTAAACACACACACACACACACACACACACACACACACACACACACACACACAAATAACCCAATCAATAAATGGGCCAACGAACTGAACAGACACTTCTCAGAAGAAGATATACAATCAATCAACAAATAATTGAAAAACTGTTCAACATTTCTGGCAATTAGAGAAATGCAAAAAAATCAAAACTACTCTAAGATTTCATCTCACACCAGTCAGAATGGCAGCTATTAAGAACACAAACAACAATAAATGTTGGAGAGGATGTGGGGAAAAAGGCACACTCATACATTGTTGGTGGGACTGCAAAATGGTGAAGCCAATATGGAAAGCAGTATGGAGATTCCTTGGAAAACTTGAAATGGAACCACCTTATAACCCAGCTATCCCACTCCTTGGTCTATACCCAAAGGACTTAAAAACAGCATACTACAGGGACACAGCCACATCAATGTTTATAGCAGCACAATTCACAATAGCTAAACTGTGGAACCAACCTAGATGCCCTTCAGTAGATGAATGGATAAAGAAAATGTGGTATATATACACAATGGAGTATTACTCAGCAATAAGAGAGAATAAAATCATGGCACTCGCAGGTAAATGGATGAAGTTAGAGAATATAATGCTAAGTGAAGTTAGCCAACCCCAAAAAGCCAAATGCTGAATGTTTTCTCTGATATAAGGAGGGCAATTCACAGTGGGGTTGGGATGGGGATCATAGGAGGATTAGAGGAACACTAGAATGTCCAATGGAGAGGGAGGGGAAAAGAGGGGACAAAACAGTGAAGGAAAAAACAAAGATGGTAGAATGAGATGGATATCATTACCCTAAGTGCATGTATGAAGTCACGAATGGTGTGAATATACTTTGTATATAACCAGAGATATGTAAAAATGTGCTCTATAAGTATAATATGAAATGTAATACATTCTGCTGTCATTTCTAACAACTTAGAATTAAAAGTAAATTTGAAAAAAAAAAGATATCTGGTTAAGTCCATTTTCAATAATTTCCTGGTGTTCTGCAGAGTACTAGCCTCACCAAATAATAATAATTTTTAAGTTGTGTGATCAAATAATCAATATTAAAACTGTCACTGTAGAGTTTCTTAGAGCCTTTAATGGGCTAAGCAGATAAATAGATAGATAGATAGATAGATAGATAGATAGATAGATAGATAGATAGATAATGTGTATAGATATAGATAAAGATACTCAACATTTACCAAAGACCATCATACAGCACAACCCAAGAGGCACCAATTAAATATACCACAAACACTAGTGCAGAGTATGGCAGCCCTGCATTTTCCAAACATGTCTGAATAATTTTCTGTGAAGAAACTCAAAGTACAAGTTATCCTCAGAAATTCTGAATTAAGTTCAATCAGTTTCTGATAACATTTTCAACATATAGATATCTAAAAATAAAGCTCTCCAAAGAATAGGGAGAGACCATTCCATTTTGTACTACTTCATCAACAACTTATGTCAATATAGGCCTTAAAAATTAAATGCCTTAGCCTCTAGGATAAAGAATTTTATTTAATTTATAACATAGATTTTTAAAACTGAGCTGGCTACCATGTGAGTTTCTTAGAAAGCAAACATAACCAAACATTACCAGATATAATTATTCCAAAGACACGAAATAGAAAGTAAAGAAAGGAAATAAGAAGTTTGGCATACAAACACCATTTTTTTAAACTAACAAAAAATGCCATGAAGAACTTTATTATGGTATTTCAGCATCTGCAGCTATGATCCATGACAGAGCCCATACCCTGCTCAGAAGGGACATAAGCTAGACATTCCCATCCACCCTGAGCCCTGACATGTTGTAAAGGCTACCAGAATCTCATAAGAAACACTTTTTTGCAATCTGCCTGATTCAGAAAGTAGGTCTTAATTCTTGGCAGATTATAGGTTACTTGGATAATCTCATGACAGTTCTCTGCTCACACAAGTGTACCAGTCACATCTACAAAGTGTTATTCCTACCATTTCAAGTGATTCGTGAAACCTTTCAAACCTGTCCACAGACTTTGGTTCTCAGCATCTGATGTAACAGTTTATAATAAAAGGAGTGTTCCCAGCCTGCTGGACTAAAAAAAAAAAAAAAAAAAAAAAAAAAAGAAAGAAAAAGAAAAAAAGAAAGAAAGAACAGAATTCTAATATTGAATAACAATTTCAATATATGTGTTTACTTCATTGAGGACTTCAAATACATGTGACAGAAGAATAAAAATAGACATAGAGCAGCAAAGTCAAGATATATAACGTCTATTTTTAAATATTTTTTAAATAAACAGCATACACTTGAAATGTTTTCTATAATTTTCTGTTAAGAAAAAACTATTTTATATTCAAACAATTAGCTATTTTATAATAAATTGTATAAATTGTTTCTTAAAAATATAAAAAGATACTATGTAATTATAAAAGTATAGAGTTTCTTGGGATTGAAAAAGGAGTTAAGAAGAGACCTAGTTGGGTCCTCTTATTTTAGAAAGGAACCCCAAAGAGGTTAAGAGCCTGGCATAAAGTCACATAGCCAACAAGTGAAGCATATATGCCTTCTTCACTTTCACATCTTAATTTAAAACACCCCATAACTGTTTTCCAAAATTAAAAAAAAAAAAAAAACATAAACAGCAATGAAGCTGATTTTTTAATTCTTGAGGAAATTGTTTGAAAAAATCTCCCATGGCAAGAGGGAAACAGATTCCTTGGGTGCCATTCCTGTGCTGACACTCATTCCTCAGCTGAGCAAACTCTGCACAAACTTCAGGATCATCCTCCCTCTGCCAGAAAGACCATCACCTTAATGAAGGTCATCCATGGCATCTTTGGAAAATAATATACAAAAACAGAGTAAAAGAAAATTCAGGAGGTTTCAAAAAGGCCTCAAAAGCACAATTAATTCAGTGGCCAAGTAGGAGTTGCCCAATCATCACATAATTCAGGCTCTGGCCTCACAGGCCACTGTCACATAAAATTAATTACAGCTACAGTGAGCTGGTCCAATTTCAACTTCACGGTTCTAATCTGGAAGTAAATTTTATTTTCTTAAGGTCAGTGAAATGGGATAGGTCTGCTGTGTTAAGAAGTTTTTATTAAAGTCCTATTAAGCTGCTATAACTTGGAAAGAGAAACAAGTACTAGATGCTTGCCCATTTTGAGAAATGTCATGCTTAAAGGTGTTTGTTTTGGCATTTTTATTTTCCACATTTGCATAACTTAACAAAATTAGTTCCCTTAGTTCTTCATGTCTGTTGTTCTGACTAACCTGTAAGCTCTTTAATAGCAACAATTCTTTCTGTTGTAGAGACTGCTATATCCCTAAGCATATACAGTACCTTCTATCAGCTAGGTACTCAACCAAAGTATATTTGTTTAAATAAGGGAGGAAGATTTTCTTTATAAATCATGATAAATATAAATAGGCCCTTCCTTTGCTTAAGCCCAGTGCAATCTATTTCCCATTGTATTATAAAAATCACTTTGAAATTATATCACTTTTTGATACAATTTCAGATGATCAATTGGCTGTAATTGTTTCCAAAAAGAAAGGAAAGGAAACTCTTTTATGCAGAAGGACGATTATTCTGAACCACTAGCACAGTGTTTAGCAGCAGTAGCAGTTTGGAAATAATTATGATAACTTCTCTATTAGATATCTGCTATAATATATCAGTCACTTAGTAGTTACCAGGTTCCATATCAAATATACTACCAATAATCTTTACAAAGCTGTGAAGTAGGAACTTTCATCCCATTTTACAGAATAAGACACTGAACTTCAAAGAGGTTAAGATATTTCCTAAAGTCACACTTCCAGGAATTTCAAAATCAGACCTGCTTACAGCCACCTTCCACATCATTTCAGTATATCATACTGCCTCCTTAGGAGATAGCTAATGAGTATTTGTCCAATGAATGATACTTACAAGCATGCTTTTAACCCTTTCATCTGATAATAAATGTGATCATTATGTTGAAACATCTATTTTTAAATACTGGTTTTATTTTTTAGAAATGTGCTGAACCAGTCGCATTGGGATAGGGAGCATAGGAGGATTAGAGGAACATTAGAATGGCCAACGGGGAGGGAGGGGAAGGGAGGGGGCAAAAGGGTCAAGAAAAAAAAAAAAAAGATGGTAGAATGAGATAGATATCATTACCCTAAGTTCATGTATGAAGCCACGAATGGTGTGAATATACTTTGTATACAACCAGAGATATGTAAAAATGTGCTCTACAAGTATGATATGAAATGTAATACATTCTGCTGTCATTTCTAACAACTTAGAATAAAAAATAAATTTGCAAAAAAAAAATGTGCTGAACAATGAACATTCTAATCCTCATGTATTGCTATATAACAATTTTATACCCAGATTCATATGTTTCAAGGCAAACTTTAATTTTTATGTGGCACTTTAGCAAAATAGAGAAGCAAAAGTATACTGTTGGTTTAATCTGTTTATCAAAGTAGATCATATTTATCACTGATAGGAAAATCTTACCAAGTTGCAACTTATACAGAATTTGGGAAAAAAAATGTTTATTCTGTCCTTCTCCTTTCCCCCTTCCAGCCATTTAATTGAAATTAACATTAATTCATCTTTTTTAAAATACTACTAACATCAAAACCATTATTAGAAACTCACTCAGGCTTTCTGTCACATGTTCACAGACACTTGGACCTGATGAGACTAGCCCTCACAACAAACCCATCCTCCCCAGAATGAAGGCAATATGTTCTGTGATTGATTGGAGAGAGGAGCAAAACTCTCAGGGTTACAGAGCCAGTTAGGGAGACTCCAGATAACAACCTCAGACTCTTTAAACACCCATCTGAGAATGTAGCTAAGTTCATGCTTCTAATTCATTCTTAGTTATTTCACTACTTCATCAAGAGTGTCAGCTTAGGGTGGGTGTGCTGGCACACATCTGTAAATCCCAGGGGCTCGGGAAGCTGAGGCAGGAGGATCACAGGTTCAAAACCAGCCTCAGCAACTTAGCGAGGCCCTGAACAACTTAGCAAGACCCTGTCTCAAAATAAAAAATGGACTGAGGATGTGGCCAGTGGTTGAGTACCCTGTATCAAAAAAAAAAAAAAAAAAAAAAAGTGGCAGCCAGACTGTTTAGTGTATCAGTTAGTACATGATTCCCTCCTCAGCTCCCTGACAAAGATGCTTTTCCAGTCAAATAACCCTACATTCATATACTCACATGATAAAAGCATTGGCCTGAGACTCAGCACCAGAATAGTCTGACCTTTATTTGATAACCTAAAATAATTGTCCTCATTTCCAAAACTGTACTATCTCAAAATGTGTTTCTTTTACCTTGTATCTTTTAACACGTTTTTAAATAGCCAAAATAATGACAATTGAATGAAAAAATTTAACTCCATTGATAGCATTCTTTATACTTAAAGAAGTATAAAATTAGACACTGTTATAATTTAGAATTGAGATTTAATACTGACAGAATTAGATCAATTATTTGGATCATGACATTAATGTCTGTGATGCATTTTGCTGAATTATGAATTGACTGTTTATATATAATCTTGACAGGATAAAATCTATACACAGAAAGTTAAATACTGCTGCATTTCTATATTCCTATCACTCCTAAATGCTGGTGCAGAAAATTAGTAAGGCAAAGAAAAAATTCAGTCAATCAGAAAGATTATTGTCTCTAATCTGAAAAGGGGAGAAGAAAATACTCCTTATTTGAACTTTTTAAAAATAACATTAAATTTTGAAACGTTTCTCAGGTTTCTGCATAAAGCAGAAAAGCTAGTTATTATTTTCATTTTATCATTTCATTATCATTTTCAAATCATCCAAATAGTATTTCATCTCCAAAGAGGCCACCAAGACTGTTGTACTTATACAGTTTGGTCCATGTTATTTTACTTCTCAAAGCCATCAGATCTTTAAAGAACTGACCCCAAACTATTTCACCTAGTCACACTTCTCAGTATATCCCCCGTGCCCTGCATTCTCCTCATGACAGCTTATGCACACCCCATATTCTTTCTCCCAAATTCCTTTCACGAGTCAAAACTCAGCCCAAATGCTACTTTCTTGATGGAGCATCCCCTAATACACCCTGTCAAAATTAAATAGCCCTTCCCTTAAAACACACTTCCTGACCACTCTTTAAGAACCAGTTTTATTCTGCCTTGATTTGTGTTTTTTTTTTTTTTCCCTCTTTTTCAATTGCAAATACCTTTAGATCAGAGAAATTTTTAGCTATCCATATGTTCCTCTAGTACCTAAAACTCTGACTATAATTTAAATGCTATAAATTCCCTACACTCTGAAATGCAATGAAGAGATTTTAAATAGTTGAGTTTTCAGACAATTTTTGAATTTACAATATATTCAACACTGAAATATGTCATATAAAAGAACTTCTCTGTGTCAACAAATCAAATCAACTGATTGTCTTAGTATATTAGTGTTGCTATGACCAAATATCCAAAACTAGAAAATATATAAACAAAAGAAATTTATTTCCCATAGTTCTGGGGATGGAGAAGTCCAAGATTAAGGCAATGGCAGGTTCTATGACTAGTGAAGACCTGGACTCTCTGTTTCCAATATGGCGCCTTATTCTGCATCCTCTGGAAAGGATGAATGCTGTGTACTCACATGGCCAAGTGGCCAGAAAGGAATGAACTCACTCAATCAAATACTTTTAAAGGGTCATAATCCAATCCATGAGGGCTCCATTTTCATGATTTAGTTACTTCTTAAAGGCCCCACTCCTTACTACTATCCCATTGGCAATAAAGCTTCAACAAAGGAATTTCAGGAGACACATTCAGACCATATGATATATTGTCATCATACCTGTTCCATACAATTCTGGGAAGAAGAATGTTTCTTACATTAAGAAGGTACTCAGTAAGGACTGTGTCCATGACTCAGATCAATGCAACAGTTTCTTAGAGCAGAAAGAGACATTTTACACTTAGAGTGATCCTTTTAGAAAGCTTCACAAAATAGTAAAATTTGATCTGCACCGTGGAGAACTAATTTACTGACTATAGCAAATGTTAGCACCAAGAATATATGAGCAAAAGTATGGAGATAATAGACATGCAATACAAGAAAATAAAACAGATAATTTTTGTAAAACTAAGGAAGAGATATTGAGTTGGACCCAACTATAAAAACAATTGCAGCAGAATTATTATGGTGACCTTAGCTATTATCTGTAAATAATGTTAGTAGGGCAGAAACACTCATGTAAGCATAAGACAACACCTATCCAAGAGGAGAGGGAAATCAAACTTGAAAGATAGGAAGAGTTAAGAGATGAAGGATTCTAATTTCCCTACCATGTTCATTCTGGAATGGCTGAACCACTCAAAGAAAGCTACCTTCTAGACCAGTACATTTTTTATACTTAATGAACAAGGAAAATGAAAATTTCCTCCCCTAATATCCAAAGCTTAGAGCATAATAAATGCTTAGTAAATGCCTCAGAGAGAAGAAAGAAAAAAAGAAGAGAGAGGAAAGGGAAGAGGGGAGGGCAAGAGGACTCTGAGTAACAAATTTAAAAGCTCCTTCTTAGAAAACTAGATACTGTAAAAGACCCCAGAGACTAGAATAATAATGCTCATATTATTTATTACTGTGTTCCAGACAATGGTGTAGGCATTTTATATTAATTCATTTAATCTTCACCTCAACTCAAGAAATAGGTGTAATTATATAACAAATTTATAGATAGAAAAACTGAGAATCAGAGACACAGCAAGAGATACACAGACAGTAAACAATGGAGCCATGATTTTAACACAGATCATCTGACTTCAGACCTTGCACTTACAATTCTAAAAAGGAGGCCATGGTTTTTCTCAACTTTCAGAGAATATGTCAAACCATGGCTTCACAATGAGTGTCATCATTTCACTAGTCACTCAGGTGGAGGCCTGGACTGGTAATCTACATTATGACTCAACTAATCACTTTTTTATAGACTGAGAGCAATAATGAGCCTCATCTTTAAAATAAAAATAAGAGTAACATTCTTTTCTCTGCCTACAACAAATAAATAATGAGGGTAAATCATACTTTAAAATATCAACCGTACCCTATGCTTATGTACCACATGATATTATTACTAAGTTAATATTTCAAAATGTTGCCTATCACTCTAAGATGATCTAAGTCCAAATACATTATACTAGCATTATATGTGCCTATATCTGTATTCCAAAATAATTGCACCTAAAGTAATAGTGACACATTTATTTATCAATTAACCTGTTTAGACTTGAAAAGAAGCAATCCATAAAAACACTAATCTGTATATGTACAATGTGTGTATTTGTCAGGGGGGGTGTATCCTCAAAGAAATTAAACAAACCAGGTGATTTTTCAATGTTTCTGAATAAGAAATGTTTATCTGCAAAGGCCACAAATGCTATGTGATCCCATAATTCTAATTTCATAAAAATAAAGCATTAAATTTAGCTTGTTTCTTCACAAAAATAAAAGGCAGTCAAATGGTGGGCTGAAAACAAATAGTTTCATCTGGTATACTGGAAATTGTTTGATAGTCATGCAGCTTGTGTCTAGCATTTCAAATGATATTCAGAAGCTAATTTTTCCACAGATACTGACAGAAGGCAAGCTTCAACATGAAGCTATATAAACTAATTCTTTTTAAGAGGGAAAAGACCTTCTACACAAAATTCTTAATGTAAAACTTGAAAAGCTAGAACCTGATAGCATGTCACAAGGCATGCTGAATGATGAATTAAGGCATCTTGTGGAATATTCGAAGTAAGAGAAATTGAAAGGTAAAAAATACAGCCTTTGTGCTCTCTGCACAAACTTAATGTAGAGGATAAGGAGAAATTAATCCATGCATAAAACACTTTATTTTATAAAAGACTCTTCTACAAGGGGAAAATTGTACATATTCATATTACTTGGGAATAAAAACAAATCAAGTAATGGATCCCTAAAGACTGTACCATAACCTGAATAGATTCTAAGATAGGTTGAAATATATGTACTGAAGTTATAGATTCCTTATACCAGTAAAACTTATTTTGAAAAGAAAAATCTTCAGACATCATAGGATCAAAAGGTTGGTAAAATGCTATCATCTCTCCTCAATGTAATCAAGAAGTGATTATGTGTTCTCTCATTGAATACCACTAGTGATGAAGAATCCACTACTACTTAAGCTGCCTGCACCCTTTCAGGACAAACTGTTCCCCTATATAATCCACTCTTTGGCACTAGTTTTTCCCTCTTGTAATTTGCAGAGTAAACTTAATTTTTCCTCATGAAAGTCCTCCAGGTAAATTCCAGTAGATATTGTGCCCTCCTAGAATTCCCTTTTCTCCAGGCTAAATTTTCAAGGTTCCTTCACCCATTTTTAGTGGCATTTTCAAGTTTTTTTCCCTCTTCTTCCTATTAACTGTACTCTTCTAAAATGCAAAAATCTGGGTATATAGTTAATCCAGAACAGGACTCATGAAAATCTGATATTGCTTACTCCAATTGGTGTAATATTTTAAAGTTTTGTAGTTAGAATTATTTATAGTCAACTAAAATACACATGCTACAACTATAAATTTCCTGTTACTAAAGCAACCTATATCAGCATTGCTGCTACAAGTGTAATGAACTTTGATGATACTTTTTTGGAAACTACTTTTGGAGTCAGTTTATAAGTATAGAAGAAAATTGGACTCATTGTCTCATAGCCACACTCTTATTTGACTATTGTATCTGCTGTTCTATGTTATTATTATTTTTTAAACAACAAGAATGATTTTATTCTGTTTAACTATGTCATTTGACATACTGTGTTCTGGGTAATTTCTGAATTTTTGAAAAGCTAAGTCCACCCTAAAAGCATGATAATTTGATACCACAATCAAAACAGTATACCATAGGCCGGAAGACAAGTCCAAAAGAAAAGTTACATAAGTGGTTTGAATGAAGTCCATAATAATTGAATACATATGATATATACATACGTAAGTATATATATGTTCAATGCAAAAATGTATTTTCCCAAAGTAACTAATGTGACTCATGATGATGAGTCATTTTGATATGTTAGAAAATCAACAAAATCAGCTTATGATATAGATCATACCGAATATGTGGCTGAAATGGTTGACAGGGGCTGTCATACTGTCTTCCCAGTCCAACTTGTGCCATGTTGAATTAAAGCTACTTCTTGTTGCTGAATCATAAGAGAGTAAATTTTAACCTCCTTCCCAGGTCTGGTTGTACTTGACTGCAATTTTCTTTAAGGTTTATTTGTTTGTTTGTTTTTTCTCCCTACAGCAGTCTTGTCTCCTTCTGTCCTTCTTTGATTTACCACAGAAACCAAATTAGTATCCTGAAGACTTAGCCTGATTTTGGATTAATCTGGTTACTTCCCAATGCTGTCAATGTGTTCTCTATTCTCTTCATTTCCAATAGATGGGGATTAGCCCTAGAAGCTTGAGTAGCATCGTACAAAATTTTAGCAAAAGAACTTTACTGTGTGCTTTTTATTGTATCACATTAGGAAATAGTGTCTGCCCAAATTTTTAATGATGCCCACCCTGCCTACCACATATAGGGAAACAGGACTCCATTTCTTACACCCATTTTAATTTTTGTTGGTGCATTATAATTATACATAATAGTAGAATTCATTATGCCATGTTTGTATATGCACATATCATAATTTGATCAATCTCATTCCCAGTATCTTTCCCTTCCCTCCCCTTCTTCCTCCCCTCATCTGGTTATTCTACTCAACTAATCTCCCTTCTGTCATTATTGCTACTATTATTATTTTAATTGGCGCATTATATGTATGTGTGTATATGTATGTATGTGTGTATATATATGCATATATATGTGTATACATATATATATATAATATGATTCATTGTGGTATATCTATATATAAACATGACATAATTTGGTAGAGTCCATTCCCCAGTACCTCCCCATCACCTCCCTTCCTCCCTCCCTCTCCATACCCTTCCTCTTACTGCAATTATCAATTAACTTGTCTTCCCTATCAGACTATAAGCTCCTTAAGGGAAGAGATGTTGGTTTTCATCTCTGTCTCACCAGCTCCCAGATCAGCACCTGAAACAATAGAAATATGTGCTAATATTTTTAATATTTGCTAAAATAGCATCATAAAATTAGATAATTTGTCTATATACCCTGCCTTTTTTTTAGCAGGGATGAAGAAAATGAAGGAGATATAGACCCTAACACCTATATATTATCATGGGATAAGGTGCTTAAAATTCTCAGATCTATTATATTTCCCAATGTAGTGGCAAATGAAATGTTTCACATTGATATAAAAACATAAATTACATGTCTTGATTTATCAATACAATGTCAATAGTGATTATCAATATTATGAATACTTTTCCAACTTCAACTGTTCAAAAATTCAATTTTTTATTTAAGAAATATTTATTCTTCACATACATTTAAAGACTTTACAGACCAACCCAGTAGTATCAAAGTAAACAAATCTAATTATAGAATATAACTCACAAGCAGTGAGTTTTACTATTAAATGGTTCATTGCTTTTTAAAATCATTAGCATGAACTGAAATATATTTACATAAATTACATTGTTTCTTTTAAGCTATTATTAACTAGAACATGCATTTCAATAGCTTGCTGAAAAGTATAATATTATAGTCAAGTAAATATATAGCAAATCTTTTAACTTTTATATTAAATGTTTCATATTCTTTATTATTTGAGAAATATTAGCTCATGAATTATTCATAATATCTAGCCAGATCTGTTACATCAGGTGTCAGAATACAGAGGAGGTAGAAAGTGCTGAGTTTTACATGAAGTATTCATTGAACTTAGTGAACTCATTAAAGTATGTTAATTAGGTAATAGACAAAAGAACTTGGTATTTGGTAGAGATTGGGCACTGTTAATACCTTGCTTTGTGTTAATACCTTGGCTGCAGTTTTTCCCCCTTTAATGAGCACAGGGAAAAGCTGATTATTCCAAATGCAGGGGAAAAAAAGAATCACATGTGTTACGTGTTGGAAAAATTGCCCCAGGTGACACAAAGAAACACATACCAAAAGAACTGGCATTCTAACAAAGAGGATATCATTTCAAAGCTTCTAATTTTTCTTTGATACAATATTCTGTCATGAGAAAACTACAGGTTAATTTTGATATTATCAAAAACATTTCATTGTTAGTAATTACTGTTTGACTAATACAGCTTTTCTCTCAATTCAGAATGCTTTGTATCACAAACATTTGATGCCCATCCTTGTTTTACTATTTTAGGTTTTTTAACATAAAAAATTTAAATACCTTAGAACATGTGTGTTCACTTGTAGGTAGGACAAAAAATATAAATAGTCTCGTTTTAGTAGAATAATTCCCTACTAAATGACAGCTTTTCAAAGACTATGCAGTTTTTCCATAATAGATCCAGATTTGAACATAGAACAAATGTGGAGTTGCATAGCACACTGACACACAAACACTATCGAAAAGATGGCCTTTGGGCTCTTTCTAGTTTTATCTAGCTACTTCAACCACACATTACCACTGAAATCACACAAACTAATTTCTATGGTTCAGTGTTATATATGAAAGTTTGCTTTTGTAAAATGGAGTTTATTCTTGAAAATAAATATAAGTGCTTCTTTCCCTATGTAAAATCTCTTACGAGTTGGCCCTTTTTTGAGAACTGAGGTCCAAAGTATCTATGACTATATACTCAGCACTTAAATGAAATCTTAAGAGCCCAATACGAATGGTGAAACCATCATTCAAATATGTTTTTATTCACAGGACTTTACCTATCTTATTTTTTCCCATTTTCTCTTCTTTCTGTAAAAATAATTGCCACTTGGTATAGAATTTCAGTACATAAACAAAATGATTCCACCACGATTAGAACATTAGTGTCACATTTAGTTAGTGATCTAGAACACCACAGCTGGCTCCATTCAAAATATGACTCTATCCATGCCAGAGGCCAAACTAAAATACTAATCTTCAGTCTTCATCATCTCTGCTCTCAGATGTATGATCTTGAGAACTCAAATAAATTTAATAAATTAAGATAACCTCTTTTGAAAAGTTGAAGTGTGTGATTATTTTATTTGTCATCAGTTCCAAGGGGGAAAATGTACTCATTCACAGTAACATTTATCAAAAGCTATTAGTATTTTTGGAATGAAAATAGGATAACTTTCATAGGATAATTTCAGTTACTCTCCTGCAATTCTGCTTGCAGAAATGCATTCTTCAATTTGTAAAATAATTTGCATATTAAATGTCATGCAAGATTTTTCTAGGAATATATATCAAAATTTAATTGTAACATTTGTTATTTAAAGTAAAATAAAATATTAAACAGAATATTTGATTTTGACTTTGCTTCCTATACTACGTCTCAAATCTCCAAAAGCACACACAAAAAAATACATTCACTAAGAAAACCATGTGTACCCATAAATAAAGAATATGAAAATCATGTCAACTAAAGGGAGTTAACTTTGTTAATAAAAACAATTATGATATTCTCGAATGTTATATAAACTGAACACCCTAAAAATTTAGAAATATGAAGGAGAAAAAAAAACCACTAAACACATTTAATAAAAAGTCAATATTGTCTACATATGAACATTGTCATTCTCTCTCTAAAACATTAATATTACACTCATGGCACATTTTAGAACAGCATTATAATAGGAAAACTCTGTCTTAAAATATGAACTACACATTTAAGTGACATAACTTGGCCTAACAATGGATACCATGGCCTCTAAATGTACTAGAAGATTTCATTTACAAGAAGCCTCAGTCCTGGAATCCACAATTGGTCCTTCATGGGTAATTATTTATCTCTGGTTACAAAGTCTAAAAATGCTTTCCTATTAGATTATTCATTAGATATAAAATATTCAATTCTACTTTGCATCAACATTCTATACTTCACCAAGGTTTAAACACAAATGCTATTCTGATCATCTGCTAGCCCAAGTGACTTTTAGATACTAGTTCAATGATAGCCCTCAATAAAAAGCTTAACCATTTTGCTCATTGCTTCATATTAACGTTTTCCACATGGTCATAGAGATACCTCGAACCATCATCCATTTTATTATGGAAACAGTATTCCATGAAAGATCAAAAAGGAAAAATCAGAGTTAGAATTCCAGAACTCCTTATTTCTAGTTTTTCTATTTCTAGTAGAACACAGCCACTATTAAAATGAAGCCTAAAATTTCGCTAGTATAATAAACCAAATCTGAGAAATACTCCTCAAGATCATGTTTATTTGTCTCAGAAAAATTTATGACAAATGGAAAGCAAATAAATAATAATAAATATCTGTTAACAAAACACATAGATTCTACAATAAGAGCAACAAATTCATGGATTTCACAATAAGAGCCTCTACATAAATATCAAGGTCTCTTATTAAACCAGCTGCTAAATAAAGCAGTATAGTAATAATCTAACAAGATTATATTGGAAACAAATGAAACAAAAAAATACAAAGAACAAATTTTTAGTGCTACTCCAGTGTTATAATACCATGCAACACAGCTAATGTAATTATATATTCAAAGAGAATGTACTGCTCCCTCTTGGGTACTATTCACCCAAGTGAGGAACTGTGAACAGTTACATGATGTTATAATCTCTCATCTAATTTACAAGAGCAATTTACCACATTATCTAATGGGATCCCCACAAGGACACAACTGAGCAGGTGGGACAATACACTCTACCAAAAACATCAGGTTTATCCTATCTTTA
The DNA here is from genome assembly GCA_025594165.1 of Tamias sibiricus. Taxonomy (NCBI): domain Eukaryota; kingdom Metazoa; phylum Chordata; class Mammalia; order Rodentia; family Sciuridae; genus Tamias; species Tamias sibiricus. The sequence goes on from CM046660.1 coordinate 130,926,650, forward strand.
CTCTCAGTTGGAAGTTGAAGAGAAATAGGTTGGCAAGCTTGCAGTCATTCTCATCAACCATTTACTCTTTTTTTTTTTTTTTTTTTTGTGGTACTGGGGATTGAACTCAGGGGCACTCGACCACTGGGTCACATCCCCAGCCCTGTTTTGTATTTTATTTAGAGACAGGGTTTCACTGAGTTGCTAAGTGCCTCGCCATTGCTGAGGCTGGCTTTGAACTCACGTTCCTCCTGCCTCAGCCTCCCAAAGTGCTGGGATTACAGGCGTGCGCCACCGCGCCCAGCTAACCATTCACTCTTATTAATATCTACTTCAAAACACAATAGACATTTCCAGGAATTTCTATTTAGGACTTACAGAGACAGCAATTGTCTGTCAGCTTGGAGACCATTAAGGTAACTGACTAAGGATATATTTGCTAGTTAAATTCCTGGGTTTAGGGGAAAAAAAAAAAAAACAACAACAACAACTCTGGAATATGGATGTCTTAAGGCCTGGAGGTAAATTTTTAAATATGCATATGACTTTGGAGGATCCTGCTATGGACAATACTAAAATGTACTGGTTTTAACTTCAAATATATGGGCATTGATCTAACTAGCAAATCATATAGAAATCTGATTAACCATGGGTCAAAATTTCTAAGGGGAAAAAGACAAAACCACAAAGGGATTAGGAACAAATAGAAAGTACTAGTTGTTTTTTTTTTTTAATTGCTATTATTGTTGTATTATATTTGCAATACAATCTACCTACTCTGACAAGATAATATAATTTCTAGTCACAGGGATTATTGGCAGATATTTTAAAAAAAAAAAACTTCCTTAAAAAGAAAAGTCTCTTAAATACAAATGAATTATAATAAATTATAATTTTAAGGAAATTGTAAGCCATTCTGTATTTGTCTCTTATAAACAATGAATAAAGAGATTTGGTTACTTTGGATACAGTTTTCTGTTTGATGAAAGCTTAAGCAATATCTTTTGTACCATAGAAAAAATAATCTCAAAGACAATTTAAGACAATCTACCCAGAGATAAGAAAATAGCATAGATGATTTTTTAGAGTCTCTTTACCAATTATTTATGATTTAAAAAAGGTATACACCACTTAACACACTGATTTTGGGTCATAGCATTAAAAAGAAATTAAAGAGTCATAGGGTCAGGATATTATTCACTTTAAAATAATTATTAATCAATTGAATATGTCCATAAAGTTTTTGTTTGTCTGTTTGTTTGTTTTTTGTTCTGGGGATTGAACCAAGGATACTTTGCCACTGACCACTGAGCTACATCCCCAGCCCTTTTTATGTTTTTGAGACAGAGTCTCATTGAGTTATCCAAGTTGGCCTCAGACTTGAGGTTCTTCTACCTTAGCCTCCTGAGTAGCTGGGATTACAAGCATGTGCTACCATGTCTGTCATAAAAGTACATTTTTTAATTACCATTTTTACTTTTAAAAGATATTAGATCTCATACTTATGTTTAGTTTATGATTATTACAAGTTTAACTCAAAATCCATTGCCTGAAATAATGTATCATTAATTTTAAGCCATATAATTAAAAAACATAATTCATTGCTGAAAGACTAACTTTCAACATTTATACCGCATGCTCAATTTTTGGACAAATCATGTTAAACTATGTGGTTCGAATAATTCAGTCTGCAAAATGGGAATAAAACCAGCAAGTTAGAAAGACTAAAAGTATTAATGAATTCCTCAGAGATCCATAAGCAAACAATGCTAAAGGACAAAGCAGTATATTTTCAGAGAAAAATACTGTAAGAAAATCTTACACAGTAAAATTCCATAAAGTATTTTCAAACAGAAACCAAGTTTCAGACTGTACTAAAGATTTCTACTCTGAAATAGTCAAAAGAAAGACTCCATTCATTCTGTTTCATCAACATTGTCATTAAACATTATTTTTAACTTGCCTTTTTATGATGTTAACATTATAGTAGAAGAAAAACAAATTAAATTGAAATACCCTAATAAGCAGCAGTGGGAAAAGAAAATTGTATGATACAAATTTAAAATTGTTAAGGCTACAATTTTACCTTGACAACATGTGATCTTGGGTGTTCCTAAAATCTTATTCACATAATCAGAGCTTATATCTAAATTTAATCAAATAGAAAAAGGTACCACTATATTTAATGAATACACAATGTACTTTTGTCCTTACTTTTCAACCTAGAGAATTGTATGCTGCTTTGGACCAAATAAGGTAGAACTCCTGGACAACAATAATGTACTCATGTAGTTCTACTGATTCTTACTGAAATTCACTAATACATAATTACATTTTTCAAATTTGGATATTCATTTTTTAGCAGATATAATATGCAAACAATAAAAAGGCTCAGAACAAAATCAAGCAATGTAAGGACAGCAGTAAATAATTTGGTTGTATCAAAATGATAAAATACCTTGCTAACCCATATTTTAGCAATTTTATTGGGATATAATTCATATCCCATACAATCCACCCATTATCCAGTGTTTATTAGTTTGTTCACAGTGTTGTGCAGCCATCACCACAACTGGTTTTCATTACCTGGTAAAAACCCCATGCCCATTAGAAATCACTTTCCTTCTTCCACCAACTTTCCTCCCTTCTTCACCCTAGGCAAACTACTTTCTGTCCTTGTAGATTTGTCTAATCTTGAAATTTCATATATAGAGAATTATACTATATATGGTTTTTGTGACTGGCTTATTTCAATTAGCCCAATTGTAATGAAGTTTATTCATACTGAGCATGAATCAATACTATATTCTTCTGTATTGTCAAATAATGCCCATGTATGGATATCCTATCTTTTACTTAACTATAAAAGTTGATGGGCATTTGGGTTTTTCACTTTTTGTCTATTATGAGTAATGTTCCTATGAACATTCTGGTACAAGTTTTTGTGTGGGTGTATGTTTTCCTTTGCAATTCCATTTTTAAATATACTTCAAAAAGAAATATGAAACTATTTTCTTAAACACATGGTAAAAAACTCTAATACCTTCTGTTGGTGGTCAAATTAATAAATGAAATGTAAGTAAAGCTTACAATAGTCTATGAAAATGCAGTTCCCCTTCTATTTTGCTGATTGAGTTCAGTGGAAACTACTAATAAACTGATCACCATATTTCAGTTTCAAGATAAACAATACCAATAATTTTCAAGATTTCTTATCTTCTGCTTTCTATCAAGGAAACTAAAAAGGCATGAACCTATTAAACAGCAAAGCAAAAACACCACCATTTATTTCATTTCTATTCATCTAGATTTTTAAAAATTTTTATCTCCTCCACTAAGGTTCTATGTTGACTCTAAAAGATAGTAGATTCAGATAAAACTGTTTAGTTTAAAATTTCAATATACATTCAGTCAGAAGTTCTTGTCTGTTAAATTATTTATAATTGAACCCCCACAAAAAAATCAGTAATACAGTCAGCAAACTTCTAAGGTGGGCTCCATGATTCCTACCCCTTGGTTCTGTTTAATCCCCTTCCCCAGAATATGGACAGCACCCATAACTTGCATCTAACCAAACTAATATGAAAAAAGTGATGCAATATATCTCCCATGATTGTATCATGCTATATAACAAAGTAAAGAGAATTTGTAGGTGTAACAAAGGTCTCTGATCAGAAAAATGATCAAAAGAGAAATTATTCTAGAAAGGTCTGGCCTAATCAAGTGAGCCCTTGAGAAGAGGATCTAATAAATAAATTAATAATTAATTAAGAGTCTAGTGATGAGAAACTCAAAGTAGCAACATTGCAAAGAAATTTAGCATCTACCCAACTTATATCAAAAGGTATGCTTCCTTGTGCCTGCATGAGGACAAAATCAAAAAGCAGGTGAAGAAAAATAAATGCTTAAAGTATTAAATAAACATCCACTATATAATATAGAGGGTAAGAACTCTCTGGAATCAAACTGAAGACATCTCAAAGCACAGAACCTTCACTGGCACAGAACTGATGGCCTTTCTAATATAGTGAACATTTATTGACAGCACTTGTAATTATTCATGATGAAGAATATAAGGTGAACAAGGTGAGTCGTCATTCTTCAGCAGCTCAGCATTTTTTGACAGAGTCACAAATATACAGGTAACTATAGTACATGGCATGTAAGCTACAAAAAGCAATAAAACAAGTACATCATAGTACAAATAGGGTAGATATAATGACTAAAGAAATGGAACCACACAAATTGACCAATGGTCATGGAGTAGATTGCTAATGTCAGGACATACATGGACAGCTAGCACTTATTAAATACCTACTGTGTGCCAGGCACTCCACTAGGCTCTTTCAGATAGTATTTCATTTACTTCTCACAACTCTGTAGTAGAAATATTATGTATTTAATGAATAAGAATACTATTAATAAGACAGATTAAGTAACTAGATCAAAAGGGAGAGGGTAGTGCCACTACTTACACTTAGGTCTAATTATTAAGATTGTATAACATATTGCTTCTCATAACTATTTAATAAAACAAAGCCTGACATTTTATATGTTTTTCAAAGAATTTTCAAAAATATTTCAGCCTATCCGGAAACAACCTTGTAAGATAGCAGTACAGATATCATTTCCACATCATGAATATAGGAACTAGTATTTAGAGGTTGACTTGACACTTAATTTGTGAATTAGGACCAGAGCCTTGGCCTTCTGACTCCTCATTTTCTATCTTTTCCACATACAATTCTCTATTATACCTCAGATAAAAGCCAAGAAGAATAGAAATTTTTTATAAAGGGAAAAGAAAACACATCTGTAATTCTGACTATAGATATCTTCTAAGAGTGATGAAGTCCCATTTTCTGCAATCAAGCACCTAGTTAACTCCATCAGTCACCAAATTCTCTCTTTTCATAGTTTATGCTGTCCATTCATCTTTGGTAACATCCAAAAAAGATACACAATTCACAGGTACAATGCATCTGAAGGATTTATCAGTATATTCCTTGGCCTTTGTTATTCTCTATTCCTTTCCAATCTTCTGTAAAAATGACCTGCAGATCTCACTGTCCCCATTTTTCTACTCTTCTTCCACCTTCATATGCTTTTGCTAATTCTTGCTCTTTTTATAGCTGTCTTTAAACATTTTTTCTATTTCCTATGTATGTTCTTCTAACTTTTCCTTCAAACTTTTTAAGCTATTACCTTCTCTTTTTACCCTATGAAGAATTATATTTCTTTGTTATGGTACCTAATTCTGAAGCCCTACATAGATATCTAAGAGGCACATTATTTCTTAAAATATTTTAGCTCAATATTTTCCCGAACAAAAAAGAAAGAAAAAAGACAAATGGATTGTTGTTAAAGGGTAAATGGGTTTTGGAATATTTGAAATGGTTAATATTTCCCTGGTGCCTAAATTTGTACTGACTAAACATTTATCACATTAATACCATTTTTAATCTTTTCTCTGTATGCCATATTTGGTTCCCTACATACCGATCCCCATTGAAAGTATATAACATACAGAAGTACCACAGCAAAGGCAACCTGAAGGATGCTGAAACCCTTCCTTCCCAAAATTTCTCTCACTGATTTTCCTCTTGCATAAGGTCATCAGTAAAATCACTCCTTCGAGTGAAGACAGGTGTTATGATTATATAAAACCCTGTTCCAACCTAAGTACATGGTCATGACATGACCCAGGAGAAGGAACAAAGGAGCACAATGGCTGGCAATAATTTATGAGGCTATATTTAAAGATACTATCCCTCTAAAATCCAACAAATAGAAACTCCCAAGTACCAACTAAAGGTATATTTCCTTCACTCTTACCTTCTGCCCCAATACCTATGAAATTATAAAATATCATAAAAAATAAAACCATATTTAAATATGTGGCTAAATACAGCTTTTTATGGGAGTTGATCATGACTTTGACATTTTAGTTACAATGCACATGGATGAGTGCTGTCAAATGGAGGATGAAAAGTCAAATTGAATGCCTTAGATGAGAACTAACATTTTAAATATTCTTATTAGACATAATCTAACTAATTGTAATGCTGTTTTCTGACACATTACATTATTTCATCTTTAAAAAGTTTCAGAGCAAAGGAGGTTCAAACCTAGCTCCAATTTTAAATGTTACGAATTTTGCTTCTAATTGAACATCATGGCAATCTACATACTCACTAATGCTTTGCTTTAAAAGTTAATTATAGAAAATGTGAATAATTCTAAAATCTATTTTACATGTTATCATTCACACTGAGACATTTTCAATAAGAATAGATCCCCATTTAAAGAAACAAAAATAGCCATCACAACTTGTTTTTAATTTTTAATACAGAATAAATTTTTAATTCTACATCCATGTTTTCCTGCAAAGAACCACTTAGAAATATATTTTGGTTTCAATATAAACAGGTATTGTGGAGGGACTTGCAGTTTTGGTAATGGTGAACTAGATAATCCAGACCAAGGGCCTCCCACAACTAAAATCCCATATGTAAACTTTCACTAAATTGCAGATTAAATAGAAATAACATCTTTCTAAAAGCATACAAGAGTTAATGAGATAGTGAGGAATTATTGGAGAAAACCAACAAACAGCACAGCATTTGGTGCCACTTGCTGTTCCGTGCTGACTTGATCTGGTGGAGAGGCTGAACACTTCTGACAGCCTCCTGGGGCTACAGAGCAAGATTTTGAGAGCTATGGTTGTGATGAAATATCAAAAGGCTATTAGATGGAAGGATGAACTAGAACTAAAACGGCCTTCACACTGACTTCAGGCATATACTCAGTTATTTAAATGACACAGAAATTCTCAAACATTGAAATAAGATTAATATAATATAGAATTGCTGGTTCCCTGGAGACCTGGTTGTAGCAACAGAAAAAAAATCATCCTAGGAAGATTATAACATCATCATAAACCTGAAATTATCATCTCTATGAATAATTTTACAAATACAGCATTCAGCACATGATGAAACCTAACTAGATCAAAGAGGTAAGGAGCTATGATAACAAGTATAAAAGCCATCCTAAATAATAGAAAACAGAAACAGGTCACCAGTTGCCCATGTAGAAGAATGATTAGAGATGAAGGGTTTTTTAAAAACAGTCTTTGCTTATGACATTTATGGAAATAAAAACAACTTTAAACTTTTCAGAAAAAAAAAAAAGACTAAATACTTCAAAATGCAACACTGCGGATGAGTAAAACAATCCACCAGAAATATGAAACTAAAATCTATCATAAATTAAGACTTCAAGGATGAGGGATAGGACAAAAGAAATTATCTAGAAAAAAGAATGGAAAAGCAATCTTTGCAAAACACAGGAGAAAGATTAGATAATATAGATGATATGATGATAAAGTCTAACTTACATTGAATTGGGCTCCAGAAGGACTGGAAATAAGTATGGAAGAAATAATTGAAAACATAATTGCTAATCGTTTGCCAAAATTAATGAAAAGCACCAAGTCACAAATTCAAGAAGTCCAAAGAGACTTGGAACCAAAGGAAAAAGGCACTAAGAAAATGGAATCTTTACAGGACACCAAAAACACTGTAAACATATGTCAAGAGTGACTATCTTCTAAATGAACAAGTCAGTTAACATATAAAAGTCAAACATTGCTTGCAGGAAAAGAATAAATAAATAAGAAATTATAACATGAGCGCACCATAAACAGAAAAAATAATGTTATTAACAAGTAAAATATTCTGTCATTTACTGTCATTGCATCTTTGTTCCTATGTCTATCATAATTCTCCATTTTAGTTTTTTTGGACTATTTCTTTAATTTGATGAAAAGATCCAATTTGCTGCCAATGTTAATAACTTTCAAATTAAAAAAACACCTTTAAAAATTTTATCATAGCCACCATAAGTGCTATAATCATATGTAATAAAAAGCTCCTAGCCGGGCGCGGTGGCGCACGCCTGTAATCCTAGCACTTTGGGAGGCTGAGGCAGGAGGATCACGAGTTCAAAGCCAGCCTCAGCAATGGCGAGGCACTTAGCAACTCAGTGAGACCCTGTCTCTAAATAAAATACAAAAAAGGGCTGGGGATGTGGCCCAGTGGTCGAGTGCCCCTGAGTTCAATCCCTGGTACCACAAAAAAAAAAAAAAAAAAAAAAAAAAGCTCCTATTGTTATAATTTCTAGATAAGATATATTCCCTGACAATTATGTGCATTTGCTGCATTATATTAAAAAATACAAAAGAATTCTGATGGAATTTTTATTCAGTCTTCATAGATATTCACTGGAATCTAGGTGGATCAAGTATGAGTAGGTTATATACCTTCACTCAAAAGCTGAACTCAAAAATAAGAGCTGAATCAATAAATTATGAAACACTTTTTTAAAATTTTACCCGATGTATCAGAAAAGGAAGAAATTAACATTTGTAAGCCTATTTATGTGCCAGGCTTTGTACTACATATCACTTATACATTATCTCATAATCCTCACCAAAAAAAAAAAAAAATGTAAAATAGGCACTATTAATTTCTCTATTTTTCAGATAAATAATCAAGCTTGTCAACACTCAGAACCCTTTACCTTTCTATACAGTATTCATATAGGTCAAGTAATTACAAACAAATATTCACAGGGAAAAATCATCTATTCTACAATACTGTAAATTTGTTGTTATTTTTTGTTGTTGCTTTTCTTTTTAGATATACATGACAGTAGAATGTATTTTGACATTCTTCACTTAGGAAACAACACTTTGATAATGATAAATGGAGTAAAAAAAGAAATTATCAAATAACTCCTAAATATCTTCTGAAATATTATACCTTAGAATCTATTCAATTATAAATCTTTATAAGTTTGACTACATTAGTATAATTTCTTCTTGATGTGACATTTCTTTTTATCATGCTAAATCGCATGTAATAAATACCTATATTATTCAAGAACATATATGCCTTTCACAATGTAGCTACAGGATTTTGAAGCATATATTTTAAAATTCCTGTAAGAGAGTTTCTAATTCTCAGGGCTAAATTCCATTGATATGAATGTGAGACAACTTAGGAATTTTAAAATGACAGGTGACTAACACACCCAATAGTATTTCAAAGTTGTCACTGTAATGTAAAAATATATTATTTAATTTCATATGAGCATGGTATTTTTGTATGCCAAACTGGTGTCTTGTCCTTTGTATATGTGGTAATGTTGATTTTATGACTACTGTTAAAACACATTTGCTATGATTAAAATTCAAGATGATTTTAAAAAAATTCATATGAGTTATATTTATGTTTTATACATATCATTAGAATGTAGTTTTCAAGTTGAGATTTTCAAAAAAAAATTTTGAATAAATAATGGTTAAGTAGTGATCACATTTGTTATAATGTTATATACTTCTTACCTTATATGAAAATAAATAATCATGCAATTGGTAAGTAATGTAATTTTCCACATTTCATATTTGTGAATATTCTAAATTTAAGTTACCAAGCTTTATATACAGCAAACAAGTCACTCAGTAATATTCTGCCACTAAAAAATAATAATTAAACAATAATAAGTGGAAACCACTTTATGAAGAGAGGCTTCTCAAAAGATACAGGAATCCTAAGAGTTTTTTTTTTTTTTTATAAGGAAAGGGTATTGAACTTTGTCAAATGTTTTTTCTACATCTATTGAGATGATCATGTAGTTTTCTTCCTTCATTGTTAATGTAGTGTATCACATTTATTGATTTGTGAGTGTTGAACCATCCCATCCTTATATCCCAGGAATAAATATCACTTGGTCATGGTGTATCATTGTGATATTGAATTCTGTGTGTGTGTGTGTGTGTGTTTAGTATTTTGTTGAAGCGTTTGCATTTACATTTATCAGAAATACCGGCATGTAGTTTTATAGTGTCTTTATCTAGTTCTGGTATGTGAGTAATATGGATTTCATAAAATGATAAGAAAACGTTCACTCCTCTCCCACTTCTTAGAATAAATTCTTCCTTAAATATATATTGGGATTCAGTAAAGCCACATGGTCCTAACCTTTTTCTGTTGGGAGATTTCTGATTGCGGGTGCAATTATTCAACATAAGAAAATCCATAAAAGCCCATATCTAACATCATGCTCAATGCTTAAAAACTGAAATCTTTTCCTCTAAGAGTAGGAACAAGGCAAAGATGTTCACTCTCAACACTGTTATTCAACATGTACTAGAAGTCCTAACTAGAGCAAATTGGGCAAGAAAATTAAATAAAAGACACCCAAATCAGAAATGAAATTTTTTGTTTGCTGATGACATGATCTTGTTCATAGAAAACCCTAAAGTCTCTACCAACAAACCTGTTAGACCTAATAAATTCAGCAAAATTGTAAGATATAAAATCAACATATAAAAATCAGTAGTTTTTATATGCCAATAAAAAATTATCCAAAAAGGAAATTAAGAAAACAATTGCATTTACAATATCATCAAAAAGAATAAAATGCTTAGAAATAAATTTAATCAAGAAGCAAAAGTCCTACACATAAAATCAACCAAACATTGACGAAATAAATTCAAGATAAAAACAAGTGGATTCAGAATCACTTTTATGACATAGAAGCCATAGAAGTCATTTAGTAATTTAATAAATTACTAATTGTCTTTGCTATATTTATTATGAATATGTGCATTAATCTAAGTAGATATATTATATGTCCATTTTTAAGAATTTAAGATAAGAATTACAACAGATCCAGATTGAAACCAAAGAGTTTTTTCTTGCTATTGAAATGTCTTCTATAGAAATTATTGTAAATTTGTTTTCTTCAGACCAGATTAATTCATTTGTCTGAAGAATTTTTCAATAATTATAAAGGGAACCAACACTATCTCAAGGTACATATTGAACGTTTAACTCCCTTAGAATCTCATCTTCAATCAATCCAAATCAACAACACAAATTAAAAAGCTGATCCAGAAACTTCCCACAATCTTACTATTCTATGAGCTAATTCCAAATGATTTCTATTTCTTTATGAAATAAAATATTATGCTTTTCCCAATAAATTTTCATCTACCTATAAAAAAAAAAACAAGTGGAGAGACATTTCATATTCACAAATCAGAAGACTTACCCAACTAACTGAAACCATGTACAGATTCAATTCAATCCCTATCAAAATCCCAATGGCATTTTTACAAACATAAAAAATAGTTTTACAATTCATATGAAACCACAAATATCCCCAGATAGCTAAACTGATCTTAAGCAGAAAAAACAAAACTGGAATTGTCACACTTAACACTTTCAAAATATATTCTAATGCTCCAGCAAAATTATATTAGGTCCTTATCCTACACCATACACAAAAATTTACTCAAAGTGGTGAGACCAGAAACTGTAAAACTCCTAGAAAAATATAGGGGGAAAGCATTATGACATTGATCTTGGCAATGATTTTATGCATATGATACTAAAACAACACACAACAAAAGCAAAAATAGACCAATAGTACTATATCAAACTAAAAAAAGGAAACAATCATCAGATGGAAAAGACAGTCTGAAAACTGGAAGAAAATATTTGCACACCACATATCAGATAAGAGACTGATTTCCAAATTTGTAAGGAACTTCTATAATTCAATAGCAAAACAAAAGAAAAACAGCAAATTGTTCAATTTTTAAATGGGCTAAAGATTTGGAAAGACATTTCTCCAAAAAGACATATAAATACAATACTATATGAAAAGATGCTTACAGTCACTAATTATCAGAGAAGAGGAAATCAAACCCAATGAGACATCCATTCACACCTGTTAGGATGGTTATTATCAAAAAGGCAAAAGACAATGGTGTTAGGGAAGCTATAGATAAATTGGAATATTTGTACACTGTAAATGGTAATGCCAAATAGTGCAATAATAGAAAACAATACAGAGATTCTTCAAAAATTTAAAAGTAGAATACGATTTGGCATTCCCACTTCCCAAGAAAGTGAAATTAATATCTTGAAAAGACATCTGCTCTCCTATGTTCACTGTGGTATCATTCACAAAAGCCATGATGTAAAGTCAACCTAAACATCTATCAGTGGATGAAGTCATTTTTATAAACGGGTATATACATAAATTGAATATTCAGGCTTAAAAGTAGGAAATCCTGCAATATGTGACAACATGGATGAGAGTATGATGCTCGAGAACATTATGGTAAGTGAAATAAGTCAGTCTTGGAGAGGCAAATGCTACATGATTCCACTTATAGAAAGTATCTAAAATAGTAAAACACATAGAAAACAGAGTGATAGTTCCCAAAGGTTGTGGGAGAGGGAAATGGAAAATTGCTAATCAACAGTCATAAAAATCTTAATTATGCAAAATGAAAAAATTCTGGAGATCTGCTTTATACTATTGTCCCTTTAGTTAACAATATTTTACACTTAAAAGTTTATTAGGCAGATAGATTTGTTGTTCTTTCCCACAACATGTTGTTTAAAAACAAAATCCTGAAAAGCGAAATGTCCTGATTCACTTTTAAGTATTATTTTCAATCAATATATTTTAAAATAAATATATTTGGATGTATTATACTGCTGAAGTTTCCTAATTTCGTGACACTCTGTCTTTTACCCTTTCATTTAGCAAAATGACAATTAAAAAAAAATATTATTAGGATCCAATCTGAAGCTCCAAATGCCCAAAGCTAAAACATATGAGCAACAAAATAAATAACAGAGTATTGGGCTATAGCCCAACATATAAAATAAATATGGATGAGTCCACACTGATATAAAGAAGTAACTAAATAAGCAGGTAAATGGGAGGAAGGGACAATTTTTCCTTACAGAATAATAGGTACAAATAATGAATAAGTAGAAATAATGTATATAGATACTTCCTTCCTGACAGGAGGTAAAGCTTCTCCTCCTCTTGAATATGGACTGGATTTACTGAATGGGTTCTAAAGAACAGAACATGGAAAGAGTAGAAAATTAACATTATTGGACAAAATTAGGAAACATGACTTCAGCCGAGTAATCGAGGTTAACATTACTAGAATGAGTTGTGTTGCTCTCATGTACCATCTGATATGAGTAAAGAGAAAGACACTTGACTTCTGTGATGTTCTTCTCCAAACCACGTAATCATGAAGAGAACATCAAACAAAGACAAGTTAAGTGAAATTCTACAAAGCATCTGACATGTACTCTTCAAAACTATCAAGGTTATTAAAAAAAAAAAAAAAAAGAGAGAGGGAACTGTCACAAATCAGAAGAGACTAAGGGGACATTTCTAATAAATTCAAAGTTGTGTCCTAAATAAAATCCTGGAACAGAAAAAGGCCACTAATGGATAAACTGGTGAAATCTGAAGAGAATTCACAGTCAAAATTAGTGCACCATTTACTATTATTTATATTCTTGATAATTGCCGTTCTGACTAGAGTGAGATGAAATCTCAATGTAGTTTTGACTTGCATTTCCCTCACTGCTAGAGATGCTGATCATTTTTTCATATATTTGTTGCCCATTTGTATTTGTCCTTTTGAGAAGTGTCTGTTTAGTTCTTTTGCCCATTTGTTAATTGGATTGTTTTATTTTTTGGTGTTAAGTTTTTTGAGTTCCTTATATACTTATGAATATTAATCCCCTATCTGAAGAGCGGTGGCAAAGAACTTTTTCCATTCTGTAGGCTCTCTCTTCATGGGCTTGTTGTTTTGCTGGACAAAAACTTTCAATTTGAGGGGGAAAGAGTGCATTCATACATTGTAGACAGGACTAAAAAATGGTACAACCACTCTAGAAAGTAGTAGGAGTTCCTCAAAAAACTAGGAATAGAACCACAATGTAATTCAGCTATCCCACTTCTTGGTATTTATTCAAAATATCTAAAATCAACATATTATAGGAATATAGTCACATCAATGTTTATAGAAGCTCAATTCACAATTCCAAGTTATGGAACCAGTCCAGATGCCCATCAACAGACCAATGGATAAAGACAATATGGTATATATACACAAAGGAGTTTTAGTCATAATGAAGAATGAAATTATGGCATTTGCTGGTAAACGGCTAGAACTGTAGAACATCATGCTAAGTGAAATAAGCTAGACCCAGAAAGTCAAAGGTCAAATGTTTTCTCTCATATGCTAGACCAAAACAAGGGGAAAAAATGGAGTGGGGGAATTCCCATGAACATAGAAGAGAGATCTGGGAAGTAGAGGAAAGAAGTTGAGGGGAAACAGGGAGGATGGAGGGAAGGAAGGAAAAGTGGAATGAATCTGACCAAGTTTTCCTATGTGTACATATGAATACACCACAATTTCAGAAAACAAAAATTTAAAAAGAAATGTACCACTATTAATTCCTTAGTTTTGAAAAATGTACAATGAATGATATTAATATTAGAGGAAACTGACTGATGTTTGGTGAGGGCTGTATATCTTTGCATCTTTTCTATACATCTCAAGTATTCCAAAATTAAAAGATCAGTTTTTAAGTCATTAGGTTTGTAATGAAGTAAACTACATGTCTTAAAGCACTAGCTAAGTTAAAGACCAAAGGTGTTTTTTTTTTTTTTTTTTTAAAATACTGTACATGTAGGAGAATACATTTGTGAACTTGAGTAAAAAAGAAAAGTAACAAGTGAAAAGTGAAATATGACTAAATCACAACAAAATCTTCTATAAAAAAATCACAAATAGGTAAAATAAAATAAATTAATACAAGCCGGGCACGGTGGTGCATGCCTGTAATCCCAGCACTTGGAAGGCTGAGGCAGGAGGATCGCGAGTTCAAAGCCAGCCTCAGGAATGGCGAGGCACTTAGCAACTCAGTGAGACCCTGTCTCTAAATAAAATACAAAAAAGGGCTGGGGATGTGGCCAGTTCAACCCCTGGTGCCCCCCCCCAAAAAAAAAATTAAAACAAAGTATTAGACAAATGACACTAACAGATATAAATTATAATTTCATAAGCATGAAAGGGACAATTTGTGGCAAGACATAGCAATCTTAAAAGTGAAGATAATGAGACAGGAGGATAGAGAGTTCAAAGCCAGCCTTAGCAATGGCCAGGCACTAAGCAACTCATTGAGATCCTGTCTCTAAATAAAACACAAAATAGGACTGGGGATGTGGCTCAGTGGCTGAGTGCCCCTGAATTCATCCTGGTGCCCTCCCACACACAAATGATGATAAAACAGTAGTAAGAAAAATACATCCCAAATCTACCTTATTAAGAGATTTTAACACACACAAAATGCAATGACGAGGCAAAACAGTAGTTTCAAAATCTAAGAAAAATACATAGGACTGGGGATGTGGCTCAGTGGCTGAGTGCCCTAATTCATCCCTGGTGCCCTCCCACACACAAATGATGATAAAACAGTAGTTTCAAAATCTAAGAAAAATACATCAGAACTAAAGTGTGTAGGCAAATCTACACTTATTAAGAGATTTTAACAACCCTCTTCCAATAGTTGATAGAAGAAAAAAGACAAAATTAGTAAAGAATTCAAAGCCAGCCTCAGCAATGACGAGGCACTTAGCAACTCAGTGAGACCCTGTCTTGAATAAAATACAAAAAAAAGGGGCTGGAGATGTGGCCCAGTGGTCGAGTGCCCCTGAGTTCAATCCCTAGTACCAAAAATAAGTAAGTAAATGAAATAAAATAAAATTAATAAAATAAATCTGGAAATGCACAATATAATTGATAGATTAAACTTTAAAATTCATAACATTCTATGAGAAATAGTCTATTTTTTTAATGTTGGAAAGAACATGAATAGGCAATTCATAGAAGAGATACCCAATACACCAGAAAATATATTCTAAAGAAATACATATTTTAAAAATATTTAAATATTATTTGTAATCCATTAGAGTGGGAAAGCAATATTTTATAACAGAATACTTCAAGGTGAGGTTACAAGTTAACAAAAAATCTCAAAGACTACATACAAATCGGGTAAGCCAATCTAGAGGTCAATTTTCTCAACATCCAACAAAAGAGAACATATATAAAATTGTCACTGAGACATTATATGTAGAAGGAAAAAACAGGAAACAATTTATTTAAATCCCTATCATACAGAGACTATGAAATATGCAATAGATAAATAATAGGTGGACCAATCATCAAAATATACAGCTCTCAGAAACATACTACTTAATTAAAAAACATTAGTACAATGTTAGTTTGGGAAGCACCTCCACTATGTTTTGTCTCTGGATACACACCAGATCTAGAAGCATACTCACCAAACTGAGAAGAGTGGTTAATTCTAGGGAGAGTGAAGGGAACAGCACTCAGGGTGTGATCAACTGTTTACAAGTAAACTATATTTATTGTTAAGTATCAGGAATTACTTGATTTTAAATAACATATTTGTTCTGTTTATTATTTATTAGAGTCTCAGCAATAATAATACTCCAAAAAATAATACACTGATCCCTTCAAAATTAACAAGGAAGCACCAGGCTTATGTAGGAAATGAATTACCTGATCCCAGTTCTTACCACTCAATAGCATACACTGTGTTTTCAAAAAATATTTGAATGATGAGTACATAACAATGTAAGATATCTGCCTTGAAAAATACAGTTATACACTTAATTGAGGAAAAAATATGAGAATGCTGCGATTTCAAAGTAACAGAAAAAAAATGTTGAGCAAATCAAGAATCAAGACATCTATGTTCTAGTTATGGTTTTACCACTAACTTCCTGCATCATGGTCAAAATACATGCCACAGCTGAGCCTGATTTTGTTCATTATTTTTTTCTGAAAAATAATGCTACCTGCCCTATATTCTTCACAAAGATACAAGGGATCGGGGCAGAAATTAGATCACAGATTTGGCAATATTTTGAAAAATGTGTGGATGCCATACTACTAATAAAAAAATTCTAGGGAGAGTGAAGGGAACAGCACTCAGGGTGTGATCAACTGTTTACAAGTAAACTATATTTATTGTTAAGTATCAGGAATTACTTGATTTTAAATAACATATTTGTTCTGTTTATTATTTATTAGAGTCTCAGCAATAATAATACTCCAAAAAATAATACACTGATCCCTTCAAAATTAACAAGGAAGCACCAGGCTTATGTAGGAAATGAATTACCTGATCCCAGTTCTTACCACTCAATAGCATACACTGTGTTTTCAAAAAATATTTGAATGATGAGTACGTAACAATGTAAGATATCTGCCTTGAAAAATACAGTTATACACTTAATTGAGGAAAAATATGAGAATGCTGCGATTTCAAAGTAACAGAAAAAAATGTTGAGCAAATCAAGAATCAAGACATCTATGTTCTAGTTATGGTTTTACCACTAACTTCCTGCATCATGGTCAAAATACATGCCACAGCTGAGCCTGATTTTGTTCATTATTTTTTTCTGAAAAATAATGCTACCTGCCCTATATTCTTCACAAAGATACAAGGGATCGGGGCAGAAATTAGATCACAGATTTGGCAATATTTTGAAAAATGTGTGGATGCCATACTACTAATAAAAGAACTTTTAAAGAATCCTTAACTACACCATTGTGCTGATTAGCAGAGTTTGGGATCTTCACATTGCAGCAAGTACTGGTAGTGAGTGGTCCATGAAACTGGACTTATTTCTCTAACCCAACTTGTTGTAAAGATTGATGATGTTAGAGCCGGGCGCAGTGGCGCATACCTGTAATCTCAGTACTTGGGAGGCTGAGGCAGGAGGATCGCAAGTTCAAAGCCAGCCTCAGCAATGGCAAGGCACTTAGCAATCTCAGTAAGACCCTGTCTCTAATAAAATACAAAAAACGGCTGGGGATGTGTCCCAGTGGTCGAGTGCCCCTGAGTTCAATCCCCAGTACCAAAAAAAAAAAAAAAAAAAAAAAAAAAAAATTATATTAAAAAATCTATAAATTAACAATAGCTAAATTATGGAACCAACCTAGATGCCCTACAGTAGATGAATGGATAAAGAAAATGTGGTATATATACACAATGGAATATTACTAAGCATTAAAAAATAATAAAATCATGGCATTTACAGATAAATGGATGGAGTTGGAGAATATCATGCTAAGTGAAGTAAGCCAATCCCAAAAAAACAAATGCCGATATTTTCTCTGATACAAGGATGCAGATTCACAATGGGGATGGGATGAAGCATGGGAGGAATAGACAAACTTTAGATAGGGCAAAGGGGAGGGAGGGAAAGATAGAGGGCATGGAGGTAGGAAAGACGGTGGAATTAAATGGACATCATTACCCTAAGTACCTGTGTGAAGACACGAATGGTGTGACTCTACTTTGTGTACAACTAGAGACACGAAAAATTGTGCTCTACATGTCTAATATGAATTGAAATTCATTCTGCTGTCATATATAACAAATTAGAATAAATAAAATAAAAATTAAAAAGTGGAAATTAAAAAAAAGAAATTACCAATACTTAAATTTTAAGGAAAGTAAATCATCAGAGAAAACAAATCTGAAAGAGAATTACCATAAATGTCAAGCTAATACAAGCTAATACTTTTTATTTTTAGCTCAGTCAACCTGGATTTCTCTCTCTCTCTCTCTCTCTCTCTCTCTCTCTCTCTCACACACACACACACACACACACACACACACACAAATAAATAAATAAATAAATAATCACTCTGTAACTATGCTGTGCTTCCATTTCCTTCCAGGAGTTCTTTTTCTTAAAGAAATTAATTTGTACATTCTAATGTGATCCTGAAAATGACTTCAAATTTTGGTGGACATCTACACTACTTTAGATGCTCTAAACTATTCATCAATCATAATATCAAAACATTACTTTTATCATTTCCATTATGTACATAAAAATGAGACTTGTGCACTGTCTTGAACATATTATCTTGATTATCAATCAATATTTCAGATTCTTTGTGCTTAGTCTTTTCTTCTAATTTAGGTATCAAAATAAATATGTTCCTTGACAATCACTCTGACAGGTTGAAACACCTGAAATTAATGTGTTCAGTTGTGTGAAGAATTACAACACTATCAAACATGATAGGCATGTAAGTGTTATTCCCTATGTGGTCACAAAAACATCTGAGGAAATACCTAGTTTCAAAGTTAAATTAGGATAATTTGGTTTCTCCAAATGAGAACAACCACAACAGACTTTGTTAACAACCTGTAATTAGGAAGATCCAGTAAAATTATTCCAGAAAAAAAAAAAGTTGATTTTTCAAATGCCTTCTCTAAAATCTCTGAGCATAAAGGATATGCCACAGCTACAAGAATAGTGCCTATTTTAGAACTGAATAAATGAGGAAAATATTATAAATTATGCTGTCTTCTTAAACTCTTGCTACCTAAGAAAATGAAAATTCCAGAAACAATACCTTTATAAAGCAAGCTAAAGGGAGAATTGCAACCAACGTGAAATGTTTTCATAGCTCAATAGGTAAATTTTCCATAAGCATTTGCTAATATATCAAAGATAAAAATATATATGCCTAATTTTGAAGCAATTAGTTTATAAAGGATAAGCCATTTGCTAAAGTTTTGAAGCCTTATCAGCAGCACTGATTGCAAAATATATATACTTACTTATTTAGATAATTTAAAACATGTCCTAAAGATATGGAGGTATTTGCTTTTGAATTTATGGTAAAGGAACAAAAATCTGATAGTTGAATTTTAGAATTAAGCCACACAGGTGTAAGAACTGGATTCACAGTTGTGAGAATGTTAGGGACTTTCCCATGGTTTTACTGGACATATTCCCTGCTGGTTGGTACCTAGAACTAGGATCCCCAGGAGATGAAATGGCAATTTTACAATATACTAGTGATTAGTTTCCTCAATGTTGTAAATTGAGCACATAAACATAGTGTTAACCAATATTTACTAAACATATTTTGTGTCAGGATTGTGCCATGTGATATAAGGAATGAAAAAATAAAAACACCTGAACTTTGGGGTTGGGGTGTAGCTTTGCAGTGGAGCACGTGCCTACCATGCACAATGCCCTGGGTTCCATCTCCAGCACCACAAAAAAAAAAAAAAAAAAAAAAGCCATCCTGTTTCCCCAAGCAAACAACATAGCAGGGGGGAAAGGGGGGAAAGGCACACACATGTTTAAATAGCTCTGATCAGAGTATGGAGAGCATTTTAATGAAAGTAAAACTGCAGAACTTGGGAAAGGAGACTAAGTCCCACAGGAGATGTTCCAATTCATCTAAAAATCTGCTAACTACAGAATAATGTATATAAAGATCACAAATATTCAAAGAATTAGACCACAATAAATGTACTTTGAAATGATAATGAAAACAATAATACTTTCTCTCTGATGATTTAGAAATAACTTCCAATTTGTACAGAGATTCGGGACCTTCTTTATAACCAGCATATGTCACTGAACTATAGATGTAAGTTGTATTATTTAATAAGGTTTTCTAGCTTCCAATACGAACAAAATATCTAAGCATTTGTTTTACAACATGGAGGAGAAAGAGTCCAGAAGAGAGTGAGGGCAATTATACAACAGAGATTTGGAAGCCAAGCTCTACCACTAAGCCATGGTGGGCATACTTTCACTAAATATCTCTATTCAGTGAAATCTCATGGCCATGGCGCTGAAATACATTCATGGAATGAAAACCTAGGCAAAGACTTGGTAATTCTGGAATCTTTGCCCATGTGACTGAAGTCACCCTGTTTATAATTTAAACCCATATTCTTATTAATGAAAGAAGAAGTTTGCTGGATCAAGTGCTCCACAGTGTCATGACTTTCCTCCAAACATCTCTTCTTCAGAGGGATTTACTACAATTCCTTTAGACTTCACTCTACCACTCAGACTTTTAATTATTGCTCTGATCTCTCCAAGATGTTTTCAAGATTTCCACAGCTTTCAGTACTCAGGCTTCTTTTCAAGATTTCTATAACTTTCAGAACTCAAAATGACTATAAAATATCATCAAGCTCTGTTTTCATTGGCATATGAATTTATGATCATCCTTGTACTATTGTTCATTATTAGCAGTTTATTGAAGTTAATGTTGGTGTCACTAAATCAATGTCAAAATAAATTCTGTCACTATGATGGTGGAAAGCAATGGACATTATTACCCTAGGTACATGTATGACTGCACATATGGTATGATGCTAGGTCGTGTACAATCAGAGAAATGAAAAGTTGTGCTGCAATTGTGTACAATGAATCAAAATGCATTCTGATGTCATATATACCTAATTAAAATAAATAAATAAATTTATTTTAAAAAAAGATATGGAGGTAAACATATATTCATACATTGTAGATAGGACTACAAATTAGCACAACCACTCCAAAAAGCAGTATGGAGATTCCTCAAAAAAACTAGGAATGGAACTACCATATGACCCAGCTAGCCTACTCTCTGGTATTTATTCAAAAGATCTAAAATAGGTATACTATAGGTATACAACCACATCAATATTTATAGCAGTACTACTCAAATATTCAAGTTATGGAACCAGCCTAGGTGCTTATCAACAGATGAATGGATAAAAACAATGTGGTATGTACACACAATGAAGTTTTATTCAGTCATAAAGAAGAATGAAATTATGGCATTTGCTGGTAAATGGATGGAACTATAGAACATCATGCTAAATGAAATAAGCTAGACCCAGGAAGTCAAGGGTCAAACGTGTTCTCACGTATGTGGAACCTTAAATAAGGAAAAGGAGGGACTGGTAATCCCCTGAAAATAGAAAAAAAAAAATTGTTTGGGAGAAAAAAAGGGTTGTGGGGGAAGGAGGAGGGATGGGAAAAGGAAGGAACAGTGGAATGAAACTGACCAAGTTATCCTATGTCATATATGAATATATCACAGTGAATTTCAGCTTTTGTGTATAAAAATGCACTAATTTAATTTTGAAACTATAAATAAATATAAAAAAGATAAGTAGAATAGAGGAATGGGAATAGGGGGAAGGAAGTAGGGGGAAGTAAGGGAAAGGGAAAGTACTGGGGACTGAATTAGAGCAGATTACATTCCATGCTTGCATAACTATGTCAAAATGAACTCCAATATTGTGTGTGCATATAATACACTAATTAAATTTTTTAAATGTCCTCAAATCTCTTTTTTGTAGATTTTGATTTATTTAGGTACTGAGGATTGAACCCAGGGGCCCTTTCATATTCGTCAATGGGCTATGCAAGAATGAATTTGAGGTCTAAATGTATAACTATAAAGACTTCTACAGTACCTAAAATCATAGTGTGAAAATCATTAATTTATTCTGTTATTCTTTGCTTCCCAGTATCAAAACATTTTTCATTCAACTGGCTTAAAACAAGTTAAAGAGAAAATCTTGTATTGTTTTATTCTTAGCATCCTAAGAGTGAATTTGTATAAAGGTATTATCAAGCAGATTCAAGTTGCTCAAATTGAAGAATGTCACAAAGAAATCCAGCTAGTCTTTATTTTTTTCTAAACAATGTGAAATACTCACTCTTTATTTCAAAGACAAAAAAAATTTAGATCATTTGGATTTTTATTTTTTTTTTAGTTTTTTATTATTCTAATTTGTTATACATGTTTGCAGAGTATATTTTATTTCATATTACATATAAAGAGCACAACTTTTCAAGTTGCTGGTTTTATATAAAGTATTTTCACAACAATCGTGTCTTCATACATGTATTTAGGGTAATCATGGATAACTCAGTCTGCCATTATTCCTATCCCCTTGCCACCTTCCCTCCCTCCCACCTCTTTGTTCTATTTAAAGCTCTTTCATTCCTCTCATCCCCTCTCTCTTGCCTTTATAAATTAGTGTCTTCCTATCAAAGAGATCATTCGACCTTTGGTTTTTTGGGATTGGCTGGGATTAAGCCAAGGTGTCTAAACAGAAGATACTCTGAGCCATAACCTTATTTTACTTTTATGCATCTCTAGGCTGATTCTGGACCTCTTAAGGAAACTTAATGTATCTCTTCAGCTACATTTTTAACAGAGCACAAAATAACATAGACTTTTCCCAAAAAGCCATTACCATTACAAGCTATAAACTTTTGTTGGAACAGTTAAATTTTACACATGCTTCACTATTAAATTTGGTGGAATTTTAAGCTTTTGTCAAATCTTTTCTCAAACATAGTTTAATTTAAACCAAAATATTCATATGCATTAATATAAGTTACCTATCACTTTTTCCTCATCCATAGGTAAATATTGACTAATATTAAAGAGAGTTTTATATATAATATAGGTCCCCCAAAGCAAATAAAATTAAGATGAAGTTTCTGAACACACCCTCATCATTTGATAAATATTCACTGCTCAGTATTTTGACTGGCTCTCAGCTTTATGTAAAATTACTTTACTTGGTTTTCAGTTTGAATGTTCAGCCAACACTAAATTCTTTGGAACTATTACATTTTTTAAAAAGTCATAGCTTCTTGAAAATATAACAAATTCCAAACAACACAGTGTTTTCTTGTGAAGGCTTTATCCAAAATAACTAAAGATGAACTCTTGTATCTTTAGTCACATAATATAAAACCATTATAATAACTTTTGAGAAAGAAACATAAAATTAGAAAGTGAGATCAACATTTAATAATCACCAATTCACTTGAGGGAAACCAAGAGGGGAAATATGTTGTCTTTACTATATATTTCTAATCTTTGAATTTGTTGTAATAATCTATACATATATAAAGGTGTAAACCTGAGTATATTATCTATGGGCAAATATTATCATAAGAAGTTCATAGTATGAAAAATATTACTGGCATATCTGGAATCTTTAACAAATTCCCATCAAAGCCCATAGTTTCACTGAAGAATAAAAAACTAAGAAAAAAGCTTCAGCACATGGATGCCAATAAATAAAGTGAGATGTTTGCAACTGGCCCAACAGGTACTTTTTTCTTTTTCTTTTTTTTTTTTTTAATTTATTTATTTACTTTCAGTTGTACACAATGCAATGCATTTATGTTTACGTGGTGCTGAGTATCGAACCCAGGCTGTGCACGTGCGAGGCGAGAGCTCTGCTGCTGAGCCACAACCCCAGCCCCGCAGGTACTTTTTTCTATTTCTTTTTAAGGAGAGTTTATAGATTCATGTAGCAAAAAAACAAAAAAAAAAAAAAAAACAGTCCCTTCCAATTCTCAACTGTTTCTGAATATTAAATATTATTTCTGAAATCAAATGGTCTCTTCTCATGCCCCATCACTTACTATATGAAGTACTAGGTAGATTAGTTCCATTTCTTTTTTGTTGTAAAATTGTAATTTCAAATTATACTCCAAAAGGTCTCTAAAATATTTGAATAAATAAATCTTCTTCTGTTTCACTTGTGTGTTTGGTTTTTCTTAGAACAGTGGATAGGGTGGATGTTCCTATGAGAAATTCTAGAAAATTTGAAACAGAAGCTTATGAGTCCCTGCAGGATATCCCCAGAACAAATGATAAGATTATAAACAGTATTCCAAAGGTTATTAATTTCCTAATTTAAATAAGTATACTTTGATTACAGGTATGAGCTCATCAAAATGTTGACTGAGCCTGAAACCTTGCTACAAATTTTTAAATGTATTAATTCAAATATTTACATTTATTCAAATCCTTTAGTGGAATTAATCAAAAAACTGATTTTCTTTTTTAAAAAATGGTAAGACTTTTTTTTTTTTTTTTTTTTTTTTGTGGTACCAGGGATTGAACTCAGGGGCACTCGACCACTGGGCCACATCCCCAGACCTTTTTTTTATATATTTTCTTAGAGACAGGGTCTCACTCAGTTGCTAAGTGCCTTGCCATTGCTGAGGCTGGCTTTGAACTCGTGATCCTCCTGCCTCAGCCTCCCAAAGTGCTGGGATCATAGGCGTGCGCCACTGCGCCCAGCCAAAAAATGGTAAGACTTAACCACAGATGAGCAACTATTTTAATTCATTAATTTACTAGTTACTAGTCTCTGCGAAACATTATCTTGTATTCTATATACACATATATACACATATTCTATATACACATGTGTCTAACAAGTTTGTTAGTAAAAAAACAAAAACAAAAACAAAAAAAGATTAAATACTAGAAGGAAAGATAGTTTGGGGGATGGGGGGATTGGGGGAGGAGGTTGTTACTAGAGATTGAACCCAGGGGCACTTAACTACTGAGCCACCCCCCCAAACCTTCTTTTTTTTTATTTAGAGACAGGGTCTCACTAAATTGTTTAGGGCCTCAATAAGTTGCTGAGGCTGCCCTTGAACTTGTGATCCTCCTGCCTCAGCTTCTTGAGCATCTGGAATCACAGACATGCACCATCAACCAAGTAAGAAAGATTATCTTTGTATAGCACTTATCAACCAAGACATTTACAAAGGTAAACAGGCAAGCACATTTGTGTTTCCATATACAAATGATAAATTGTTTTATTATATATAACCTGACAATTGTATATGAAACAACTAGTTCTTTTATAATGTATAAAATGTACACTGTTTCTATGTAAAATATATTTTTGAACATTAACTGATATTTGGATGCAAATTATCATTGAAAGTATACATGCTACATTGTAAGCAAGTAATTGCCAGTCAAATTGGACAACAAATGGCCAAAAGCACTAAATATTTAGTAGCACAAGTAATTCAAATTCAAACTGATTTATTTTCAAATTCTTTAAAGAAAATATATGTTCATTATGAATTAATGTTCAATAAATTATTGATTTTTTCAAATGTTAATTGTTTAAACTATAGCATTAATAAAAGCCTTTTGATCTTTCCTTCCTCAAGATGACTGGTTTCCACTTACTTCACAGCTCACCAGCACATATTTCAGTGGAAATGCAAGCTTCAATCAAACTTTCAAATAAACATGATTGAATTTCTAGAAACGTCAGGTGCATTAATAGGATGTACAAATTTCATATCACTTTTTCCTCGTGCTGTCTCATTTCCACATGCCCTAGTTAGAATACTTACAAATATTAAAAGTAGTTTCAAATACCAGTCTACAAAAATGAATGAGAATTAAAATGCAATTTCCATGAGAAGATTTTATACCTCAAGAGTGTTACTAATTGTAATCTAAACTGGAGAAATGAAACCTCAAGTCAAAGAACAATTTCTATGATAACCTTAGTAAATGGTATAAGAGACCACAGGCTGAAACACTTGACTTAAAAAGAGAATCTAAATTAACATTGAGTATTATTTATATGTGCTGGTCTTATTCTCTCTGTATCGTGGATCATCTGCACAAAGATATTATGATCCAAGGAGTACAAAATGTTTTTTGTGCCCACAACCAGAACTCCATTAACCATCCCTAAAAGGGTCGAATTTCATCACATTTCTTAAGAGGGAAGAGCCACTCGTTTACCCACTCCATACTTGCTCAATAAAACATTATCATAAACATAATTAATATAAATTAATTAATTTAAATTTTCAGATTCATTACATTTTATGAATCATTCATATTTGAATGCTTATTCTAAACTTCAATTGCAATTTACCATGCCTTTTTGCAAATTGTTTTCAAACTATGCAGGTACTTTTTTTTTTACTTTAACACTATTTATTTATTTTTTTTTTTAATGTACAAAAGGAAGAGACCGTTACATGGACTGACAATCACAGTATATGCTGCTATCTTTGCAAAGGGATGTAAAAGCAGAATAATAGTGATATTTATGACCTGGGATGGCAAACACTAGTGCCTATAGCAACCAGAGAGATAAATGAATGAAATCGGAGTTGTAGGCTAAGGAAAGACATTGAAGAGAGGGAGAAGGAACAGAAGGAAAAGAAAAAGTCAAGGGAGAAAGATTTCTGTCACAAGGAAAGAATAGGCCTTTCTAAAGGTAGCTATCTGCTCTTTTTGTTTGTTTGTTTTTGTTTTTTCCTTTCTTTTTTTATTTATAATAGTAGTATGTATTACAATTCATAATGCACATATATAGCATCTTTTTACATACAACTGTTTGTATACAAAGTATATAAGTACCATTCAGATCTTCAATCATGCATTTAGGATAATGATATCAATCTCATTCAACCACCAATTTTTTTTTCCTTTTCTCCCCCTCCCTCCCCCTTACTCCATCCCTTCCCCTCTCTTTCCTTTGACCATTCTATTGTTCTTCTAATCCACCTACATACCCCCATCCAACAACACTGTGAATTAACCTCCTTATATCAGAGAAAACATTCGGTATTTGGATTTTTGAGATTGGCTAACTTCACTTAGCATTATATTCTCCAACTTCATCCATTTACCTGCAAATGCCATTATTTTATTCTCTTTTATTGCTGAGTAAAATTCCATTTTGTATATATACCACATTTTCTTTATCCACTCATCTACTGAGGGACATCTAGGTTGGTTCCACAACCTAGCTATTGTGAATTGTGCTGCTATAAACATTGAAGTGGCTGTGTCACTGTAATATGCTGTTTTTAAGTCCTTTGGGAATAGACCCAGGAGTGGGATAGCTGGGTCATAGGGTGGTTCCATTCCCAGTTTTCCAAGCAATCTCCATACTGCTTTCCATAGCGGTTGCACCATTTTATATGCAGGTACTTTTTAAGCAAAATACAAATGTGTGTTAATAAATAATTAAAATATCATCATCAAATCATTGTCTTATGGAGCAATCTGAGATTCCATAAACTTTTGAAGCCTTTCTGTTCCCTTTTAAGATATTTTCTGAACCAAAGAAAACATTAGCAAAGTGTGTTTTTCCAAGAAAAGCTGATTCTAATGCCAAAAGTTTCAAAGTAACCATAGAAGTTAAGTGGTAGAATTTAATCTAAAATATTTAATCTATTGGACATAAAAAGGACTCCTTAGCTAACTAGATATCTTTATATTGAAATACAACACTAAATCACTAACCCAGTAATCAAGGATCTATGTGTTCCTTTTATGTTCTATACTAGGCAATGCAGTCATCTGCAAAGATAGGGCAAATCTGTTTAGATGGACAAGAAAGGTAAGGAATTTTAGATTACATAGATAATAGATAGTAAGGGTTAATGTATGGAAAGAACTGGAATAATGTTTTTAAATCATAAAAGGGAACGGGTAAAAGTATAAACTATAAAAGTGATTCTGTAAAAGGTCAATCTTTTTGAAGCCATATTCAAGGTTAGGTCAATGTGTTTTAAATAAATTTTGCATGGTTGGAACTTCCTGAATTACTTAAGCAGCTTTATGGATTTTTTTTAATGGACAAAGTGAATAAGTTCACCATTTCTTGTCCTAATAAAGATTTACCAAAATATCATATTAGCTTACATTACACAAACGTTCTTTAATAGAGATTTTGATTCCCTTTATTGACTAGCACTATTATCAAAACAATGTCTAATGTCAGACAAAGAGGATTGATATTTTTTAGTTTTTAGGATAACTACTTACAATGAATCTTTATGGTAAAGATTGAAATACAAAGTACTATCACATTCACAATACCATAACAAATGTAAAACAATCATTGTTGTGTAACTCCACCAAATTCTCAATTTAAAATAGATTAATCCTAACCTCTCTTTTTAAGAACTAATTATTTTTTTCAAACCACATAAAGATAAAAGGCATAATTATTAGATCAGAGCATTACAAAGAGGGTCAAAATCACATTTTATTTAAGTAACAACATACAGGAAAGTATAGAAACCTCACATTATCAAGTTTGTCATCTTTCAGGATCTTCAGGCATTTCTTCAACATGGTTTTGATGACAAAAATTGTGCCTGGATAGTTCAAATGTCAGTCTCTTCATAAGGAGTGATGCAGACAAAAGCACTGTACATAAAACCCATCTCAAAACAACAAGAAAAGAGTGTCTATATCTAGTCTATCATAGAGTAATATGAAAGGGGAAGACATTGAAACAACTTGTTAATGGAACCTCTCTCAACTTTATTCAGAAAAAAAAAACTTTAAAATAATATCTGTGGTTTTTGAAGAAACAGGGAAATAATCTCATTCATCATTAAAAGAAGATTTAAATTTTTCATGGTACCTAGTGAAAATCTATGATGATGACACTAGATATTAATCCACTCACTGCACAGGGGAGCCAGGTATACACGAGATAAGTTGATAACAGTTATATGCCGCACTTCCATAATACCTTTAGAAAGGTGAATAAGGAATTTTCACTAAATTTCATTAGTTCAGTGCTTCTTTTGAACTATTATTTTTTTAAATCTACTTCATAACCACTAATAGCAAAGTTAGAAACAGAATACAAAAGAAAAGGTTAATAAAATGTTTACCAGCCTGACTGACAATGTTTTAAAAAAATACTGGTGAAGTTTCTAGCAGAAGTGAAAATCAGTATATAATTTTTCTGGAAGGAATTTTTGTAATATTTGTAAATAGCCTCAAAAATTAGCCTACTCACTCCTTAGAGATGTGATTGATTCTAGGGCTGAGGCAGGAATACAAGATACAAGATACAAGATAATCTTGGAAAGCCTCATGGTACCAGAGAATCTAAAAAAAAAAAAAAAAAAAAAAAAAATTATTATAACCACCAACTGAGCTTTTCAATTACCCATTCAAAAAGGATGGAAGTATGGTAGAAACACCCAAGAACCAACTAAAGTAACTCCCATTATCAAAAGATGAAATAATTTGATCAACAAAAGAAATGAAAGTATGGTACTATGGCCTAAAGAATAAAATAAATGCCTTTAAGCCCATATTGAAATAAACAGGCAAATGAATAAGTAAAGATATAAATTTTAAAAATGGAAGAAAAGAGCAATAGTTCTTCCTAAATTTTAATTTCTAAAGGCAGAAAGAGTAGAAAATCACCATGAGGCAAGTACCCTAGTAAGTACTCCAGGAAACATTTACCCATGAATGCTAGAATCAGTCTGCAAATGAAGGAGAAAGGACATGTGCATGATCTCAAAGACTCTCCCTGAAGATGATATTACAAAGGGAAGTTTTTTAACTTTTTAAAGGAAAAACCAGTAGACACCTCTATAATCAAGATTAACAACACCAGAAGTAAAATACCATGTACCACATGATATGATCATGGAAAAGGAAACTTCACCTCTGTGATGTTCCTGACAAAGAATGCACACCTGCATCTTAGGAAAGCCTCAGACAAACACAAATTAAGAAATAATCAACAAAAAAAAGTGACCAGTGCACCTCAAGAGTGACAAGGCCATGAATGCTGAAGGAAGACTGAATAACTGTCACAAATTGGAAAGAATTAAAGAAGCATGACATCTAAACAGCATGGTATTCTGAATTGTATTCTTAAACAGAAGAAAGATAGTGAAACAATTGGAGATATTTGAATAAATATGGCAATACAATTAATATAACTGCATCAATGTTAATTGCTTAGTTTTGACATCAACTACAATTACACAAGATGTTAATATTAGGGTAAGGAGGATCAAATGTATATATGTACACTTTGTACTATTTTTGCAATTATTCTTTGTTCAAAATTATCTCAAAATAAAAATCTAAAAAAGTAGAGTGTTTTCTTTCATGTTACCTTCTATGCCTTGTAAGCTATCTTTAAAAAACAAATATTGATTTTTAATTTTAATAAATTAATTTATTATACTTACCAAATTACATTATTGGCATACTTCTATATTATTGCCAAGAGAATAAATCAAGTTACTGAGCAAGCATTATTACACCAATGATTAAATAAATCATTTGTATCAAGCATAAGAATCTTTAGTGTATAAGGATTTTCATTCAAAAGGAAAAATATTAGGCCAATAACAGTAACAGTAGTAATAATTGTTGTTAGTGAGTAATTAATCTGAATAATACATATATACATATATTACATTGATTATCACAAATCTATAAGGTAGATCCAACCCTTACCATTTCTTTTTTTAGATAAGAAAAGTGAGACTTTGAACACCTATGTAACTTGCCAAAGTTAGCAAAAACGTTGCCAACAACTTTCTGTTCTTTTAATTAAAACATCTAGGACTATACAACTCGAAATTTCAGCTCTTAACAATTAATGTTTACTAGTATTGCTGCTTAATGATATCACCCATGATATGTTTAAGAAGGACTTACGTGTACTGAGCACTGTAAGAGCGGCATAAATTATCTAAACTAGACTCTGTTTTCAAGATTCTGGGACTCACTAAGGGAACAAGTTATATGTATGTATATGTATTTAAATTTAAGGAAAATAGTTAATATAGATAAACATGTGAATAATACAATATTGCAAAGTAGCATATAATAAATACTAAATAAGTAAAATGGGCAGTAGGCACCTAATATTCTAACCTGTTATGATTTATTTTTTAAAATGACTTTTTTATAGGAAAGCTTCTTTTTCCAGTGTTCTCACAGCTAAACTAATTTTAAAACATGATGATTTTTCTATTTTTTAAGACAAAAAAGAAGAATTTAATGTACATAGAATTTAATGTACATAGAATCAACAAGAGAGATCTTTTAAATGTTGGTTTCCTTGTACTACCCTTTAGTATTCTCAGTTTATAGACTTGAGTAAGTCCTGGAATTTGCATTTTTAACTAGCCCTCCTGATGATTCTGATGTAATTGATTCTGAAATCTAAGATTTTCAATAATCTTTTTGTTTAGGAAAAAAACTAAATTTTTGTATGTGATAGAAGTGCTGTCAACCATAGAACATTAAATGTTTTAACAGATATATATATTATAATGTTATATGTTAATAAGACACAAAGCATATGGTATGCACTCAACAAAGTCTATTCTATATTAGAACTATTTCTATGGTTGAAATTTTTTACCTTTTTTTTGTTTATTTAATTATTTATTTACTTATTCATAATGCACAAGTATAGCATCTTTTTACATACAACTGCTTGTGTTCAAAATATATAAGTACCATTCAGATCTTCAATCATGCATTTATGATAATGATATCCATCTCATTCAACCACCAATTTTTTTCCCTTCCCCCCTCCCTCCCCCGTTGCTCCCTCCCGTCCCCTCCCTTTCCTTTGACCATTCTAGTGTTCCTCTAATCCTATGTACCCCCATCCAATAACACTGTGAACTAGCCTCCTTATATCAGAGAAAACATTCAGTATTTGGATTTTTGAGATTGACCAATTTCACTTAGCATTATATTCTCCAACTTCATCCATTTACCTGCAAAAGCCATTATTTTATTCTCTCTTATTGCTGAGTAAAATTCCATTTTGTATATATACACATTTTCTTTATCCATTCATCTACTGAGGGACATCTAGGTTGGTTCCACAACCTACCTATTGTGAATTGTGCTGCTATAAACATTGAAGTGGCTGTGTCACTGTAATATGCTGTTTTTAAGTCCTTTGGGAATAGACCCAGGAGTGGGATGGCTGGGTCATAGGGTGGTTCCATTCCCATTTTCCCAAGAAATCTCCATACTGCTTTCCATAACGGTTGCACCATTTTGCAGTCCCAACACCAATGTATGAGTGTGCCTTTTTCCCCATATCCTCTCCAAGATTTATTGTTGCTTGTGTTCTTGATAGCTGCCATTCTGACTGGAGTGAAATGAAATCTTAGAGTAGTTTTGATTTGCATTTCTCTAATTGCCGGCAATGTTGAGCATTTTTTCATGTATTTGTTGATTAATCGTGTATCTTCTAAGAAGTGTCTTTTCAATTCCTTAGCCCATTTATTGATTGGGTTATTTGCTTTTTTGGTGTTAAGTTTTTTGAGTTATTTATATATTCTAGAAATTAGTGCTCTATCTGATGTGCATGTATTAAATATTTGTTCCCAATTAGTTGGCTCTCTATTCACCTCACTGATTGTTTCTTTTGCTGAGAAGAAGCTTTTTAGTTTAAATCTATCCCATTCATTAATTCTTGGTAATAGTTCTTGCGCTACAGGCTTGTTATTAAGGAACTTGGGGCCTAATCCGACATGTTGGAAATTGGAGCTTACTTTTTCTTCTATTAGGCGTATTGTCTCTGGTCTAATTCCTAGGTCCTTGATCCACTTTGAATTGAGTTTTGTGCATGGTGAGAGATAAGGGTTTAATTTCATTTTGTTGCATATGGATTTCCAGTTTTCTTTTTACCTTTTTTTTTAACAATATTTCCTTTTTTTTTTTTTAACCATATTCCTATTTCTGAGCAAAGCAGATTTTGGATAGGTTTATTCTCAGAGAAACATAAATACCAATAGAAATTCACCCCTTTGTTTATGAAGGAAGCAATATGAATCCAAGAATGATGAAATGTGCTTCATAAGCAAAGCTATATTTTGATCCCTTCTGCTAGTTGTTATACACCTAACTTCTTTTATGGAACTTGATTTCTGAAATTTTACTATCATCATCTTTGATATCAAAGCCTAATTAGTCAAAAAAGAAAAAAAAGTCTTTAGAAATAAATAGCCCTTCTCTAAATAATTTTGGTTTCTCAGAATTAGCAAGAACAAGCACAGTTACAAATAAATGTTGGAGACACTGCAGCAACCTAATACATTCAATATGAATTTTAAAACTTAGTTATTAGATCCTTATAGCATAATTTTCATGATGAATGCTCAAATCTCACAGATCCTGGTCTAGGGACTTTTGTCATTGATTCAAAAATTTACAAAGAGTCTTGGACTGTGATACATCCAATTCAGTCTTTAGATTAAACTCCATTTACATCCTCTGAAGGCATGGCAGGAATTCTGAACTACTTGGAATTCAGCCCAAATTTAGTATGTAAGACTACTATAGTAATCACTATATGAATGGCACTTTAGGAACTTTCATGTCACCCCAATATATTACATAGAAGTTCTGACTAAAACAAAACTACAAATCATTGTCATGAAAAATTCAAGATCTAAATACAAGAAGAGACAATTTACCTTTGTATTTAAGAACATTCAATAATGTCAAGATGACAATTCTCCCCAAATTGATCTCTAAATTCAAAGAAATCCATAACAAAATCATTTCAGGATTTTTATAGAAATCAAAAAGCTGATCTTAATATTTATGTGGAAATGCAAAGGATTCAGAATAGCCAAAACAATTTTGAAAAACTATAAAACTTAAGGACTTGTACTACCTGATTTCAAATTTTACTATAAAGCTTCAATAATTCAAAATATGATAAGACAGTATTGTATCAGGATAAGACTAGGCATACAGATCAACTGAACAGAATATAGAATGCAAGGAAAGTTCCTTTTAAAAAAATTGATTTTCAACAAGACTGCCAAGAAAATTCATTCAGGAAAGAAGTTCTTTTCAAAAAGTTATTCTGGGACAATGAGATATCTCTACCCCTCCTCCAACTCCCCCCACCAAAAGAACTTAGACCCCTAACTCACACCATACACAAAAAGTAACACAAAAACAGACCATTAATTTTTATTTAAGAGCTAAAACTGCAGAATCAAAAGAAAACTTAGGAGTAAATTGTTGTGACCTTGTAGACAAAGCTCTTATATTCTACAATAAAGGCACAATCAATAAGAGAAAAAAATGATACAAATGAATTTCCTCAAAATTTAAAACTTCTATCTCAAAAGTTACCATTTAGAAAGTAAAAAAGAGAGCCGGGTGTGGTGGCGCACGCCTGTAATCCCAGCACTTGGGAGGCTGAGGCAGGAGGATCATGAATTCAAAGCCAGCTTCAGCAATGGCGAGGCACTTAGCAACTCAGTGAGACCCTGTCTCTAATAAAATACAAAAAAAAAGGGCTGGGGATGTGGCCCAGTGGTCAAGGGCCCCTGAGTTCAAAAAAAAAAAAAAAAAAAAAAGTAAAAAGAGAGGTCAGAATGTGAAAAATGTTTGCAAATCATATTTCTGACAAGGAACTTGTATCCAAAATATATAAAGAACTCCTGAAAACCAATAAGACAAACAACCAATTTGAAAAATGGGTTGAAGATCTATAAGTAGGCATTTCATCAAAGAAAATATACAGGTGGTTAATAAGCATGAAAAGATGCTCAAAATCCTTAGGAAAAATAAATCACAATCACAACATACCATTTCACATGCATTAGAAAAACTACATCAAAAAGACTTTACCCAAGAGAAATGTAAGCATATGTACACATGGAAACATGAAAAATTATAGCAGCATTATTTATAAAAGCCAAAAATTAGGAACTAAATGATCTTAAGTTAACAAAATATATATCCATATAATATAATACTTTCCAGCCATAAAAGGAATAAACTTCTGATACATGCTACAAATGATGGGCCTCAAAAACATTTAACTTAAGTGAAATGAGGTACAAAGGACTATCTAGTGTATAATTTCATTTATAAGAAATGTTCAAGAAAGGCAAAGTTTTAGAAACAAAAAGCAAATAGGCTGAAAGTAGATTGGTCAATGCTAAAACTAAGAATGAGTGTGAATTGCATGTTGCAAAAAATTGCAAGACAATGAAAATTTTAAAAATAGAGCTACACATTATGGCACATGCATGTAATCCACCAACTTTGGAGCATGAGGTAGGAGGATTACAAGTTTGAGACTAGCCTGGGCAACTTAGCAAGACTCTGTCTCAAAACAAAAATTTAAAAAGGCAGGAGGTGTATCTCAGTGGAAGAATGCCACTGGGTTAAATCTCCAGTATCACAAAATAAATAAATAAGTAATAAAAAACTGAGGTAATAAATAAATAAATACTGAAAATCATGGAATTGCACACTTAATTAGGAAAATTTACGTGATATATATTATGTATTAATAAAACTGTTAAAAATAAAAGTAAATGAATAAAAAGCAAGGGTTCCCAATTACTGGACGACAATGGACATGATCACATGGGTGCACAGGACTTGTTATTTGTGATTGGGCTGATACATCTAGAAATTATTAGCAAGCCTCCCACATGTAGCGGATGTTGGTTTACTCTTCATGAGTTTCAATAATATTAGAAGTTATGATATCTAGTCCTATTTAAACAGGACTCTAACCCCACTGAAATGTGATTGTAAAGATAGAAAATTCTGCCTAAAACATTAAATGCCTTTTTATGGATTGAATTTGTCCTCCAAAAAGAGAAGTTGAAGCCCTAAACCCAAGCATCTGTGAATGTGGCCTTATTTGGAAATAGGGTCTTTCCGGTTGTGATCAAGTTAAGATGAAGTCATTAGGATGGGCCTTATCAAATATGATTGATGTTCTTATAAAAAGAGCAGAGACAATGAGGGAGGCCTGCCAAGCGAAAGCAGAGGCAGAGACTGGAGCTATTCTGCTCAAGCTAGGGAATGCCTGGAGCTACCAGAATACAGAAGAGAAATGGAAGGATCTTTCCCTAGAGGCTTTGAAAGGAGCATGTTCTTGCTGACAACTTGATTTGAGACTTCTAACCTGCAGAACTATGGGACAATACTTTTATGTTGTTTTAAGCCACAGGGTTTTGTTCTTGGCTATAGCAACGCTAGAAAACTAATACAAACCCCACCTCCAACACCCGTAAAAGGAAAATATCATAATTCTGATATATAATAAGAAATCAATTATCATGGCCATTCAATTTATTAAAACCTTTCATTAATACCCTTTTCAAAAATTAAAAGCTTAGTAATAACCCCAGAATTAAATGATTGCTGATTATTGCAAATATCTGAGATACTCTTTAATAAAACAAATCAAGTGAGTTCATTTTTATGTTTTATTTTCCCTTCTTTTTGTAGCAGCACATGAAATAAGGATATATATTTACAAAATTGATGAACAAATTCATTAAATTTAAACAATTTTTTGTGGATAAAATCATTAAAAAATAATTTTCACTTGCTGCACACTTTGAAATATTTTTAAATGAACTGATATGTTATCAGTAACTGTATTTAACCTTCAAGATAGAGCATAGAACATTTCCATTATCCCCAAATTTCCTCAGGCTCTTTACAGATAACACCCACCCCCAGGCATAAGCAACCACTATCTGTTTTCTGCTGATTTGTATCTGCTACCCTTTTGTTTTCCCCTTTAAACTATTTGAAAGACAGACACTATTTTATTTTATTTTTTAAATAATCCTTAAGTCATAATATCTTTGAAGGAACTTACTATAAAAATCAACATAAAAATATTAATAATTTGGAGTTGACCTACTATGCCATACTCTAAGAGGATAGACCAAGAATGGCTTTAAAAAACTACTGGGAAGCCGGGCGTGGTGGCTCACGCCTGTAATCCCAGCACTTTGGGAGGCTGAGACAGGAGGATCTCGAGTTCAAAGCCAGCCTCAGCAATGGCAAGGCACTTAGCAACTCAGTGAGACCCTGTCTCTAATAAAATACAAAAAAAGGGCTGGGGATGTGGCCCAGTGGTTGAGTGCCCCTAAGTTTCAATTCCCGGTACCACAAAAAAAAAAAAAAAAAAAAAAAAAAAAAAACTACTGGGAACTAAAAGTGAGATTTATTTTTTTTAAAGTAACTTCTTATAAATGTAGTTGCTGTCATATTCCTTGCATTAAAGTTTAAAATATATCAAAAGAAAACTCAGATTTGGAGAAAAAAAGTTGACCTAAGTAAAGTAGGTCTCTTCCTCTCTTGTACATAAATGTGCAATATACTCTCTCAACTCAGCTTTCAAGTTACATTCCAAAACACCTCTTTAGGTCTACAAATAGTTTGCTGAAATTCTTGCCAAACTAAACAGTATCTTCACAAACAGAACAGATTATCTGGTAAAGAACATCTAAGGGTGTATTTTTTGTATGTGTATGTGTGTTTGTTTTTAACTTTTTGGAATACTTCATTTGCCTTCTTCATTATTTATATAAATGTGACTGATATCATCATTTTTCAGATCCTCAGTTTTCTCCTTGTTAGCAATAAAGGTAAACAACTTTTTGGTTTTTTTTGTAAGTTTTGACATAAAATTCACATATCATAAAATTCATTATTATAAAATCAGCAGTTTTTTAGAATATTCCCAGTGTTATACAACCATTACCACCATCAATTCCAGAACATTTTTATCATCTCCAAAAGAAATTCCGTACCTGTTAGCAGTCACTTCTAACCCTCCTCTATGCCCCAGCCCCTGATAACCACTGATCTAACCTCTTCTGCACATTTCATATAAACGGAATCATGCCATATATGACCAACAATGTTTGGCATTGTACTTTCATATTTTCAAGCAGTAGATGTGAAAGATCACTTTATAATGGAATTCCTTTGTATTTTTAATTGGTTTTAAAGGAACATAGTCATTTTTAAATAGATAAAATATTTTCAAATCATCTCAGTATTTATTGGCTATGTGAACTTGGGTAAATTACTCATGTCTCTGAGCCTCAGTTTCTCATTTGTAAGGCTGGAAAGATTAGCAATCTTTCAAAAATATCATGAGACGTTTGTATATATCATGAGACTGAGATAATATCTAGTGTTGTTGCTTCATGAAGACTGCCTACTTAATTTTTATTTGTCAGTTAGCTATTGATTCTATGCTAGAACAGGAACTATATAATGGCAGAAAGAATGATAAACTAGGAATCAAAGAGATTTAGATACTAGAATGATGTGAGCTCTGCTATTAGCTAACATAAAAGGCATGCCCTTAATCTCCTTTTGTCTTTGATGTTCAATTTCATCATCTGTAAATTAAGGAACTAATTTAATTAATATTTAATATTTTTAATACTGATACATAATATTTTAAAATTGGAAGTCCTAGATAAAGCAATAAGACAAGAAAATTAAAGACATACAGATTAGGAAGATATAAAACCATTTTCATATGGAATGATTATTTATGTAGAAGATCCTAAATAAGGGGTCAGGGTTGTGGCTCAGTAGTAGAGTACTTCCTAGCATGCATGAGGCACTGGGTTCGATCCCTGATACCACATAAAAACAAATAAAATAAAGATATTGTGTCCATCTACAACTAAAAAAAAGAAATTAAAAAAAGAAAATCCTAAATAATCTCCATAAAACTCTGGAACTAAAAAATGGCTCTAATAAGGTTTCAAGATACAAAGTTAATATACAATAGTCAATTGCTTTCCTATATATGAGCAATGAACAAGTAGAACTTCAAATTTAAAACATAATCATTTACATTGAAAGAAAAAATGAAATATTTAAATATAAATCTAATAAAACATGTGCAAGATCTAAACAAGGAAAACAATAAAATTCTGATGAAAGAAATCAAAGAACTAAATAAATGAAGAAACATTCCATGTTTATGGATGAGAAGATTTGGCAACATATCAGTTCTTCCCAATTTGATCTATAGATTCAATATAATTGCAAGTAAAAAGAAACAGCAAGTTATTCTGTGGATATCAACAAAGTGATTATTAAGTTTATATGGAAAGGCAAAGGTCTATAATAAAGGAGGGCTGACACTATCCAACATCAAGAATTATTATAAGGCCACAGAAATCAAGACAGTGTGGGATTGGCAAAAGAACAAACAGATCAATGCAACAGACTACAGAGCCCAAGATACAGACCCATAGACATGTCTTTGACAAAGTGAACTTTGAAAAAGGAGCAAAGTCAATACAATGGAGATATGCAGTCTTTCTAACAAAAGACTGGAACAACTGGATATTTACATGCAAAAAAAAAAATTCTAGACACAGACCCTATATTATCAACAAAAATCAACTGAAGATGGATTACAGATCTAAATGTAAAACATGAAACTATAAAACTCTTAGACTATAACACAGGAGAAACTAGATGGTCCAGAGTTTGATGATGACTTTTTAGATATACAGCAATGGCATGATCCATGAAAGGAAGAATTGTAAACCAGATTTCACTAAAATTAAAATGTTCTGCTCTGCAAAAGACACTGTTAAGAGAATGAGAAGACAAGCCACAGACTGAGAGAAGATATTTACAAAAGGTATATCTGAGAAGGACTGTTACACAAAGAACTGCTAAAACACAATAATGAGGAGCACACCTATGATACCTGCAATGCAGAAGGCTGAGGCTGGAGGATCACAAGTTCAAAGCCTCTCTCAGTAACCATACAGTACCTTGTCTCAAAATTAAAAAATAAAAAGGGCAAGGGATGTATCTCAGTGGTAAAGTAACTCTGGTTTCAATCCCCAGCAATAAAAATAATAATAATAGTAATAATTACACAAATCTTTTGGACACACTTGTTCTATAGCTTCAAAGTTATGAAAGCTAAACTGTACCCTGGACTGAGTGTCCTCTTAAAAGTGATTAGGGCCTACAAAATGCAATGATAACTAATTTAGCAAGAAAAAATTATCTTTGAAGCTTTCTAAAAATGGGAAAAAAAAGGAAAACATTTAAGGGCCTCTCCCATCATACCATTCAAATTTACTTTATATACCCTAAATGGAAATAAAGCTTGGGAAGATTAATGAGAATCTTCTATTTCACTTATATCAGAATCAATACATTCCCTCATTCGACCAACTTGTCCATTCTTATGGTTTTTCTTCCTCTCTCATTTCTTATCTATCTCTGACTGCTTTTGTCCCAGACCTAATCTTTGCTTTTAATGTTTTTCCAATTGGATTTGCAACCATACAACAATTTCCATAGTTATAACTAAAAATCCTTAACTCCCATTTCCACTATCTAATCTTTTTCAGTGCTCCACTTTCTATTCTTCCTCCTTAGTAGACAGTAATGAAAATCAACTCTCATAAAAATCTGAAACCTAGAATTCATTTCAATGTCTATATTTCCATCAACAATATAAATAGCTTTTATTGAGCACTTACCTAAATGCTGGGAACTTTACATAGGTTATTTCATTTACTCACCACAAAATTCAAGAGATAAATATAATTTCCATCCCATTTTTCACATGAGGAAACTAAGGCATAACTTTCCCAAGATTATGAAGCAAGTAAATGGCAACACTAGACTCACTAGACTGTGTTCTTAAATACTGTGCCATATTGACTCTCACATGTTTATTTGCAAAGCCAACCAATTAATTTTCTACATCAAAGCCTAAAGCTATTCCTTTCTCTATTTTCCAATCATAAAAATTCCAAACCAGGAATTTTTACTGAGTTAAGCCTGATTAAGAATGTAATTTAAAATATATGAAATTCTTTTTTAAAGTTCTGAACTAGTTTTAGAAAAACTATATTTTAGTCGTAGCTTGATCACTATGTGACCTTAGATGTTACTCATACTCGATATGCCTTAATTTCTCATCTTTAAAATAAAGATAAAATGTGCTTTATATAACACACTTGTTTTGAGACCTAAAGAGAGTCACAAAAGTAATTGGAGAAGTTGAAAACATTATACAAATGTAAATTGGACCAAAAATTTAGCATCTTTCCAAGCTTCTCAGGCTTTTTTTTTTTTTTTTTTTCTTATAATAAACCGGTAGCATGGTTATGTCTTAACATTAAACTGTGTAACTTTACTTCACTATTATTCCCATAAAATGAAAACTTTTAACTCTGACCTTCAGGAATTTCCAGTAGACTTATTGTAGACCTTCTTTTCTAGCCAAACTTGTATTTTCTCTGCTCTTTTAAGCCACAAACTGGTTGCCTATCTAGCCCAATAATGTCATCCGTTTCTAAATTCCTCCAGTTAATCCTCATTTGGTCCTAAACCCTTTAACTGTTCCCCACCAGTGACAGTTCATAAGCCACATCAAACTGGTTTCAGCCTGCTTTTCTAGGACAAGTTCCAACCCCCTCCTCCCCCATTATCACCACCACCAAAAAGCCCCCCCCCACCGCGCCTATATTTAATCTTTCTTAAATCTCCATACTGCTATTTCTGTGTATAGTTCCTCCCTCTCCTCCAGAGAGTAATAGTTTCCTGGTATCTTTAATACTATTCT
This sequence comes from Tamias sibiricus, assembly GCA_025594165.1. Lineage (NCBI taxonomy): Eukaryota > Metazoa > Chordata > Mammalia > Rodentia > Sciuridae > Tamias > Tamias sibiricus. Next base: position 130,968,418 of record CM046660.1, read on the forward strand.
GAGTAACTACAGAACCCTAATTTATGTATCCAAGTTTGGGAAGACAGACAAATCTTTTACTCTTATTTTTGTGTAATAACTCCACTTTGATTCCGCGCAGAAATAGCTCTACTTTAAAGTGGACCGGCTAACCGGCACACTTCCTCCCCCGCCACCCCTGACACTTCACCTGCCCTAAATTAGACTCCATTCTTGATGGTGACTCCAGCAATTCTTCCCATCTCCCAGTTCCCTCCCAGCCCAAACCTAGCGTCCTGAGGTGAACTGGGCATGCTCAGTAGCCACAGCTGATTCCGGGATGGTATCGAATCTTTTTGCAGCATTTGAGACCCGCAGGAGAGGTAATGCTCTGAAAATACTGCGGCCCAGAATTTGCTTACTCCTTCTATGGTATCTTTTCATTTAAAGATATGTTCAAAGCCTAGGAATGAACTCGGAAATGGACAGCTTACCGCCAGTCCCTAGTCTGCAAGGTGGGTTACCAACCTGAGTAGCAGAGAGCTGAGAAACAGCCTCTCCGTCTGGTTTGGTGCAGGGAGGGGATTTCTGCTGTTCTGTGAGAACGCTGATAGATGGCTGGAAGCTAGCATTTGGCATCTCTGCTGCGTCAAGAAAATACTGGGGTTTTTCTCTTTTTTTCCTTCAGCACAACAACATGAGCTGCTCCAGACTAAAAAAGATGTTGCCTGAAGATCTCCAAGGTCTGTGAGCCAGACAGAGAGATTGTGGAGAGGATAGAAGGCAAATCAATCACTTATCCAAAAATTAAATCTAGGGAGGCGGCTTAAGGACCCAGAGATAAACAGATGGGCTATTTCCAAATGACAGTTCAGGAACCTTTCAGATATTCCAATCTGAATCGTGTGCCTGTCCCCACAAAATGCATACCTTCTTTGTACATGAAACGTGACATATTTCCCTTTGAGAAAGAAACTGACAGATCACACACACACACACACACACACACACACACACACACGCCTTTCCTGTGGTTTCTGCGGAGACTAAATCTCCAGAGCTGCCACAGCAGCAGATTCCCTCACCTCACAGCCTCAGGATGAGGCATGGGGAGAAAATTTATCAGGAATTAAATGGGATAAAAGGGGGCTTTCTTTGCAGGGGCTTGAGCCTCCACTGCACAACCTGAGAAACAGAAAGATAGGCAGTAACAGACAAGGAGAGAGACACACAAATGCCCCTGCTGCTAAAACCTAGCCATTTCTTCAAACAGCAACAAACATGAGACATTTCATCACCATAGTGCATCCATATTGAGAAGGGGGAAACAATCATGTGCTTTGCTTTATGCATTTCAGTCTCCGGAGATGGGAGGAGACCCCTATCCATATGTCGTGGAAGCTATCCACCACCCCAAAAGTACACTCACTGCACCTAGCTGGCAGACCACTTGCCTGACAGGTTTTGCAGCAAAGCAGTTAATCTATTTGACAGCAGGTTGTCTCTTACCGTAGGCAACAGCGGCTCCATTTGGGCTCCCTGGTCTTTAATCTCCATGTTTTGTAATGCCTCTGGAATAAGCACCTTGCTCTGCAGTGTCTTCAGTGTCTTACACTCAGCCCGGCACTCGCTCTGCTTAGTATTCGGATCAGGTAGCTCTGAAGCAGGAGGCAATTGCACACTCCAACTCACCAGAGTCACATGGCTCCTACTCACTCGGGCTGCTGGCCAGGTTTTGCACTGAATGCCTTGGATCCCTGGGCCGGTAAGAGAGATCCCTCAAGCCCTGTATCACTGCCCACACCTGGCTACTGGTGTAAAATACAGCATGCAATACTTTAAGTCTAATGGGCGTTAAGAATTTTACCTAAGATGCTAACTTCTTATACAGACAAGTTCAAGCTGGCCTCCAACCAGCTGGGTCTGATTTGACACTTTGAGGCAACTTACTTCATTTCCAGAACCCCACATGAGACATAGTTCAAACAAGATGCTACTAACAAGGTTTACTAGGTGTTGTGCTCTGGGTACCTGAGGTCTTTTATAAAACAGGCAAGGTGTCCTCAAAATTAGTGTGTCTTAATGAGACTAAAGTATTCCTAACAAAAATAAAATCAAACATTTAAATTATTGTTGACTCAATAAGAATTGAACAGATATTTTCAATAAATGAATTATGAGAAATGTATATGTCATACACAATTAAAAATGAAATGTGTTCTATGATTTTCCAATAAAAATTAAAGGAACAGAAAGTATTTTGATAATATAAATAATCAAGATATAAAAACCTGTTGAAAAGACAATCTGATAAGAGTAGCCCAAGTATATACCCCTTTGCCTTAAAAAAAGTACCTGAGGTCTTTTAATACAGGTAAGGTCTCCTCAAAATTAGTATGTCATTTGATTATCTAATTAGTATTTCATTAGATTATGGAAATAATCCATGGAAGGGAAGGAGTCAAGATTTTCTATATGGAAAAAGTAGTTGATGATGGTCATTGGGTGACTACACATTATTTCCTAAAATAGCTTATGGATCTAGAGTATGTTAAGAAATGAAACCCAACAAGTGAAAAGGGATAAAAAGCATTCATGGGTTAAAAGAGAATGACTGAAGTTACAAGGTAGTTTATCTTAAATTGTAGCCATCACTGATTGTATAGCCTGTAATCAGCAGGAATGAATATTAAATAATATTTAGCAATACACTAGAATTTTCCATAGTGTTTGCTGCAGGTAGAATTGCAGGTAATCTTTTTTAACTTATTTATTTTAATTAGGTATATATGACAACAGAATGCATTTTGATTCATTGTACACAATTGCAACACAACTTTTCATTTCTCTTTAATACAGGTATTACAGATGTGGGTATTACAGATATAGCGTCGCACCATTTGTGCAGTCATACATGTACCTAAGGTAATAATATCCATCACATTCCACCATCTTTCCTCCATATACACCCTTCCCTCCCTTCCCTCCCGTTTGCCCAAAGTTCCTCCATTTTTTCCCATGCCTTCCCCATTATGGATCATCATCCACTTATCAGAGAGAACATTCAGCCTTTGTATTTTGGGGATTGGTTTACTTCCCTTAGCATGATATTCTCCAATTTCGTCTGACTCAGCTATCCCACTCTTCCATCTATACCCAAAGGACTTAAAATCAGCAGACTATAGTAATGCAACCATATCAATGTTTATAGTAGCTCAGTTCACAATAGCTAAACTGTGGAATCAGCCTAGAAGCCCTTCAATAATGAATGGATAAAGAAACTGTGGTGTATATATACACAACAGAATATTACTCATCATTAAAAGAAAATAAAATTATGGCATTTGCAGGTAACTTTTATCTGTTTTCATTCTCAATACAATTCTTACAATGAAACTATGAGAAAACATTTGTTTTTCATGTCATAATAATTACTATATTTGTGAAACTAATTTGTGCATAGCACATCAAGATGGTATCAAGGACTTAAATAACAAGATTCCCAACTAGAAATTAACTGATTAGGGCTCAACTTGACTTTCTACACAAACTAATGAATAAAACATCCTTCCCAAATGACAATAGTCAGAAATCACAAATAACTTATTAGAACAAAAATGGTAACTTCTCTTTAGGAAGGCTATTCCAAAAAATCCAATTAAGCTCTAAGTCACTGGTTTATATTTCTTCTAAATGAATTTAAAACATAATAGTAAAAACTCCTTATTCTGAGAGTCAAAATTTAAATAAAATTGTATTTAAATTACTTTCAATCTGCATTTTTCTATAATACATATCATTAACCCATGTAGGTACTTTGCTGGAACAACCATAGCTTAGGTGCCTACTACATACATGCCAGAGCTACCATTTCTACAGTGTAAGAGAACTTACCCAGATTACTAAAGACCATCTACTTCTAAAAATCAAGGAAGCCCATTATTTCTTAAGGTCTCTGATCCAAGATGTCAAATATTAGTCTAGCAAAAAAAAAAAAAAAAAAAAAAAAAATGGAGAAAGGGAAAATGATCCTCATTTAACCTATAACCTCTGCCTTATAAAATACCTTAGAATTAATACCCATACCCTGAGAAAACACATCTACATACTAAGCAAATCCCAATGAAGATAGGTATAGAACATATTAACATCTAGGAAAAATCACCAGACAGTCGAAATTTTACTAAGAAAACCATAGAATTCTGCTGCTCAACTTCCCCATTGGTTTTCAAACTCAGAGGTGGAAAAAAAAGGAAGAGAAAAGGAAATCCAAGTTGCACGAGAAGTGTTCTTTCTCATACGTATTATCTGCCTTGGAAATTATGATGCATCCTTGGTGGAGGCTAAGAGAGAATTTGCTAGCGGTATACTTTGTGAAAATTGCTCCAGGTAAATTTTCTATTTCTCCCAGTGTAGAGTTTTTTTTTTTTTTTTTTTTCACTACAGTAAAGTTTTCTTGGGCCCTAAATAACTAAAAATTATTTGGATTGGATTAGGCTGGGCATGGATGACGGAAGCTTGGGAGACTGAGGCAGGAGGATCCTGACTTTAAGGTCAGCCTCAGCAACTTAGTGAGCCCCTAAGCAACTCAGAGAGACTCTGTCTCTAAATAAAATAGTAAAAAGGGCTGGGGATGTGGCTCAGAGGTTAAGTGCCCCTGGTTCAATCCCTGGTACAAAATTGTTTTAAAAAATTATTTGGATTGGATATCTCTGAAGCAGGAAGCAACTGCAAACTCCAGCTCAATGGAATCACTATTAGCTGCTCTCATTTAGAAATCCAGTGAGATCAGTTCAGTATAATTTGACAGCCATGATTTCAAGCATCATGTTTAATATTGCAAGACTACATATTGCAAGGAACTACATATTCTACACACCCTACTGGAACAAAGACAATAGTCTGGTTTTCATTTCATCTATGTGTGAGGTACTATGCTATTAATGTTATTTCCTGTCATACCCAACAATATTAAACTGGAATTTTCCTCTCTGATGAATTAAGTAAGAGTAGCCGGGCGCGGTGGCGCACACCTGTAATCCCAGCACTTTGGGAGGCTGAGGCAGGAGGATCGAGAGTTCAAAGCCAGCCTCAGCAATGGCGAGGCACTTAGCAACTCAGTGAGACCCTGTCTCTAATAAAAACACAAAAAAAGGCTGGGGATGTGGCCCAGTGGTCAAGTGCCCCTGAGTTCAATCCCCAGTACACAAAAAAAAAAAAAAAAAAAAAAAAAAAAAAAAAAAAAGAGTAGGAATTGGCCACAAACCAACCATACAGAGACAGAAATTACAGAAAACACTAAACAGCAGAGCCAACATCCTCTCTAGCTTCCCGTGTTATGACCAATGGGAAAGGAACATAGACACCATGGTGTGCTTCCTTCCTGGATCCATCCTGAACCCTGGAACTCTAGCTGACCTCAATTTTAACTAATCCCCAAGTGTACATATCAGCATGGATTCAACAACTACTTTATGTTCCTGCCTCCTTTTGCTATTTGAAGGCCTGAGTTAAGATACGCACATTAATACAATGTTTATCTTAGAGAAAAGGCCATTTAATATTGATTGTATTTGAAGAAAACAAAAGTTAGTGCCAACACTGATATTGAAAACAAGTTTTCAGTCCTGGCTTTTTCAGGAGTATGCTTCTGGCTTAAATCTCGAAGTTCTTCACTTTGACCTTTTTAATATAAAATAAACATTTGGTTGGCAGTGAGTTTTAAAATATATTCTGAACATTAATATTATGTTAATGATAATATTACTAGCTCAAGATTAATATTTCAAACCAGTACTATTTTCACATATTAAAATATATTACAGCACTGTTTATAATCATTTACATATGTTTTATCCCTTGTATCTTTATCCATGAGGACCTCTACAAATATCATGAACAATTTAAAACATATTATATAGATTTGGCAGATATGTCAATCTGAAAGTACTTCACTGAATTTGACCAACTCAAGAGATACCAAAAATGCTTTCTTGACAGCTTAAAAAATAGTTACATTTTACCACTAAAGAAAAGGGTAAGAATATCCATTCCAAAATCTGCAATATATAAAAGGACTTCACTGTATAATGCCACATTTAAAGATGGCAAATTATACACATTTAACAAATGCTCTTGGTCCTTAACCTGATAGTATTTCTAGCTATCAACAACCAGAAAAGCAACTCCTACTTCTCTGAGATCATGAATCCTAAAGACAAGGACCTAATTTTCACTCTTTGCACCAACTTAGTCCTAAAGGAAACACATACAGTCTACTCTCTAAATTGAGGACTAGAGGGTAGTATCTTCATCCAATTTAATTCAGTTTAAAAAAAAAAAAAAAAAAAAAAAGTGAGTCCCTACCATGTATGAGCAACTTCACAGAACTAAATAAAACATAGGCCCTGTACTCAAAAAGAGTAGTTTTGAAGAGAAGAAATAAAATATTGGGCTGGGTACATAGCTCAGTTGGTAGAGTGCTTGCCTCACATGCACAAGGCCCTAGGTTCAATCCCAAGCACCACAATAAAAGGAAAAAAAAAAAAAGCATTTCTTGACAAAGTGCTTAAGTAAAAAAAAAAAAAAAATACGTGCAAAACCCAGAGGTAGACCAGAAGACAAAATGACCAACTTTTAATAACATTTTTCTCACCCTTACCATAGAGATTTTAAATCCTTAAGGGATTTCTTTTTGTGGGAAAAAATCTAATTCCCCTTCCTTGTTATGTAAACAAGAAGTATATGCATGCCTCAACTTATTACTTCTCCAATTATCAGCCTTTAAGCCTAATTATCACTGTCTTTGCTAAATGGTCCTGAATGTATCATTTCTATTCCTAACTTGAAAATAATCAATATCACACTTATTACAGAGTTGATCTTGTGGTAAAATAATCCTTAACTTTTCTTTTCTATACCAACTTATGAAGAATTACATCAAAATAATCATTATCCACAGTGTCCCATGTGTGAATTTTACTATACATTCTCAAATTCTGATAAACAAGAAAAATCTCTGTGTTTACTATGGAAATTGCAACCTGTCAAAGAAAGATGACAAATATCATATAGGAAAAAGAGAAGAAAAATGAAAACCCATAGCAATTTCTCAGCTTTATCATAAATAACCAAACTATTAGTGAACAAAGGGTATTCAGATACATTTTATATATGATGTTCAGATACATTGTATATGATCTGACATTACCTAAGAACCTGAGTCTTTGTTTTGATTTCACAGTAATTTTCAGAGAGTTCTACAGTTTGTTTTTCCATAGTACTTATTTATAAACAGGTGTGGGTTTTTTTTTTTTTTTCTTAGTGGAAAAAAAACTCTGAAACTGTAATTTGTATAAACCCTGAAGTAATGTTATGTTGACCTTTATTATTAGTCAATTTAACAAAGATTTATTAAACATTTATTTTGTACTATGTATTGAAACAAAGATAAATAATCTATGATCCTTGTCTCTCTCAAAAAGGAAACAGATTATTATTCCTATGTAATACTATAGTAATCAAAGATTAAGTTATACAGAATATTAAAGGCACCTCAAGTAGGGAATTCTGCCTAAATACTACTGAGTTAGTAAAGGGGGAGGTGAAACCTAAAGTATAAGTTATGCTTTGCCAGGTAAATCAAGGTGAAAAGCCATTACACTATGGAAATTTTTCAAACTTTGGTGTGGTATGAAGAGAGTGAAAAGCAACAGTCATTCACAATCCAACCAGCCAGAGATAATCACTGTTAACATTTCAGTATTTTCACTATCAACTCCTTTTGAAAATCTGAAGGTGGGGAGTAGAAATTCCTTTTTATTTCTTATCTCCATCATATTTAAAGCAATGGCATTATGTTATAAATATGAAATGGAAATCCTGATTTAAAAGATACAGTAGCCAACTGACCTGTTGAGTTTGATCTTTTATTATTATTAAAATATATCTGTCCTACTTCTATCAGGCTGCATCAGGAATGAGGGGAATGTCCAAAGCCTCTATATACTTCAAATTCTATAGACTTACCTAGATTGTCCATCATTTTCTCTCTCTCCCCTTCAACTCCAAACCAAGGCTCAACCAGAGGGAAAAGAACCCTTTCTCAACAGTACACATTGGCACTACATCTCTTACTGCCTTCCAATTCTTTCTCTCCATTCTAGGAAACATTTTTTTTTTTATATGGACAGCATGGTTCTTCATCTTTTCTCACAATGCTATTACTCAGAACCAAGTCCTGGATTTCAGTTTGCTGCTGCATCATCTCCTCAAATATTAAACACCAGTGCTGAAGCAAGGAAATGTAAGGCTCTTAACTATCTTTACTTGATTAAGATAGAAAAATATTATTTTGGTTTAATATTAACTACAGGGGAAAAAATGAACAACTTGGTCTTCTATTTCTGATGGTAAAATTAATTCTGATTTAAGTCTTTGAATTCAATGCCATTTCTCAGGAACACAATCATCTCATATATGGAGAAAGGCAGACAAAAATTGATTTATTCACTAAATAGACATTTACTGAATACTTCTTATGGACCCAATATCATGCAAGGAACTAGAAGAGCACAATCCAAGGAGTGCATAGTAGGGAAAAGAGATAATCAGACATGTGCAAGGACATGTGATAGGTATATGAAAGAAATAGAAAGGAGACCTGATCCAGACCAGGGTGGAGACAGAGCAAATCAGAGAAGACTTTCCAGAGGAGATGACATCTGAGATCAACTCCACAGTATAGAACAGGTTTGCCATATATATATACATATATATATATATATATATATATATATGTATGTGTATATGTATAAAATAGGGAGGACATTACTAGTAGATGGAATAGCATATACAATAGCAGAAAATGCATTATCATGTTCATGCAGCATGGATATAAATACTAACTGTTGCCCAATGCAGAATTCAGGAGAAAGGATAGATTGAAGTTTGTTTCTAGTTGTTTATTTTTTTTTCTTTTATTTCTCTTTTGGAGTTCCAAGATGATAATCTCCAAAGCAAAACTAAATAATTAATGCAGCCAAAATACCTAAATACTTGAATTTGTTGCAAATATTATTTTAAATTTAACATTAAACTATAATCAGAAACATGTTTTATCAAATAAGATTGAAAATAGTTAGTAGAAGAATTAATTCATATGACTTTGATTAAGTAAGAACTTCCCCATTTACTATATTATCAGTGTTTGAGGATAACTAGGTTCAGTAGAAATTACTTCATATGAGAATAAAATATTTAAATCAGCTAACAATTTTCAGGAAAACATGTGCCTTGTAGATAACTATTTCTAAAGTTTATCCATGGTCAATTTACATCAAAGTAACATTGAATGCTTTTGAAATGTTGATTCCTAGGTCCCATATCCAAAGATTCTAATCTAGTTAATTGGGGTGAAGACAAGGATTCTGTATTTTTAACAAGAAACTCTAATATAAGTGGCCTGAGTTCATTTATCCCAAATTTGATTTACATACTTTGTTACTCTAATTGCTGCACTTATTTTTCTTAAAAAAAAAAAAAAAAAAAAAAAAAAAAAGCTGACTTTGATATCTATACTTATTTAGCAGGCAACTGTAACACTATATACTATATAGAATATCTTTTAAATAAACTAATATGCCATCCACTGTTTTAAAATAAAAACCTACCATTTACTTAGTGTTTGTAATATGTCAGGTACTATGTCAAATGTTTCATGTAATTATTTAATTTACCCCTCATATCAACCCTAAGAAGTATGCATTTCACATCCATTTATATATGAGAAAACTGCAACACAGTGAAGTGAAGTAACTGGCTAAACTTTACACAGCTATAAGATGTGGAGTGAGAATTCTAACACAGGATATCTGCCTCCAATGCACTTACATTTTGCATTATGCTATAACTGATCTCTAATTTGTTCAGGTCACTAGAAGAAATGTTTGCCCAATTCTCATTACCACAGAGAATAAGAACTCCAGATCCAAACAGCATTAGTATTATGGTCAGAAAATTATTTTTTAAATGAGGCCTGTCTAGTTAAAAATGAAATATTTCTAGCACCAATGATGCATGCAAATGCTGCTTTATATTTAGACTTCTTCAAACTCATTCAGAAAAGAATGAGGAAGAAGCATGTGAGTCTATTTCTTGACAGAAAATAATTGGAGTGATAACTACTGTGTCAGGGTGAGAAATCCTGCAGTGGTGATGACCTGAGCCAGGCAGTTTGTCTTTCTTTGGCCAAACATATAGCATGCTTTTGCGTCTTCTACTGTCTCTTCTGTAGATATAATTCGCATATTTCCAACAAATTCTGATTTAGTGTCAAGACAGGGAAATATCTATCCAGTTGCTTTTTCTTATGAAGATAAAAGTATTCATTAACTTTTTAAAAAATACATTTCAAATGCCTCTTATCTGTGGCCAGGCATGTTGGCATACGCCTATAATCACAGCGGCTTGGGAGGCGGAGGCAGGAGGATCTCAAGTTCAAAGCCAGCCTCAGCAATTTAGCGAGGTGCTAAGCAAACTCAGTGAACCCTGTCTCTAATAAAATACAAAATAGGGTGGGGGCTGTGGCTCAGTGGTCAAATGCCCCTGAGTTCAATCCCCAGTACCCCCCCTGCAAAAATGCCTCTTATATGTCAGCATTGTCCTCTTATATGTCAAGCCAGGTCCTTGATTGGGGAAAGATCTCTATACATAAAAAGCTTACAATTTGCTGGTAAACAATTAAACACACATAGACATTCATTTCAGTATCTCAAGAACATATTTTTGGTCATAACCAAGGAAATACATCAAAATATGACAACACTGGCTAATAATTTACAAGCAAATAATATTTAACTCTACATAGTTTATACAATAGGCTGTGGCAATAAATAATATCACCAATTTCATCAACTATTAACCGGCCACAAAAAGCCTAACATTCATTTTAATTGATATGAAATGCTCTATTGGTGTAGTTCCAACATAGTCTTAAATGTTGTGGGTGTTTAACCTTGAATACATGAAAAGAAAAGAAAAAGTACTAAACTGGACTAAGAAGGTATGATTTGGTTAACTACAAATATGTCATGTTCACATATTACATTCCTAACATGAAGGCAAATATTTAAATAGAAAAACTAGCAGTCCAAAAAATGTGAATGTCTCATCATGTTATGAGGATGTTTAATGCCTGTGTGGTAAATAGTAAAATATAATGGTATACAAGCACCTTTCTCTGAAGGCAATGTGATGTTGAGGCTGTGAAATACATTTGTAAAAGAAAAATAAATGTTATTTGTTAGAATTTTTAAAAAATGCTTACAGTATAGAAGGAAATACAGATACAAGAATAACTGCAATAATAGTGTGGCAGATCCATAAAGCTGACACAGTAGGAACACAATATAGGAGAAAGCACTATAGCACCTTTTAATAAAAAATGGCAGGTAATATCTACCTAATGCTTACTATGTGGCAGTACTTTCTAAGAAGCTTACCTTATTTAACCTTCACATTAGCCTCATATGAGTACTTTTCCCCCATTTTACAGATAAGAATACTGAATTTTCATTCAAGTCCAGGCAGGCTGACTTCACTCTGCTTTTTAGCTCCTACACTACACTCCTTCTTAGCAGTGAGGAAAGTGTAAGATTGGAAATTCCATCCCTTAGTAGCTCTGGGGCAATGGAAAGATTAATTTCTCAAGGCCTTACTTCCTTACTTAAATAAGAGGGCTGGACTAATGTACTAAATGGTATATTCTATACTCTTCAGAATACTAAAATAGGTAAAACTAAGCATTATGGTTCAAATTCAAGCCCTACAACTAATTGGTTGAAAATCTTGAGCAAGCCAATCAACTACTTCAAGCCTCAGTATCCAAACCATTTTGTATGTTATCACTAAAAAAATATTCTGGAGTTTCTAAATATATCATACACTCACAAATCAAACAAAATCAAGAAGAAAATTCTTTCAACTATGCCTCTATGTGAACCAATTGAATCAGACAGTGTCTCTCCTGCTTTCCTCAATTACTTGGTCTTTGAAGAGTGCTCCTTCATTAGCAAAACCAAATATAAACCTGCAGAGTAAAGAATATATTTGTGTGTCCATCCACCCATTTATTTATTGATTACTCATGAATCAGTAGATACATTATGTGCTAGATATATAAGAAAATATAAAGACTTTAAAAAGGAAATATATTAAACCACAGAGAGCTCACAGTGTACTTGGAAGTGGGGAAAGACAAACATTCATTTAGCATTCCATATGATAATTACTGTGATAAAAGTAAGGGATTGTATGGAAGATTAGAAGAAAAGTACTCCAGGCAGGAGGAGCAGTATATGTTCAAGAACTATAAGAAGTTCTCTATGGCTGAAACATGGGATACATAAAAGGAAATGACAGGAGAGAAAGATGGAAGTGAAACAGGACCCTGATTATGAAAGGACTTGTTCAACAGATTCAGGAGATTGAGTTAATGCTACAGGTGACAGGAAGCCCTTTAAGGATTTTAAACAAAAATGTGATATGACAATATAAGCTTTAAAAATTGCTTAAGCTGTAACATAGAAAATGTCAGGGCAAAACTATTGGCTGAGAGAGCATCTAGAATCTGATAAGAGATTATAACAGCCTGGATTATGAAGCTGTAATAATGATGGATAAAAGGAAACAGTTCCAAGAGATATAGGATTAGACATGACTTAATGAATATTCAGATTTAGGAAATGAAGAAAAGTAGTATTCCTAAAATTCTGGCTTGATAATAGAGGTGCCACCATTCAATGATACATGGGAAAAAGTAAAAGAAGCAGTTTGAGGAAACACTTGAAGAATTCTCTTTTGAAAGTAATAACAGTGGTAAAGAATACAGACTTTAAATCCCAGCTACTCAGGGGGTTAAGGCAGGAGGATTGCAAGTTCAAAGCCAGCCTCTGCAATTTAGTGAGACCCTAAGCAACTTAGTGAGAACCTTTCTCATAATTAAAAATAGAACAAGCTAGGGATGTGAGTCAGTGATTAAACGCTCCTGGATTCAGTTCCTGGTACAAAAAACAAAAAACAAACACCAAACCCACAGGCTTTGCCAGGAGTGTAACCCAGTGGTAGAAGACTTGCCTAGCATGTGTGAAGCTCTGAGTCCAATTACCAGCATTGCAGGGGTGGGGAAAGGAATGATACATAGGCTTTGCTCTCAAAAGTGTCTATTACTATGCATGTGAATTTAGGTAAGTTTCGTAAACTACTGAAGCCTCAGTTTCCTCATCTGGAAAACTAAAGTAATAAAAGAACCAACTCAGAATTGTTCTGAATATTAAATTAGCTAATGCAAATGAAGCACTTAGAATATCATGTAGTAAATGCTAACCCATCAACAAAGAGCAGACATTATCATTATCCCATTGAATTTGAAGTGGCTAGATAATGTCCATATGCAGAGGTTCAGAAGAGAGTTGGAAATATGGTTAGAACTAGAAGAAAGTCTGAGTGTGGATAATGTTTCATTAAGAGGTTATATTGAAGAGCCGGGCGCGGTGGCGCACGCCTGTAATCCCAGCACTTTGGGAGGCTGAGGCAGGAGGATCGCGAGTTCAAAGCCAGCCTCAGCAATGGCGAGGCACTTAGCAACTCAGTGAGACCCTATCTCTAAATAAAATACAAAAAAGAAGGTCTGGGGGATGTGACCCAGTGGTCAAGTGCCCCTGAGTTCAATCCCCGGTACCACACAAAAAAAAAAAAAAAAAGAGGTTATATTGAGTTAAAAGAACTCAGAAATATCAATATATAAAAGTCTTTCAGACCCTTCATTGATCCATTCATTATCTTGTCTAAACTACTTTTGAGCCCAAGTATACAACTCTGAAATATTTTTTTCAAACAAATCAAACCATCCCCAAACCCTTCTTAAGTATAATTATAACCTATTTTTACTATTTTTATTTGTATAAATCTTTTAGTGTTCTATTTTTCTATTTTAATTTTCTTAGAAAACTGTAATATCCTTTAGGACAAGACTAAATAGGGCTACACATATACTAAAATACTTCTTCACTGACACACAAATATCATCCACATATAACAGAAAAGTTATTGATGATTTTTTATTTGTGTACAATTTTTATTTCTGTTTAGAGTTATTAGACCTATAGGCAGTGATAATTCCAGAACAAAACTATGACCAGGTATTTGTCCTTGGATGCCTGATGACACTGCTTGCCACAATCTGTCAGAGCGCTCCTGCATGTTACTCAAATTATCTAAAAGTGTTTCTCTTATTAATACTTCCTTTCCACTTAAGAAATATTAAGAGGGAATATCAGAGCTTTCTCAAGAGATATGAAAATACTTTTCAGGCCCAAAACAAGAGTAATCACAAAGACAGGGATACATGTCTGAAAATAAAAAAATGCAATACTCAACTATTAAGACACTGTTGAACTGAAATAATAACACAAGGAAAAGCCAAGTTAATAAGTGATTAATTATCATACCCCAAGATATCACTGTCCCATTCAACTCTGATTCCTATACAAGAATTTATAAGATTGGGAGCTAGGTGAGCAGTATGCCATTTCAAAACAATTCTCACATTAATTAAAAGAAAGATCTAAAGCCGGGCGCGGTGGCGCACGCCTGTAATCCCAGCACTTTGGGAGGCTGAGGCAGGAGGATCGCGAGTTCAAAGCCAGCCTCAGCATGGCGAGGCACTTAGCAACTCAGTGAGACCCTATCTCTAATAAAATACAAAAAGAAGGTCTGGGGATGTGACCCAGTGGTCAAGTGCCCCTGAGTTCAATCCCCGGTACCAAAAAAAAAAAAAAAAAAAAAGAGGTTATATTGAGTTAAAAGAACTCAGAAATATCAATATATAAAAGTCTTTCAGACCCTTCATTGATCCATTCATTATCTTGTCTAAACTACTTTTGAGCCCAAGTATACAACTCTGAAATATTTTTTTCAAACAAATCAAACCATCCCCAAACCCTTCTTAAGTATAATTATAACCTATTTTTACTATTTTTATTTGTATAAATCTTTTAGTGTTCTATTTTTCTATTTTAATTTTCTTAGAAAACTGTAATATCCTTTAGGACAAGACTAAATAGGGCTACACATATACTAAAATACTTCTTCACTGACACACAAATATCATCCACATATAACAGAAAAGTTATTGATGATTTTTTATTTGTGTACAATTTTTATTTCTGTTTAGAGTTATTAAGACCTATAGGCAGTGATAATTCCAGAACAAAACTATGACCAGGTATTTGTCCTTGGATGCCTGATGACACTGCTTGCCACAATCTGTCAGAGCGCTCCTGCATGTTACTCAAATTATCTAAAAGTGTTTCTCTTATTAATACTTCCTTTCCACTTAAGAAATATTAAGAGGGAATATCAGAGCTTTCTCAAGAGATATGAAAATACTTTTCAGGCCCAAAACAAGAGTAATCACAAAGACAGGGATACATGTCTGAAAATAAAAAAATGCAATACTCAACTATTAAGACACTGTTGAACTGAAATAATAACACAAGGAAAAGCCAAGTTAATAAGTGATTAATTATCATACCCCAAGATATCACTGTCCCATTCAACTCTGATTCCTATACAAGAATTTATAAGATTGGGAGCTAGGTGAGCAGTATGCCATTTCAAAACAATTCTCACATTAATTAAAAGAAAGATCTAAAGCCGGGCGCGGTGGCGCACGCCTGTAATCCCAGTACTTGGGAGGCTGAGGCAGGAGGATCGCGAGTTCAAAGCCAGCCTCAGCCATGGCGAGGCACTTAGCAACTCAGTGAGACCCTGTCTCTAATAAAATACAAAAATGGGCTGGGGATGTGGCCCAGTGGTCGAGTGCCCCTGAGTTCAATCCCCGGTACCAAAAAAAAAAAAAAAAAAAAGAAAGATCTAAAACTGAGATCTGCTATTTTAATCCAAATAAGTTAAAATCACACAAGGCAAGAGTTTTTGTAAGATTAATAGTTTGTTTTCTCTTTGATATGAAGATACTAACTTATAAAGGCAAGAGAGAGGGAATGAGAGGAATGAAAGAGCTTTAAATAGAACAAAGAGGGGGGAGAGTAGGGAGGGGGGAAGGGGATAGGAATAATAGCAGACTGAGTTATCCATGATTACCCTAAATACATGTATGAAGACACAATTGTTGTAAAAATACTTTATATTAAACCAGCAACTCGAAAAATTGTGCTCTTTATATGTAATATGAAATGAAATGTACTCTGCAAACATGTATAACAAATTAGAATAATAAAAAATTAATAAAAAAAGATATTCTTAAGAGTTCTCAGTAGATTTAAAAATAATTAAAATGACTATATTATTTCTACATTACAGTATAATAAACTGTTAAAAATACCTCCAGGGTTGGGTATTGATATTGAAAGACTGATTAGTTTTCTTCACATTGAGAAAAAACCCTACCTGTATAAAAGTTTATTGTGCTGTTGAGATACTAAGATTATGATGCATAATTTATAAACTATAAACTCAACAAAATTGTGAATGTTTTGATTGTGAAGAATTAAAATATCTTTCCTTATTAAATTACAATGTTTTAATTGCTTTTTTGTAATAAATATTATATGAAGAATTAAAAAATAAATAAATAAAATGTATTATATTTTGTTATGCTAAAAAAAAGTTTGTTTTCATATGTAGTTTTTATTTTGAAATTGCCATTGAAAATAAAAGCATGATATCCTACCTCTGTAAACCAGGTCTATTGAAAACAAACCTATTTTAGACTATTACTGACCCAGTGGAAAATTATTCTAATAACAATAAAATTTATTCATTTTCAACAGATTATTATTTGTACACTTTCTACATGCTAGGTAATTAATACTAATCTAGGAAATGGAGGTATAACAGAGAAATAAAACATTCAAATATACTAGTTTGTAGCAAGAGGATTAGGCAGTCAAAGAGGCAACAGGTAGATGAGCAAAACATACAATATGAGATGAAGAGCACAATGAAGAAATAGAATGCAGTGAAGGAGAATAAGGAGTGTCTGGATTTCCAATGTTCAGATGGCCAGGAAGTATCACTGAGGTGATATTTGAGTAAAGACCTGAGGGAAATGAGGTGGTAGGCAACAAAGCTTTGGGGGTGAATCAGTTTTCAGACAAGGAGAGCAAATAGCTAGTAGAAACAGAGGTAAGCAAGAGAGAAAGCAGAGAAAACAAATAAAGAAGCAAGAATTGGTAAAGGCTCAGACCACGTGAGAAATGGTGGGATTATGGGCCTGTTTCCACAGATAGAGCCAACAGTATTTGCTGAAGGATACAATGTGAGGCATAAGGAAAAGTAGGAATCAAGGATGATGGTTTGGGGCCTGAACAAGCAGGATAGTACATCCACTATGCAAGACAGAGGAGCAGTGAGAACTGAGTTTATATTTAGCAACAAGAACGTTATTGGATTTTCACAAAAGCAGTTCAATGGAGTGGTAGAGAGGAATTCACAAAACATATAGGAGGAGAGAGATGGAAAATAGATGATTTCACTCCAGAGTTGGAAAAGAGGATCAAAGAATTAGGACAGGAGCTGAAGAGAAAGACAGTTGTCATTTACCATGCACACTACACAAGGTACCTTATCTTTACAAATTATTTTAACATATCCTATTTGTGTGTCCTTTTACCTCTTTCCCTTTGAGTAGCAACTTAGTAAAATAATGAAGTAATTGGATTCATTCAAATCAATAATAATGTGCACTGTAACAATAATGCGTAATGCC
Source organism: Tamias sibiricus (assembly GCA_025594165.1). Taxonomy (NCBI): domain Eukaryota; kingdom Metazoa; phylum Chordata; class Mammalia; order Rodentia; family Sciuridae; genus Tamias; species Tamias sibiricus. Next base: position 130,986,164 of record CM046660.1, read on the forward strand.
TCAAAATCATCACAAGAACATGCATAAAATAAGCAGCAAATGTCTTTCAGAAGAGGGGGGTGAAAAATTCACTGGGAGAAGTGACTTGATCAGCAATAAATAAAAGTTATTTCCTTTTTAAAATGCCTGATTACATAAGAAATGTACAAATATTTTTAAACTGTATCATGGTATCAGTTCTCTCACCATGAAATTGTAATCCCTGTGGTCTGGTAGACATAGATCTGCTGGAGACAGGAAGCAAAGAATGCCATTCAGCTGAATGAATGAATGAATCATTATGGTAAACTAGATATAATTCCCAGAGTCAGGTCAGGACATCAGGGGTAACAACAATGTGGCTCTCTTCATAAGGGCATGGAAGTTTTTGGTTATTTTTTTTTTCCTACTAAGAGTGAAAAAGATACTGATTCAGGACTTCATTCAAAAGATTCCACTAGGGTCATGTTCCATGACACTATAGACTAAGTTTTTCTTGTTCCCTGTTTTCCCATGGTCTATTAAGGTGCTGAATGTTTAAAAAGAATTTAATGAATGTTTTTGAATGAATAAGAAAATGAATGAAAGCATGCAAGAATCAGTTAAATAAATATATGAATAAATATGATTTTAACCGTGTGATACTATAAGAGATAATAAATCACAGGTAGAATTTTGCCTAATAAAACACTTGTGCAATAAACAACCATTACCCCTAACTCTTCTTATACCACAAATATAGAACATTTTAAAGACTGCACATGTTATCAATTTTTATTATCCAAACAAGACATTACTAGCTTTGTTGATGTGCCTCCTTAAGAAAAAAATTAATTTGGCCTTGTTTGTTATAGCAAAACTACTAACTAGGGGGTTCCTAGCAGCTATTGCTCTTAAGAGTAAGAGAATTGTCTTAGAGAAAACTGTGAGGACACAAAAGACAGTATGAATGTCGATGAAAATTCAGATGTGTGCTGTTTAAACAATATACACTGGATTTTTTAGCCTGCTTTCTTCCAGAAAGAAGAGAAATATTTCATATATATATATATATATATATATATATATATATATACATATATATATTATTATTATTATTATTATTGTCAACTACATGGTGTTATTTATGACTAAATACCATAAGCTTTTAAAAATAAAATGCTCAATATTTCAATTTTCTAGTCTCGTTAATAGAGACTCCTTCCTGTGGCTGGGAGTGAGAACTGCCCTAAAATATTTCTGTCAAGCATCCTGGGGCAAGCTTTAGACTGGGCATGAAAAAGAGCTTCTCTGAACTGAGAGCTGAAGATTGAGGGCCCTGTGCCCAGGATTCCTATAGATTCGTTTGGTGAGGAATTCACTTGTCCTGCCACCTGATGCCACTAAGGGAGCAAACTGATAGAATGAAAAATCCCTTGAAGAATTAAAAGACTGACTTTACTCCTGTGGAATAACAATGATTCAACTGGACTGTTGCCGCCTGAAGCGATGGCCGCTTGGAGCAACAAAGCCGCGGGAAGAAGTTCAGAGGCAAACTAGAAACAAACAGCTTTTTATTCTGATAACTTTTCTCTCCGGCTCTAACAACGACTAACATGCGCCACACACACCACCAAAATGGCGCTGACCTGATCAGCAATCTCGGCCAAGTCACTCGAGATCCCGGGCCAAGTCCCGCGAGATCCCAGGCCAAGTCCCGTGAGACTACGGAAGGCAGCAATGCCCAAAACTCCATGGCCCATAGTCAACCGCAATTTAAGCCATCTCCCCAAACAGGGCTCCTGCACTGGACAACTGATTAAGAGCATAAATAACCAACATGACAGATTTAGTAAATGATAGAAAAATTCCTTCAGTAGCCCTACCCATTAATTGGGTGGGGAAAAAAATAGTAGAAAAAAATACTTAGCTTCCCCATCTGTGGGATGGAAGCTTATAGTCAACATTGTGGATATCACACATGGAATCTATTATTTTGCCTATCATGAAGAGTATTCCTTTCCTTCTCTAGAAAATACCCCAACTAACCTTTCAGCTAGAGCTTTTAGTCCAGGGATGGGTGTCAGTCAATATCCTTCCTCTTGATCCTTAAATTTGATATAAAACAGGCCTGGTCTCTCTAGTAGCAGAAAATTAAGGCATTAGAAAATTTTAAGGCAAAAGAAAAATGCCTCAAGGAGAATGAATTTACCTTCCAAAAAATAACCAAAAGGAGATGTAATGAGTGACAAATAATAATTATCCCTGAGATCTAAATACAGTACTTCCTGTGGTTAGATTACTATAGAGAATTCTTTTCCCTAACTTAGTTTAAACTGGATTTCTGTCTCTTACAATTAAAAGATTCTTGGCTAATAGAAGCATTAAAAGAAGTGTCACTACATTTTATTGTCACAGGCTGGCAAGGTCTAGAAATATACTGATTACATTTTGATAGAAAAACTGAAACTCAGAGAAGTGCCTTCCTCAGGGTTAAAAAAAAAAAAAAAAAAAAAAAACAGTGAGCAACAATGCTGAGGCTTAAATCTAGATATTCTGATTTCAAAGTCAGTCCTTTTTCACTAACCACTGTCCCTATGCTAAAATTACTACACTATGGGCATCTTGACAGCTACTAGATTATTTATAAAATACATTCAAAAATCTTGACTACTGGTGAGAGGAATTTTACAGAAGTACTCTACCTAGCAAATGAGCTAATTTTACATAACTACTTAGGTTTTTATCAACATAATTTTTAATAAATTATTTGTGTTAAATGGAATATATGAATTGAAAACTTTTCATTGAATTAACAAGTACTTACTTTGTGTAAGAACTCTGTGCCAAGATAAAACACTAAACCAACATTCTGTGCCTATGACTCATTTGGGCTTGCTAAATGTATATTCTGGTTTGGTAGATCCTTTTTTATATTTTTATTAGTACATTATAGTTTTACATCATTGTGTGGTTCATTTTGACATATTCATAAATGCATATGACATAATTTGCTCCATTTTAATCCCCAGTGCTACCTGCTTTCCTCCTCAGCTCCCTTCCCCTGATCCCCCTCTTCTACTTTATTGGTCTTCTTTCTATTAATTCATTTTTTAATTGGTGCCTTATAGTTGTACATAAAAGTAAAATTTATTATGATATGTTCATACATGAACATAGCATAATTTGGTCACCTTCATTCTGCAGTTCTTCCCCTTTCCCATTCCTCTTCCCTCCCAATCAGTCCCGTACCTTTACTCTGCTGTTCTCCCATGTTCATAAGATTACCTTTTTTTAACTTCCTTATTTCTCTGTAGCTTTCACATATGAGAGAAAACATTTGATTCTTGACTTTCTGAGTCTGCTTATTTCACTTAGCTTGCTGTTCTCCAGTTCCATCCATTTACCAGAAAATGACATGATTTCATTCTTCTTTATGGCTGAGTAAAACTGTTCCATAACTTGACTATTGCAAATTGCACTACTATAAATATTGATGTGCCTATATCACGATAGTATGCTGATTTTAGTTCTTTTGGATAAATACCAAGGTGTGTAACAGTGGATCCATTCCTACTCTTGAAAAATCTCCTTACTGCTCTCCAGAGTAGTTGTAGTAATTTGTAGTCCCACCACCGATGCATTTAGCATAGCTTTTTTCCTCACATCCTTGTCAGCATTTATTGTTATCTGTATTCTTGATGATTACTATTCTAACTAGAGTAAGATAAAATCTCAGTGTAGTTTTGATTTGCATAGCCCTGATTGCTAAGGAGTTTGAACATTTTTTAATATATTTATTGGCCATTTGCACTTCTTCTTTTGAGAAATGTCTGTTTAGTTCATTTGCCTGTGTATTGATTGGGTTATTTTTCTTTGTTTTAATGTTAATTTGAGTTTTTCATACATTCTGGACATTAATCTCCTGTTGGGGGAATAGCTGGCAAAAATTTTCTCCCATTCTATAGGTTCTCTTCACACTCTTGTTTCCTTTGCTAGATAGAAGCTTTTTAATTTGAAGTCATCCCACTTACTGATTCTTGATTCTATTTCTTGAGCTTGAGTAGTCTGACTAAGGAAAATCAGTGCCTGTGGCAATATATTGGAGTTTTGACTATTTTCTTCTGGGAGCTGCAGTGTTTCTGCTCTATTTCCTTGGTCTTTGATCCACTTTGAGCTGATATTTGTGCAGGCTGAGAGATAAGGATCTAACTTCATTCTTTTATATATGGATATCCAGTTATCCAGCTCATTTGTTGAAAAGCCTTTTTTCTGATGTATGTTTTTGGCACCTTTGTCAAAGATCCAATGACTTTTTAACTCTGTGTCTTCTATTCCATTCCGTTGGTCTTTGTTTTAGTCAGCTTTTTTGCTGCTCTGACCAAAAGACCTAACATGAACAATTTTAGAGGAGGAAAAGTTTATTTGGGGGGGGGGGTCTTACAGTTTCAGAAGTCTTAGTCCATAGATGGCTTACTCCATTGCTTTTGGCCTGAGGTAAGGCAGAACGTGATGGTGGAAAGGTGTAGAGGAGTAAAGCAGCTCAGGACATGGAACCAGAAAGCAGAGAGAAACTTCTCTCACCAAGGACAAAATATATACCCGAAAGGAACACTCCAATGACCCACCTCCTCCAGCAATACCCTACCTGCCCGTAGTTACCACCCAGTTAATTTTTATCAGGGAATTGATGCACCGATTAGTTTAAAAGTCACATAACCCAACCATTTCACCTCAGAACTTTCTTGCATTGTCTTACCACATATAGCTTTTGAGGGACACTTCATAACTAAACCATAACAGTCTTCATGTCTTTTCATGCTGATACCATGGCATTTTTTTTTTTTTTTTTTTTTTTTTTTTTTTTTTACTATAGCTCGGTAGTGTAATTTGAGATCAGGTATTATGATACCATCAGCATCTCTCATACTTCTCAGGATTGCTTTGGGTATTCTAGTTCTTTTATTCTTCCATAAGTGGGGCCTGAAATTCTGTATTTTTCACAAACTCCCATGCCAGTGCTATAGATCTGCAAACCACACATTGATAAAAAAAAAAAAAAAGTACTATAAATACCCTGAGAGATAAAACAATTAATGTCTATTTACATTCTTTTGAACTAAATTATATTTTGGAAAAAAAAGACATTTTTCTTTGGGTACAAAATAAAAATTTTGTTATAGAGAAGAAGTATGTTCAACAGACGTTTAAGCAGTTGGATGGAAATAAGACACAAGATATTATTCATAGATGGATAGATAATAAAAGTCAGTTTTGTTGCATACATTATCTATATTCTAAAGAAAATGTTTTTACAATTTACATACATCAAAATGGCCACTTCAAACTAGCTATATAAAATTTCTTGTTTCAGAGATAGACATATATACCAATAAGTATAATATAACCATTTAGCAAAAACAAAAAAGTTATTAATTCTCTACCCAATGCCAATCACTGTTTGAGACAATGAGGATATAGAAGAAAAAAAATACCAAAAAATATCAGAACATAATTAGTATAAAAATGGGTAAGTGTTAGCCGGGCGTGGTGGCTCACGCCTGTAATCCCCGCACTTGGGAGGCTGAGGCAGGAGGATCGCGAGTTCAAAGCCAGCCTCAGCAATGGCGAGGCACTTAGCAACTCAGTGAGACCCTGTCTCTAAATAAAATACAAAAAAAGGGCTGGGGATGTGGCCCAGTGGTCGAGTGCCCCTGAGTTCAATCCCTGGTACCACAAAAAAAAAAAAAAAAAAAAAAAAAAGGGTAAGTATTGAGGGTTTAGGATCCTGGGTACAAAAAAGAAAAGTGCCATATGGATTCAGAGGAAAAATACACTAGTTTTAACTGAGATTATTCAGGAAAATTCCATGAAGGAGATAGCAACTAGTCTTAACTTACAAGGGGATAAGATTTCTAGAAGCAGAAATAGATGAATAAGTCATTTTAATTTAGGAGGTTCACATGAACAAAGGAGGAAAAGTAGGGGCATAAATAAGGGATTGAAAAGAGCACAGGCTGTCTGAATAGCGGGGAAATAATAAGGCCATTACAATGATGAGGTTAAAAAGATAGAGTAGAGTCAAATCCTTAATTCTAGATTTAAAGCATTTACACTATCCGGATTTTTACCCTATGCCAGAATTCTGTTCCTCCACATCCTTGAATGTCTTGCTCCTTTTGATCATTCAAGTCTCACACTGAGAGGTTATCCTCAGACATGTCTTCCCTGAACACTCTCCCAAATGTGAATTTACATTAATCATCTTTTTATTAATTTATTTACAAACTTTTCCTCCTACTAAATTAAGCTACACTTCCACTCCCAACCTTCATGGAGTAAGCACATTGCATGAAGCTACAACAAAACCTGGACAAAATATATGAAATAATGATCTCTGAACATTTGACCTTGGTCACTGGAGGATAGTGATCCCTGAGGGAGAGAAAGTGAGCTCTTTGGATGCCCTAGGCACTGCCTAGAGAATGACTATAGGACAGTAAGGGAAATTCAGAGTTTTATGGTTTCCTTGAGTTGAAGAGATGAAATTCAGAGTCCAGACAAGCCAAGGTAGCTAGGTTAATAAAGGAGACACCAAGAGAAATGCAGAGGAGAGCTGCAGGGAGTTCCTCCAATCTTCAGCTGGATATGATTAACACTGGTATGTGAATTGCCTGAGGCAGAGAGGGGAACCATCTGAAAGGAGCAGAGGAATAATCCTCAGGACTCAAGCAGAATCAGGAATATTACATGTTCCCATGAGACAGAGTGAGAAACTCCTCCGCAATTCACAGAGTGGTGGTTAGAGTACTCAAATGCATTGCCTCAGTAGTGAAGTAAAATTAGCCCTGGTTTAAAGGCTTCTTCATTCCTATCCAACCAAGCCTAAAAGCAAAGTTTAGAAAGATCAAACTGCTCCCAAGTAATTTAATTATGGTCTGAAGAAAAACTCAAAAATATTAATAGGAATAAAAATTTTTCAGTACTGTTAACAGTTTGGATCTGAAATGTCCCCTCAAAGGTTAAATGTGTTGAAGGTTTGGTCCCAGCTGATGGTGTTATTGAGAATTGGTGAAAACTTCAGAAGGTGGCTCCTGGTTAAAAGACATGGGTCACTGGATGTGTGCCTTTGAAATGTATATCTGGTCCCCAAGCCCTCTCTTCTCTGCTTTCTGGCTGTCATGAAGTAAGTAGCTTTCCTCCACCATGCCTGTCCTCTATGATATTCTGCTGCACTTCAGGCCCAAAGCAACAAATCCAGTTGACCATGGACTGAAACCTCTGAAACCATAACCCAAAATAAATGCTTCCTCCTTTAAGCCATTTTTTCAGGTATTTCCTCACAGTGATGAAAGCTGACTAACACAAGAACACAGCAGAGTAAAGTGCATACTGTCAACTTAGAAAAAAAAAAAATCATTAGGCATGCAAAGAAGCAGAGAATATAACCCATAATAAGGATTAAAATATGAGCTGGAAAAATAGTTCAGGAGTAGAGTGCTTGCCAAGCATGTACAAGGCCATGGGTTCAATCCCCAGCACCATGAAAAAAGAAAATCCCTCCTTATAAAATAAATTTTTAAAATAACCAGACAGGAAAACATAGATCCAGAAATAAAAATGGTAAGTAGAATTGATAGACATGATAAAAAAGACTTAGGAACTAGGAATGAAGGATTATTCCTAGTCTCAGTTTATTAGCTTGACTATGACAATATTACAGAGCTTGTAATAAGAAAACCTTATTTTACTTAATAATCATACCCAAGGGCAAAAGCAGTATGGCCTGAAACATGGAAGGACAGATGAACTCTGATACTATGTGGCAAAATAATCATTATAATGTATTCCACACTTCCAGAAGGCAGAAGGTATTTAAATCTTTTCAGTGAGAGATGTGGACCTCACTACTATACTTACAGAAATTATAAGGGAATAGTATGAACAATGACATATATTAGGCAATTAGATTAAATGGATATATTTCAAAAATATAAATGATTTTAAGGATGGCTGATGTAAAAAAAAAAATTAAAACCACTCATATTGTTTTCTTTTTTTTTTTTTTTTTTTTTTTTTTTTTTTTTGGTACTGGGGATTGAACTCAGGGGCACTTGACCACTGGGCCACATCCCCAGCCCTTTTTTGTATTTTATTAGAGACAGGGTCTCACTGAGTTACTAAGTGCCTCGCCATTGCTGAGGCTGGCTTTGAACTTGCGATCCTCCTGCCTCAGCCTCCCAAAGTGCTGGGATTACAGGCGTGCGCCACCGCGCCCGGCTCACTCATATTGTTTTCTAAGAGTTATGTTGAGCAATCAAATCCCAGTGAAATTAGCTCCTTTCTAGGATGAAATAACAAAATATTTAAATCTATAATTAGAAATGAATTGTCTACTTGAGAAATATCTTTCAAATTCTTAACTTTTGTCTCATGTAAACAACAGGCAAAGAATCAAATGATATATATTATCACAATAAATATGTATCAGGAATACATATATATAGTATTTGGAATACAGCTTTTTATACTGCAGGCACACTCCCTATTCCTGTATGTTTAGTCATTTTCTACTTCTACCAATGAGTCTTACAAAAGTCAAAACATGACACTGGTTTTTGGATCCGTGGAAGCTTATGAGAAGCACATCATCGTATCTCAATAATGATCCATCTGTCAAGACTAAAGTGACTGTTTTATCTACTAGTACTTCATTGTCTAGTTATGATAATATGTCTACCTAGTTTCTGGGTTTTTTGCATAGTGTTGTGCTTTTCCCTAATATCCAACTGTTACATTTATAACCTGAATTCTGCCTGCCTGCTTCTTTTTGGATTCACTTCTTCAGCTGGAATCCTAATGCATATCTGCTTCTAAAATTCCAATTTGCCTTCAGATACATTACTTAGTATACCCAGTGATGTTTTTTAGCTTTCAGTGTACAAGTATTACACCTCCTTATTTAAGTTTATTCCTAAGAATTTTATTCTTTTGGATGTTATGGTAAGTGGAAGTTTTCTTAGTTTCCTTTTCAGATTATTTTCTGCTGGTGTGTAAAATTACAAAAGATTTTTGTGTTGTGTTATGTTTCTTGTATCCTGAAATCGCTGAATCTATTTATTAACTTGAAAAATTTTTCTGAATTTGTTATGATTTTCTATAAATGGGATCAAGTCATCTGAAAATAGAGATAGTTTTATTCCTTCCTACCAACTATGGATGCCTTTCCTTTCTTTTTCTTACCTAATTACTCCTGTTGGAACTTTTAGTACAATTGTTGACTACAAATGGTAAAAGCAAGATCTTTGTCTTAGACAAAAAGCTTTCAGTCTTCAACTATTCAATATGATATTATCTTTGGATTCTTCATAAATGCCATTAGTCATGTTGGGGAAGTTCCTTTGTATTCCTAGTTTCCTGAGTCTTTTTTGGTTTTTGGTTTTTGGTTTGTTTGTTTGTTTTTTGTTTTGTCATGAAAGGGTGTTAAATTTTGACATGTGTTTTTTTACTACTTTTACTCAACTGTGATGATTATATGAATTTTTTTCCTTTATTCTATTAATGTGGTTTATTATATTGATTTTTCATTTGTGAATCACTTTCGCATTCCTGGGGAAAATCCCACTTGGCTCTGGAGTATAATACTTTTAATATGGTGCAGGATTCAGTTTATCAGAATGAATAGTACAGTAGTCCCTCCTTATCTGTGTATGACACATTCCAAGACCCTCAGTGGATTCCTGAAACTGCAAATAGCACCAACCTCTGTATATACTATATTTTCTATATGCCCCGCAGCATTAGCACATAATACCAGAGTTAATCTGTCTTTTCATGTTTTATGTCATAGTGCCTCCTTTGTATCACTATACTTGCACTTTGATACCATTTATTAAAGTAAAATAAGGGTTTCTTAAACTCAAGTACTATAATGCCTTGATAGTAGATCTGATAAACTGTAATGGCTATGCAGTTGAAGCCAGATTTAAAGATAGGTAGTTAGTGTAGCTAGGTAAATTGGGTCTGATATCGAGTCTAATAAAGAAAATGAAGTCCATAAAGAAAATGGAGTCCAATCTGAGACAGGGAGATTGAAATGTTAATGTCCCCAAGGCCCCTGCCCATCCTAAAGAACTGTTAATGAAGTAGCTCCCAGGAAATAGGGAGGTACACATCAAATCACCCTAGGCCCTTCCTGCCTAGATCACTCCTACCCCGCCCCATAGGCCCACCTGTTTTCCACCTTTTGGCCTTCCCATCTGCATCCCCAATCACATGCAGCATAGAGGGAAATAAACAAGATAAAGGACAGGAATGTAGGAGGACAAAAGAAGACTTTAGATATAAAAGGGATAAGAGGCCATCCTGCAGATTCCTCCTTTTGGATCCCCTTCTTCCTGTGGGGGGTGGGGGATCTTCTCTGGAATCTTTTAATAAAGCCTTTTACTTTCCACTCTACACTTGCCTCCCCATGCTTCTCTGGTGTTATACTTCAGCATTCAGGGAAGCAAGACTCGTCATGGTAACCAGTGGTATCACAGTGACTAACAAGCAGGCAGCATTATAAAGCATGGATATGCTGCATAAATGTATGATTTACATCCTGGTTGGGATGCAAGAGGATGGTGTGAGTTTCAAGGCATCTGTAAATATTTTTAAATAGCTTGCAAAATTGTGCATGTATGTGTGAATGAGCTTTTATGACTGATTAAATCATATTTTAAGTATTATTTGATTCATCATTTTGTATATGAAGCATTTACCTGAGTAAATAGATTCAGTAATTATCTCACTTCTGACCCAAACTTTGGAGTTCAAGAAATCGTGAATAATTTCCATTAATCCTTCCCATATTTCTCACATTGTTCTTCAAATTTATCTTGAAAAGTAATCCAAACTTCTGAAATAAGATAGCTAAGTAAGTACGGGTATTTAACTATTCTTCCTTAAAAAAAAAAAAAAAAAGTTCAGCCAAGTGTGGTGGCAATCTCAGTGGCTTGGAAGGCAGAGACAGGAGGATCTCAAGTTTAAAGCCAGCCTCAGCAAAACCAAGGCACTAAGCAACTCAAGGAGACCCTGTCTCTAAATAAAATACAAAATAGGGCTGGGGATATGGCTCAGTGGCCCAGTGCCCCTGAGTTCAATCCCCAGTACCCCCCCAAAAAATATCTATTTAAGTGAATAAAAATAAATTAGAAAAAAAAATGAATCTATAACCAAACTAAGAATTAGAAAGGGGGACAAGATTAGATGAGAAAATTTGAGGCTTTTCTGAAAGATAAAAACTAGCAGAAAAAAATGGGAGGAATCAAAGCAGAAAAACCATAACCAAAGTAGATGCAGGTGAAGGCTACTAATGAAGTAACATCCTTAAAGATTTCCAACCAGAATTCTGGGTTAGAATCCTGGGCTAACTGCTTCTAGAACTAACATGGGGCTGTCAGGAGGAACAGCAGGGGCTCTACCTTTATTTCCCAGTGTTGTATTTGAGCAAACTTGGTGGGAGAAGTTTGAAATTTAATACCTGATCTGCTAACTATTTGCATTTTTTAAACCTTGACACACTGAATTATTCTCCCCTCTTTGTCAGATGGGGAGACTCCCAACAAGCCACTGTGCCCTCCATGCTGTCCTCACTTATTTCTTCTGTCCTCACCTGTATACCAGAGTATAGTTGTGCCAACAGTTATGCCAGCTCTAGCCACCACACCCCTTTCAGTAATTTCTCTGAACCAGTGTGCAAAGTAGGCTGTGGCTTGCTCTGAGTTGTTCCATGATGAACAGAACAGCAGTTTTCAGTTTGTGCCTAATTTTGAGTTATTCCCTTTTGTAAAGTAGTAGTTTACTATGAATTATTCCATTTTGAGTACAAGTGCCAAGACACAATAATTCCACACCTTGTTTGTATAAGTAAAAAACCACCATTTGCACAGTGCAACCATAAGGTACAAGCTGATAAATAAATTATGCTACTAAAAATGACCACCTGAGAACTTTCTAATTAAATCAAAAGCACACAGATGCATGGGCATATCAAACCCATTTCAGAAAACCAGGCACACAGATTTATCAGTCTCACCAGATGTAACCCCCTCACCTTAATATATAAAAGAAGCACCCCAAGACTGATTTGCAGCAGCACTCACCACCCCACCACCAAACCATATGGCGAATGCATCATGAGGTAGACAGGCAACACCTCTGATTCTCTGTCCCCAGGCTTCAACTCAGTTTAATCTCCCTGCTTTATGTTGTCCACTTTGAGACTCCCTGCAGTCCAGACTCTGGCCTAGAATACATTCCACGCTATGTCAGCTCTGCACCCTGAACAGATTCTTTGGGTGGTTCCTGATCTTATCTGACAACTTGTAGTGACTCTCCCATTTGATTTGCTCTCTTCCTTTATTCTCAGTGCAGCCCCCTAAAAACGTGGAGCCACTTCAACCCTTTCTTAATCTTTCTATAACCTGTATATATAATTGTGTCAAGTGTGCTATGTGACTTGAGTATTGCAGATATTCCAAATTAAGATTGGAATAAAAGAACCTGTGATTGCCCAGGTTATGTCTACCAAGTGACCCTGAATACTCAGTGAATTAAAACCTACAAAACTGAGGTAGCTTGTGAATCCATCGTCATTCAATAAATTCTAACATATGAAATGTTGGTCTATTAAAGGCATAAATCACTCACAACCAGAATATCTCTTTACCATCTCATCATGATGTCAAAACTAATGCCAGTGGGGGAGCCGGACCCCTGGCCATCAATCGCTATTATGATTTTTGCTTCTTTTTTAAATGGAGATGCTCTGGAGGGACATGCACACAACATAAAACTGAGAAATTACCCTACAATTGTAGTGTAAAGTGCCACTGTGTTTGCTAGAGAGGAGGGAGATTAGTAGCAGCTTCAGATAAAAGTTGGTGATGACTGGGACAGTGGGGGAGAGAGCAAGGGCTCATTTCCTCTGCTCATTTGTCTATTATACCTGCGTGCCTCTGTAAAAAATTCAGTGCTCACATTTTGTATTTAAACATTAAAAATGATTACAACTTTTTAAAAGAATTCTAGATTAAGAATCAGAGCAAAAACTGACTATGGACAAGCCAGGACATCTCAAACCTTAATCACTCAAATCATATGGGTTCTTATTAAAATAGAAATTCTGAGATGAGACCAGAGACCCTGCACTCTAACAAGCTCCTTGGTGATATCAATGCTGCTGCTCCATGTATAACACACTTTGAGTCTCAAGGAATAATTCAGCACACATTAAAATTCACCTGGGGACAAGAATGTGGAGGAAGAGCACACTCTTAATTGCTGGTGGGACTGGAAATCTGGAAAGCAGTATGGAGATTTCTTAGAAAACTTAGAATGGAACCACCATTTGACTCAGCTATCCCACTCCTCCATCTATACCTAAAAGACTTAAAAACAGCATACTGCAGTGATGCAGCCACATCATTGTTTATAGTAGTAGCACAATTCACAATAGCTAAACTGTGGAACCAAGCTAGATACCCTTCAATAGATGAATGGATAAAGAAACTGTGGTATATATACACAATGGAACATTACTCAACATTAAAAGATAATAAAATCATGGTATTTGCAGGCAAATGGATGAAATTGGAGAATATCATGCTAAGTGAAGTAAGCCAATCCCAAAACACCAAAGGCGGGATGTTTTCTCTGATAAGTGGATGCTGATCCATAATGGGGGGTGGGAGGGATTGCATGGGAAGAATGAAGGAACTTCGGATAGGGCAAAGGGGAAGGAGGGGGAGGAAGGGGACATGGGGGTAGGAAAGATGGTGGAATGAGATGGACATCATTACCCTAGGTACATGCATGATGACACGAATGGTGTTACTCTATTTTGTGTACACCAGAGAAATGAAAACTTGCACTCCATTTGTGTACTATGAATCAAAATGCTTTTGGCTGTCATGTGTAACTAATTAGAACAAATACACAAATTAATTAAAAATTTAAAAATTCACCTGGGGAGTGTAGATCAAAGGGCACTTGCCTATCTTGCACAAGGTCTTAGATTTGGTCCCCAGCACTACAAAAATAAATAAATAAATAATTACCAGGGGAGCTTTTTAAAATTCTACAGGTTCCAGCCTTTACCATTTAAATCGGAATATAAAAAGGTAGAAATATAGAAGGGTAGAATCAGGTGTAAGTATTTTTCAAAGATCCAAGTTTATTCCAAAGTGCATAAAAGTTTAGGAACCACTAGACCAATCAATAGTAAGTTAAAAGACTGCATGATCTATGGTAACTAAGATATACTCCTCTCACCCACCCACTCTTTTTTGAATACAAGGCAGCTGTTTAGGACATTTTCATGTGATAAAGCTATGATTATTCTTTACACAAAGTGGAGATCCACCCTGTTGGTGAGAACAAGAAGAAAGAGGGAGACATGCCTCCTGGCGCATATACAAAATCTGGAGACAAAACCTAAACAGAAAGTGATTCCAAATCACAACAGCGTTTTGGGAGGAGGCACTTAACCCAGAAATGAGAGACCTAACAATCCTTCATCTCTAGAGACAAACCTTCCTCAACTAATACTTCTCTGCTCACATTCTATGCATACACATGACTGCAATTAATCCTATGAAAATATTGCAACACATTACTAACAAAAAAATTAATATTCAAAAGATATTTTTAAAATCCTAAAAGAAGACAAAAACAATTCTTAAAAAATGAACAAAAGGCATAAACAGGAATTTTTCCAAACATGAAACACAACCTATAAATATAGAAAAGCTGTACAACCTTGTTAATAATCAAGTAAATGCAAATTAAAACTATAAGATACAATTTCATACCACAAGATTGGCAAGAAAAAATTAATGGAAATTAATAAGTGTTGAGAAGAATATAAAGCAACAAGAATTTTTATCCTTTATTTTTATCCTTTTATCCACTGTGGAGGTGGCACAATCACTTTGGAAAACAGTAAAACTGAACTAGTTAATGTTTATCATTAAGAATATACAGTAGGGGGCTGGGATTGTGGCTCAGCGGTAGAGCGCTCTGAGAGCACACAGGCGACCGGGGTTGGATCCTCAGCACCACGTACAAATAAAACGCATTGTGTACAACTAAAAGCAAATAAATAAAAATATTTTAAAAATATATACAGTAGGGGAGCTGGGGTTGTGGCCCAGTGGCAGAGCACCTGCCTCACACATGTGAGGCACTGGGTTCGATCCTCAGCACCACATAAAAATAAATAAACAAAATAAAGATATTGCATCCATCTATAACTTAAAAATATTGAAAAAAAAAAGAAAGATATACAGAAGGGGCTGAAGATATAGCTCAGTTGGCAGAGTGCTTGCCTCACATGCACAAGGCCCTGGGTTCAAACCCTATATTAATTAATTAATTAATTAGTTGCAGTGAAGAGCCTGTAATTCCAGAGGCTCAGGAAGTTGAGGCAGGAGGGTCAGTAGTTCAAAGCCAGCCTCAGCAAAAGCAAGGTTCTAAGCAACTCAGTGAGACCCTGTCTCTAAATGGAAAAATAATAATAATAATAATATTCAGTAGAGAAACTTTTGCACAAGGGTGTCAGGAAAAATGTATAAAAATGTTAATAGCAGCAAAATTCATAAGAGCAAAAACTGGAAATAACCTTTTATGTCTATTGATAGAATACAAATAAAAATAGCAATAATAATAATATACTAACAAACAGCTGTGAAGCTATCATTATTTGCCAAGCAATACTGTAGTGTGTGTGTTTGTGTGTGTGTGTGTGTGTGTGTGTGTGTGTGTATTTAACCTATTCTCACAACTCCATGATATAGGTACAATTATTATCTTCATTGTAAAATGAGAAAACTGAAGTTGAAAGAGAATTACAGGTATGCCCAAAGTATAAACCAAGTGAGTCACCATTTAAACCCAATCCATTACTCACAAAGTAATGGATTAGAATTCACATCTGTTTTCATAATGTGACCCCCACCACCACCACACCAACATCATTAGCATCAGCTGGGAACCTGTTAGAAAAAGGTGGAACCCAGTAATTTCTATTTTAATAAGACTTCCAGGTGATTCTGATGCACAGTGAAGTTTGAGAACCACTAGACTATACCAGTATTTATAATTATAAAAAAGAGGTAGTCATTCCATGTAGGAGAGAGGTGTTTTTACTAAGTAATGGTGAGCTATTTTTTTAATTAATAATAATAAAGTTGAATTCTTATTTCACTTCTTACAGCAATACATATTTCAAATGAAACAAAGATTTAAAATATTAATTTAATAAAAAATAAAATGTTAAATATTAAAAATATTAATAAAGCTATTTATGTCCAAAGAAGAGAAAACTGAGAAGTGAATTTGTTTATAATGTCTGGGTAAAACACTAAAGCCATAAATGAAAAAGACTGATTCATTTAAATTACAAATGTAAAATATTTATGTGAAGGGGGAAAATCTTAACCCTTGCCCTCAAAAGAAGAATCAGTTATTATGACATTAAGATGGATCTCAATTTTCAGCAGGTTATACTCTGATCTACCCTAAAGAGTTTCCTAAACAAATATCTGAAAGAGAACCCTTTCCCTTTATCTCTAGCTTCCAGCTCAAACCTATTGATAGAATACTCATAATCCACTGACAGTTACCATTAACTTCAAATTGTTCTAACTGCTTTCTCCAGAAACCTCCACATACATACAACCAGCCCAGATGATTTCATAAACCTACTCAAATAGGTAATTCATTATTATAATTAGGATGTCCCTAAATTTGTCAAGGCTCTAAGGCCTTCCCCTTAGTAGACAAATTAAATGCTTCAAGTTCCTGTTCCAAATAATCATGGGAAGGCCAGTACCCTACTCCCACCCTAATATTCCCAAAGATTATCTGTGGAGATAAGAAAGCCTATCTTCTACCTTTAATCACATTTTGCTCTGAACCTCTGAATTCTTAGTGTTCCCTCACTATCTTATCTCTTACAACTGCTGTTCGCTTTTCACCCTGATCTTCCATGAGAAACATCTAACCACTATGCCTTTGCTCTCAATAGCATGGCAACAGGCTGATATTGATGTTTTAATTATCATAAAGTATATTTATGATAGTAAATAACCTGAATTTGAATGTCAGATGTAAAATTATTACAATACTTTATCAACTTCAACGACAGAGAATGTATTACTATGTGCCTCTTCCCTAGAGTACTGACTGCCATTTTTATGAGATCCATTCTTCTTCTCAAAAGTTCTTATTTCATCTCCATTACTCTAGTCCAAAATAAGTCCTTCATCCACTGTCTGCCTAGCGGCTCACAATGAATTTTTAATTAGCTCTTAACAGAGTAGTTCTTTTTCACCCTGTATTCTTTAGGAATCATTAAAACTGATATATCCAGCCGGGCGCGGTGGCGCACGCCTGTAATCCCAGCACTTTGGGAGGCTGAGTCAGAAGGGATCGCGAGTTCAAAGCCAGCCTCAGCAATGGCAAGGCACTTAGCAACTCAGTGAGACCCTGTCTCTAATAAAATACAAAAAAAAAGGGCTGGGGATGTGGCCCAGTGGTCTAGTGCCGCTGAGTTCAATCCCCGGTACCAAAAAAAAAAAAAAAACAAAAACAAAAACTGATATATCCTATATCCTTTAAGTATGGGGAAGAAGAAAAAGTCCTAATATTTTAAATGAGTATGAAATTTCATCAACTGTAAAAAATGACTCTAACCACTCTATTTAAGTTTTACTCTTTTTTTAAAAAAAATGTAGCAAGAATCAATATGGAAGGACAGAAGTTATCTGGCTCCACTGGCCACCCCCACAGAAATCATACTAGGCAAAAATTTCTACGTAAATACCCCAGAACTTGACAACAGGCTGAGACATACCTTTGTACTACCCAACCAGGGAAGACAACCTGCAGTCATGCCCAGAGTCAATTACATAGCCCAACCAGCAACTCTGGCTGACAGAAGATTGCAACCTGTGGTCTCACCAGACCATAGAACACAGCTAGCAGTATCATTCAGCCCCAGAGCACAAGAAGCAATCCAACCCAACTAGAAAACCCAACACAAGGTCTGCCATTACAGAATTACCGCCAAATGGTCCATCCAGAATCCTAGGTTAAGTTAATAGTAAAGGTTCATCACCACCAAAGAACACTGGCAAAGGCTGAAAGAGGTGGGCATTTCCTTGGATACACAGACATCAATAAGCACATAAGGATTGTGAAAAAATCAAGGACATATGACTCCAGCAAAAGAAACTAAAAAGCTCCAGTAAAAGGTCTGGTAGAAATGAAGATCTATGAAATGACTGACAAAGAATTCAGATTAATCCTCTTAAAGAATTTCAAGGAATTCTAAGAACATGTGGATAGAAAACTAAATGATATCTGGGAATCAATTTGTGAACAAATGAGACATTTGACAAATAAATATAAACAATAAAAATCCTAGAGATAACACAATATCAAGTGGGAAAAAAATCAATAGAAACCTTCAACAGCAAACTTAAGCAAGCAGAAAAAAACAAAAGCAATGAGCTCAAAGTAGAAATTTTGAAATTACCTAATATGTAGGATACTTGAAAATTCTTAATAAGAGAAGCAAAATGAAAAAAAAAAATTAAAAGGCCTATCAGAATTACAAGAAACCATAAAATTGTCATTTACACAAAAGAAAGAAAAAGGCTCAAAGACTGAAAATTTCCCAAATCTGAGAAAAGATAATAATGTCCCTGTGCAGGAAGCTCAGAGGTCACCAATCAAGTTCAAACCAAAGAGAAGTTCACCAACCAAAAATGACAATATACTAAAACATATGGTATGCAGCAAAGGAAGACCTAAAATGGAAATTTATAGGAATAAATGCATGTATCAAAAAAGAAAGGAGGCCAGTGTGGTGGTGCACACCTATAACCCTAGCAGCTGGGGAGGCTAAGGCAGTAGGAAGGCAAGTTCAAAGCTAGCTTCTGCAACTTAGTGAGGCCCTAAGCAACTCAGTGAGACCCTGTTTCTGAATAAAATACAAAAAAGGGCTAGGGATGTGGCTCAGTGGTTAAGTGCCCCTGGGTTTGACACCTAGTACCCAATAAGAAAAAAAGAAAGACCTCAAGTAAATAATGTAACATTATACTTCAAAGAACTAGAAAAATAACAGAAGAAATAAGGAAATAAAGTTCAGAGCAGAAATAAATTAGAGACTATTAAACAAGATGAAGAAAGAATATTGAAAGCAGTAAGAAATAAAACTATATCACATGCAAGAGAGCCCTAATCCAGCTTTCAGAAGATTTCTTTTATTTTCTTTTTCTCTGGGAAAGGGGTAATCCAAGATTGAACTCAGGGGCACTCGACCACTGAGCCATATCCCCAGCCTTATTTTGTATTTTTATTTAGAGATAGGGTCTCCCTGAGTTGCTTAATGCCTTGTTTTTGCTGAGGCTGGCTTAGAACTCACAATCCTCCTGTCTCAGCCTCCCGAGCCACTAGGATTACAGGTGTGCACCACTGTGCCCAGCCAGAAGATTTCTTAACAGAAACCCGGCGATCCAGTAAAGAGTAGGATGATATTCAAACTCGGAGGATGGGGTGGGGGAGAGGGAATCCCAACCAAGAAAATAATACCTGGGAAAACTGTCCATCAAAAATAAGGGAGATGGGGCTGGGGTTGTGGCTCAGCAGTAGATCGCTCACCTAGCATGTGCGTTGCCTGGGTTTGACCCTCAGCACTGAGTAAAAATTAACACATTGTGTACAACTAAAAGCAAATAAATAAATATTTTTTTTAAAATAAGGGAGAAATAAAAACTTTTCCACACAAGCAAAAGCTAAAGGAAGTTCATGACCACTAGGCTGGTCTTACAGAAATTGCTAAAGGGAATTCTTAAAGATGAAACAAAATGCTGCCACTTAATAAAAGATTTGAAAGAAAAAAAAAAAAAAACAATGTTATAAGTAGTACTAATTATACCCAGAATTCTAATTCTGTAAAGGCAGTGTGTAAAATAATTTTATCACTACTGGAAAGATTCTAATAACCATTAGAAACAACTATAGCTACAATAAGTTGTTAAGGAATACAAATTACAAAAATATATAAATGTTGACATCAAAACTGTAAAAGGTGGGAGAGAAGGAATGAAAGTGTAGTTTATGTATGAGATTAAAGTGATGTTATTACCAATTAAAGTAGGCTGTTTTATGGATAAGACCTCATGTAACCTCATGGTAACCAAAGGGTCAAGCCTAAAGTTGCTTAAAGTATAAAAAGTATTAAGTAAAGTGTAAAAAGAAAGCATTTAAAGTATACCCATACCCAGAATAATTAAGCCACAAAGGAATACAGCAATGGAGGAACAAAGAAATAAAGGACCAAAACAAACAAACCAAAAAAATCAGAGATCAAATTTCAAAATGGCAGTAGCAAGTTCTTACCTATCAATAATGACTTAAACGTAAAGGAATTGATTATCCAATAAAAAGACACAGAATGATTAAATGGATTTGAAGGCAGGGCAGAGTTCAGCCCACAGGTTACCTACTAAAAGAGATCTGTTTTACAAGTAAGGACACACATGGACTGAAAGTGAAGGGACAGAGAAAGATATTCCACACCAATGAAAAGGGAAAGAGCAGGGGTAGCTATACTTACATCAGACAAAATAGACTTTAAGTCAAAAGCTATAAAAAGCCTGCACGGTGGCTCACGCCTATAATCCCAATGGCTCAGATGGCTAAGGTAGAAGGATCTTGAGTTCAAAGCCAGCCTCAGCAAAAGTGAGGCACCAAGCAACTCAGTGAGACCCTGTTTCTAAATAAAATACAAAATAAGGCTGGGTATGTAACTCAGTAGCTGAGTGCCCCTGAGTTCAATCCCCAGTACAACAACAACAACAACAA
Organism: Tamias sibiricus; assembly: GCA_025594165.1. NCBI lineage: Eukaryota > Metazoa > Chordata > Mammalia > Rodentia > Sciuridae > Tamias > Tamias sibiricus. The sequence continues at coordinate 131,007,038 of CM046660.1, forward strand.
CAACAACAACAAAAAAGCTATAACAAGAGACAAACAGGGTCATACATAATGACAAAGGGCTTAATTCTGGGCTGGGGCTGTAGCTCAATGGCATAGTGCTGACTGGCATGTGTGAGGCACTGGGTTTGAGCCTCAGCACCACATTATTTTAAAAAGTAAATAAAATAAAGGCATTCTGTCCATCTACAACATAAATATTTTTTAAAAGGGCTTAATTCACCAAGAAGACATAACAATTAAAAATACATATGCACTCAACCTCAGAGCACCTAAATATATAAAGCATCTATTATGCTTTATTTATTATGATCTGAAAGGAGAGATGGATTGCAATACTACAATAATAGGGGACTTCAAATCTCCACTTTTATCAATGGGCAGATCATGTAGGCAGAAAATCAATCAGGAAATATTGGACTTGAATTATATTTTAGACCTAACAGACATACAGAGAACATTTCATCTAACAGCAGCAGAATGCACATTTCTTTCAAGAGTACACAGAATATTCTCCAGAGCAGATCATACATTATGCTATAAAGCAAATCTGAGAAAATTTAAGAGGACTGAAATCATACTATCAAGTACCATTTTGGATCACAATGGCAAAACTAAAAATTACTTATAGGTGAAATCTTGGAAAATATATAAATACATGGAAACTAAACAGTAAGTTCCTAAACATATAGTGGATCACAGAAAAAAGCAAAAATAAAATTAAAAAATACCTTGAAATAAGCAAAAATGAAAATATACCACAATCTATGAAATGCAGCAAAAAAGCAGCCTTAAGAGGGAAATTTATATGGATAAATGTTTGTATCAAAAAAGAAAGAAGATATCAAATAAATAACCTAACATTATACCTCAAAGAACTAAAAAAGAACAAAGTTAGGAAAAGGAAAGAAAGTTTGGAGCAGAAATAAATGAAATAGAGACTATTATAATGATAGAAAAATAAACGCAATAAAACAGAGTTTATATTTTGCAAAAAAAAAAGCAAAATCACAAATCCTAAACTAGGACAACTAGGAAAAATAGAAGGATGACTCAAATAAATAAGATCAGAAATTAAGAAAGAGACATTACAACTGATACCAAGAAATACAAAGGACCATAAGAAATTACTAAAAACAATTGTATGCCAACTACTGTTTTATCTTGAAGAAATGGGTAAATTCCTAGATATATAAACTGACACAATTGAATCATGAAGAAATAGAAAATCTGAACAGACTGATAACAAATACAGAGATTTAATTAATAACAAAAAGTCTGCCAGGCTGTAATTGTACAAATGAAAATAAATCTAGTTGATAATAGCTTTTAAAACATTAGCATATTTCACTGGGCATGGTGACACATGCCTGTAATCCCAGTGGCTGAAGAGGCTAAGATAGGAGGATCTGAAGTTTGAGGCTAGCCTCAGCAACTTACCAAGGCCCTCAGCAAATTAGTGATGCCCTATCTCAAAATTTTTAAAAAGTTTTTAAATAAAGAAAGGGGGATATAGCCCAATGGTAAAATGCCCTTGAGTTCAATCCCCAGTAATAGTCCCCCCCAAAAAAATAAATGGATGGGCTAAAGATATAACTATAAGCCCTGAAACTAAAACATAGGGGGGAAAGCTTCTCAACTTTGATCTGGCCATGATTTTTCTGCCCAAAATCATAGGCAACTAAAAAAACTTCTGCACAGAATGGGAGCAAATACTTACCACAAGCACGTCAGATAGAACACTAACCTCAAGGATTTATAAAGCTCTCAAAAGCATTAACACCAACAAAACAAATAAGCCAATCAATAAATGGGCCAAGGAACTAAACAGACACTTCTCAGAAGATGATATGCAAATAATCAACAAATATATGAAACAATGTTCAACATCTCTAGCGATTAGAGAAATACAAATCAAAACTACTCTAAGATTTCATCTTACTCCAGTCAGAATGGCAGCTATCAAAAAAAAGAAACAACAATAAATGCTGGCAAGGATGTGGGGGAAAAGGCACACTCTTACATTGTTGGTGGAACTACAAATTGGCGAAGCCAATCTGGAAAGTAGTATGGAGATTCCTAGGAAAACTTGGAATGGAACCAATATTTGACCCAGCTATCCCACTCCTTGGCCTATTCCCAAAGGACTTAAAAACAGCTTACTACAGGGACACGACCACATCAATGTTTATAGCAGCACAATTCACTTTAGCTAGATTGTAGAACCAACCCAGATGCCCATCAGCAGATGAAGGGATAGGGAAACTTTGGTATATATACACAATGGAACACTACTCAGCACTAAAAGATAATAAAATCATGGCATTTGCAGGTAAATGGATGGAGTTGGAGAAAATAATGCTAAGTAAAGTTAGCCAATCCCAAAAAACCAAAGGTCGAATGATCTCTTTGATATGAAGATACTAACTTATAAAGGCAAGGGAGTGGGGATGAGAGGAATGAAAGAGCTTTAAATAGAACAAAGGGGGGGGGAGGAGAGGGGGAAAGGGGATAGGAATAATGGCAGACTGAGTTATCCATGATTACCCTAAATACATGTATAAAGACATAATTGTTGTAAAAATACTTTATAGAAAAACAGCAACATGTATAACAAATTAGAATTAAAAAATAGAAAATAAAATAAAATTCAAAAAGTAAAAAAAAAAACTTCTGCACAGCAGAGGAAACAATTAGCAAAATCAAGAGACAACCCACAGAATGGGAGAAAATATTTGCAAACTATAAATTTCATAAGGGATTAATGTTTAAAGTAAGTGAAGAACGTAACAACTCAATAACAAGGAAACAAATAAGCTTATTTTTTAAATAGGGAAAGTAGCCAAACAGATGAGATGTCTTCTCAAAAGAAAAAATAGAAAAGCCTAATGGGTGCAGAAAAAAAAATGTTTGATATCACTAATTATGAGAAATAAAAACGGAAACCACCACAAGATATCATCTTATACCTGTTAGAATGGCCTTTATCAAGATGATGGTAAGGATGTGGAGAAAAGGAAACTCTTACACATCGTTGGTAGGATTGAAAAATGGTACAGCTATTATGGGAAACAGTATATAATTTCCTTGAAAATTAAAAGATATACTATATGATCCAGCAATCTCAGCAATTTCTGTGTACACACACAAGATAATGAAATCAGTATCTTGAAGAGATAGATATCTGCACTCTCATATTCATTGAAGCATATTCACAATAACCTGATATAGAATCAACCTAAGTGTCCATTGATGGATGCATGAACAAAGAAAATGTGATATGTACATACTATGGAATATTATTCAGCCTAAAAAAGAAGGAAATCTTTTCATTTTGCAATAACATGGATGAACCTGAGGACATTATGCTAAAATATGCCAGGCCCAGAAAGACAAATACTTCATGATCTCACTTGAGATAAAACTCAAAGAGAAGCAGAGAGTATTGCCAGACTAGGACATGGGGAAATGGGGAGGTGTTAATCAAAAGGTACAACATTTCAGCTAGATAGTATAAGATCTGGAGTAAGGCTCTCAGCAACTTAGTGAGACCCTGTACAACCTAATGTACAACATGGTGATTATCACTAATACTGTATGGCATACATAAAATTTGCTATGAAAAAAGATCTTAAATGTTCTTACCACAAATGAAGAAAAAAAAAAGGATGACTAGAAGTGATGGAAGGAAGGCTAATTAGCTTGATTATGTTAATCATTTCACAATATATACATACATTAAAGTATGTTGTATACTGTACACACATATGATTGGTATTTGTCAACTGTGCCTCAACAAAACTGAAACAAAAATGGTTAGTATTTGAGGTGATGGAGGGTTAATGAGCTTGATTGCAGCAATTATTTCACAATGTACTTGTCCTTTATATCAAATAATACTGTATACCTTAAAATATGTAATTATTATTTATCATTTATATCTCAATAAAGCCTGAGATTTTTTAAATTAAAAAAATCAGAGAACCAACAAAAGATAGAATGATTTTTCTCTCTTCTCCAAAATAACCAAATTCTAATTTGTTTCAAACTCAAATGACACTGTCACCTCCAAAATTCAGAAAATGCATAAACACACATTTATATGTATAATTCAACAGTCTCTAAGGATGCTTGAGTTCAGAAGTAATGTTTACTATGATGCACAGGAGCTTAAGGATCAACATACTTATGGGTTCATTCTACCTAAAAACCTTTTTCTAAGAATAGATATTTCCTCCTTGCAAATAACAAGGGGAAATATACAAAAATAGATTACAATGAGGTTAATTATTTTGGCCATTTCAAGAGCAGTTTACTTCTTGCTTGCAAATAATTTGCAAATAAAAAGCAGTGGAGTTTGGTTTAATACCAGTGCCATTAAAAATTTTGGTTATTGAACTAACTTTTCTTTCTTGTTTTTCTCTTCTTTTTCCTTTTTTTGCCTCAGAATACTTTCGACTTGATCCTTTTGCACTTTCCAAAGCCATTTACCCTTCAATAGACCCCTGAATCTTAAGTTTTAGATCAATATTTCATCTGTGACCTAGGCTTTAGTGCCACTCAGTGTTCAAATCAAAGAACTGCAGCAAGTCAAACCACCAAATATGTCATAATTTAGTCTGTTGCAACCTCAAAATATTTCCTCAGGATTTAAAGACATGAATGTGAAGTCTCTGATCCCTGACTGCTTTACTCGCCTGACATAGGAGCAAGATGGGGAAATCCACCACACACTACATACCTGTTGGGACTTCACTTGGGGAAGACTGGGGAATGAATGCCAGAAATTTGGTTTTGTTCTTCCTCAGTTTGAATCTTCTAGTACTGTGCCATGTCTCCAAATGGATATTGACTTGCTGAAGGCAGAACAAGAAAAAAGTCCAACCATTGAGGAAAAATACCCTAACTGTAAGCCTCCCACTTACAGAAAACCAAAACTATTAGTGGAAGTTTATAAAAAAAATACTGAAATTAAATTATCAATTATTGAGAACTAGGTTATATAATCTTAATTGTTAAATAAGATAAAATAAGAAAATTGGTATCTTTTTAAAATTTTTTATTATTCTAATTTGTTATACATGTTTGCAGAGCACATTTCATTTCATATTACATATAAAGAGCACAATTTTTCGAGTTGCTGGTTTAATATAAAGTATTTTTACAACAATTGTGTCTTCATACATGTATTTAGGGTAATCATGGATAACTCAGTCTGCCATTATTCCTATCCCCTTGCTCCCTTCCCTCCCTCCCCCCTCTTTGTTCTATTTAAAGCTCTTTCATTCCTCTCATTCCCTCTCTCTTGCCTTTATAAGTTAGTATCTTCGTATCAAAGAGATCATTCGACCTTTGGTTTTTGGGGATTGGCTAACTTCACTTAGCATTATTTTCTCCAACTCCATCCATTTACCTGCAAAATCTATGCCAGTAGAGTGCTAAAATTTTCATTGGGTGGAAAAAAGAAAAAAAGAAAGAATTGAAAGATGAACACTGAATGATTATGTTTCAAAAGAATGAATTAAAAAAACAAGAGAGGCATTTTGCAAAAGAAGAAAACACATCAGAAAGAATAACAAATAAAAAGGCAAATATTAATTTGGAGACGTAAAAGAAAAGCAAAAAAGATAAAATTGTACAGAAAATGAGATGAGAAAATTAACACAGAAATTATGAATAAAACAACCATTCAAGAATTTTCCTGATACAAAATAATGTTTGTTTATTCAATGGCAACTTCTTCCAACCATATGAAAATAATGAAAGTTCTTTAAATTAAAAAAAAAGTTTACATGAAAATAATATTATTGATGCTCAATAATATTGAAAATTGAAAATATTATTGATAACTTATTGATGGTTATCAATTGGAGCCAAAATAATCGCCCATTGTGTTCCATTCATTAGAAGTTGGAGAAGGAGGGCTGGGGTTGTGGCTCAACGGTAGAGCGCTCACGTAGCATATGTGCAACCCGGGTTCGACGTAAAATAAAAAGGCATTGTGTACAACTAAAAGAAATAAATCAATATTGTTTAAAAAAAGAAGTTGAAGAGGATTAAAAGATCAAAATTTCTTCTTGGCAAACCTGTAATGGTGCTTTAAAACAAAAATCTACATGAAGCAAGAGGAAATTTTACACTAACTTTTCTTGAAAAAGTTCAAATATCTATATTGTAGAAAATTAAAATATATTCTATTCATATTCCCAGTAACAGAGAAAACTGCTGTTAACACTTTGGTATACACCTTTCCATCCATGAGAATGAAGGGAAGTGCAACTTAAAGATTTGTTTATCACTAACTGTACAACCTCTCTATGCCTCAATTTATCTGTAAAATAAACATAATAACAATAACTAGTTCTTTGGAAGAAATGTGGACTGGCACATACTATGTTCTCTTTTATACTTAAGGGCTCTTTGGAAGATGATCTTCACCCTGGGTTCACCAGATGTATTACACCATTGCTCCCAGTTGTCAGTCACCTTTCAATCTTGTTTCTAGTAGATTTTGGCAGACAGAAACTTTAGGATTTTTTTTTGTAGTAAATCTATCACTCTTTTCTTCAGGATATTTGCCTTTGGTATCATGCTTAGAAAGGCAACAGATTTAAAGAAGGAGTAAAGATAGTACAACTTTTTCAGGAAAGCAAAATATATCTGGCAAGTGTGTTATGAACAAGAACAAAATCCAGCATGTCTCTCCTCATGCACCTCTACTAAGCACGCACCATTTTTAAGTAACTTCATCTGAAAACAAATGCATACAAATCACAATGCCAAATCATCACAAAAAACTTCCAGTGTTATGGCCTTGATTTCCCTGCTTTGTCTGGATCTTGATCTTTGGCTTAAGTAAGAAATTGCAAATGTATGTAATTATAAATGTGCCATAGTAAATGAAAATTAAATTCCTCTTTTTTACCAATTTGCCACGTGATTGTGAAATGTTAAAATAATATTAATTATTCTACAAATCCAGGAACTTACAGAATCACTCATATCTCAGGAAATTTGGCTTGTGAGTTCAAGTTCGTTCAGCAAATATAACATGAAAACTTTCAAGCTTACTTTAAACAAAGTAAATCCCTAATAACTTAGTGAGATGCTGATCTTTAACTAAGATGACATTTTCCATCCAGCAGAGGACAGTACTTACAAGCTTACATTCCAAACTATGAACTAGTTCTTGCACGTCTCACACAATGCCATTATTTATCATGGTCTTGTTATACAGATAGTATGTAGTCAATAAATAGCTCTGAATTAAAACAGTAAACAGAAAAATATTATTGAAATTTAAAACTATTTTTCAAATTTAAATTAATACCAACTCAGTTTTAATATCTAAAATATTTTAATATCTAAGCATTTTATAAGTAAATGTTCAGTTCAATATTATGATTTCACTTATCATTCATATAGAAGTTCAAACCAAAAAGTTACCAGTAGCCATATAGAGATCATGTGTTTTAATTTTTATAAGGAACTGAATTCAAATGAGCCACTTTGGAAACTACATTAACAGTACATTAACAGTAGCAATTTTTTATGCTACATTAAAAAACCAACTACTACATTTAAAATATTAGTATTCTTATCATATGATATTAGAGGTGATTTTTCCCTCTTTTATAGTTAAAAAATTGTTTAAAACTCAGAATCATAAACAAGACTACTGGTTTTCTCAAAGTCACAAACAAGTAAGCAACAGCATATCAGTGATAAAATTTTTCTTAGTCTGCTACTCTATCCACCACAGTATATAATTTCTGCCATAAACATCTTAAAATATGTAGAAAGTCATAAGAATTGCTAATACTACTTTTCAGCACTGTCATATTTTGTCCGCTGAGCCAAACATACCAGATGTCTTTAAATAAAAGATTTAGACAGCATAAAAATAAAGTGTTATTATATATGGGATTTTTTAAAAATATACCAATACATTAGGGATACCATAAGGTTTGGATATATGCTATTATAGAAGAGGGAAAGATTTGGCCAATACTAATATGATACCTACAGATAAGGGGAGGTAGTGACCACAGGTATAGAGGATGAGGAAGAACACAATTTAAAAAATCATTGTAACACTTGACATGATAAAATATATTTTATCTAACATAATGAGCTAGAACCATACACATTCCCATTTTAGGGGGAAAATATGAATATTTTGTTTCCCAAAATTAATATATTCCCATCCTGCACAATTCTAGATTCAATGAAAAACCACTGTTGTTGAATAAGCTAAAATGATTATAAAAGGGTGAGTGGATGGTGAGGTGACCATTAAGATTAACTGGGTGCTACTGTATTCAGGCACACACACATTCTCATGGCTAGTGAAGACAAACTGTCTATGAGAACAGATTTGCAACAATAGCTTCATTCTGGGCTGCACTCGCATCTGTTACATTTACACATTTCTATCTAGTAACTGGAGATGTTTAAGCAAACATATCTTCCCCCCTGCTTCTAACTACAGATGATCACATAGAAAAAGGTAGAAAAGACAGATGAAAGCCAAGCAGAAGGTCTTACATCCAGCTCATGTAAAAGGATATTATAGAATACAGATAGTCATAGATACAAAGTTCTTTATTTTTAAATGTCACTCAAATAGCTTAAAGATTACTCTCCATTTCCTACATAAGTGTTATACCTCCTCAGCATGACAAAACATACTAAAGCCCTCCCCACCCTATCCCTAACCAATATCTTCAGCCTTCTCTAACATTCATACACACAAACTCCTTTTCACATCAATGCTTAACATTCCCCTAACCTCACAAAAAAATTGTTTCTCTGCCTTTATCAAACCATTTATTTTGCCTAGATCGTCTTCTCCCAGTTAACCTAGAGAATTTCTACTAATGCTTTAGGACTCAGTTCACCTATCATATTATAATTATTTCCTTATTTGGGTTTATCCTCCCCTGAACTAAACTTTGGAGCTGTTAACAGGCAAAAATCATCTTGTTTTTCCTTATATTCTTAGCACCAATACAGTGTTAGTTATAAATGTTGGCTAAATGCTGAATGAATGAAAAAGAACTCAATAGGACTCAGAGTTCTTTTTTTTTGCTTTTAGTAGAACCACAATCTGTTTGCCTTTTCTCTTTCTTTTCTCCTTCCGCACCACTATCCCATTCTTGTCCATAAGAACTCTTAACCTCAGCAGCAAATAAAAGATCTTTTCTATTTTAAGACATTAAAAGACACATTATTCAAGGAAGAGGGAGTAAATGTCCTTTTCCTATTCCTCCTTCTAAGTACATCTAAAAACTCTGGACATGATATAAAGCAAACAGATTCTGAAAGGTGGAGAGAAGAAAGCAGACTGGTTAGAAATATCAAAACCCAAGGGATGACATAGTATATGTTCCTTGGGTTTTCTTTTGCTTCATATATCCCAGACTGACAGCTAAAAAGCCAGAAACATGAAAACATTAATAGATACAGTGTAATAGCCTCCTCCCCCAAAAAAATCTTTCTCTCTCTAGCTAAAAGCCCAGGAAAAGAACCATCTAGTGAGAAAGAAGAGAATTGCTCTATTCTAGCCATTTAACAATAGAAGGGGAAAACACTATAGCTCCATTCCCATCCATGTCCACAAAGACCAAGTGGGTAGCCTAGACTTCCACCCTTAGGAGACAGTAAAGAGTTATTCCAACACCCTCAGCAGAATGATGTCAAAGAAGGCCAAGGAGGGTGATGGGACTTTCATCCCTACTAGCCAATAATGTGATCTTCCCTACAGTATGAGTAGAGACCCCATGAGTAGCCAGGACTTTCACTAGCACCCAGAAATAAGGAGATACCCTTCCCACCCTACTGAGGTATTGTTAGAGGAGGCTTAATAGAGAATCAGGACCTTCACCATCACCCAGCAATAATGAGGCCACCCTCACCACAGTGTCAGTGAAGACCATGCTGGGTTATGCTGGGCATGGTGGTGTATATCTATAATCCCAGCAGCTTGGGAAACAGTGGCACTCACCTGTAATCCCAGCTACCTGGGCATCAGCCTGAGCAACTCAGCAAGACCTTGTCTCAAAATAAAAATTTAAAAAGGACTGGAGATAAAGCTCAGTGGTAGCACACTTGCCTAGCAAGCACAAACCTCTGAATTTAATCCCCAGTACAGCAGAAAAAGTAAATGTTAAAAAGGGAAGGTCTTTCCACCATTTCAACAATTAAATCAAATGTAAATAATAAATACACAAATCAAAAGATAATTTTCTAAGTGCATTTTAAAACATGACCCAACTATATCCTGTCTATAAGAAAATCACTTCAAATTACAGGCAGATTGAAAGTAAAAAGCAAGGGACTATATATCATGCAAATGATAATCAAAGAAAAGCAGGAACAGTTATGTTAATATCTAGTAAAGTAGTAAATTTCAAAACAAGGAAAATTATCAAAGAGAGAGAGAAGAAACAATTGTAAAAGATAGACATAATAAAAAGGGTCAATCCACCAAGAACAGAAATCCTAACTTGTTATAAACTAAACAACAGAGCTGACAGGAAAAATAGAAAAATCCACAATTATAGAGACTCCAATGCTCCCTCTGAAAATTTGATACACTAATTAGAAAAGTAACATTATGTGAAAGAACTCACAACACCATCAACCCATAGGATCTAATCCACATTTACAGAAGATTCCAACCAACAAGAGTAGAATACACATTCTCAAATGCCCAAGGAACATATATGCCAAAGAGAATATACATACTACATTTTGACCATTAAACAAATCTCAACAAATTTAAAAGAACTGAAACAATGCGGAGTATGTTCTCTGACCACAATAGGACCAAACTAGAAACCAAAACCACAATAATAGGAAAATTTCCAAAACTGTGGAAATTAAACTATAGGCTTCTACACAATCTCTGGGTAAAAAAATACATCTCAAGAAAATAAAATTCTCATACATGGAAATGAATGAAAATGAAAATACAGCATATCAAAATTAGTTGAACACAGCTAAACAGTGATGAAAGAGAAATTTATTATTTTTTATTTTATTTGTTCTTCTTAGTTATATGTGACAATAAGTAAATTTTGACATATTTATATAAACATGAAGTATGTCTTATTTTATTTAGGATCCCAGTCTTGTAGATGATGTGGAGATTCACTGAGGTGTATTCATATATGTACATATGAAAGTCATGTTAGATTCATTCATTCTACTGTCTTTCCTATTCCTATCCCCACTCCCTTCCCTTCATTCTCCTTTGTCTAATCCAATGAATTACTATTTTTCCCCCACCGTTTGTTGTGTGTTAATATCCACATATCAAAGAGAACATCTGACCTGGGGTTTTGGGGGATTGGCTTATTTCATTTAGCATGATAGTCTCCAGATCCACCCATTTTACTGGCAAATGTCATAAAGTCATTTGGAAAGAGAAATTTTTATCTTCAGATGTATATATTAGAGAAAAGGAACAATCTCAAATCAATCATCTACATTCCAACCTCAAGGGCCTAGAAAAAGAAGGAAAAAAATAAACACAAAGAACACAAAAGGAAAGAATAATAAAGAGCAGAATTAATTAAATTGAATGGAAAAACAAGAAGATAAAACTAATGGGAAAAAAGAGGCTGTTGTTTGAAAAGATTTATGTAATTCCAAATGTCAAGGGAGACTAACAATGAAAAAGCAAAGAAAATACACATCACCTATGTCAGCAATAAAACTGAAAATATCACTACAGACACTGCAAACATCAAAGAATAATAAAGCAATACCATGAGCAACTGTACCAAAGTAAATTTGAAAAAATTTAATGAAATGAACTAATTTCCAAAAAAACTCTAAGTACCACAACTCTCCCAGCACAAAATACATAATTTGAATATCCCTATAACTATGAAAGAAACTGAATTTTAATTAAAAGAAATCTTTAGGCCCAGATGGTTTCACTGGAGAATTCCACCAAATATTTGAGGAAGAATTAACACCAATTCTACAAAATCTCTTCCAGAAAATAGAAAAGGAAGAAACACTTCCTAATTCATTTTATGAAGCTAGTATTATACTGATGCCAAAGCCCAGGATAACATAAAAATAAAAACCACCATGGTTATGAATTAAAAGGCTAAATACACTAAAGGTATTAATTGTCCCCAAAATGATATGTAGGTTTAATTTAATTCCTATCAGAATCTCTAAAGATTATTTTAAAATGTATATAGAAAAACAAAGAACTAGAATAGTTACAACAATTTTAAAACAGAAAAATTAAGTAAGAATTATCTGTCTCTCTGATGTCATGATTTTGTTATAGAGGTACAATAATCAATACTATGTGGTATTGGTCTGTAGACACATAGATCAATGGAATAAAACAGAGAACATAGAAACCGAGTTAGACAAGTATGCCCAAAATGACTTCTGACAAAAGTACCAAAATTTCTGACAAAAGTACCAAAACAGCCAGGCATGGTGGCATGTACCTGTAGTCTGAATTGAAGAAAGAGGATTGTGAGTTCCAGGCCAACCTGGGCAACATAAGCAAAACCGTCTCCTAAAAGAAAAATGAGGGGCTGAGGGTATAGTTCAGTGGAGGAGCACATGTTCAAGGCCCTACGCTTGACCCCCACACACACACACACATACACACACGTACCAAAGCAATCCAATGGAGGAAAAATAACTTTTCAACAAATGGTACTGGAACAATTGGACATCTATAGGCAATAAAATGAACTTCAACCAAATCTCACACCTTACACAAAAATTAACTCAAAATAAGCCATAGAATTAAAAATAAAACAAAATTTAGTAAAACTTTTAGAAAACATAGGAGAAAGTCTTCAGGATGTAGACCTAAGCAACGTTCTAAGATTTGCTACAGAAAGCACACTCCATAAAAGGAAAAATTAATAAACTATACTTCAAAATTTTAAATGTTCACTCTTTGGAAAAACCATATTAATAGGATGAAAAGACAAGCTATAGACTGGAAGGCAATATTCTCAAACCACATATTTGACAAGAGACTAGTATGTAGATTGCATAAAGAACTCTAAAAACTCAGCCATTTAAAAAATTAATTAGAAATGGGCAAAAGGTATAAAAGAAAAATTTTACTGAAGAGGATATACAGACAGCAAATAAGCACATTAAAAGCTGCAATTAGTGAAATGGCAAATTCAAGCCACAAGATACTACTACATAGCTATCAGAATGACTAAAATAAAAAATAGTGGCAAAACCCAATGCTACTGAGGGGTGCAAAGAAACTATATCACTTATACATTGCTGGTAGGAATGTAAAATGGTATAGCCACTCTGAAACACAATCTGGCAGTCTCTTAAAAAGCCAAGAAAACTATATTATTTCTTATAACTATATATGAATCTACAATAAAATCAAACCTTGAAGTAATTTTAAGCTGTTGTTCTTTTTGTTTAAAGAAAAAAAAAAAAAACAGAAATCATTATCTCACTAATCAACATGTGTTAAAATGAAGATTGACCAAGAATGTCAAAATGACTAGGCCATTCCTATTGCCCCATGCTTTATCTGTGGACAGCACTGTTTGGGCCTTTGCAGTAATTAAAATCCAATTTAACATCTTTGTTTTGTGTCCTGTTGAGTACTCAAAATGTTATGGTTTAGATCTGGAATATCCCCCAAAAGTTCATGTGTTGAAGATTTGGTCCCCAACGCAGCAATATCCAGGTATGGGACTTTTGGAAAGTGATTGGATCATGAGGAGTGTAACCTCATCAGTGGATTAATTCATATGATGGATTAATAATTTGAATGGTCTCTGGGGAGGCTGTAGAAATGATAGGTAGGTGAGGAATAGTTGGGGAAAGTAGTTTGCTGGAGGCTTGCCCTTGGGGTTTGTATTTTGTTCCTGGTCTCTTCCACCATGATGTTCTATGTCAATTAAGGATCAAAGCAATAGAGCCATACAGCCACGGACTAAAACCTCTGAAACTATGAGCCAAAATAAATATTTTCTCTTCTAAGTTGCTTATATCATGTTCTTTGTTCACAGCAATGAAAATCTGATTAAGATCAGAAGAAACCCAATCCAACTCTCCTGTTTTGTATAAGAAATTGAGGGCTAAAGAGATGAAATAAGATCAGGGTTAAACACAGAAATGGTAGAGGAACTAGGATTAAGCTTCAATTCACATTACATCCTTTTCATCATAGTACTTGATTTATATATTCCCAAGAATATTGACATATATTAACTGTACAAATTAGTGGAATTCTCTGTGATATTTCCATGCATGCATACAGCATGTTTTCATCATCTTCAGTCCTTAGTAATCACTCTTCTATTTTCAGGTCAATTTTTTTTCCACATATGAAAAATATGTGATACCTGCCTTTCTGTGCCTTGCTTATCTTGATTAACATGATGATCTCCAATTCCATCCATATCGCCATGAATAATATGATTCCATTTTTCTTTATGGCTAAATGACACAGTGTTCCCTCTCTATTGTGTTAATTCTCTCTCTCTCTCTCTCTCTCTCTCTCTCTCTCTCTTGTTTTCTCTCTCTCCCTCTCCCCCTCCCTCTCCCCTTCCCCTTCTCTCCCTCTCCACCCCTCCCCACCTACCTGCCTCTGATCCTGAGATCCAACCAAAGACCTCACACATGCTAGGGCAACATTCTACTACTGACCTATATCCCCATTCCTGTCTTTTTTGAAACAGGATCATGCTATGTTGCACAGGCTGGCTTCCAACTCCTGACCTCAAAGAATCCTCCAGCCTCAGCCTGCAGAGAAGCTCAGATTATAGACATTCATCACAATGCCTGCCTTTAAATGCGAAACTATTTAAAGAACCTGCTATATACCATCTGAAACTGAATTCCAATTATATACTACCTGGATAAGATTGTCTCTCCTATAAAGGATGATTTGTCTCCCAATCCATATCTCAAAGATATCACTGATACTTTTCAAAAGAAGTATCAATTGCCTGGGAGTTCATCATCCCTCCTGGACAAGCACAAAATAGAGCTCCACAAAGGGTGGGGAGTCTCCCTGCTCCTCAAGGACAAGGGAAGAATTTCACTTTTCTCTTTCCTCTAGCTGTATTCTAACATTCTGGCACCTACAAACACTGAATATATAATAAGCACCTATTAGATGGTAGGCATTGTGCTAATTCTAGATAGTGGATAAAATATACAATCCCAACCCTCAAGATGTTTCACATCTATGAGACAAACAGCTACTGGCACTTACAGTACACTAAGGGTTAGGAGCATATCCACAATACCCAGAAAACACAGGAGGGGCATCATTCCCAACTGGGCAGGGAGAAAGGGTACAAATGTGAGGGAGTTAGTGGAAAAAGAGTGTGTTCAATGTAACCAGTAAGTGGAGAATTAAATTAATTGATTAATTTACTCAACTGGGAAAGTATCTAAACAAAACAATTGTTTTGACTGTTTTGGAGGATATGTGGTTTACATTGAGGCTTTAGTAAATGCTTTTATAAGCCTCATAATCATTCTTGTTTTGTAAAGTCAGCTTTTTACATATACTTAAAAGAAACTCCTCACTACTTACACAAAACTACTATATCACTTCCCCCTCCCCACTCCCTAATTAAGTTCTGTCAAATTTTTTTCATTATATTTGTTTTGGTACTTAAAAAAAACCAATATGTAAGTCAAACAACATGGTTTACATTTATTTCCATAACTGTCTTGCCATATTTTGTCACACCCACTAATCAGATATTTTCCACTCATCTCTGTTGTATGTGAAGCTGGCAGAAGACAATATTCTAAATTGCTTTCCAATCACAGTACCTCAAGAGACTTTAAAAACACATTAACCTCAGGCAAACTAGCATGCTTTCATTTTGCAGGAAAATAAAACATCAATTATTGTCCCAAATCCTTCCCTAAAGGTCAAAAATAAATCCACAAATGTAAAATATTGAGGGAAATTTAAGTTAAAAAACCCTCCTGATCTTGGATGAAACATTTAAAAACCTCATTAATTTAACTTCTGTGTGCCATAGTACCAAAACAAAGGGGTTAATTAAGGATACAATAATCATGTGTCTGGGTCTTTTTTTTTCCCCCCTGTCTCACAGATTCAAGTCATTTATCTAACTTAAGGAACTTGTTCATATTTCAGGTCAATAGATATATGCTTAAAAGAAAGCAAGCACCTTGAACAGTACTCTTAATTAATATCTTCACTATATTGTTACATATTCTTTTGGTAAATTGAAATCAACAGCAAAAATGCCCCATTTATTTCAGTAGGATTGAAGAAAATTTTAAAATTTATGTAGTAAAAACAATATGTGTGAGCCACCTGTTTGCTTTTTAACTAAATGAATTGGTATGGAATGACAGCTGCTGCAAAACCAACAACACTTCAAATAGTATATATCACTTTGCCAAGAAGACTAAATTTTGGTATCATTTACTTTATTACCATGGGACATGTTAATAGAGATTCTTACAGAAGAACACTGTAATGAGTATTTCTAACCACTAAGTGTCACTGTTCATTTAAAATTTTTTTAAACTGCACTGACAGGGGCATGGTGACTCAGTAGAATCTTTTGAATGGGGTCAATCAGGAAAAAAAAAAATCTGAAATTATATAACACACACTCAAAGCAAAGCACAGGCACTCCACCAGTAAACTGCATAAGAGGAATTCCTAGAGATAGAGGTGTTGCTCTCAGTGGAATGCCAACTGATCAAATCAGACATTTTGCAAGCTTAAATAAGGTTTGAGCTACACTAAGCCTTGTAATCTGTTTTTTTACCAATATAAATGCCAAAACTGAATTGCCACTATAAAGTCTGCCAAGTTTCTTTGTATTGTATGTCAGTATGCTGTTTTCCTTGATAGTGCCATCAATAAACATGTCTGGGGATCAACTGCTTGTGATCAGATATGCTACTTTCATTGTTTCAAGCTGAGCTGAAACTGTACAAAATGTCAGTGCCAGAAAGGTTCCATTCAGCCTTGAACATTTGAGGGAAAAAGTAAGGCAGACTTCCCTCTACCCTGCATTCAAAGATTCAGGTTAATGTAAGAATTTCCCCAAAGCTCACAAGTTATAGACCTCATTTCCTAGGCATGCATAAATTTTAAACTGAAGCAGAGTACTCCATGCCTTGCAGGTACTTTCTAAATAATTTAAGAGTCCAAAAGGACAAGGTTTTCAGCCACACCATAAGAGGATGGAATTTCATTAGATCTAAAAGTAGAGAGAGAGCATTTCATACAGATGGGATGGTATGAGCAAAGATGCTGAAGCAATGTATTTTGGAGACAGTGAGTAGAACAGTTTGGCTGGATCATGGATTTCACATAAGAAAGTAGAAGGTACAAAGATTAAAAGAACTTTTGGAACCAGACTGAAATGAAAAACATAAGGTCAATAAGTTTTAACTCATACAAACTAAGAGACAATGGGATCCATTGAAAGTTTTAAACAGGGGCTGGGGTTGTGGCTCATTGGTAGAGAACTTGCTTCACATGCGTGGGTTCGATCCTCAGCACCACATAAATAAATAAAACAAAGGTATTGTGTCCATACAACTACAGATTTTTTTAATGTTTAAAAAGTTTTGAACACATAATTATATATTTTTAAAATAGTAGATTCAGAAGATTAATCAGATAAGAGTGTGCAAAAAACTTTGAAGGTAGCAAATTACAATTTTTAAATATTTTAAAAGATGCATATTACAGGTATTTAAGATTCTTAAAAATGTTTAATGTTCACATCTGATCAATTATTTTGTTGAAAATATAATCCACAAAAATAAAATAATTTTAAGCCGGGCATGGTGGCACATGCCTGTAATCCCAGCACTTGGGAGGCTGAGACAGGAGGATCACGAGTTCAAAGCCAGCCTCAGCAATGGTGAGGCACTTAGCAACTCAGTGAGACCCTGTCTCTAATAAAATATAAAAAAGGGCTGGGGATGTGGCCCAGTGGTCAAGTGCCCCGGAGTTCAATCCCTGGTACCAAAAAGTAAAAAATAAAATAAAATAAATAATTTTAAATCCACAAAAATTACAGGAGCATTTCTAATTTTAAAAAATAACTCCATATCCAAGCCGGGTGTGATGGTACCAAAAAAAACAAAAAACAAAAAACTCCATATCCAAATTGGGGTCATTGTGACACTTTTTTTGGAGGGCGGTTATCAGGGATTGAACCCAGGGTTGCTTTACTACTGAGCCACATCTCCTCTTTCCCTAGGCTAATAACCCACAGCTCCAGTGCTTTCCCTTTTTTTTCACCCTGGTCTTCTGCTTAATATGACTGGGAAGGAAAAAAAGGGAAGGAATGATAAGGTTGGTGCTGAGGGGGTGATTAGGAATAGTGGAACCTGTTTACCTCTTAATAAGCCTCTGTCAGGTGCAATGCTATCCCCCAATTGTTTTATGCCTTAAAACTTCAAAGGTTGCCTTTATGCCTAACCTTGTCATTAGGTTCCTAGTCAGCAGAAAAAGTCCAACTTAATATTCTGTTAAAAGAAAATGGCTGGAAGAAATCTCTAAACTGAAACAAATGTCAAGGAAGCAAAATGCTGGATATACTTAGAAATATGTTTCCTTGGTTGAAACACTAACCCTGAACATAGAATTACAGCCTCTGACTCCTCTTTCCTGGGAATCAGAAAAGCACAAGTAGAACCCAAACACCAAATATTGCAGTTTTCAGGGGCCAGCTCTAGGTTCACACACCTCTTCCCATTGTTAAAACTGGTCCTCAAAGTGTTGAAATCAATTCCAGGATACACTACCTCAAAAAATCAGAACTATGACCACCACTTCTGTCATCCACCCACACTCCCACTTAAATCTCACTCTATCCACCAGTCTCATTTCTCTAACCTGCCCAAGTAAGAGATTTCTTCCCTATCCCTGAAAAATTCCCCTACCTTCAAATCACAGGGAATACCATTTTCTTTTTCTCATCTTCTTGAAATATTGCCAAGAGTTTTCAGGGACACAACAAATATGACCCAAATGTAAGAGGGGCCTTCTTAAAAACAGTCTTTCTTTTGTTACCTCCCAACCCAAAACTCAGAATTTTTAAAATCCGAAGCTCACTAATTTTTAAAATAGCTCTATTTTGGGTTTTATTTTATATTGAAAGATATTGTGTTGCCGCCTGCAGCTGCTGCCACCTGCAGCAACAATACCACAGGAAAGAATTCGGAGGCAGACTGGAAACGAGTAGATTCTTTATTCTGCTTTCTCTTCTGACTTCTCTCTCCAACTCCAACAACCCCCACACAACTCCAACCCTACTTGGTTAAATACTCTTCACCTTAACAAGTATACACGTGTCACAAGCTCAACTTACAGGTGCATCACACAGTGTTCACGGGCACAGAAAGATTCTTAGTAGATTACATTAAGGTCAGGAAAAAACAATTAAACGTCTCCTTTTTGGCTCTTAGTCAGCCGCCATCTTAGCTACCTCCTATTTAAGGCTCTTACAATATTGTCCTAGGCAAGACAAAAATTATTTGTAAATATCCCCCATTTTACATGGAAGAAGCAGTAAGTCCCCAAGTCATATCTGTGAATTCACCCCAATGGTGACAGTTTTATACAAAAGAACCCCTGTCCTTTTGGAAATGCTGTTAACTATAACCAGTTACACAAAATGATTTTTTTTTTTTTTTTTTTTTTTTTTTTTTTTGGTACTGGGGATTGAACTCAGGGGCACTCAACCACTGGGCCACATCCCCAGCCCTTTTTTTTTGTATTTTATTAGAGACAGGGTCTCACTGAGTTGCTAAGTGCCTCACCATTGCTGAGGCTGGCTTTGAACTCGCGATCCTCCTGCCTCAGCCTCCCAAGTGCTGGGATTACAGGCGTGCGCCACCATGCCCGGCTACAAAATGATTTATATTACGTGCCCCTTTATATATATAAAAACCTCAGAAATGGAGTAAGTTTAAAGCCTATCATTTCCCTTTCCCATCTCCCTCAATTCTGATTAAATAAAAGCCTAGAAAGCTGTTTTTTGGAATTGTTTAGAACATCTCAACTAGAAACTGCTACAAAAGACCAAGTGTTGCTGTGAACCCTAATAATGTGCATATACTATGAAATTGTAGTAATGGGGGTCAGCTTTTGTTTTCCAGGGTGAAATAGAATAAAATTTGATGAATGTAGCTTACAGGAAGAAAAATCTTAGAAACATAATCTTGAAGTGGGGAACAAACAAAAATACATTTTTAGTAATCATTGCAGTCCTGCGTGATAACATCCTGAGCTCAATTCAGACCCTTTTCCTTCAGACCATTACCACAGACTAATCGCACACTTCATTAGACACTAACTTTAACAGCACAGCCCCATGGAACATATGTGCTGTCTGCATGGGAGGTCTGAGGGCTAAAGCTAGAGCATGCAGCAAAAAAATGTGCGAAAAGCAATGTACTTCTGTACTGTTTTACTGAATATTAACGTCCATTAAAAACTTTCTTTATGTTGTACACTATTCATAACCTTTCCCATCTCTCCCCTCCCTCACTCTGTATTATCTGTATGCATTTTAAACAGTTGATATAACTAAACAGTTCTCAGGTTAGTCACTAAAAATAAGCCTACCACAATTCTTTAGTAAGATGTAGTCTACACACTTAGGAGTAGAGAGGCTTCCCACAAAATCTGGAAATAACACGGCCCTGTGAGAGTAAAACTCTTATTTCTACTGGACCAGAGTACAGATGAAAAGTCACCTTATAAGACAAATGGAAGCCAGGACTGAAGAATGGTTGCTATTTGACTAATTATATTACCATGTATTATTAAATGTGTTAGTCAAAAGGGAAATTGGCCAATCAAATGCAAATAGAAAAAAGAGCTTCTGAGAGCTGCACTTTGGCAGTGCTCATCCAAGCACTTGTACACAGGAGAATCTGAGCCAAAATGAAATCCACTGAAAAGACTGTTCTTAGGTCCAATTAATCTAATACTCCTTGTTCTAATTAATGCTCCACAAAGGACATTATGACTTTACTTCCTTGTAGGTGTGCCTTTAATGAGAAGGCCAAGTCACATAGATTTCAGTATTTTAGTTCTAATGGCTGTTGTATTTCTTATTATAAACCAATAAGTTGCTGTCTGGATGAAGATGTGGCTTCTCAAAAACTCACCTACAAACATCAGGAACAACTGGAATTTTTCAGCCCCTATTCCAGTTAAAGTTCTCAGTAAAAATCAACAAATGTACATAATGAACTTGGTTAATGTGAATGCACCCGTGATATATGGATTAAATGAAAAGAAAAAATAAAAGGACTGATCCCAAGGTGATGAATTCCAGTTTTTGAAAATTCTGAGTGATAGCTTGCCCTCATTTCCATGTCACAGAGGATCAACTGTACTATCATTCATATGAATGACTTACTGGAAACACCCATATTGTTTAGTGATTTTTACATTTGAACCATAGAAAAAGATGACCCTTAGAAATTCAGACTGAGACACATTAAAATACATTTGAAATTTCATTACTGACAATAAAGTTATTTTTAAACATAAAAAATGCTACTTTCTAAAACACAGCAACTGTAATTTATAAATTCTCATCCCATATGTTTAGAGTTCTGAAGTAATAAGGTATTTCAAACAAGCATCCATGTCATTTCTTTCCCATCTCTGTCCATGGCAGACATCACAACACTCTTCCTTCTGAACCTAGTCGCAGCCTCAGAACTATTCCCAACATAATCTTCTAAGCAGATAGGCAATGACATTGGCATAAGAAACCTATTTGCCATCTCTGATGTACACATGTCTGGAATTGATATTTCTTAGTCTTTTCAAAAGTGTCATTTTGAGTTGCTCTTATTTGACATAATGTACTGTGATGAAATTTCAAGGTAAAAAAAAATTATTTTTTGATTGCTAGGGATCAAACTCGGGATTTTCTATCACTGAGTTACACCCCTAGTCCTGCAAAAACTCAAATATTTCTTTCTGAAAAATTGGTGAAGAGTAAAAAGATGTTATGCTGTTCACATTCACATTAGGCTTGAGTTTAAACATTTAAGAGAAAATTAAGTTTTTATCTTAATTATTTGAATTTCCCAGTAGTAATACTCATCATTTTTTTCAACCTTTCTAAAATCTGTACTGTAATTTTGCGTCCTGTTCAATCCTGTATATCCTAAAGAAATTCACACCAGTGGTACAGCATGACCACTTCAGAGATTAAAGGCACATAGCCAGCTGGCACACGACTTGGAACAACACAGAAGAAAGTGACAAAAGCTTAGCCAAGAGCCCTGAGAGATAGTAATTCTGCTTTTTTAGTTGTATCTTAATTGCCCATAGAAAGTACATATTATCTAACTTTATGGTAGAAACTGAGTGATATTTTAATAGCAATCTTAAAACATGGGAAAAGTTTTAACATTTAAAAAGACTGTTCCTTTGTCCACTTCTACTCAAAAGCTAACAATAGGAATTGAGTACAAGCTCCTGATGAAAGACTAAATACAAGGGGAATTTTCCTCATTTTCAAAATTGCAAATCAGAAGGGGAAACAGGATTCTTGGTAAGTATACCAAAGAAAAGCATATTTTTATTGCAGTGAAGGCTAAGAAGATGGATGAAAAACATCTGGAAGAAGCAAAGACACTGCCCAGACCTAGTGAGCATAGAAGATGTGGAGAAGCTTTTATAAAAAAAGGGGGGAAAATGTGAACAACTTCTAACTAAAGTCAGGAATAAATCTGCTGCTTTTTGTTGTACTTATTTTAGCAACTCAATCAAATAAAAATTAAATTAGAATGGAATAAGACAACTATTTTCAGATGACATGATGAAATTCCTGGAAACCCCAAGAAAATCATCAGAAAAACTGCAGCAATAAAGTATGCTGGTAGGGTTATAGGATAGAAAACTAACCTACACATCAACAGCTTTCATGCACACGTTAAGGAATTATATGATAACAGAAGACCCTTAAGCTGAAATGTTCAAACCTATATATAAAAAGTTATAAAACTCTGGCTAAATACAGGAAAATAAATATGAACAACAGAAATATGTATTATATCCTTGAGAAAATAATTTTCCCAAAGTTCAATTTAGAAATGAAATACCAAGAAGTTCTTGGATCTAAAGTTTCTATGTAAAAGTAAAACCAGCCACAAAAACCACAGCAAAACTAATGAGAATGGAATGGGGTGACAGCTACCCTTACTGGTTCTTAAAAACACTACAAAGTCTCTATTATAATATATAAATAGAAGGCTAAGAGGATGGGTGAGAAAGACCTGGTAGACAGTAGCAAAGACACTGTCCAGGACTGGTGAGTGTAGAAGAAGACGTGGGAGCTTTTTAAAAAGAAAAAGAAAAAAAGTGAACAACTTCTGACCTAAGTTTAGAAATAGACTTGTGCACATATCAAAACTTCATAAAAGGGGCTGGGGTTGTGGCTCAGCGGTAGAGCGCTCGCCTAGCACGTGCGCAGCCCGGGTTCGATCCTCAGCACCACGTACAAATAAATGCATTGTGTACAACTAAAGCAAATAAATAAATATTGGAAAAAAAACTTCATAAAAGTGGCATCTCAATTGATTACGGAAAATAATTTTTAATAAATGATGCTAGGTGTATGGTTTGGATGTGAGGTGTCCCCCAAAAGCCCACGTGTGAGACAATGCAAAAAGGTTCAGAGGAGAAATGATTGGGTTGTGAGAGTCTTAACCCAATCAGTGAATTAATCTCCTGATAGGAATTAACTTCAGTGGTAACTGAAGTGCTAGGCTGTGGTTGGAGGAGGTGGGAATTGGGGGTGTGGCTTTGGGGTATATATTTTTATCTGGCAAGTGGAGTCTCTCTCTTTCTCTCTGCTTCCTGATCACCATGTGAGCTGCTTCCCTCTGCCACACTCTTCGACAAAATGTTCAACCTCACCTGGAGCCCGGAAAAATAGTGCTGGTCTTCTAAGGACTGAGTCCTCTGAAACCTTGAGCCCTCAAGTAAACGTTTCCTCCTCTACAATTGTTTTAGTCGGGTCCTTTAGTCACAGCAACGACAAAGCTAACTAAAACACTAGGACAATTGGCTAAACATGTGGAAGAAAATAAAATTGGATCAATATATTACACCATACACAGAATAAACTCTGGTGAGATCATAGGTCTAAGTACAAAAAAAAAAAAAAAAAAAAATGAAACGATGTAAGTGCTTGGATGTGAGGTGTCCCTAAAAGCTCATGTGTGAGACAATGCAAGGAGGTTCAGAGGAGAAATGAATTACGACTGAATGCTTTTCAATTTTCAATCTGGAAGTGAAAAAGTCTTTTCTAACTATGACTTAAAACCTAGAATTTATAAAATAAAACAAAACAGATAAGTTGATTTTATAGCTACAAAATAAATTTGCATGGCAAATTTGTGTGTGTGTGTGTAGATACAGATATATACAAAAAATTCTAGAATACAAGTAAAAAATAACTAAAATTCTAACATAAAAGTAAGTCAATACCAGTTCATAAAAAAGTAAGAAAAGCTAATAAGCCTAAAACAGATTAAAATATGATCTACCTACCTCATGCTAAGAATGCAAACGAAACTACACTGAAATTTTTTTTTCCTATAAGTTTGAAAGAAATCTAAAAGTTAGACCATACATTCCATTATTGAGATTATAAGGAAACATTTAGACACTCTCAAACATTTGTAGCTGGGGTGCAAAATGTTGTGGTCCATATTGAGGAGAAGTTGGTAATACTTAAAAAAAAAAAAAAAAAACTATAGATATATTTGCCCTTTGACCCAACAATCCCACTTCTATCAGTCTGTCCTGAAAATATACTTCAAGAAATATGCACAAGATTATTCACTGAAGCATTATTTGTCACACCAAACACTTGAAAAAAAGTCAAATATCCTTTACTAGGGATAGGCCAACTATGCTATGGTATATCCAAAAAATAGATAGATACCATCCAGACATAGAAAAGAACAAGAGTTCTCTTGTCCAGTAATATGGGATAGTCTTCAAGATATATGACATGAAAAAAAGTAGGGCATAAAACATGCCACCCAAGAAGAGATACAAGAAAGTGTGTGTGTGTGTGTGTGTGTGTGTGTGTGCATGCGCGCACACGTGTGTATTTGCCTAGTGTGTAAAAGAAAACCTGAAAGGAAAAACCAAAAACTAATACAAATTGTAAATACACTTTAAAGAAGCATGGAGGAGATAATGTAACACTGAAGACAATTTTGCCTACTTACTGATTTTGCCTAGGGATAACACCTTCACACAATCAGAAATTGAGTACTACTACAAAGTCTAAACTACATCTTTTAGGGATCCTTAGAGACAAATTTGGCTCATGCTTTCTGATAACATATTATGTAGAACTAGTTATGAATAAAGGAACTCACTATGTGAGAATTTAGTGGCTGCTTCTCTGATCTGTGCCTTACGTTAAAGCAATGGACAGAATTTACAAAGTTTTCATATAATGCCTAAGTGAGTTCTGAAGATTTTTGTAAATGTAAATGACGCAAGGTCTGTATCCCATAGAAAACAAACTACATCACCATTTTATCTTGTTCATACAATCTGCAATACCACAGGTTTTTAAAATACAAGTCAAGTGTAAAAATCCTCAATGAAACAGTAATAAAAGACTAAAAATATAGTTATTCTCACTGTACTTCCTACTTATATTTTATCCTAATATGAATTTTGAGGAACTATACAAAATGAAATAAATCTGTACCAGGGATCACTTCACTAACCATTAAAAATTTTAAATCAGACTGGGTGTGGTGGCCTATTATCCCAGTGACTCAGGAAGCTGAAGCAGGAGAATTGCAAATTCAAGACCAGTTTGGGCAACTTAATGAAAACTCAAAATGAATATTTAAAAGAGGAGGGGATGTAGCTCAGTGGTAGAGTGTTGGTGTAGCATGTGCAAGGTCCTGGTTTCAATCCCCAGTACCAAAAAAAAAAATTTTTTTTTCAAACAAGCAGGAAAAAAATTTTGCCATTTTATACACCACTAAGAAAAAATAATTTGGGGGGAGACTAGTTGTAATGCAGTGGTACAGCACAGTGCCAGCGTGTGTACCACTGGGTTCCATCCTCACGCCAAATAAATAAATAAATAAATAAATAAATAAAGCAAAGCTTTAAAAAATCTTTTAAAAAAGAAAGAAAAAATAATTTGGAAGCATATATTAGGCTAGCTTGGAAAAACAGAACTAATGCCTTTCCCCCCCAATGAAAGACCTAATAAAATGGTGTCATTTCAGCTGTTTATCTATTAAACTACTTTCATTATTAAAGAAAAGCAAACTTAAAGTAAGAATGTTGCTTTCTTTCCCATTACTGAGTAAAATATTCATGCAGAAGAATGCAACCCAGCATTCGCCAAAAACTTTTATAAATTCTATTTCAATTATTATTATAAAATAACTGATAGTTTTTTGCTTTTACAAACAATATTATTATAAATAATTTTGTTCACATATACTAGTGTACTTGTACAAGAGAACATCTAAAACATATATGTACGAAGAATTGCTGGGCTATAAGTACATGTGCAATTTTGAGTTTAAAAGTTTTTTCCCCCAAAGACTATCCCAATTCATACTCCCACAGCTGTACATAAAAGTTCTTGCTCCTCCATATTCATATCATGTTTTGGATTTAGACTTGATTTTACCAAACTAATAAATACAAAGTAATAAATATTTCATTGTAATCAATTGTGATCAATGAGATATTACTATAGTGAGGTTTAGACTCTTCTCCATAACTTTGTCATTCATATCTCCTCTAAAATGTTCACTTTTTTTCAAATGGCTTGCTTGTTATTTTTAAATTATAAAAATTCTTTACATATTCTGCATACTAACACTATACCAATTTTATGTCTTGTGACTCTGTTCTCTGAAGATATTATCTTTTCAATTTCTTTTTATGTTCTTAATATTAATGTAATCAAATTTATTAATCTTTTTATTATATATGGTTAAAATTTTTTTGTAATGTTTAAGAAATTCTTCCCTACATAAAATTAATGAAGACATTATCTTTTAAAAGTTGCATTTGGGGGAGTTATTCCAAGATGGCGGACAGGAGAGAGGTGCTCTCTGGACATAGTTACTAAAAGACGCTTAGTGGGAAGTTTGAACGTGTTACTAGCAATTCTCCTGAAACTGAATGGGAGCTGAGACATTTGTGCACCTCTAGATGGTGAAATACAACGAACTTTGGACCGCTGACGGACGGAGACCTAGTTGGAGCGGTCCACAGTCCAAAACAGCGCTATCAGCGCTGCCGGGGCATCTGGCCCGATAACATTGTGGCAAGGGGAAGATCCAAACAGCTTTAAAACTGAACAACAAAGAAGGATAAGAGGGAACCTAGACGCGAGTGGTGTCCACATAGAGCTCTTTCACGCAACTTGCCAAACCGATCCTACGTGCTCCAGAGTGACACATAGGTCTTCAGAACTGCTGTTGAGCCCGAGGAGAGCACCACCATCTTTGAGGAAGGCAGTGGCTGACAGGGACAAAGGAACAAGGCAGAAAGGAAGAGCAGCTGCAGACATCCAGGAATCCACCAGTGCTCTGAGAACAGTGCACACCTGGGTGAGGCTCAGGCAACCAGCAGGGGAGGGTGTGTCTGAGGCCGGCACAGCAGCCCCAAGAAGCTGCAACTGTGGGTAGGCGTGGGGAAAGGGTGCCTTCTGGAGGGTCCCTTTGCCAGTGCCACTCATCTGCTGACACACAATCCGCCTGAGTCACTCTTCCGATGTGCCATTCTGCCACTGGCCAAAGGTGCAGCCTTGACTCCACTAACAGGATCGCTGACTGTCTAGATATGATCCCAGACAATTGGCTTAAACTGGAAGGGAAAAAAGAAGGGCTTCCCAGGGTCCTTTTTGTTTGAGACTTGTTCCTGGGTTCAACTTTTTTTGTTTGTTTGTTAGTTTGTTTGTTTTGTTCTTTTTTGGGTTTTTTTAGTTTTGTTTTGCTTTGCTTTGTTTTTTATTTTGATTGACATGTGTTTGTTTGCTTCTGCTCCTCTTTTCTTTCTTTCTTTTCTTCCTTCTCACTTTTGTATCTTTTCTTCTTCCTTCATCTTCCCTATTTATACCCTGCCATTGCATACTCAACAGAGGCAAAAACAAGTTATACACAGAAATAGGGATTTCTAGAACAAGCACAATTGAACTATATAGCAAAATGGTGTTATGTATAGTTTATTCTCTATTTTCTTGACTCACTCTCTCTCTCTCCTCTCTCTTACACTAATTCCTGCACTTTTGTCATTTTTTTTTTCTTTTCCATCTTTCTTTATTTCTTCTCTCAACGGCTGTATGTTAGGTTTATATATAAATCGGTCTTTCCACCTAATCGTTCACTCCATTCTCTTTCCTCTCTCGTCTGCTGATACTAAACCACTTCCATAGAAGTCTCTTTTCATACTTTCTAAGAAAGAACAATTCAATACACTCAATTCCTTATTCCTAAACATATCACCTCTGTGTCCAATACTTGAAACTATAAAACCCCATCAGAAGTGTACAGAGTAAATTGGAAACAATATCTGAGTTAACTAAATCTGTACATTGTGATGAAACTGGGATTTTCTGAATAGAAAGTGTTAGATTTTAAAGTGTAAAGGAATTATAAGGGAATATGATAGCATTGTACTACAGGAGCAACATAAGGCTTTAAGGTAAAATCGAAATAGTCAAGGTCCCACAGTGAAGGAAGAAAAAGACACACAAGCAATATGAAGAAACAGGGGAAGAAAGTGACACAAACAAATCAACATACAAACTCTGTAGATTCCATGTAAAGCACAGTTGGTGAAATGCCAAAGATGGAATTTAGAAATTACATATTCCAAATGTTTGTGGAACGTAAGAATGAACTCAAAAATGAGATGAGGGAGCAAATACAAGTGGTAAAAGGTCATTTTGACAAAGAACTCCAAAATCAAATACAGGAAATAAAAGATTACTTCAATAGGGAGATAGAGGCTCTAAAAGAAACCAAACAGAAATTCCAAAAATGAAAGAAACAGTAAAGAAAAATAAAAGTTCAATCAAAAGCATCACCAACAGAGTAGACCACTTGGAAGAAAGAACCTCAGACAATGAAGACAAAATATATATCCTAGAGAAAAAATCTAGATTACACAGCAAAAATCGTAAGAAATCAAGAACAGAACATCCAAGAATTATGAGACAACATAAAAAGACCAAACTTAAGAGTGATTGGGGTAGAGAAAGGGGCAGAGTTTTAAGCCAAAGGAATGAGTAATTTATTTAATGAAATAATTACAGAAAATTTTCCAAACTTGAGGAATGAATGGGAAAACCAAGTTCAAGAGGCTTACTGAACACCAAACATACAAAATCACAACAGATCCACACCAAGGCACATTATAATGAAAATGCCTAATATACTGAGCAAGGAGAGAATATTAAAAGCCACAAGAGAAAGGAAGCAGATTACATATAGGGGGAAACCAATCAGACTATGTTTAGATTTTTCAACCCAGACCTTAAAAGCAAGAAGATCCTGGAATAGCATATTTCAAGCTCTAAAAGAAAAGGGATGTCAACCAAGAATCTTATATCCAACAAAACTGAGCTTCAGATTCAAAGATGAAATAAAAACCTTCCATGAGAAGCAAAAGTTAAAAGATTTCACAACTCAAAAGCCAGCACTTCTGAACATCCTGGGCAACATTTTTCATGAAGAAGAAGAGAAAAATAACAATGAAAATCAACAAAGGGGATATTAAACTAA
This sequence comes from Tamias sibiricus, assembly GCA_025594165.1. Taxonomy (NCBI): domain Eukaryota; kingdom Metazoa; phylum Chordata; class Mammalia; order Rodentia; family Sciuridae; genus Tamias; species Tamias sibiricus. Next base: position 131,036,855 of record CM046660.1, read on the forward strand.
GGGAAATACCAACCAGAAGAGAAACCAAATCAAGCTAAAGACCATAATACACATAAAAATGGATGGGAATAAAAATCACATCTCAATAATAACCCTGAATGTTAATGGCCTAAACTCACAATTCAAAAGACACAGATTATCAGAGTGGATTAAAAGAAATGACCCAACAATTTGCTGTCTCCAAGAAACACACCTCATAGAAAAAGACATCAATATACTGAAAGTGAAAGGCTGGGAAAAGTCTTATCACTCACATGGCCTGAGGAAGCAAACAGGGGTTTTCATTCTCATATCAAATAAGGTAGACTTCAAGCCAAAGCTAATCAAAAGGGACAAAGATGGATATTTCTTACTACTTATGGGAACCATTCATCAACAGGATATAACAATCATAAATCTATATGCTCCAAATAATGGAGCACCTACATTCATCAAACAAACTCTTCTCAAGTTCAAGAGTAAAATAGACCACAACACAGTTATTCTAGGGGACTTCAACACACCTCTCTCATCAATGGATAGATCATCCAAACAAAAGCTAAACAAAGAAATTTTAGGCCTCCTTAAAACAATTAATAACTTAGACCTAACTAACATAGATAGAATATTTCATCCCTCAGTAACAAATACACTTTTTTCTCAGCAGCACATGGCTCCTTCTCCAAATAGACCATATATTATGTCATAAGGAAACTCTCAGCAAATATAAAAAAATAGAGATACTACCCTGCATTCTATCAGACCATAAAGGAATGAAATTGGAAATCAATGACAAAACAAGGAATAAGAAAAACGACTCCAGCAACTGGAAGCTAAACAACATGCTACTAAATGAACAAGGGGTTGAAGAAGACATCCAGGAGGAGATTAAAAAATTTCTAGAGGTAAATGAGAACACAGATACATCATATAGAAATCTCTGGGACACTATGAAGGCAGTAGTAAGAGGAAAATTCATTGCACTGAGTTCATTCCTTAAAAGAAAAAAAAAAAACAACAAATAAATGACTTAATATCACACCTCAAAGCACTAGAAAAAGAAGAACAGATCAACACCAAGAGTAGTAGAAGACAGAAAATAATTAAAATCGAGCAGAAATTAATGAAATTGAGACTAAGGTAACAATTCAAAGAATTGACAAAACAAAAAGTTGGTTCTTTGAAAAAATGAACAAAATTGACAGACCTTAGCAATGCTAACGAAAAGAAGAAGAGGAAAAACTCAAATTACTAACATTTGTGATGAAAAAGGGAATATCATAACAAACACCTCAGATATACAGAAGATAATTAGAAATTACTTTGAAAACTTGTACTCTAATAAAGTAGAAAATATTGAAAGCATTGACAGATTTCTAGAGTTGTATGATTTGCCTAAACTGGAACTGGAGGCTATACACAATTTAAACAGATCAATTACAAGCAAAGAAATAGAAGAAGTCATAAAAAAGCTACCAACAAGGAAAAGTCCAGGTCCTGATGGGTTTACACCCGATTTCTACAAGACTTTCAAAGAAGAAATAATACCAAAGCTCTTCAAACTATTTCAAGAAATAGAAAAAGAGGGAGCTCTCCCAGACTCTTTCTATGAGGCCAATATTACATTAATTCCAAAGCCAGGCAAAGACACAGCCAAAAAAGAAAACTTCAGGCCAATATCTTTAATGAACATAGATGCAAAGATCCTCAACAAAATCCTGGCAAAACGGATACAAAAACATATAAAAAGATAGTGCACCACGATCAAGTGGGGTTTATTCCAGGGATGCAAGTCTGGTTCAACATTCAGAAATCAATAAACATAATACATCACATCAATAGACTTAAAGATAAGAACCATATGATCATCTCAATAGATGAAGAAAAAGCATTCGACAAATACAACACCCCTTTATGTTCAAAACACAGAAAAACTAGGAATATCAGGAACATATCTCAACATTATAAAAGCTATTTATGCAAGGCCTCGAGCTAACATTATCTTAAATGGAGAAAAACTGAAAGCATTCCCTCTAAAAACTGGAACAAGACAGGGATGCCCCCTTTCACCACTGCTATTTAACATAGTACTGGAAACTCTGGCCAGAGCAATTAGATAGACGAAAGAAATTAAGTGGGTCCAGATAGGAAAAGAAGAGCTCAAATTAACACTATTTGCTGATGACATGATAATATACCTAGAAGACCCAAAAAACTCTACCAGAAAACTTTTACAACAAGTAAGTGAATTTGGCAAAGTTGCAGGGTACAAAATCAATACACATAAGTCAAAGGCATTTTTGTACATCAGCGACAAAGCCTCTGAAAGGGAAATGATGAAAACTACCCCATTTACAGTGGCATATAAAAAAAATAAAATACCTGGGAATCAACTTAATGAAAGAGGTGAAAGATCTCTATAACGGAAACTATAGAACACTAAAGAAAGAAATTATAAAAGAACTCAGAAGATGGAAAGACCTACCTTGCTCTTGGATAAGTAGAATTAATATTGTCAAAATGCCCATACTACCAAAAGCATTATACAGATTTAATGCAATTCCAATCAAAATCCCAATGTCATTCTTCAAAAAAATAGAAAAAAGCAGTCATGAAATTCATCTGGAAAAATAAGAGACCCAGAATAGCCAAAGCAATCCTGAGCAAGAAAAGTGAAGTAGGTGGCATCACCACACCAGACTTTAAATTATACTATGGAGCAATAGTAACACAAACAGCATGGTATTGGCACCAAAACAGACTGGTGGACCAATGGTACAGAATTGAGGACACAGAGACTAATACATATAATTTCAGCTATCTTATATTAGACAAAGGCGCCAAAAATGAACAGTGAAGAAAGGATAGCCTCTTCAACAAATGGTGCTGGGAAAACTGGAAATCCATATGCAACAAAATGAAATTAAACCCTTATCTCTCACCATGCACATAACTCAATTCAAAGTGGATCAAGAACCTAGGAATTAGACCAGATACGCCTAATAGAAGAAAAAGTAAGCTCCAATTTCCAACATGTTGGATTAGGCCCCAAGTTCCTTAATAAGAATTCTGTAGCACAACAATTAATACCAAGAATTAATGAATGGGATAGATTCAAACTAAAAAGCTTCTTCTCAGCAAAAGAAACAATCAGTGAGGTGAATAGAGAGCCAACTAATTGGGAACAAATATTTAATACATGCACATCAGATAGAGCACTAATTTCTAGAATATATAAAGAACTTAAAAAACTTAACACCAAAAAAAAAAAATAAATAAATAAATAACCCAATCAATAAATGGGCTAAAGAATTGAAAAGACACTTCTGAGAAGAAGATACACAATCAACAAATACATGAAAAAATGCTCAACATCGCTGGCAATTAGAGAAATGCAAATCAAAACTACTCTAAGATTTCATTTTACTCCAGTCAGAATGGCTGCTATCAAGAACACAAACAACAACAAATGTTGGAGAGGATGTGGGGAAAAAGGCACACTCATACATTGTTGTTGGGACTGCAAAATTGTGCAATCGTTATGGAAGCAGTATGGCGATTCCTTGGAAAACTGGGAATGAAACCACCCTATGATCCAGCCATCCCACTCCTGGGTCTATTCCCAAAGGACTTAAAAACAGCATATTACAGCCGGGCGCGGTGGCATACGCCTGTAATCCCAGCACTTTGGGAGGCTGAGACAGGAGGATTGCGAGTTCAAAGCCAGCCTCAGCAATGGTGAGGCACTTAGCAACTCAGTAAGACCCTGTCTCTAAATAAAATACAAAAAAAAGGTCTGGGGATGTGACCCAGTGGTCAAGTGCCCCTGAGTTCAATCCCCGGTACCACAAAAAAAAACAAAAAAAACAAACAAAAAAAAAAAAAACAGCATATTACAGTGACACAGCCACTTCAATGTTTATAGCAGCACAATTCACAATAGCTAGGTTGTGGAACCAACCTAGATGTGCCCTCAGTAGATGAGTGGATAAAGAAAATGTGGTATATATACACAATGGAATTTTACTCAGCAATAAAAGAGAATAAAATAATGGCATTTGCAGGTGAATGGATGAAGTTGGAGAATATAATGCTAAGTGAAATTAGTCAATCTCAAAAATCCAAATACCGAATGTTTTCTCTGATATAAGGAGGCTAGTTCACAGTGTTGTTGGATGGTGGTACGTAGGAAGATTAAAGGAACACTAGAATGGTCAAAGGGAAAGGAGGAGAAGGGAGGGAGAGGGAGAAAAAAGAAAAGAAAAGAAAAAAAAAAAAAAAGAAAAGGTGGTTGAATGAGATGAATATCATTATCCTAAATGCATGATTGAAGACCTGAATGGCACAAAAATACTTTGTATACAAACAGTTGTGTGTAAAAAGATGCTATATATGTGCACTTTGAATTGTAATACATACTACCATTATAAATAAAAAAAATAAAAATAAAAAATAAAAGTTGCATTTGGGGAGCAGGGAGTTGGTTGGTTTGGTGTTTTCTCGGTGCTGGGGATTATACCCCTAGCACTCAAATACTTCTTGGCAGAGTGCTAAGCATGAATTCTACCACTGACCTTAAACCTCAATACCCCCTGAAAGTTTTAAACTTATGCCTTTCACACTTAAGTCATTTATGCACCTATAATTAATTTTTTTTTTTTTTTTTTTTGTGGTACCGGGGATTGAACTCAGGGGCATTCGACCACTGGGTCATATCCCCAGCCCTTTTTTGTATTTTATTTAGAGACAGGGTCTCACTGAGTTGCTAAGTGCCTCGCCATTGCTGAGGCTGGCTTTGAACTCACGATCCTCCTGCCTCAGCCTCCCAAAGTGCTGGGATTACAGGCGTGCGCCACCGCGCCCGGCTTATAATTGATTTTTATATGTGAAGTAGAAATGTTTCAGTTTTCAAAAAAATTTTTTCTATATGATGAACCAGTTGTCTCAGAACTATTAACTGAATAAAGCACTCTTTCCCAATAATCTCCCAATAACATGTTAGTCCTATATCAGGCCTCATTCTGTTTCTAAAGTCTCTAATCTACCAGTAAATTTTTTCCTGCTATGATACACTATCTTAATACAATTAGACCTTTCTATATAACCAATAAACCTTTTCACAAATATAATAGAAATTCCTTAGTATCATTTAATATTCAGTTCATTAACCCAAACTCACCCCTAACTTCTCTCAAAATACCTTGCAGTTATCAGTTAGACTGCTCTCTTACCCTTTCCTTGGGGTTTTTATTCCATTCTGTGGACTATGCAGGTGACTTAGACTTATTTCTAGTTTTAGTGGGTTGTACCAATGTGTTCTTGTCTATGGATAGTTTTTTACTTGAACCTCTTTTCAGGTATAGTGAAATCTGAGACCTCCTATACTGCCATCTTGCTCAAAATATGTGTATTTTTTATTATTTTTCACAAAATATATAGCATTATATATTTACTATACATCTTGCTTCTTTTTTTTTACAATTGACTTTTTTTGTTTTGTTTTGTTTTGTTTTTGGTACTGGAGATTGAACTCAGGGACACTTGACCACTGGGCCATATCCCCAGCCCTCTTTTGTATTTTATTAAAGACAGGGTCTCACTGAGTTGCCTCACCATTGCTGAGGCTGGCTTTGGACTTGCTATCCTCCTGCCTCAGTCTCCCAAGTGCTGGGATTACAGGCATGCGCCACCGCGCCCGTCTAATTAAGTGACTTTATGCTTTCTAATTTTACTCTTACTTTCTAGCTTTATTGTACAAAGGTCAGATAATGTTGGTAAAATTTCTATGTTTAGATTTTATTAAAGTTTCCTTCATGGCTTAATATATGGTTAACTTTCATTGAAAATAAGATGTATGTATTAGTCAGGGTTCTCTAGAGGAACAGAATCAACAGGAAGTATAATTATAAAAAGGGGATTTATCAGGTTGCCTTACACAACCTGAAGCTGGATAATCCACAATGGCCATCTGCAGGCTGAAGAGCTGGAAGAACTAGTAGATGTGCTAAGAGGCTGAAGCCCCAGAACAGGAGGGATCAATGGTGCTAACCCTACTCTGAGACAAAAGGCTTCTGGAGAATCACTGGCAGAGTCCACTTTGGAAGAATGAAGAATGGAGTGTCTGATATCCTAAGAGGGTTGCAGGAGCAATCAAGAACCTGTTCAAGAAGAATCAAGCTTGTATCTGCTGCTGCTTCCTTATTCTTAAAACTTTTATTCCATCCAAGCCATCATCCTATTTGTTGGTGCTTCCAAGGCTTAGGTAGAATCTCCATTTCAGTTGGGTATCCCAAACGCCAATCATTCCTAAACACACCCTCATTGGCACATCCATAATCCTCGGTATCTCTTAATCAATCAAGTTAACAATTCAAATTAATATTACAATGTATTTCCTATTTTTAGAACAAAAAGGACAATATATCCAATAACCTAACCTAATCTTTTATTATGTTATTTATGTCTTTACTTAATTTTTTAAGTGTGTGCTAAACACTCCTGTTTTTAATACATTTCTATTTATTTCTTCCTGTATCTCCTGTAATTTGCTTCATAAAAGTTGTTACTGGTCATTTGGTGCGTAAATGTTCAAAACTATAATGTCTTCATTGTGAATGGTAGACTTTGATATTATACAAGAACCCTCTCTGTCTTATTTAGTGAGGTTTTGGTCTGAAATGTCCTTACATGACATCAAAATTCTGCCTTTTACTTTTTAAATTCCATTTTTAATGTTTACTTAATTTTAATTTAACCTTCCTAAAATTCTTAATACTTTCACCCACATTTTATTTTCCTCCTTCTTAATCATTGTCTCTTCTATGAGTAGTAGTCTCTTGTATGGGTAGTAGTTTTTGCTTTGTGAAATCTTCAGATCTTGTCTTTAATAGTTGAGGCAAGCCATTTTACATTTATTGATATAACTTATCTGCACTTAGTTCTGTCACATGATTTTATGTTTTATTTAGTATCTACATATACTATGTGTATGTATTTATGTATATATATATACATATATACACAGACATATACTACATACATATACACATTATATATATCTTCTTAGAAACATTTTGAGATCTCTAATATTGGTTTTTGATTTACAATTTACATTTTACAATCACTGTTGAACACTGGAAATATGGGAGGAAATTGGACATCTCTGAAATTAAATGTGTCTGTTTATGGCTTCTTTGATTTGAGAAAATATTATATTTTTAAAAATATTTCACAATTATTTTTACTACTTTTTTTAAACTTTTTTTGATATTTAGGAATGTTAGTATTTTTCTCTAGTTTTTATCTTTTAAACTGATTCTTTTATATAAGACTCTTCTACTTTTCTTTCTTTAAACTTCTTCTGGTAGGCAAAGTAATGGTACTCCAAAGATTTCCACACCCTAACATTTGGGAAGCTATGAATATGTTACCTAATATGGCAAAAGGCACTTTGTAAATGTAATTATAAATGTCAAATGTATTGAGGTGGGGAGAGGCTATTCTAGACCTGGGTGGACCCAATTAAAGGCATGAGTCCTTAAAAAACAGAATGCAAACAATTCTCTACTTATGATGGTTTGACTTACAAATTTTCAACCTTACAATGATGTTGCTGCCTGAAGCGATTGTCGCTTGGAACAACGATGCAGCGGGAGAAAACTCGGAGGCAGGATGAAATCTTAGCTATCTCCTTGATTAGGGCTCCTTCAGAATGACATAAAAGCAGTATGCACTCAATGTAAATTGTACTTTAAATTTTGAATTTTGACCTTTTCCCAGGAAGATTATACATTGTATGAAGCTCTCACAATGCTGGACCACAGCAGAGAGTTACAGCTCCCACTCAGTCACATGACCAAGGGTAAGCAACCTATACTCTATAGTTCACTGTGTTGCTAAGTTATAATATTTGGTAGGTTAGGTATATTCAATTTATGCATTTTTTTCAAATTTATTTTTTATTCTAAGTTGTTAGAAATGACAGCAGAATGTATTACATTTTTATATTATACTTGTAGAGCACATTTTTACATATCTCTGGTTGTATACAAAGTATATTCACACCATTCGTGACTTCATACATGCACTTAGGGTAATGATATCCATCTCATTCTACCATCTTTGTTTTTTTTTTTTTTTCTTCACCCTTTTGCCCCCTCCCTTCCCCTTCCTCCCCATTGGCCATTCTAGTGTTCCTCTAATCCTCCTATGATCCCCATCCCAACCCCACTGTGAATCAGCCTCCTTATATCAGAGAAAACATTTGGCATTTGGCTTTTTGGGATTGACTAACTTCCCTTAGCATTATATTCTCTAACTTCATCCATTTACCTGCGAATGCCATGATTTTATTCTCTCTTATTGCTGAGTAATACTCCATTGTGTATATATACCACATTTTCTTTATCCATTCATCTACTGAAGGGCATCTAGGTTGGTTCCATGGTTTAGCTATTGTGAATTGTTCTGCTATAAACATTGATGTAGCTGTGTCCCAGTAGTATGCTGTTTTTAAGTCCTTTGGGTATAGACCAAGGAGTGGGATAGCTGGGTCATAAGGTGGTTCCATTCCAAGTTTTCCAAGGAATCTCCATACTGCTTTCCATATTGGCTGCACCATTTTGCAGTCCCACCAACAATGTATGAGTGTGCCTTTTTCTCCACATCATCCTCACCAACATTTATTGGTTGTGTTCTTAATAGCTGCCATTCTGACTGGTGTGAGATGAAATCTTAGAGTGGTTTTGATTTGCATTTCTCTAATTGCCAGAGATGTTGAACATTTTTTCAAGTATTTGTTGATTGATTGAATATCTTCTTCTGAGAAGTGTCTGTTCAGTTTCTTGGCCCATTTATTGATTGGGTTATTTGTTTTTTTGGTGTTAAGATTTTTTAGTTCTTTATATATTCTAGAGATTAGTGCTCTATCTGATGTGTGTGGTAAAAATTTGTTCCCAATTAGTAGGCTCTCTATTCACCTCACTGATTGTTTCTTTTGCTGAGAAGAAGCTTTGTAATTTGAATCTATCCCATTTATTCTTTTTTAAAAATTTTTATTTATAGTAGTATGTATTACAGTTCAACCTATATATAGAGAGCATCTTTTTACACAAAACAGTTTGTATACAAAGTATATTCGCAGCATTCAAGTCCTCAATCATGCATTTAGAATAATGATATCCATCTTATTCAACCACTTTTTTTCTTTTTTTCCCCCTTCCCCCCTTGTTCCCTCCCTTCCCCTCCCTTCCCTTTTGATCATTATAGAGTTCCTCTAATCCTCCTATGTACCCTGACCAAACAATACTGTGAACCGGCTTCCTCCATTTATTGATTCTTGATATTAATTCTTGTGCTACAGGAGTCTTATTAAGGAACTTGGGGCCTAATCCAACATGTTGGAGATTAGAGCTTACTTTTTCTTTTATTAGGTGTAGTGTCTCTGGTCTAATTCCCAGATCCTTGATCTACTTTGAGTTGAATTTTGTGCATGATGAGAGATAGAGGTTTAATTTCATTTTCCTGCATATGGATTTCCAGTTCTCCCAGCACCATTTGTTAAAGAGGCTATCTTTTCTCCAATGTACGTTTTTAGCACCTTTGTCTAATATAAGATAACTGAAATTATATGTGTTAGTCTCTGTGTCCTCTATTCTGTACCATTAGTCTACCAGCCTATTTTGGTGCCAATACCATGCTGTTTTTGTTACTATTGCTCTGTGGTATAATTTAAGGTCTGGTATAGTGATGCCACCTGCTTCACTCTTCTTGCTAAGGATTGCTTTAGCTATTCTGGGTCTCTTATTTTTCCAGATGAATTTCATGATTGCTTTTTCTATTTCTATGAGGAATGTCATTGGGATTTTGATTGGCATTGCATTAAACCTGTATAGTGCTTTTGGTAGTATGGTCATTTTGACAATATTAGTTCTGCCTCTCCAAGAACAGGGTAGATCTGTCCATCTTCTAAGGTCTTCCATAATTTCTTTCTTTAGTGTTCTGTAGTTTTCATTATAGAGGTCTCACGTCTTTGGTTGATTCCCAAGTATTTTTTTTTATGCTATTGTAAATGGGGTAGTTTTCCTCATTTCCCTTTCAGAGGATTTGTCACTGATATATAGAAATGCCTTAGATTTATGGGTGTTGATTTTGTATCCTGCTACTTTGCTGAATTCATTTATAAGTTCTAGAAGTTTTCTGGTGGAATTTTTTGGATCTTCTAGGTATAAAATCATATCATCAGCAAATAATGATAATTTGAGTTTGACTTTACCTATCTCTATCCTTTTAATTTCTTTTTATCTGTTTTATTGCTCTGGCCAGCATTTCAACTACTATGTTGAAGTGACGAAAGAGGGCATCCTGGTATTGTTCCGGTTTTTAGAGGGAATGCTTTCAATTTTTCTCCATTTAGAATAATGTTGGCCTGGGAATTAGCATATATATATAGCTTCTAAGATGCTGAGATCTTAAAATGTTGTTTATTCAGTAGCATATTATTTAGTCTCCAGGTGTTGGAGTAGCTTTTATTTCTTATTTTATCATTGATTTCTAATTTCATTCCATTATGGTCTGATAGAATGCATCCCTGAAATGAACCCTACTTGATCGTGGTGTATTATATTTTTGATATGTTTTTGTATCTGTTTTGCCAGAATTTTATTGAGAATTTTTGCATCTATATTCATTAAAGATATGGGTCTGAAGTTTTCTTTTTTTGATGTGTCTTTGCCTGGTTTGGGGATCAGGGTGATATTGGTGTCGTAGAATGAGTTTGGAAGTGCTCCCTCTTTTTCTATTTCCTGAAATAAATTGAAGAGTATTGGTATCTGTTCTTCTTTAAAGGTCTGTAGAACTCGGCTGTGTATCCATCTGGTCCTGGGCTTTTCTTGGTTGGTAGGCTTCTGATGGCATCTTCTATTTCGTCACTTGATATACATAATTTGTCTGTTCAAATTATGTATATCATCCTACTTTAGTTTGGGCATATCATACAACTATAGAAATTTGTTGATGCCTTCAGTGTTTTGTATTTTGTTGAAGTACAAGTTTTCAAAATAATTTTGAATTATTTCCTGTATTTCCGTAGTGTTTGTTGTGATATTTCCTTTTTCATCGCATATGTTAGTAATTTGAGTTTTCTCTCTCCTTCTCTTTGTTAGCCTGGCTAAGGGTCTGTCAATTTTATTTATTTTTTCAAAGAACCAATTTTTTGTTTTGTCAATTTTTTCATTTCTTTCATTTCAATTTTATTAATTTCAGCTCTGATTTTAATTATTTCCTGTCTTCTACCACTTTTGGTGTTGGATTGTTGTTCTTTTTCTAGAGATTTGAGATGTAATTTTAAGTCATTTATTTGTTGACTTTTTCTTCTTTGGAGAACTGAACTCAATACAATGAACTTTCCTCTTAGAACTGCCTTTATAGTGTCCAGAGATTTCAATATGTTGTGTCTGGGTTCTCATTCACCTCTGAGAATTTTTTAATCTCCTCTTTGATGTCATCTGCAACCATTATTCATTCAGTAGCATATTATTTAGTCTCCAGGTGTTGGAGTAACTTTTATTTCTTATTTTATCATTGATTTCTAATTTCATTCCATTATGGTCTGATAGAATGCAGGGTAGTATCCCTACTTTTTTATATTTGCTAAGAGTTGTTTTGTGGCATAGTATATGGTCTATTTTAGAGAAGGATCCATGTGCTGCTGAGAAGAAAGTGTATTCACTTGTTGAAGGATGAAATATTCTATATAAGTCAGTTAAATCTAAGTTGTTTATTGTATTTTTGAGTTCTATAGTTTCTTTGTTCAGCTTTTGTTTGGAAGATCTATCCAGTGGTGAAAGGGGTGTGTTAAAGTCACCCAGAATGATTGTGTTGTGGTCAATTTGACTCTTAAACTTGAGGAGAGTTTGTTTGATGAACATGGATGCTCCATTGTTTGGGGCATATATATTTATAATTGTTAAGTCTTGCTGGTGTATGGTTCCCTGGAGCAGTATATAGTGTCCTTCTTTAACCCTTTTGATTGACTTTAGCTTGAAGTATACTTTATTTGATATGAGGATGGAAACCCCTGCTTGTTTCCTCTGTCCATATGAGTGGTAGGATTTCTCCCAACCTTTTACCCTCAGCCTATGGATGTCTTTTCCTATGAGATGAGTCACTTGGAGGCAGCATATTGTTGGGTCTGTTTTTTTTTTATCCAATCTGCTAGTCTATGTCTTTTGATTGGTGAGTTTAGGCCATTAACATTCAGAGTTATTATTGAGATGTGTTTTGTATTCCCAGCCATTTTTATTTCTGGTATTTACCTTGACATGGTTTCTCTTCTGTTTGTTTTTTTCCTTTAGTGTAATACCTTCCTCTGTTGATTTTCATCATTGTTTTTCTTTTCCTCTTCATGGAATATTTTGTTGAGGATATTCTGTAGTGCTGGCTTTCTACTTGTAAATTCTTTTCACTTTTGTTTATCATGGAAGGTTTTTATTTCATCCTCAAATCTAAAGCTTAATTTTTCTGGGTATAAGATTTTTGGTTGGCAACCCTATTCTTTTAGAGCTTGGAATATGTTGTTCCATGATCTCCTAGCTTTGAGTGTCTGAGTTGAAAAATCTGCTGTGATACAAATTGGTCTCTTCCTATATGTGATCTGATTCGTCTCTTTTGTGGCCTTTAAAATTCTATCCTTGTTCTTTATGCTAGGCATTTTCATTATAACGTGTCTTGGTGTATATCTGTTGTAATTTTGTACATTTGGTGTCCTATAAGCCTCTTGTATTTGGTTTTCCAATTCATTTTTCATGCTTGGGAAATTTTCTGATATTATCTCATTGAAGAGGTTGTGCATTCCTTTGGTTTGAAACTCTGTGCCTTCCTCTATCCCAATTATTCTTATATTTGGTTTTTTGATGCTGTCCCATACTTCTTGGATGTTCTGTTCATGATTTCTTACTATCTTCATTGTGTGGTCAACTTTATTTTCAAGATTATATATTTTGTCTTCATTGTCTGAAGTTCTTTCTTCTAGTTGATCTAGTCTGTTGGTGATGCCTTCAATCTCTGACTGGTTATTTTTCAGAGTTTCTATCTCTTTTTTGAAGTAATCTTTTGCTACCTATATTTGCTCTCTTATATCTTTGTTATAGTGGTCAATTTTTTACTGTATTTGCTCATTTAGGTCATTCTTTGATTCACAGATCATTTTAATTATGAACCTTCTGAACTCCTTCTCTGACATTTCATCAACTTTGCTGAGCATGGGTTCTGTTATTGTAGAATCCTGGTTTGTTTGGGGTACTTTCCTCCCTTGTTTTTTCATGTTGTCTATTTGCCTTACTTTCTTGCAGTGTAGATCTGAGTTATTACAGTCTCTTCCCTATATTCTTATAATATCCTTGCAGGTTGTCTGTGCCTCCCCTTAGTGTTGGACTATCAGAACCTGCCACTGTCCCTCAAAGTATGCTACCTGGGCTGGGTCCACGCAGGTTGGTGTGGGTCGAACTGGTTGAGTCTGAGCTCCTGCAGTGGTCTGCTGGTTGGAAGAGGCAATCCTCTGAGCGGAGGTCAATGAAACTGTCCCAGACTTGCCTAAGCTCTGTGGGTGTGGGCTGGGCTGACCTGGGTCCCCCTGTGCTTGGGCATAGGTTGGCAGAACTTCCCTGAGCCTGAGGGAATGTCAGCGGGACTGACCTGGGGCTGGCCACACTGGGCTGAAGGTCAGCAGGACTGACCTGGGCCTGGCGGCACTCCAATGTAGGTCCCCAGGACTGTCCTTAGCCTGCTTGAACTCAAGCAGAGTTGGCGGTTCTGTCCTTGCTGACTCCTGCAATGGGACAGAGGTCGGTGGGACTGGCTGCAGCCTGGTTGCACACCAGCGGGGGGTCAGCAGGACTGACCTGGGGCTGACCACGCTGGAGTGAAGGTCAGCGCGACTGACCTGGGCCTGCCTGAACTCAAGCAGAGTTGGCTGGTCTGTCTTTGCTGTCTCCTGCTCTGGGCTGCATTTTTAACTTACAATATTTTCAACTAGTAAAGGATTTATCAAGACATAACTCAACATAAGTTGAGGAGGGTCTGTACAAAAGAAAAGTGGGTCACAGAGATGCAATGTGAAAAGAATTTGACATGTTATTAATCTCAAAGGATGAAGGGGGGACACAAATCAAGTAATGCAGAAAGTTCTAGAAGGTTTAAACTATACTCAGAAAGAAAACAAGTAGTTCTTTCTGAACTAAATTCTACCAGTGGTTCAAATAAGCAAGAAATGGAATCTCCCCTAGAATCATCTACAAAGATCATAGCCTGCTAAAACCTTGATTTCAATCAGTGAAACTTGAACTAGATTTTTGATATACAAAAATGTAAGTTAACTTTGTATGGTTGTAAACTGTTAAGTTTGTATTAATTTGTTATGGAAGCAAGAAAAAAAACTAATACACCTCTCCTCCTCTTGTGGTATGATAGTCTGTTCCAAGTCTACTTCATGAAATGCTTTCATAACTTCAATTACTTTAAGAATTTTTAAAATTTATATTGGAATATTGTCTTACAATTATGCATTCTTTATTAGCAATGTTTTTTTCTGGTTTTCTTTTGCTTCTGAGAAGCTTTGCTTCCTGGGAATTTTACTCCCTATGATGCTTTCATGAATTTCAGGCTGTGTAAAAAGAAAGGTAAGGTAAGGCTTTCTGCTTCCCAGTCTATACCAGTATTTCAAACTTATAGAAAGATGAAGTTTCAGAAAGAGAAATAAAAAGGAGTTTGTAAAACATATAATAATTTGTTCTGGGGGGAAAAAAAGAAGAAAGAACACAAGAACAAATTATCCACCAACTTTTTATTCCAATCAAAATGGAATAGTCCCAATCGCTGCTAGTCTTCTCCCTAGCAAATAAAAATCCCAGACTAATAAAATCCTTTACTAGTAAATCAAACATAGGAAGACTCTGAGAGGTGGATGGGAAAAGGCAAACTGACAAGGAATTTTGGGATTTGAGGAATGGCACAGTGAGATACTAAATTCTGCCCCACCTGGCAGCAACAAGATACAAGGGAGGGGTGTTAGGTAGTTATGGCTGGTATCCTGGTTCCTCCCACAGGCATCAGTGTAGACCAGCAGAGCAATGACTTCCAACTCCACATAGCAATAATTAGGCCTAACAAAGTTTTTTTAGCACCAGCTAATCACTACTTGAATCTGACCTCATTGATGTCAGTAGGGCCCAATATGGAGTGGAACTTCAAATTCTCATCCAACAATGATGAGAGAATGAAGTGTTGTGAAATAGTACTAGTTGGTATCCTAATTTCCACCCCCAGGTGTCAGTAGGGCCAATTGGGGAACTGAACTTTCACTCTCTCCCATTAACAACGAAATGGATTGAAGAGATATGATATGGTACTAGTTGGCACTGCACTTCCCCTTTACCAGTATCAGAGAAGCCTAATTAGGACGATAATAAACATAAACAAAACCCCCACAAGCTGCAATGAGGTGGTACTCCACTTCCACGGGGGAGATGTCTGGAGGACCAAGTACAGAAGTGAACTTTCATCCATGCCTAACAGCAATGAGATAGTGAGGCAGTTTTTGGCTTTTGCCAGGTCGATGTCAGCAGGGTACAGTATGGGCTGGACATCCACTCCCACCTGGACCTGTACATTGTATCTGATATTATGATTACCTCTTAAATAGAAAGCTAAGTCTTATAATATTTTAATTATCTAGGATACAATCTAAAAATCATTCATGCTACTAAGAACCAGGAAAATCTTAACTTGAATGAAAAATGATGGCCAAACCATGCCCAAACTAAGAAGACATAAAAGTTAGAATTGCCTGACAAGGATTTTGAAGCAACCATCATAAAAATACTTCAACAAGCAATTAGAAACATGCTTGAAACAAACATAAAAATAGCCTCAACAAAGAAATTGAACATATAAAGACAAATCAAATGCAAATTTTTATACCTTGAAAAATACAATAACTGAAATAAAATACTCATTGAGTAGGCTCAATAGGAGAATAAATATAACAGAAAGAACTGATGGACCTAGCCCGGCATGTTGGTGCATGCCTGTAATCCCAGCAAGTTAGGAGGCTGGGGAAGAAGGATTGTAAATTTGAGGCCAACCTTAACCATTTAGCAAGGTCCTAAGCAACTTAGTAAAACCCTGTCTCAAAATACAAAAAATAGAAAGGGCTGAAAATGTAGTTTAGTGGGTAAAGCACACCTCATTTCAATACCCAGTACCAAAAAAAAAAAAAAAAAAAAATCTATGAACCTAAAAATAAAACCACAACATTGCCCAATCTAAATAGCAGATTGAAAAAAATTAACAGAGCCCCAACATCTTGTAGAATAACAATAAGATACAACACTCATGTCATTAGAGTCCCAAAAAAAGATGAGAAAGGCTATGAAGTTGAAAAAGCATTCTAAGACACAATGGAATAATGTAATTTCACTTCTAATATCCAAAAGAAATAAACCATTATCTTTAAGAGATATCTGTACTCCCTTAATCATTGTAGCATTATTCACAATAACCAAAATATGGAAACATCCCAAGTGTCTGTCTACACATGAATGGATAAAGAAAATGTGAATAGAACATTCATAATGCAATATTATTCATCCCTAAGAAAAGAAGAAAATCCTGCCATTTGCAACAACATAAATGAGCTCATAGGATATTATGCTAAACAAACCAAACCAAACACAGAAAGACAAATACTGCATGATCTCACTTATATATGGAATCCTAAAAAGGTCAATTCCATAAAAGCAGATTTTGGTTTGGTTGCCAGGAACTGAAGCGTGGGGAAGACATTGGTTAAAAGTCACAAAGTTCCAGTCAGGCAGGATGAATACGTTCTAGAGATCTAACATACAGCATGATAACTATAGTTAATAATCATGATATGCTACGAATTTGCAAAAAAAAAAAGTGCATCTTAAGTATTCTCATGAAAAGAGAGAGTGAAATTTAAGATATGAGATGATGAATGTTAATTTAGCTTGACTATGGTAATCATTTCATAATTTATATGTGTATCAAAACATTATGTTGTACACCTTGAATATACACTATTATTGTCAACTGCACCTCTAAAATGCCAGGGTGGAAAAATACATCTGTGTTCATGTATTAGAAGATTTAATATTACTAAGATAACAATACTCCCTAAAGTGATCTACAGATTCCATATGATCCCTATCAAAAACCCAACAACCTTTTTTTTCTTCAAATATGGAAAAGTTAGTCCTAAAATTCATATGGAATTCCATGGGACTTCATCGAGCCAAACCAATCTTGAAAAAGAAAAAAAGTTGAAAGATTCAGGTTCTCTGAATTCAAAACTTCATACAAAGCTGCCATGATGAAAATAAGCAATATGAAAACAAGTGGCACAGGCATAAAAATAAACATATATAACAATGTAATTAAGTTTATGTTCTCACAAATAAATCCATACATCTACAGTCAATTTACCTTTTTCCAAAGGTACTAGGACCATTCAATGGAAAAAGCACAGTCTTTTCAACAATTGGTGCTTAGGCAATTAGGTGTAACTTCACAATATGTACAAAATTAACTCAGAATGGATCAAAGTCCTAAATATAAGAGTTGTTAACTATCCGGGCGCGGTGGCGCACGCCTGTAATCCCAGCACTTTGGGAGACTGAGGCAGGAGGATCGCGAGTTCAAAGCCAGCCTCAGCAATGGCGAGGCACTTAGTAACTCAGTGAGACCCTGCTTCTAATAAAATACAAAAGAAAAGGGCTGGGGATGTGGCCCAGTGGTCAAGTGCCCCTGAGTTCAATCCCTGGTACCAAAAAAAAAAAAAAAAAAAAAGAGTTGTTAACTATAAAGCAGTCTTGGAAAAAGACAGGGATAAATATTCATGACCCTGAATTTGGCAATAAATTCTTAGATATGACAACAAAATAACAGGAAAAAAATAAATAATAGACAAGTTGAACTTTGCAAATGTTTTAAATGTTTGTTCATTAAAAGACACTATCATTAGTAGAGTGCTTGCTTTGCATGCATAATGCCCTGGATTCAATCCCTAGCACCACAAAAAAAAAAAAAAAAAAGAAAGAAAAAAAAAAAAAAAGACACTATCAACAAAGTAAAAAGACAATCCACAGAATGGAAGAAAATATTTGAAAATCATATATCTGATAAAGGTCTAATACCAGACTATTTAAAGAATTATTACAACTCAACAACAAAAAGAACAAAAGCACTGATTTACAAAATGGGCAAAGGATTTGAATAAACATTTTGCCAAAGAAGATATATAAATGACCAAGAAGCATGTGGATAGATGCTTACTACCATTAGTCATCAGGGAAATACAAATCAAAATCACAATTGAGATGCCATTTCAAATTCATTGGATTAGCATAAAACAAAAGTAATAAAACAGAAAATAAGTGCAGACAAGGATGTGAAAATCCTGATTCATAGCTGGTGGGAATGTAAAATGATAGTTTAACTTTGGAAAACAATTTGGCAACTTCTCAAAAGTTAAGTCACCATATGAATCTACAATTCCATTCCTAGATATATAACCAATCTAAAAATACGTGTTCAAATAAACCATGTACATGAGTTAGTAGAAGGCCTATTCACAATAGCCAAAAAGTGGAAACAATCCCAACATCCATTAACACATGAGTGGATAAACAAAATGTGATACATGCATATCATGCAATACCCATTCATAAAAAGAATCAAAGCACTGATCTGTGCTACAATATGAATGAGGCTTCAAAACATAGTAAGTGATAGAAGCCAGAAACTAAGGTCACATATTGTATTGATAACATTTATATAAAATATCCAGAACCAGGTGTGGTGGTGCATGCCTATAAT
Source organism: Tamias sibiricus (assembly GCA_025594165.1). Taxonomy (NCBI): domain Eukaryota; kingdom Metazoa; phylum Chordata; class Mammalia; order Rodentia; family Sciuridae; genus Tamias; species Tamias sibiricus. The sequence goes on from CM046660.1 coordinate 131,055,728, forward strand.
CCCAACAGCTCAGGAGGCTGAGGCAAGAGGATCGTGAGTTCAAAGCCAGCTTAACAACTTAGCAAGGCCCTAAGCAACTTAGCAAGACCCTGTTTCAAAAATAAATAAATAAATAATAACATAAAAAGGGCTGGGGATGTGGCTCAGTGGTTGAGTGCCCCTGGGTTCAATCCCTGGTACCAAAATAAAATATAAATAAATACATAAACAAAATATCCAGAATAGACAGATTCAGAAATACAGATAGCACATTAATGGTTACTAGAGTTTGTGAAGGAGTGGGAATGAGGAGTTACCACTTAATGAATGTAGGGTCCCCTTGTGGGAAAATAAAAATTCTCTATAACTAGAAAGCAAATGTTTGCACAATATCATGAATATAAGAAATGTTGAATGCTTTAAATAGTTAAAATTGTGAGCTTTACATATCTGGTCATAAAGTGTATATGTTTCTATGAAAGCAATGACCATGTTCAAGTGGTAATAAATCAGTAATACCAACTTGCCAGATAAAAGAAAATTAAAGTAAAATACATGGGGATTCATTCGAAAATAGGAAAATTGGTAATCCACTTACAAAAAATCTTAAAGTTAATACCAAGTATTAAACTTACTGCCAAGACTCAAGGAGGGCAAAGTATAAGATTGTCTGGATCTTTTCTTTCAAGAAGTATTCATCATTTTTCCATTACTTTAGCAAACACCTGAGAAAATCAATTTATAAAGAGGAAAAGTTGGGGCTGGGATTGGGGCTCAGCAGTAGAGCCACATGTGTGAGGCCCTGTGTTTGATCCTAAGCCACACATAAATAAAATAAAAAGGTATTGTATCCACCTACAACTAAAAAAAGTATTAAAAAAAAAAAAAAAGAGGAAAAGTTTATTTTGGCTCACAGTTTCAGAGGTTGTAGACCATGACCAATTGACCCTATTGGTTTGGTCCTGTAGAGAGATAAACACATACTACCTGCACTCATGGTAGGAGTGCAGCACCAAAGAGGCCCATTCATCTCATGGTTGGGAATTGAAAGAAAGAACAAGAAACTGGAGTCTCATAATTCCCTTTGAGGACATGCCCACAAAGGCCTAAAACTTTCCACTAGGCCCCACCTCTTAAAGGTTCTACCACTTCCCATTAGTACAAGCTGAGGATTACACCTTTAAGACATAGACCTTTGGGGACACATACAAACCATAGTACACAGCAACAATGAATAACTGTTATTCTTTAAAAAGAAAATTATAATAAAACACATGAAGATTCATTACTCCCAAGGAACTATGATTGATTACATAAATATCTTCAAAATGTTTAAAGTGAAATAAAATTGAATTATAAAGACTTAGGAAAATTTTTAACAGTTTAGTTTGCTTTTGAGATTAATATGAGGAGGAGAAGTGCTTCCCTCCTATAACATATTCTTTGGTTCTTCTAGTAGCAACTAATATTAGGCAAGAAAAACTGGACCAACTCCATTTAGCAGTTTTTATATTCTTGATTTACTATATTTTCTACAAGCCCAATTTGAGGCTTCAAACCTATTTTATTCTAAGCCTGTCTATAAAACAATTCATTGACAGATGTGACTGGTGATAGGTTTCCATTTTTAACAAAAGTTAGTTTCTTGTCTTAAGAATCGAGTTTCAGATTTTTTTGTGTGTTTTTTTCTAATTATGTTGATACATCCACTAAAATTCTGTTTTCATAACAACTACTATTCACGGATGTCTATTTCTGTTTTATATGAAAGGAAAACTATAATTTAGAAACACAATGGCACATTTTTAAAATATTCATTTATAAATGGGCTAGCTTTGGACCAATGAGCTAGTTTGGAAAAAAATTTACATTTTTGTTTTATTTTAAAATTATACTAAAATTATTCAAACTTATTTATTTACTGTTAGGTTCAGAAAGCTTGCATCTGGTGGTGATACAGGTATCATGCCAATGATTAAGCTCTTGGATTAGCAGTGCTAATAATAATTTGTACACAGATGTTACAAAAAAAAAACTTTTATTATTCTAGTGTTGCTTATTTTTATGTAACACACAAAATTGGGAAAATTTTTTCAAGTAAAGAAATGACATCTATATTTTAAATCCAAATAAGTTTCTAGCTCAACTCCTACAAGTTAAAAATCTACCATTTGAAGTTATATCTCCTTTTTAGATCCGTGACTACATTGAGTAAAAGAAGTTTTATACCAAACCACTAATCTTCTTGAAGTACCCAGAGAAGGGTTTAAAAAAAAAAAAAAAAGTGATAAGCTCAGCCAGGCACTGTGGCATGCATCTGTAACCCCAGCTATTCAAGGACTAAGGCAGGAACATCCCGAGTTCAAGGACAATTTATGCAAAACAGTGAGTCCTCTGACACATAAATAAATAAGCTGGGAACAGTGGCACATGCCTGTAATCCCATTGGCTTGGGAGGCTGAGGCAGGAGGATGAGAGTTTTAAACCAGCCTCAGCAATTTAGCAATTTAGCAAGGCCTTAAGCAACTTAGTAAGACCCTGTTTCAAAATTTAAAAAATAAAAAGAGGGGCTGAGGATGAAACTCAGTGGTAAAGTGCTCCTGAGTTCAATCCCCAGTACCCAAAAATAAATAAGTAAATAAAATACAAATTAATAAATAAATAAAAGTCGTGAGCTGTATATCTAAACAATGAAAGTTAAACATTGGCATGCATCAGTTCATTCACTCCTTAAGACATGATCTATTACACATCTGCTTGTCAGGCAAATCACCAGGTAAAGCACAAAAACATTTTCTGTTCTAAGGTTAACCTGTTGTCAGGGTATTGGCTGTTACTGCTTAAATAATTAAATAACTTTGAAAAAGTTCATGGCATATCTCTTTTAAGGTGTTTTTTAACTGCTTTATAAAATTCTTATTAAAACCTGTAGCATTAGGATTAAACTGATCTACCAGAATTTTAAGATTATTTTGATAATGCTGCCAAGCCTTTGGATTAAGAATTATAAATCTCAAGAATATTTATGTGAGCATGGAGAGTGCCAGATTACATTAATTAAGGTCTTTCATGTTGCATGGAATATGGTGCACTAAAGAATACAGAAGGAAGAAAAAAATTCAGGAAACTGAGTTATTACACAATCAGACAACATGGAGCAGTACAGCAACAGTTCCTTGTGGTATGGGATGCAACTCTAGTTTTAAACCCAACTAGTAGCTATAGGATCCAGCTAGTAGCCCTGAAAACTTGTTCACTTATTTATCTGTCTCAAGTATGTGTTGTCTGTTTTACACGGTCATTTCTGAAGTTACGCTGTGCCCTTTCTTTCCCTCACAGAATACAACAAAACCATTACCAAATCCTATCTGCTCTAGCCTTAAAATGCATCCTGAATCCAGCCACTGCTCATGACCTTCACAGCTAATACCCTAATCCAAGACACCAACATCTCTCTCCTGGACTACAATTTCCTACTAACCCATCTTCCTGCCTCCATTCCTTCTCCTTCAGTCAGTTCTCCACACAGCAGCCTGGGGAATCTTGTTAAAATTCATATCACATGTCACTTTCATGTTCAAAACCCTCAAATGACTTCACATCATATTTAAAATAAAAGTTCCTTACCATGGCTTATCAGGCTTTCTTTAATATGGCACCTGAACACTATTCATTAGCTATGAATCCCATTAGCTACTTCTCACTGCTCCAACAGCCTTGGCCCTCTGCTTGTTCTTCAAACATGACAAGCATACTCCTGCCTAGAGGTTTTCCACATGCTACTTTCTCTGCCTAGAAATATTCTTCCATAAGTATCCTCAGGACTTCCTCTGTCACATCATCCAGGTCTCCTTCTATTTAACTCCTAAGATAGAACTTTTTTGACCACCAAAATCAAAACAATCTATTCCTTCTTCTGATTTGTCTTTCTTCCTGGACCTGTCACAACTTGAAAAAATATTATATGATTTTTCTTTATAACTAGCATGTCAGCCCATGCAGGCAAGTTATTTTCAGTACTATACCTTAAGCACCTTAGAAGAGTACCTGGTGCATAATAGATATTCAGCATTTGAATAATGAACTTAATTAATTCTTGTGCCCCTCTGCCTACCTTTCTCTCTAATGATTCTGCTTCTGTTTGTCTTCAATTCAAAACTCCTGAGAAAGACTTTCCTTTCATGAGTTAATCGCTATGCAATAGTGTCTATTCAGGCCAGGGCACCAAACAAGTAGACCAATGAGAGCCTTGGCACAGCACCAGTCCCTTGTTCCCTAGTCTCTCATGGCCAGAGTACAAGAGTCACGTGGCACAAAATATGAAAACTTATATTCAAGGATCCACATGTAGTGGAGCTTCTAAAAAAACAGAATAGACCTCCTTAGACTCCTCTCTAAAGATAACAAAGTGGATCCTTTTTTAAGTTTGTATTATTCCAATTTGTTATACATGTTTGCAGAGTAGATTTCATTTCATATTACATATAAAGAGCACAATTTTTCAAGTTGCTAGTTTTATATAAAGAATTTTTGCAACAATTGTGTCTTCATATATGTATTTAGGATAATCATGGATAACTCATTCTACCATTCCTATCATTCCTATCCCCTTGCCCCTTCCTCTTAATCCCCACTCTTTGTTCTATTTAAACTTCTTTCATTCCTCTCATCCCCAATCCCTTGCCTTTATAAGTTAGTATCTTCATATCAAAGAGATCATTCAACCTTTGGTTTTTGGGGATCAGATAACTTCACTTAGCATTATTTTCTCCAACTCCATCCATTTACCTGCAAATGCCATGATTTTATTATCTTTTAGTGCTGAGTAGTGTTTCGTTGTGTATATATACCAAAGTTTCCCTATCCCTTCATCTGCTGATGGGCATCAGGGTTGGTTCCACAATCTAGCTATTGTGAATTGTGCTGCTATAAACATTGATGTGGATGTGTCCCTGTAGTAAGCTGTTTTTAAGTCCTTTGGGAATAGGCCAAGGAGTGGGATAGCTGGGTCAAATGTTGATTGCATTCCAAGGTTTTCCTAGGAATCTCCATACTACTTTCCAGATTGGCTTCGCCAATTTGTAGTTCCACCAGCAATGTAAGAGTGTGCCTTTTTCCCCACATCCTCCCCAGCATTTATTGTTGTTTTTTTGATAGCTGCCATTCTGACTGGAGTAAGATGAAATCTTAGTTGTTTTGATTTGCATTTCTCTAATCGCTAGAGATGTTGAACATTGTTTCATACATTTGTTGATTGTTTGTATATCATCTTCTGAGAAGTATCTGTTTAGTTCCTTGGCCCATTTATCGATTGGGTTATTTGTTTTATTGGTGTTAAGGCTTTTGAGAACTTTATAAATCCTTGAGTTAGTGTTCTATCTGATGTGCTTATGGTAAATATTTGCTTCCATTCTGTAGGTTCTCTATTCACCTCACTGATTGTTTCTTTTGCTGAGAAGAAGCTTTTCAGTTTGAATCCATCCCATTTATTGATTCTTGGTTTTAATTCTTACACTATAGGGGTCTTATTGAGGAAGTTGGGGCCTAATCCAACATGATGGAGATTTGGGCCTACTTTTTCTTCAATTAGGTGCAGGGTCTCTCTGGTTTAATTCCTAGGTCCTTGAATCCACTTTGAGTCAAGTTTTGTGCATGTGAAAGAAAGAGATTTAATTTCATTTTATTACATGAGGATTTCCAGTTTTCCCAACACCATTTGTTGAAGAGGCTGTCTTTTCTCCAGTGAACGTTTTTGGCACCTTTGTCTAATATAAGATAACTGTAAACGTGTGAGTTCATCTCTGTGTCTTCTATTCTGTACCATTGGTCAACTGGTCTATTTTGGTGCCAATACCATGCTGTTTTTGTTACTATTGCTTTGTAGTACAATTTAAGGTCTGGAATAGTAATGCCACCAGCTTCACTCTTCTTGCTAAGAATTGCTTTGGCTATTCTGGGTCTCTTATGTTTCCAGATGAATTTCATGATTGCTTTTTCTATTTATGTGAGGAATGATATTGGGATTTGGATTGGTATTGCATTGAATCTGTATAGTGCTTTTGGGAGAATGGTCATTTTGAGAATATTAGTTCTACCTATCCATGAACAAGGTAGATCTTTCCATCTTCTAAGATCTTCATTAATTTCTTTCTTTAGTGTGCTGTAGTTTTCATTGTAGAGGTCTTTACTTCTTTTGTTAAGTTGATTCCCCAATTTTTTATTTTGAGGTTATAGTAAATGGGGTGGATTTCCTAGTTTCTCCTTCTGAGGATTTGTCACTGATGTACAGAAATGCCTTTGATTTATGAGTATTGATTTTATATCCAGCTACTTTGCTGAATTCATTTATTAGATCTACAAGATTTCTTTAAAAAAAAAAATATTTATTTATTTGTTGTAGTTGTACACAATGCCTTTATTTTTATGTGGTGCTGAGGATCGAACCCAGGCCACACACATGCTAGGCGAGCGCTCTACCACTGAGCCACAACCCCAGCCCAGATTTAGAAGGTTTCTAGTGGAATTTTTTGGATCTTCTATGTATAGAATCATATCGTCTGCAAATAGTGATAATTTGACTTCTTTTTTTTTCCTATCCATATCCCTTTAATTTCTTTCATCTGTCTAATTGCTCTGGATAGGGCTTCAAGAACTTTGTTAAATAGGAGTGGTGAAAGAGGGCATTCCTGTCTTGTTCCAGTTTTTAGAGGGAATGCTTTCAATTTTTCCTCATTTAGGATGATGTTGGCCTGGGGCTTAGATCTTTATTATGTTGAGGTATGTTCCTGTTATCCCTATTTTTTTATAGCATTATGAACATAAAGGGATGTTGTATTTTGTCAAATGCTTTCTCTGAGTCTATTGAGATGATTATATGATTTTTATCTTTGAGCCTGTTAATGTGATGAATTACATTTATCGATTTCCTTATATTGAACCAACTTTGAATCCCTGGAATGAAGCCCACTTGATCATGGTACACTTATTTTTTTAATATGTTTTTGTATTCGATTTGCCAGAATTTTTTTGAAAATTTTTGCATCTATGTTCATTAGAGATATTAGTCTGAAGTTTTCTTTCTTTGATTTGTCTCTGTCTGGTTTTGGAATCAGGGTGATATTGGCCTCATAGAACGAGTCTGGGAGTGTTCCCTCTTTTTATATTTCATGAAAGAGTTTGAGAAGTATTGGTGTTAGTTCTTCTTTAAAAGTCTTGTAGAACACAGCTATGTATCCATCCGGTCCTGGGCTTTTCTTGGTTGGTAATTTTTTTATGGCATCCTCTATTTCTTTGCTTACTTAAATTGACCTATTTAAATTGTGGGCATCATCCTGATTTAGTTTGAGCATCTCATATGTCTCTAGAAATTTGTCAATGCCTTCATTATTTTGTATTTTATTGGAGTATAAATTTTCAAAATAATTTCTAATTATCTTCTGTATTTCTGTAGTGTCCATTGTGATATTTCCTTTTTCATTGTAGATATTGGTAATTTGTGTTTTCTCTCTTCTTCGTTAGCATAGCTAATAGTATATCAATTTTATTTATTTTTTCAAAGAACCAACTTTTTGTTTTGTAAATTTTTTCAGTTTTTTTTTTTCTTCCATTTCATTAATTTCAGCTCTGATTTTAATTATTTCCTGTCTTCTACTTCTTTTGGGGTTGATTTGTTCTTCTTTTTCTAGGACTGTGAGATGTAATCTTAGCTCACTTATTTGTTGACTTTTTCTTTTTTGAAGAAATGAGCTCCATGCTATGAACTTTCCTCTTAGTACTGCCTTCACAGTGTCCCAGAGATTTCGGTATATTGTATCGTTGTTCTCATTTACCTCTAAGAATTTCTTAATCTCCTTCTTGACGTCTTTTGCAACCCATTGATCATTCAATAGCATATTATTTAGTCTCCAGGCAGTAGTATTCTTTATTTTTTTATCATTGATATCTAATTTTATTTAATTATGATCTGATAGAATGCAGGGTAGTATCTCTACTTTTTAATATTTGCTTAGCATTGCTTTATGGCATAATATATGGTCTATTTTAGAGAAGGATCCATGTGCTGCTGAGAAGAAAGTGTATTGGCTCATTGAAGGATGATATACTCTATATATGTCAGTTAAGTCTAAGTTATTAATTGTATTATTGAGTTCTATATTTTCTTTGTTTAGATTTTGTTTGGAAGAGCTATCCAGTGGTGAAAGAGGTGTGTTAAAGTCACCTAGAATTATTGTGTTGTGGTCTATTTGATTCTTGAACTTGAGAAGAGATTGATTGATGAATGTAGATGCTCCATTATTTGGGGCATACACATTTATAACAGTTATATCTTGTTGATCTATGATTCCCTTAAGCAGTATGAAATGTCCATCTTTATCTCTTTTGACTAATTTTGGCTTGAAATCTACTTTATTTGGTATGAGGATGGAGACCCCTGCTTGCTTATGTAGACCATGTGTGTGATATATTTTATCCCATCCTTTCACCTTCAGTCTATGGGCATCTTTTCCTATGAGATACGTCTCTTGAAGACAACATATTGTTGGGTCTGTTTTTTTAATCCAATCTATTATCCTATGTCTTTTAATTGGTGAATTTAGGCCATTAACATTCAGGGTTATTATTGAGACATAATTTGTATTACCAGTCATTTTTATTTTTTTATTATTTTTGGTATTTAGCTTGACTTGGTTTTTCTTTTGGTTGGTTTTTCCCTTTATTGTAGTTCTTCCTTTTGCAGATTTTCATTATTATTTTTCATTTCCTCCTCGTGGAATATTTTACCAAGAATGTTCTGTAGAGCAGGCTTTCTTGTTGTAAATTCTTTTAGCTTTTGTTTATCATGGAAAGTTTTTATTTCATCCTCAAATCCAAAGCTTAATTTTGCTGGATATAAAATTCTTGGTTGACATCCCATATCCTTTAGAGCCTGGTATTTGTTATCCCAGGCTCTCCTGGCTTTGAGGGTCTGGATTGAAAAATCTGCTAAGATGCGAATTGGTTTTCCCTTATAGGTAATGTGACTTCTCTCTCTTACAACCTTTAAAATTCTATCTTTATTTTGTATGCTATGCATTTTCATTACAATGTGCCTTGGTGTGGACCTGTTGTAATTTTGTACATTTAGCGTCCTATAGGCCTCTTGTATTTGATTTTCAAATTCATTCTTCCTGCTTGGGAAATTTTCTAATATTATTTCATTGAAAAGATTGTGCATTACTTTGGTTTGAATCTCTGCACCTTCCTCTATTCCAATAAATCTTACATTTGGTCTTTTGATGGTATCCCATAGTTCTTGGATATTCTGTTCATGGTTTCTTACCATCTTCACTGTGAGGTCAACTTTATTTTCAAGATTATATATTTTGGGCTGGGGTTGTGGCTCAGCGGCAGAGCGCTCGCCTAGCGCGTGGGCGACCCGGGTTCGATCCTCAGCACCACGTACAAATAAACGCATTGTGTACAACTAAAACAAATAAATAAATATTTAAAAAAAAAAAAAGATTATATATTTTGTCCTCATTGTCTGAGGTCCTATCTTCCAAGTGGTCCAATCTGTTGGTGATGCTTTCTATTGAATTTTTTTAAGTGGCTTACTGTTTCTTTCATTTCAAGGATTTCTGTTTGGTTTTTTTCTCAAACTCTCTATTTCTTTCTTGAAGTAATCTTTTGCTACCTGGATTTGTTCTCTTACCTCTTTGTTGGTGTGATCGATGGTTGCCTGTATTTTATCTCTATCTCTTTGTTGGAGAGATCAATTTTTGCCTGTATCTGATCACTTAGGTCATTTTTTAAATTGCTTATCATTTTAATTATGTATATCTTTTTTTAATTTATTTGTTTAATTTGTAATAATTACGATTTATAGTGCCTGTATATAGCAACTGTTTGTATACAAAGTATATTCGTACAATTCAGGTCTTCAATCATGCATTTAGGAAAATGATATCCGTCTCATTCACCGCCTTTTTTTTTTCTTTTCTCCCCCTCCCTCCCCCCTTGCTCCCTCCCTTCTCCTCCCTTCCCTTTGACCATTCTAGTGTTCCTCTAATCCTCCTATATACCCCCATCCAATAATACTGTGAACTAGCCTCCTTATATCAGAGAAAACATTTGGTACTTTGATTTTTGAGACTGACTACTTCACTTAGCATTATGTCTTCTAACTTCATCCATTTACCTGCAAATGCCATTATTTTATTTTCTTTTATTGCTGAGTAAAATTCCATTGTGCGTATACACCACATTTTCTTAATCCACTCATTTACTGAGGGACATCTAGGTTGGTTCCACAACCTAGCTATTGTGAATTGCGCAGCTACAAACATTGAGATAGCTGTGTCACTGTAAAATGCTGTTTTTAAGTCCTTTGGGAATAGACCCAGGAGTGGGATGGCTGGTTCATAGGGTGGTTCCATTCCCAGTTTTCCAAGAAATCTCCATACTGCTTTCCATAACAGTTGCACCATTTTGCAGTCCCACTAGCAATGTATGAGTGTGCCTTTTTCCCCACATCCTCTCCAACATTTATTGTTGTTTGTGTTCTTGATAGCAGCCATTCTGACTGGAGTAAAATAAAATCTTAGAGTAGTTTTGATTTGCATTTCTCTAATTGACAGCAATGTTGAGCATTTTTTCATGTATTTGTTGATTAATTGTGTATCTTCTCTGAGAGGTGTCTTCTCAATTCCTTAGCCCATTTATTGATTGGGTTATTTGTTTTTTTGGTGTTAAGTTTTTTGAGTTCTTCATATATTCTAGAAATTAGTGCTCTATCTGATGTGCATGTATTAAATATTTGTTCCCAATTAGTTGGCTCTCTATTCAACTCACTGATTTTTTTCTTTTGCTGAGAAGAAGCTTTTTAGTTTAAATCTATCCCATTCATTAATTCTTGGTAGTAATTCTTGCACTACAGGATTCTTATTAAGGAACTTGGGGCCTAATCCGACACGTTGGAAATTGGAGCTTACTTTTTCTTCTATTAGGCGTATCGTCTCTGGTCTAATTCCTAGGTCTTTGATCCACTTTGAATTGAGTTTTGTGCATGGTGAGAGATAAGGGTTTAATTTCAATTTGTTGCATATGGATTTCCAGTTTTCCCAGCACCATTTGTTGAAGAGGCTATCCTTTCTCCACTATACATTTTTGGCGCCTTTGTCTAATATAAGATAGCTGAGCCAGGCGCGTGGTGGCAATCCTAGCACTTTGGGAGGCTGAGGCAGGAGGATCGCGAGTTCAAAGCCAGCCTCAGCAATGGCAAGGCACTTAGCAACTCAGTGAGACCCTGTCTCTAAATAAAATACAAAAAAAGGGCTGGGGATGTGACCCAGTGGACGAGTGCCCCTGAGTTCAATCCCCGGTACACACACACACACAAAAAAAGAGATAGCTGAAATTGTATGTATTAGTCTCTGTGTCCTCAATTCTGTACCATTGGTCCACCAGTCTGTTTTGGTGCCAATACCATGCTGTTTTTGTTACTATTGCTCTATAGTATAATTTAAAGTCTGGTATGGTGATGCCACCTGCTTCACTTTCCTTGCTCAGGACTGCTTTGGCTATTCTGGGTCTCTTATTTTTCCAGATGAATTTCATGACTGATTTTCTATTTCTTTGAAGAATGGAATTGGGATTTTGATTGAAATTGCATTAAATCTGTATAATGTTTTTGGTAGTATGGACATTTTGACAATATTAATTCTACCTATTCAAGAGCAAGGTAGATCTTTCCATCTTCTGAGTTCTTCTAGGATTTCTTTCTTTAGTATTCTATAATTTTTGTTATAGAGGTTTTTCACCTCTTTTGTTAAGTTGATTCCCAGATTTTTTTTTATGCTATTGTAAATAGGGTAGTTTTCATCATTTCCCTTTCAGAGGCTTTGTCGCTGATGTACAAAAATGCCTTTGACTAATGTGTATTGATTTTGTATCCTGCAACTTTGCCAAATTCATTTACTAGTTGTAAAAGTTTTCTGGTAGAGTTTTTTGGGTCTTCTAGGTAGATTATCATATCATCAGCCAATAGTGCTAATTTGAGCTCTTCTTTTCCTATCTGGATCCCTTTAATTTCTTTCGTCTGTCTAATTGCTCTGGCCAGAGTTTCCAGTACTATGTTAAATAGCAGTGGTGAAAGGGGGCATCCCTGTCTTGTTCCAGTTTTTAGAGGGAATGCTTTCAGTTTTTCTCCATTTAAGATAATGTTAGCTTGGGGCCTTGCATAAATAGCTTTTATAATGTTGAGATATGTTCCTGATATTCCTAGTTTTTCAGTGTTTTGAACATAAAGGGGTGTTGTATTTTGTCGAATGCTTTTTCTACGTCTATTGAGATGATCATATGATTTTTATCTTTAAGTCTATTGATGTGATGTATTATGTTTATTGATTTCCGAATGTTGAACCAGACTTGCATCCCTGGAATAAACCCCATTTGATTGTGGTGGACTATCTTTTTTTATATGTTTTTATATCTGATTTGCCATAATTTTGTTGAGGATTTTTGCATCTATGTTCATTAAAGATATTGGCCTGAAGTTTTCTTTATTGGATGCGTCTTTGCCTGGCTTTGGGATTAATGTAATATTGGCCTTATAGAAAGAGTCTGGAAGAGCTCCCTCTTTTTCTATTTCTTGAAATAGTTCGAAGAGCATTGGTATTAGTTCTTCTTTGAAAGTCTTATAGAACTCGTCTGTAAACCCATCAGGTCCTGGACTTTTCCTTGTTGGTAGCTTTTTGGTGACATCTTCTATTTGTTTGTTTGTAATCGATCTGTTTAAGTTGTGTATAGCCTCCAGTTCCAGTTTAGGCAAATCATACAACTCTAGAAATCTGTCAATGTTTTCAATATTTTCTATTTTATTAGAATACAAGTTTTCAAAGTAATTTCTAATTATCTTCTGTATATCTGAGGTGTTTGTTGTGATATTCCCTTTTTCATCACGAATGTTAGTAATTTGAGTTTTTTTTCTTCTTCTTTTTGTTAGCATCGCTAAGGGTCTGTCAATTTTGTTTATTTTTTCAAAGAACCAACTTTTAGTTTTGTCAATTCTTTGAATGGTTTCCTTAGTCTCAATTTCATTAATTTCTGCTCTGATTTTAATTATTTCCTGTCTTCTACTGCTCTTGGTGTTGGTCTGCTCTTCTTTTTCTAGTGCTTGAGGTGTGATGTTAAGTCATTTATTTGTTGGTTTTTTTCCTCTTAAGGAATGAACTCAGTGCAATGAATTTTCCTCTTACTACTGCCTTCATAGTGTCCCAGAGATTTCTATACGATGTTTCTGTGTTCTCATTTACCTCTAGGAATTTTTTAATCTCCTCTTTGATGTCTTCTTCAACCCCTTGTTCATTCAGTAGCATGTTGTTTAGCTTCCAGTTGATGGAGTAGTTTTTCTTATTCCTTGTTTTGTCATTGATTTCCAATTTCATCCCTTTATGGTCTGATAGAATGCAGGGTAGTATCTCTATTTTTTTATATTTGCTGAGAGTTTCCTTATGACATAATATATGGTCTATTTTGGAGAAGGAGCTATGTGCTGCTGAGAAAAAAAGTGTATTCGTTTACTGAGGGATGAAATATTCTATATATGTCCATTAGGTCTAAATTATTAATTGTTTTAAGGAGGCTTAAAGTTTCTTTGTTTAGCTTTTGTTTGGATGATCTATCCATTGGTGAGAGAGGTGTGTTGAAGTCCCTTAGAATAACTGTGTTGTGGTCTATTTTACTCTTGAACTTGAGAAGAGTTTGTTTGATGAATGTAGGTGCTCCATTATTTGGAACATATAGATTTATGATTGTTATATCCTGTTGATGAATGGTTCCCTTAAGTAGTAAGAAATATCCATCTTTTTCCCTTTTGATTAGCTTTGGCTTGAAGTCTACCTTATTTGATATGAGAATGAAAACCCCTGTTTGCTTCTTCGGGCCATGTGAGTGATTAGACTTTTCCCAGCCTTTCACTTTCAGTCTATTGATGTCTTTTTCTATGATGTCTTTTTCTATGAGGTGTGTTTCTTGGAGACAGCAAATTGTTGGGTCATTTCTTTTAATCCACTCTGATAATCTGTGTCTTTTGATTGGCGAGTTTAGGCCATTAATATTCAGGGTTACTATTGAGATGTGATTTTTATTCCCATCCATTTTTATGTGTATTATGGTCTTTAGCTTGATTTGGTTTCTCTTCTGGTTGGTATTTCCCTTAGTTTAATATCTCCTTTTGTTGATTTTCATTGTTATTTTTCTCTTCTTCTTCATGGAAAATGTTGCCCAGGATGTTCAGAAGTGCTGGCTTTCGAGTTGTAAAATCTTTTAACTTTTGCTTGTCGTGGAAGGTTTTATTTCATCTTCAAATCTAAAGCTCAATTTTGCTGGATATAAGATTCTTGGTTGACATCCCTTTTCTTTCAGAGCTTGAAATATGCTATTCCAGGATCTTCTTGCTTTTAAGGTCTGGGTTGAAAAATCTGAACATAGTCTGATTGGTTTCCCCCTATATGTAATTTGCTTCCTTTCTCTTGTGGCTTTTAGTGTTGTCTCCTTGCTCAGTATATTAGGCATTTTCATTATAATGTGTCTTGGTGTGGATCTGTTGTGATTTTGTTTGTTTGGTCTTCGGTAAGCCTCTTGAACTTGGTTTTCCCATTCATTCCTCAAGTTTGGAAATTTTTCTGTAATTATTTCGTTAAATAAATTACTCATTCCTTTGGCTTGAAACTCTGCCCCTTCCTCTACACCAATCACGCTTACATTTGGTCTCTTTATGTTGTCCCATAATTCTTGCATGTTACGAGTTTTGCTGTGTAATCTAAATTTTTCTCTAGGATATATATTTTTTCTTCATTGTCTGAGGTTCTTTCTTCCAAGTGGTCTACTCTGTTGGTAATGCTTTCAATTGAACTTTTATTTTGGTTTATTGCTTCTTTCATTTCTGGAATTTCTGTTTGGTTTTCTCTTTAGAGCCTCTATTTCCCTATTGAAGTAATCTTTTACTTCCTGTATTTGTTTTTGTAGTTCTTTGTCAAAATGATCTTTTGCCACCTGTATTTGCTCCCTCATCTCATTTTTGAGTTCATTCTTAAGTTCCATAAACATTTGGAATATGTAATTTCTAAATTCCATCTCTGGCATTTCACCAACTGTGCTTGCCATGGAATCTACTGATGAGTTATATTGATTTGTTTGTGTCACTTTCTTCCCTTGTTTCTTCATGTTGCTTGCGTGTCTTTTCTTCTTGCACTGTGGGACCTTGACTATTTCGATTTTACCTTAAAGCCTTATGTTGCTCCTGTCATACAATGCTATCAGATCCCCTTATAATTCCTTTACATTTTAAAATCTAAACACTTTCTATTCAGAAAATCCAAGTTTGGTCACAATGTACAGATTTAACCCAGATATTTTTTCCAATTTACTCTGTACGCTTCTGATGGGGTTTTATAGCTTCAAGTATTGGACACAGAGGTGATATGTTTAGGAAGAAGGAAGTGAGTGTCTTGAATTGTTCTTTCTTAGAAAGTATGAAAAGAGAGTTCTATGGAGGTGGTTTAGTGGAAGTGGTTTAGTATCAGTAGATGAGAGAGGAAAGAGAATGGAGTGAACAATTACTTGGAAAGACCAATTTATATATAAACCTAACTTATGCAGCTGTTGAGAGAAGAAATAAAGTAAGATGGAAAAGAAAAAAAATGACAAAAGAGTATGAATTGGTGTAAGAGAGAGGAGAGAGAGAGTCAACAAAATGGAGAGTAAACTATATACAACACCACTTTGCTATATAGTTCTATTGTGCCCGTTCTAGAAATCCCAAATTTTGCGTATAACTTGTTTTTGCTTCTGTTGAGTATGCACTGGCAGGGTGTAAATAGGAAAGATGAAGGAAGAAGAAAAAATGCAAAAGTGAGAAGGAAGAAAGCAAGAAAAGAGGAGCAGAAGCAAACAAACACACTGACAATTAATGCAAAAAACAAAGCAAAACAAAACAAAACCAAAAAAAAAAAAAAAAAAACCCAAAAACCCAACAAAACAAACTAACAAAAAAAAAAAAAAAAAAGTCGAACCCAGGAACAAGTCTCAAACAAAATGGATCCTGGGAAGCCCTCCTTTTTTTCCTTTCCAGTTTAAGCCAATTGTATCAGATCACGTCTAGACAGTCAGCGATCCTGTTAGTAGAGTCAAGGCTGCACCTTTGGCCAGTGGCAGAATAGCATAGGACAGCAAGTTTTCATTTCAGCAGAAAGTTATCCTCCCCATATTTTGTTTTGTTTCTGAGAATAAATACATTGCTGAAGCATGTTTTATAATTATCAATCAGTGCAGACTACTCGGACTTCTTCACTACAGAGCATTTGTTTGCAGGCTCGCTATAGGCCGTACAGATGTATTATGAATTGTGAAATTTATGGAGGAAATTTTCTAGTGTATAAATTCATGGGCTATGTGTCACTTCCAGTTTATTTAAGAAAGTTTTATTTTCTTCTGCACTGTACCCAACTTGTTCAATGGTTTACATTACTTTTTTTTTTCTGAAGGGGAGTTGTGGCTATTCCAAGCAATATTCACTAAAAATATAGTATGTACCAGGCTTAGGCATATACTATTTATACAAATTCGATCACAAGTACAAACACTTTATTGAGGCGTCCATAAATCTCCATGCCATCCACTCATTTTGTTAACTTAGTGAAAACGTGTTTTATTTCATAATGGATCAACCATTCCTAATTTTAATAAAAGGGTAATGCCTGTTCTTTATAAAGATTATTTATGAAATGTTTCATTTTACTAGCTTTAAAATCATCTCTTTAGTCAATTTTTAATATGCCCTATAACATAGCCGTAATACATTATAATACCATCTGCACTACATGCTGTCCTCCCACTCTGCCTTGTTATTCTTACACCTAATCCTCTTTGTTACCCTTACAACTCCCACACTGTCTATCCTTACTTCATAATTGTTAAAAAGGAGATGATCATTTCATCTCACACTCCATCATTTTCAGCAAATTTTCTCATCCTGGCAATGTGGCCTTTAATTCCAGCCAGCTAACTGCATAAGACCTTTCTACTCATGCCATCAGTGGGATGACATTGATAAACTCTGTACCTCTTCTCCTCCAAATAAATGATTGCTATGTTTTACTTTAATTCTTAGGCATATTGAACACATATCTAATATTTTAATATCCTTGTTTTCACAGACTTTTTCAAATCTCCATGACATTCTTATCTTCTCCTGCAACAACATTACAAAGATCAAATATCAAGCCATTTAACTCAATTGAGGAACATTATGCTAAGCCAAGGGTGTGAGTTCAAATACTGTAATAACCAATTAAGAACAAAAAAACAAAATTCTTTAGGGTCACAGACTATCTCTCAATAGTAGGTTAAAGGCCAACCATTTCCACAATATCAGAGGAAGAAATCGAGGTATATAGATTACCAAATAGCATCATACTAGAAAAACAGATCATTCATAGATATGTCCTATTGACACTAGATAAATAGTATCAACTCCACATCCTCAGGACAGTATACACTATGTATATAATTGTTATATAATATTAACAACATAAGCATAATTACTTTGTATAGCATTCCTATCAACAGATACTAACATTTATAATTAAGGAGATGGGACAGATCAACCTAGAATAGATCTGTAGCATAGCCTAGTGGAAAGACTACTGGATTGGAATTTATGAGGCTAACCTGGTTCCTGAGTCTCCTTTCTATCCCAAATGGCAATATTTAAATCCAGATTTGTACCAAAGAATGGTAAAAACAGGAAAGGTGAATACTAATCAGTTTTCCAAGAAATTCCACAGTCAATAAAGGAAATCATAGAGAAATATGTTCCTTCATATCTGTGGAAAATTTACTATGTTTCAGACATTATGCCAGGCTGAAGCTACAGAAACAGATACAGCAGTGTCCTGCAAAATGGGACAGTTATGAAAATGTAGAAGAGTAGACAAATTTCTAGACACATGTGACCTACCAAAATTGAACCAAGAGGATATTAAAACCTAAATACATCAGTTATGAGCAATGAGATTGAAGCAGTAATAAAAAAAAAAAAAGTCTCCTATCAAAGAAAATGTAAGCTGCCTGTCGTGGCCAGCCACAACGCCACGGGAGGAAAACTCTCGGAGGCAGAGTAAAGATACTTCTACTTTTACTTCTACTTTCTTAGAGCTTAGAGAGAGAAAAAAAGATTTTTCTTCTTCTTAGAAAGAGCTTAGAGAGAAAGATTAGAGATAGCTTTTTCTTCTTCATCTTCTTAGAGCTTAGAGAGAAAGAGAGAGAGCTTGAAAGAGAGAGATTTCTTCTTTAGAGAGAGAGAGGGCTTAGCTTTTAGAGCTTCTTTCTTCTTTCTTCTTTCTTCCTCGGGAGCCTCGGCCTGACTCTGACCAGCAATTACTTCTTCTATCTGGTTTCTCTTCTGTAACTGCTCTGCTGACGTTCTGGCTGCTCTGATTCTTTTCTTCTTCTCCGACCCGAATTCTTCTCTGACCGACCGAGCGACTGCATGACTGACTGAATGAATTAATTCTTCTCCTGACTCCGACCGCTTTCACCCAGTTATATACCTTTAGCTTTGCGGGTGCCTCACGTGCATTTACAGGTGCGTCACATACATACTTATTATCAGGTGGAACTTATGGCTTCCAGCTGACCGCAATAGCCATCTCCCTAATTGGGGCTCCTTCAAGAAAAGACTAGGACTTTGTGTTTATGGTTCCTGTGGGGGCCAGAGGTCACAGCGAGCATCTCCCTGGCCTAAGGAGGTAGACAGCAGTGGAATCGCAAATTACCCAGGAGGAAATTGAGAAAGAGAGAAGCCAATTGACCTTTAGAAGATATGCCTGCTAAGCCGGGCGCGGTGGCGCACGCCTGTAATCCCAGCACTTTGGGAGGCTGAGGCAGGAGGATCACGAGTTCAAAGCCAGCCTCAGCAATGGCGAGGCACTTAGCAACTCAGTGAGACCCTGTCTCTAAATAAAATACAAAAAAGGGCTGGGGATGTGACCCAGTGGAGGAGTGCCCCTGAGTTCAATCCCCGGTACCAAAAAAAAAAAAAAAAGAAGAAGATATGCCTGCTGCTGTAGCACATGATCTTGCTTGCAGTCACAGAAGTTCCAAATAGGCGATTATTTGGACATAGCAATTACCCCTCCAAATCAGGCAACACCACTATCAGGATGTATGAGATGGTATAAGATTTTATTTACTACCTCTCATTTATTTTTCAGCAAACTTACATACTTTTTCCCCCAACCCCCAATTTTTGCCATTCAACCTTTAAATTCTAAACAAATTGGGATGCATCTATTTAGGAGTTAGATTTTTATGTACTATGGGTATGAATATTAATAGAAAATCTGTATGTTTCAAGCCTCTCTGTAAAATATGAAGAAAAGTACTCTTAGCAGTCTACGTAAAATTGTATTGTTAAATATATGTGAACAATTAAAAAAAAAAAAAAAAGCCTAGGGCTGGATGGATTCTCTGCTGAATTTTACTATGCTTTTTTTATTAGTACATTTCAATTATACAGAATAATTGGTTTCATGGTGGTATATTCATACATGTATATAACATTTTAATGGTATACATTTCCCCGGTTTTCCTCCTTTACCTTCCACTACCCATCCCCCCATCTCCCTCCTACTCTTCAATTCTCCTATTTTCTCTTTCCTACTGTCTTTTTTACCCCTAGATCCCACATGTGAAAGAAAAAAATGTTGTACTTGTCTTTGAGTCTGGCTCATTTTGCTTAACAGTGTGATGTCTATTTTCATCCATTTTCCTGCATGATTTTATTTTTTTTTAAAGCTGAGTAATAGTCTTTTGTGTATATATACCACATTTTATTTATCCATTCATTTATTGACAGGGACCTATAGTTTGACTATTGCAATTAACCTAATGTTTCCATAGTTTAACTATTGTTAATTGGGCTGCCATGAACATGGGTATGTAGGTTTCTTTATAATGTGCTAATTTAATTCCTTTTGTGTATACCATGAAGAAATATAGCTAAATCATATGGTCATTCCATTTTTACCATTTTGAGAAACCTCCATACTGATTTTCATAGTGGCTATATGCCTATAAAAGGAAGGCAGAGAAAGCAGAGAGTATATTCAGTGAAGGAATTCCTCAGGCCATGTGGTTGGCACTGAAAGAGGATGCTTGACTATGGAGCAGGCAAACCTGCGTCCTCTCAGAAGTCAGAGGCACACCTCGGCTGTGAGTCAAGCTTCTTTCAGGCACACTGGCTGCAGGCACTTCCTCTTCCCCTAATATGGAGTGTACATGAGCCTAACATGAGAGAATCATGTTAACCTTCCTAGCTTCTGATTGGCTACTGAATGGTATAAAGCTATGCTAGTTCCGCATTAAATTTGAGTCTGCGTCACCAAACCTGGCTCCCAGCGTGGTGTGTTCGAGTGGAATTCACCTTCCTAGACCCTGCTGGACTGCTCTGCGTTCCATTTGCAACAGTTCAGGATTTAATTCTCAGAGTGACTGACATGAAAGTATAAGGGGAACTATTAGGAAAGGAGAAGGGGATGGGGTGAGGGGGCAAAAAGAGGGAAAGGAAGCATAACAGGAGAGTGGATACCACTGAAGTACAATATATGCATGTGGGGAAATGTAGTAAAAACCCATTAGTTTGTCAAATTAATATAGATAATTTTTCAAATGATGGACTGGGTAACACCAAGTTCTTGGGACATTGTTGTGGGTTAATTCCCAACACCTGGGATAGGAATGGATGGAGATGGGTGGGAGCTGGATATAAGATAGTATTATATCTTTATCCATTTCTGTGAATGGATAAAGAAAAATGTGGTATATATACACAAAAGACTATTATTCAGCTTTAAAAAAGAATAAAATCATGCAGGAAAATGGATGGAAATAGACATCACACTGTTAAGCAAAACGAGCCAGACTCAAAGACAAGTACAACATTTTTTTCTTTCACACTTTATACAGATGATTCCCTTATTACAGCTGATTTTCATTAAATGTAGAGTCCTATGGGGGAGGGAGAGAATGGGTCGATTGCCCCAAGAAACCTAAGCATGTATCTTCTATGAGTTTTTTATCTTAAACCCTCATTTTCATGTTAATTTTTAGAAATTGTTATCAGCATTTTACCTATCATCTGAATGTTTGCCTCCCAGTACTATTTTCATGTAATTGCAGTGCCCAAGTTTGTTTGTTCTTTGGTTGGATATATAATCATCTTTGAGGCAGGTTTATATACAAATGTTAAGAATTTAATTCACAAAACCTGCAATTGGTGCCGGTTGTAGTGGTTCACACCTGTAATCCCTGCAACTCTGGAGGCTGAGGCAGGAGGATTGTGAGTTCACAGCCAGCCTACTAAAAGCCAGGAGCTAAGCAACTCAGTGAGACCCTGTCTCAGTAAAATACAAAATAGGGCTGGAGATGTGTCTCAGTGGTCAAGTGCCCCTGCATTCAATCTCTGGTACCACCCCCCACAAAAACAAAGAAAATCTGCAACTGTGACACATGAAATATAGACATCTTGGAGGATATTCCCCCAAATTTGACTAAGTTCCTCTCAACCCTACTGAGTCTGTAGAAGTGGCTTCCTCTTTACTAAGAACTAAAATACCCTGACTTCCATCTTACATCCAGCTCCCACCCATCTCCATCCATTCCTATCCCGGAATAATTCAGAGGCCTCTGTGTTTCACAGGGCAACTTGTGCCCTCCGTAGGGCCTCAATTCCCCTCCAAGTTACTCTACATATAATTAGTATTAAATTGCAACTTAAACCAACTGAGGAGCTGCTGGCCCTTATAAGGAAGGAAAATAACAACACTTAAACTGCAAAACCTAGGAAGTATAGACCAACAAGAACCATACATGTGGGACCAGAGTTTAAGGTGCTTAAAATTTTAAGACACCAAGATTACAAATCTAGTTAAGTAACACTTTCCAAAGATGCAGAATTAAACAGCCTGACTAGTACCCCTAAGAGAGAAAGTGAACTCATTACTAAGATCACTCCTATAAACATGGAAAAAATGATGGGCCACACTGAGTAAAGCTGAAATACAAAATGGCTGTGGTGGACAGGACAAAGGGATATGGGATTAAAAGTCTCAGGGAATTAAGCACACTGAAATAGACACATAACTAAAAATCCATCCATATGATTGTGTTCCATTGGAAGATAAGAGGAGACACAATTCAATTTTTAAGACCACAAGGGAAAGTATTTAGTGATGATCCTCCTCTGTAGACCAAAAATGACAATAGGAGAACTTGGTTTGAATATAGCAATGGGGATAATAGGACCACCCCCCAAACAGAAGCCACATGATGGCATTTCACTACCAAAAGGCAGTTGATTCATGATTGTCACAATGATCACTAAATGGATCCTGATGTGCAGAGAGTTATAGAGATAGCTATTAGAACATGGAGTCCCTAGAAATAGTTGAGATGGGTACTACTACCTTGTACCAGAGTAAGTGAAAGATAGGTAACTGGAGTCAGGAATTGTTGTGCACCAAAAAAATTGACAATTCCTAACCCAGTTTCAGGATCTGATCCAATTTTCAGGGCTAGCACCCTGAAAGAGATGGTTAGGTCCCCTGAATGAACAACCCTACCATGCCAAGTTTTTCATGGTATTGATTTCCCCGTTCCTTGTCTATAGGGAATTACAGACATTTATTTTGAAACCATTCATTGAGAAAGGGGGCATATTCAGATATTTTGAGAACTACTGAACACAGATTGTGAATTGACACTAATATCCAGAGAACTAACATATCATCAGAAAGAGATATGTCATCTTAGAAAAAGAGAGCAAATGGGGATTAGGCAATAAATGTAGTCCTGGGCAAGGTTCAGCTTAAAGCAGATTCACTAGGTCTTGCAGACCCACCCAGGGACATTTCTCTAGTTTTCCAATGTATAATTAGGATTGGAAATATTCTGCAATTGATCCAAACCCCATTTTGTTCTTGGTGTAAAGAAGGAGTATAGTGAAGAAAACCAATGGAAGCCACTGAAACTCTTCTCTTCCCATAGTCAAAATAGTTATATCATACCCCAAAATGGGTAGAACTTTTTTTATAACATTATTTAGTTGTAGTTGGACACAATACCTTTATTTTATTTATTTATATTTTTTATGTGGTGCTAAGGATTGAACCCAGTGCCTTGCACATGCTAGGCAAGCACTCTACTGCTGAGCCACAACACCAGCCCAAGATAGAACTTTTTAAGGATCTAAAAGACACAAGAATGTTGGCCCCATCACATGCCACATATCCCACTTAATTCACAATTTTAGCCCTGCAGAAAATGAATGAATCCTAGATGATGAATACAGACTACCACAAATTCAACCAACAAATAGGCCTAATCACATCCAGTATGCCAGATGTGATATATTTGCTAGAGGTAATATGGCTGAGATACATGAATAAGCCATTGATATGATGAATATGTTCTTTTCTATCTCATTCAGAAAAGAGGGTTGGAACAACTCTCATAGAACCATACAACACTGTACATTTACAGTTTTGTTCCAAGGCAATATTAACTCATGTTTTCTGTCATAATGTAGTCCAAAGAAATCTTTGTAGTCCAAGAGATTCTTTGGGCATCCCAAAGAATGAGAAAAAATTCTCCCAATCCTCAGAGATTTAAGCAGTGTACCAGGTCACCTATTTTGTGTGGAAAAAGAAGCCAGTGTAAAAATGTATACATATTAATGGGCATTTTGTGAATGACCTGGTTGGTTGGCCAGGTGCCTAAAAGTAAAAATATTAGAATATCAGAAACCAGAAAGTCTAAGGCAGAGACATACATACAGATGGATATATGAGAATGGGCACAAAGTTTAAAAATCTGTGTATCGGATGTAAACAATCATCAGAGAACATTCACCACAGAAAAGGCACAAAACCATCAAGTAAGTAAAATGACTTTGTCAGTTGATGCCACCTAGTCTGTCACCTACCATTCCAGAGCCGCACAACAGAAACAGAATGTGGTCTGGGAACTAAAGGGAGAGACAGGAATGGCCGCATTTACTATAATCTTCAATGACCCATTGGAGGACCGTGTTTCCAATCATTGCAGTTCTGGGTTTAACAGAGAAAGAAGTACTGATCCCCAAAGTAGTCACTCTTTACCAGGGGACATAGT
This sequence comes from Tamias sibiricus, assembly GCA_025594165.1. Lineage (NCBI taxonomy): Eukaryota > Metazoa > Chordata > Mammalia > Rodentia > Sciuridae > Tamias > Tamias sibiricus. The sequence continues at coordinate 131,079,917 of CM046660.1, forward strand.
AGAGTGAAGATATTATTCATATACAAAGACAACAGGCAGACATCCTCAAAATTTAAAAAGCAGAATACAAAGCAATAACTCATCCTTGTCAATGAAATCAGTCACCTATGAGATTAAGTAAACTAAAGAATTCAGGAGGACTTAGTGTAGATCAATAGCAGAGTATTTACCTTCATGTACAAGGCCCTGGGGTTCAATCCCCTATACAGCAGAAATTTTTAAAACAAGTCAGGAATTAAGAAACCATAGTAAAAGATAATAAGACCACCAGTGGTAAACAGTGAATTCACTTATGTATCATACTAATAAAGAACAAAATAAAAACTGTAAGAATTATGGTTAAAATTAGGCTGTGAATACCATATATATAGACAATACAATAATAATATAACAACAAAAGTTGGAGGATGGTATGCCAGCAGTATAAAAAATAATGTTAATAGTCATATTTTTATACCAGACTATCAACAAATAATATCTAAAATTAAACATTCACTTAATAAAAGATCATATTCCAACTTCTTAGATTTGCATAATACTTTTTAATTATAAGAATAATCACAAAAGAAATAAATCCTATGATGAAGAGGCATTTAGTTGAAGTTCAACATTTCTTTATTTTAACTTCAGTCTCTTTCACATCTATTGAATTTACATAACATTAAATTTAATATTTTATTTAAAGTAGCACCCACAATATGATCCCCTTTTGTAAAACTATTTATCTTATGTTCTAACCTAAAACATTTTTATTTCTGCAGTTCTATATGTTTTTCATAAATGTTTTTCATAAAATTATATATGGAATAATATTCACCTTATGTTAATGATGGTGATTTATAAATACTAGAATTTAGGCTATTCTTTAAATTTAATTTTTATACTTTTCTACATTATTGGATTATTTACAGTAAGCATATATAGTTTTCCAAAAGCAATAATGAAAGGAAGCAAAAGCTAGATATTTAAAATATTATATTCTATGCTAAAGTTAAATTTTTAAAAATCTGTGAAGACTAAAGGTCTTGAATATTTTAATGTAGAAATTAAAACCATAAGAGTAGGTGAACTCTCCCAAGAAAATTGGGAAAAGTACTAAGTACTACTAAAAAATATATATAAGTACTACTAAAAAAAAGACATTTTTTTTTATTCCTGCAAAGCAGGTACAAAGAAAAGAAATCCATGAGAAAAAAATTAAAAGTTACAGTGATGAAGCCAGGTGTAATGGCACACATCTGTAATCCCAGCAGTTTAGGAAGCTAAGGCAGGAGAATCACAAGTTCAAGGTCAGCCTAGCAACTTAGGAAGACTAAGTCTCAAAAATAAAATACAAAGGACTGGGGATGTAGCTCTGTGGTGAAGCACCCCTGTGTTCAATTCCCAGAGCCAAATTTTTTACAAAAAACTAAGAGTAATGAGAAGAAAATCAGAGATTATACTATCATTTAAAAAAAAAAAAAAAGAAAGAAAGAAAGAAAGAAAAAGATGGTAGAATGAGATGGATATCATGAATAGTATGAATATACTTTGTATACAAACAGCGATATGTAAAAAGGTGCTCTATATGTGTATTATGAATTGTAATGCATGCTGCTGTTATATATACAACAACTTCGAATTAAAAAAAAGAAGTATCTGGAGCATAGGAGTTGTTTCTGTAATAAATTTTATTTTTTGGTGAGACAGTATAAGTAGCTGAAAATCAGGATTCATATAATGAATAAAGTGTGCTTGTGAAAAAAAAGAGAGAGAGAGAGAGAGAAAATGCAGCGGCCAGCATTGTCAAATGCTACAGAGAGGTCATGTAAGCCATTAACTGAAAATCATAAGCAAGAAATTACTAGTAATCATGAGAAAAATGTTTTCAATATAGCATGACTGATAGAAGTCAAATTGCAGTGATTCATGAGAGAATGGCTGATGAAGAAGCTTATGTATCTTATTTAAGAAGTTTAGATAAAAGGAAAGAAAAGGTCTCAAGCTGTTGCAAGTGAGAGGGGAAAAGATTTCAAAGGTTTTTAAGATGAGAAAGACTTGAGGGTGGGCATATAATGAAAAAAAAATACCTACAGAAAGAGAGATGCTGAAGATAAAGAATAGAAGATGATCAGTACCTCAGTAGGAAGGGAGATGGTTGGATTCAAAGCACAGGGAAAAGAATGGACAGCTTTTTGAGATAAAATAAAAGATGCTTAAAATAAATCTAAAAGAAAGTAAGTTCCATGGAGGATAGTAAGCTGTAGGAATCAGTATGTTCAGTGATTGCCTCACCTATAACAATTGGGATGACACATTGCAATTTAAGTATAAGCATATTTAATAATATGAGTAACACTGAAGGAAGATAATAAATCAGGTGATGAAAGAGTGTGAAAGACAAAAGAAGAAACACATGTATACTCTCATTGCTCAGGGTAGGGAATCAATAGATAAAGTAAAAGAGGATTAAGCATATTATGTAAAAGGATAGTTATAAAAGGAACCATTAGGGTAAAAATATACAACTCATATAATACCATAAAAATTATATCTTAAAAAGGGAGAAGAAAAATGCAGAGTAAAAACTTCAAAATCATTTAAGTAGAACATATAAGATGAAAATAAAAGGCAGAGTTAAAAGCAAACATCTGGAATATCAATAAGTGTAAGGAATTTAATTCAATCATTAAAAGAAAAAGATTGTCAAAATGGATCACAAAGTAAAACACAATTCTACAATACATCAATTCTCAAAATGTTTGGCCCTAAAAACTCTTAAATATTATAGAGAACCACAAAGAGTGTCTACCTGTATAGATCACTTCTATTGATATTACTGTTTGGGAAATTAAAACTGAAATTTTTATTTTATAATCATTATTAATTCTCTAAAATGACAATAATAAGCTCATTGCATATTGATATAAATAACATGTTTTATGGAAAAAGCTACATTTTCCAAAACAAACAAAAATTTAGTGAACAGAAAAAGATTGTGCTATGTATTTTGCACATCTCATTAAAATCTAGCTTGAGAGAATAGCTAGATTCTCACACATGCTTTACATTCAATCTGTAAATTCCAGAAAGCAAAAATAAAACAGACAAATCTGACCACTATGTAATGAAACTAGAAATTAATACAACTGGAAATTTAAAAGTTCTTTTCATCTGGAAAATTTTAAACTGCCTTTGTAAAGTAAGTGGTAGATCAAAGAAAAAATACAAACCAAATTAGCAAAAATTTTAGAAGATAATAATAATGATAATACTATGATTGAAGTATAATTTACCAACACTGGACCCAAACGCCATAGAGAGTACTAACAAACAGTCCAACTTCCAAAGAAGCATTTGAAGAAATTGCTATCGAACAACCCATTCCTCCTCTCCGATCCCTCAAAACTAACAGATTCAAGAAGTATATGAAATCATTAAAGAAAGGTGATACCAATGCTATTTAAACTGTCCAACTGCATAGAAACACAAAGCTTTCATAAATTTGTAAGAAAAAATAATATTAATACCAAAACTGACAAAGACTGCACAAACCACAAACCAATATCACTTCAGTAATTTTTTTTTTTTTTTTTTTTTTTTTTTTTGGTACTAGGGATTGAACTCAGGGGCACTCGACCACTGGGCCACATCTCCACCCTTTTTTTTTTTTTTTTTTTGTATTTTATTAGAGACAGGGTCTCACTGAGTTGCTAAGCGCCTCACCATTGCTGAGGCTGGCTTTGAACTCGCGATCCTCCTGCCTCAGCCTCCCAAGTGCTGGGATTACAGGCGTGCGCCACCGCGCCTGGCCTCAGTAAATTATTTTTATACTAGGAATTGAACCCAGGGGTGCTCTACCACTGCAGTACATCTCCAGCCCTATTTATTTTTTGAGACAGGATCTCACCAAGTTGCTGAGGGTCTTGCTAAGTTACTCAAGCTGATCTCGAACTTGACATTTTCCTGCCTCAACCTCCCAAGTTGCTGGGATTACTGGTGTGCGCCACCATGCCTAGCTAAGTAAAATATTAATAAATATAACCCAGCAATATATTAAAAAAGGAATGCATAATAACTTAGTATGACTTGTTCTAGAAATGCAAGGATGGTAGATAGTGACCAAGTAGGATTTTCTTCAGAAATCCAATATTGGTTCAAAACTATTAATCGACATTGTATATAGTAGTTCTAATGACAAGAAAAAAATTTTTTGATCTCCAATATACTAAAGAGAATTTGAAAAATCTAATAATTTTTAAAGAAAAAAATGTACAAAATTAAAATATGGAGGTACTTCCTTAATATAATAAAATATTTTCCCAGTGTGTCCCCAAACCCTGCAACAGGTTTTAACATTAGCAGCAATGACACTACAGTCAGGAAGAAGTGAGTTCCTACCACCATTGTTCTTTAACATAAATGGATTGTATTAGCCAATGTAATCATATCAATGTGAAGATGAAGGCCAGATATGTGGCTTAGGGTAGAACCTTTGTCTAGGATGCTCAAAGCAGTGGGTTCAACCCCCAGGCCCGCCAAAAAAAAAAAAAAAAAAAGATGATTTGGCGGAATAAATGGAAATCCTGAAACAAATAACTGCAGAACTGCCCAAAGTGATAAAAATAATTCAGTTCATTAGTATCATACAAAATCATTGTCTAGAAATCCCTATGTTGTGTAAGTATAAAATAACAACTGGTAGAAAATATAAAGGAAGAAAGCGTTCCACTTTCAATACCCCTTCCCAAAATATAACACCTAATAATAAACTTAACAAGAAAATCAAGACCTATCAAAAGAAAAATTTAAAACACTATCCAAAGACACCAAAGAATAGTTGATGCTAAATCTTAAAATATACTATATCTAAAGCTTTCCAGCTAGGCCCTACAGAGGACTTTCCCAGCCTGCCCACCGTGGAGACACCATCCCAGCGCAGCACCCCAGCGGAAAAAGCCCCCGACTAACAAGCTTTCCAGCTAGGCCCTCCAGAGGACTTTCCCAGCTCGCCAACTGCAGAAAGGCAATCGCAGCTCAGGACAGCAGAGAACATGCCACGGTCTGCAAGCTTCCCAGGTTCTGGGTAACTGCCTGGTTGTCATCTGGGACAACTGGCTTAAACTGGAAGGAAAAAAAAGAAGGACTTCACAGGGTGCTGTTTGACTGAGTTCTGTTGCTGAGATTTGTTCCTGGGTTTGACTTTGGTTTTCTTTTTTTCTTTTTTTTTTTTTTTTTTTTTTGTTGTTGTTGTTGTTTGTGTGCTTGTTTGTTTGCTTTTATTCCTCTTTTCTTTCTTTTCTTCCTTCTCACTTTTGTCTCCTTTCTTCTTCCCTCATCTTTCCTATTTACACCCTGCCATTGCATTCTCAACAGAGGCGAAAACAAGTTATACGCAGAAATTGGGATTTCTAGAACTGGGGCAACTAAATTATACAGCAAAGCGGTGTTATATATAATTTATTCTCTCTTTTTTTTTTTCTTATTTCTCACTTTCTCTTTCCTCTCTTTTACACTAATCCCTACTTCTTTGTCATCTCCTTTTTTTCTTTCTTCTTCTTTTCTTTTTTTGTTTTCCATCTTTCTTTTTTTCTTCTCTCAATGGTTGCATAAGTTTGGCGTATATATAAATCAGTCTTTCCAATAAATCATTTACTCTCTTGCCTCTCTTGTCTGATAATATTAAACCACTTCCATAGAATTTTCTTTTCACACTTCCTAAGAAGGATCAGCCCAATACCCTCACTTCCTTCTTCCTAAACTTATCACATCTGTGTCCAACACTTGAAATTATAAAACCCATCACAAACATACAGAGTAAATTGGAGACAATATCTGAGTTAACTAACTCTGTACATTGTGATCAAACTGTGATTATCTGAATAGTAAGTGTTTGGTTTTAAAGAGTAAAGTATTTATAAGGGGATCTGATAGCATTGTACTACAGGAGCATCATAAGGACTTAAGGTAAAAACGAAATAGTCGAGGTTCCACAGTGCTAGAAGAAAAAAATCACACAAGCAATATGAAGAAACAAGGGAAGAAAGTGACTCAAACAAATCAACATATATCCTCAGAGGATTCCATGGCAAGCACAGTTAGTCAAATGCCAGAGATGGAATTCAGACATTACATATTCCTAATGTTTGTGGAACTTAAGAACAAACTCAAAAATGATATAAGGGAGCAAATACAGGTGGTAAAAGATCATTTTGACAAAAAACTCCAAAAACAAATACAGGAAACATAAGATTACTTCAATAGGGAGATAAAGGTTCTAAAGAGAAACTGAACAGAAATTCTGGAAATGAAAGAAGCAATAAACCAAAATAAATGTTCAATTGAAAGCATCACCAACAGATTAGACCACTTGGAAGAAAGGACCTCAGATAATGAAGACAAAATATATACCCTGGAGAAAAATGTAAATTACAGAGCAAATATTGTAAGAAATCAAGAACAGAACATTCAAGAAATATGGGACAACATTAAAAGACCAAATTTAAGAGTGATTGGGGCGAAGGAAAGTGCAGAGTTTCAAGCCAAAGGAATGAGTAATGTATTCAATGAAATAATAGCAGAAATTTTTCCAAACTTGAGGAATGAATGGGAAAACCAAGTGCAAGAGGCTTACCTGAACACCAAACGTACAAAATCACAACAGATCCACACCAAGGCACATTATAATGAAAATGCCTAATATACTGACCAAGGAGAGAATGTTAAAAGCCACAAGAGAAAGGAAGCAGATTACATTTAGGGGAAAAAATCGGACTATGTTCAGATTTTTCAACCCAGACTTTAAAAGCTAGAAGATCCTGGAATAGCATATTTCAAGCTCTGAAAGAAAAGGGATGTCAACCAAAAATCTTATACCCAGCAAAATTGAGCTTCAGATTTGAAGATGAAATAAAAACCTTCCACGAAAAAAAAAAAAAAAAGTTAAAAGATTTCACAACTCGAAAGCCAGCACTTCTGAACATCCTGGGCAAAATTTTTCATAAAGAAGAAAAGAAAAATAACAATGAACAAATCAACAAAGGGAGATATTAAACTAAAGGAAATACGAACCAGAGGAGAAAACAAATCAAGTTAAATACCATAAACAAATAAAAATGGATGGGAATAAGAATCACATCTCTTTAATAACCCTGAATGTTAATGGCCTAAACTCACCATTCAAAAGACACAGATTGTCAGACTGGATTTAAAAAAAAAACGACCTGACAATTTGCTGTCTCCAAGAAACCCACCTCATAGAAGAAGACATCAATAGACTGAAGGTGAAAGGCTGGGAAAAGTCTTATCACTCACATGGGCTGTGGAAGCAATCAGGGGTTTCCATTCTCATATCAAATAAGGTAGACTTCAAACCAAAACTAATCAAGAGGGACAAAGATGGATATTCTTACTACTTAAGGGAAACATTCATCAACAAGATATAACAATTATAAATCTATATGCCCCAAATAATGGAGCACCTACATTCATCAAACAAACCCTTCTCAAGTTCAAGAGTAAAATAGACCACAACACAGTTATTCTAGGGGACTTCAACACACCTCTCTCACCAATGGACAGATCATCCAAACAAAAGCTAAATAAAGAAACTGTAGGACTCATTAAAACAATTAATAACTTAGACCTAACGGACATATACAGAATATTTCATCCCTCAGTGAGTGAATACACTTTCTTCTCAGCAGCACATGGCTCCTTCTCCAAAATAGACCATATATTATGCCACAAGGCAAATCTCAGCAAATATAAAAAAGTAGAGATACTACCCTGCATTATATCAGATCATAATGGGATGAAATTGGAAATCAACGACAAAACAAGAAACAAAAAAAAAAAAAAACTATTCTAACAACTGGAAGCTTAACAACATGCTACTGAATGAACAAGGGGCTGACGAAGACATCAAGGAGGAGATTAAAAAATTCTTAGTGGTAAATGAAAACTCAGATACATCGTATAGAAATCTCTGGGACACTATGAAGGCAGTAGAAAGAGGAAAATTCATTGCACTAAGTTCATTCCTTAAAAGAAAAAAAAAAAAAAAAACCCAACAAATAAATGACTTAACATCACACCTCAAAGCAGTAGAAAAAGAGGAACAAATCAACACTCACTAAGAGTAGTAGAAGACAGGAAATAATTCAAATCAGAGCTGAAATTAATGAAATTGAGACTAAAGAAACAATTTGAAGAATTCACAAGACTAAAAGTTGGTTCTTTCAATAAATAAATAAAATTGACAGACCCTTAGTGATGCTAACTAAAAGAAGAAGAGAAAAAACTCAAATTACTAACATCCATGATGAAAAAGGAAATATCACAACAAATACCTCAAATATACAGAAGATAATCAGAAGTTACTTTGAAAACTTGTACTCTAATAGAATAGAAAATACTGAATGCATCGATAGATTTCTAGAGTCCTACGAATTGCCCAAACTAGAAAGGGAGGCTATACAAAATTTAAACAGATCAATTTCAATCAAGGAAATAGAAGATGCTATCAAAAAGCTACCAACAAGAAAAAGTCCAGGTCCTGATGGGTTTACACCTGAGTTCTACAAGACTTTCAAAGAAGAACTAATACCAATGCTCTTCAACGTATTTAAAGAAATAGAAAAAGAGGGAGCTCTCCCAGACTCTTTTAATGAGGCCAATATTACATTAATTCCAAAGCCAGGCAAAGACACAGCCAAAAAAAAAAAAAAAAAAAAAAAAAAAAAAAAAAACTTCAGGCCAATATCTTTAATGAACATAGATGCAAAAATTCTCAACAAAATTCTGGCAAATCAAATAAAAAAAATATCAAAAAGATAGTGCACCACATTCACAATAGCTAGGTTGTGGAACCAACCTAGATGTCCCTCAGTAAATGAGTGGATTAAGAAAATGTGGTATATACACACAATGGAATTTTACTCAGCAATAAAAGAAAATAAATTAATGGCATTTGCAGGTAAATGGATGAAGTTGGAAGACATAATGCTAAGTGAAGTTAGTCAGTCTCAAAAATCCAAGTACCAAATGTTTTCTCTGATAAAAGGAGGCTAGTTCATAGTATTGTTGGATGGGGGGGGGGGTACATAGGAGGACTAGAGGAACACTAGAATGGTCAAAGGGAAGGGAGGGTAAGGGGGGGAGCAAGGGGGGAGGGAGGGGGAGAAAAGGAAAAAAAAAAAAAGAAAAGGTGGTTGAATGAGACGGATATCGTTTTCCTAAATGCATGATTGAAGACCTGAATTGTACGAATATACTTTGTATACAAACAGTTGTATGTGAGTTGTACACATTAAAAATTATTAAAAAAAAAAAAAAAAAAAAAGATAGTGTACCACGATCAAGTGGGGTTTATCCCAGGGATGCAAGGTTGGTTCAACTATGGAAATCAATTAACATAATACATCACATCAATAGACTTTTAAAGAACCATATGATCATCTCAATAGACACAGAAAAAGCATTCGACAAAATACAACACCCCTTTATGTTCAAAACACTGGAAAAACTAGGAATATCAGGAACATATCTCAACATTATAAAAGCTATTTATGCAAGGCCCCGAGCTAACATTATCTTAAATGGAGAAAAATTGAAAGCATTCCCTCTAAAAACTGGAACAAGACAGGGATGCCCCCTTTCACCACTGCTATTTAACATAGTGCTGGAAACTCTGGCCAGAGCAATTAGGCAGACGAAAGAAATTAAAAGGATCCAGATAGGAAAAGAAGAGCTCAAATTAGCACTATTTGCTGATGACATGATAATACACCTAGAAGACCCAAAAAACTCTACCAGAAAACTTTTACAACTAGTAAATGAATTAGGCAAAGTTGCGGGATACAAAATCAATACACATAAGTCAAAGGCATTTTTGTACATCACTGACAAAGCCTCTGAAAGGGAAATGATGAAAACTACCCCATTTACAATAGCATCAAAAAATATATAAAATACCTGGGAATCAACTTAACGAAAGAGGTGAAAGACCTCTATAACGAAAACTATAGAACACTAAAGAAAGAAATTATAAAAGAACTCAGAAGATGGAATGACCTACCTTGCTCTTGGATAAGTAGAATTAGTATTGTCAAAATGTCCATACTACCAAAAGCATTATACATATTTAATGCAATTCCAATCAAAATCCCAATGTCATTCTTCAAAGAAATAGAAAAAGCAGTCATGAAATTCATCTGGAAAAATAAGAGACCCAGAATAGCCAAAGCAATCCTGAGCAAGAAAAGTGAAGTAGGTGGCATCACCATACCAGACTTTAAATTATACTATGGAGCAATAGTAACACAAACAGCATGGTATTGGCACCAAAACAGACCGGTGGACCAATGGTACAGAATTGAGGACACAGAGCCTAATACATATAATTTCAGCTATCTTATATTAGACGAAGGCACCAAAAATGTACAGTGGAGAAAGGATAGCCTCTTCAACAAATGGTACTGGGAAAACTGGAAATGTATATGCAGCAAATTGAAATTAAACCCTTATCTCTCACCATGCACAAAACTCAATTCAAAGTGGATCAAGGACCTAGGAATTAGACCAGAGACGATATGCCTAATAGAAGAAAAAGTAAGCTCCAATTTCCAACGTGTCGGATTAAGCCCCAAGTTCCTTAATAAAAATCCTGTAGCACAACAATTAATACCAAGAATTAATGAATGGGATAGATTCAAACTAAAAAGCTTCTTCTCAGCAAAAGAAACAATCAGTGAGGTGAATAGAGAGCCAACTAATTGGGAACAAATATTTAATACATGCACATCAGATAGAGCACTAATTTCTAGAATATATAAAGAACTTTAAAAACTTAACACCAAAAAAACAAATAACCCAATCAATAAATGGGCTAAGGAATTGAAAAGACACTTCTCAGAAGAAGATACATAATTAATCAACAAATACATGAAAAAATGCTCAACATCGCTGGCAATTAGAGAAATGCAAATCAAAACAACTCTAAGATTTCATTTTACTCCAGTCAGAATGGCAGCTATCAAGAACACAAACAACAATAAATGTTGGAGAGGATGTGGGGAAAAAGGCACATTCATACATTGCTGGTGGGACTGCAAAATGGTGCAACCATTATGAAAGGCAGTATGGAGATTCCTTGGAAAACTGGGAATGGAACCAGCCTATGACCCAGCTATCCCACTCCTGGGTCTATTCCCAAAGGACTTAAAAACAGCATATTACAGTGACACAGCCACTTCAATGTTTATAGCAGCACAATTCACAATAACTAGGTTGTGAAATCAACCTAGATGTCCCTCAGTAGATCAGTGGATAAAGAAAATGTGGTACATATACACAATGGAATTTTACTCAGCAATAAAAGAAAATAAAATCATGGCATTCACAGGTAAATGGATGAAGTTGGAGAATATAATGCTAAGTGAAGTTAGTCAATCTCAAAAATCCAAATACCGAATGTTTTCTCTCATATAAGAAGGCTAATTCACAGTGGTGTTGGGTCGGGGTACATAGGAGGATTTGAAGAATGCTAGAAAGATCAAAGGGGAGGAAGGGGAAGGATGGGAGCAAGGGGGATGGTGGGAAAAAAAGAAAAGGTGGTTGAATAAGATGGATGTCATTATCCTAAATGCATGATTGAAGATTTGAATGGTAAGAATATACATTGTATACAGTGTTTTGTAAAAAGATGCTCTATATGTTTATTATGAATTATAATGCATACTACTATTATAAATACAACTTTGAATTAAAAAATAAATAAAAGCCTTTAAAAATAAAAATATAATATAATATAATAAATATATCATTTAACAGGAACCAACTTAAGTCTCCTTCATTGGGAATATTTTTTTTAATCCACATAATACAGTATCATTGAAAAGAAAAAGAATAAAAAAAAATTATGTACCTCAATGAAAGGACCTCTAAAATCCATTAAGTTTTTTTAAAATAAGGCATAGGGGCTGGGAATATAGCTCAGTGGTAGAGCACTTGCCTAGTACCTCAAGGCCTTAGGCTCAAACTCCACAAAAAATAAAACCCACAAAAAATAAAAATTAAGGAGCTGCGACCTGCCCAGCTGTGACCAGAACAAGCAATAGACACCCTCCAGAAGGAATGGCCCAGCCACCAGCCCACCTTACCACTGGCCCACACCATCACCAGGACCAGGAACTGCAGGCTCCACCCTGTGGAAGGCCCTGCTGCCCACCTGCCCAATCCCCACTGAAACAACTAGACAGGGAGGATAACCAGGAAGAGGAGAGTGGGGATAAGAAAGCCAGACTGCCTGCTCCACCACACTGTGGCCAGGAGGAGATCTGGAGAGAGAGGCCCACACCACGCCCACAAATCAGAGAGGCAACCCGCATCTGGCCAGAGAGACACACCACACTGGGATTCCATAGCTACTCAACCCAACACCAATATAATTTATAGGCCTGAGGCTGTTACCGCCACGAAACTGAGTTAGCAAGGCTACTACCAAGGAACAACAAAAAGGTCCGGGTAAGACATCACTAAGGACCCTGGGGACCAGGTTGCACCAAAAGGTGAAACCAGTTATGCTGTTGTGAACTAACAGGGAATCTTACACAGACTTGCCTATCTCCTGCTTCTTCTACTAACAGCCAAATTCTAATGATTATACTCTCAGTAGTCAAATAATCTAATACCTCTATTTTCTGACATCTTACTTCATAAACATTTAAGCCAAACTCTAAGTCCCCCCTTCTACCATTAGATACTGTAAACCACCAGGCAAACATAGAGACTAGATGGTATAATATAACTGATCTCATCATTTCTGTTTATAGTGACAAAACTGTAAATATAAAAATAGAAACTAACTGAAATATAGACACACATTGGGTACATTGAAAGCTCTAATATTGATCTTTCCCTAAAAAGTGAGGTTTTGGGTAACCTGGAGGGACCTTATAAGACAAGGGGCAGAAGTTGTAATACCTCAGGCTTACATTGCAAGAGAGGAAAATACATAGACATCATGAAGAAACAAGGGAGGAAAATGCCCCAAATAAACCAAGATACTACAACAACAGAAACCATAGAAAGCACAGTAGGTGTGAAATGTCAGAGAAGAAGTTCCGGATATACATAATTAAAATGATAAGGAATTTTAAAAACAACCTAAGTGAACAGATACAGGCAAAAATTGATCTCTCCAACAAAGAGAGATAAAATACAGGCAACCATCAATCACACCAACAAAGAGATAAGGGAACAAATCCAGGTAGCAAAAGATTACTTCAAGAAAGAGATAGAGAGTTTGAGGAAAAAAACAAACAGAAACCCTTGAAGTGAAAGAAACAGTAAGCCACTTAAAAAAATTCAATAGAAAGCATCACCAACAGATTGGACCACTTGGAAGATAGGACCTCAGACAATGAGGACAAAATATATAATCTTGAAAATAAAGTTGACCTCACAGTGAAGATGGCAAGAAACCATGAACAGAATATCCAAGAACTATGGGATAACATCAAAAGACCAAATGTAAGATTTATTGGAATAGAGGAAGGTGCAGAGATTCAAACCAAAGGAATGCATAATCTTTTCAATGAAATAATATCAGAAAATTTCCCAAGCAGGAAGAATGAATTTGAAAATCAAATACAAGAGGCCTATAGGATGCTAAATGTACAAAATTACAACAGGTCCACACCAAGGCACATTGTAATGAAAATGCATAGCATACAAAATAAAGATAGAATTTTAAAGGTTGTAAGAGAAAGAAGTCACATTACCTATAAGGGAAAACCAATTCGCATCTTAGCAGATTTTTCAATCCAGACCCTCAAAGCCAGGAGAGCCTGGGATAACAAATACCAGGCTCTAAAGGATATGGATGTCAACCAAGAATTTTATATCCAGCAAAATTAAGCTTTGGATTTGAGGATGAAATAAAAACTTTCCATGATAAACAAAAGCTAAAAGAATTTACAACAAGAAAGCCTGCTCTACAGAACATTCTTGGTAAAATATTCCACGAGGAGGAAATGAAAAATAATAATGAAAATCTGCAAAGGGAAGAACTACAATAAAGTGAAAAAACAACCAAAATAAAAACCAAGTCAAACTAAATACCAAAAATAATAAAAAAAATTAAAATGGTTATATAAATTATGTCTCAATAATAACCCTGAATATTAATGGCCTAAACTCTCCAATTAAAAGACCGAGGCTAATAGGTTGGATTAAAAAAACAGACCCAACAATATGTTGTCTTCAAGAGACGTATCTCATAGGAAAAGATGCCCATAGACTGAAGGTGAAAGGATGGGATAAAATATATCACACACATGGTCTACATAAGCAAGCAGGGGTCTCCATCCTCATATCAAATAAAGTAGACTTCAAGCCAAAGTTAGTCAAAAGAGATAAAGATGGACATTTCATACTGCTTAAGGGAATCATAGATCAACAAGATATAACTGTTATAAATGTGTATGCCCAAATAATGGAACATCTACATTCATCAAACTCTTCTCAAGGTCAAGAATCAAATAGACCACAACACAATAATTCTAGGTGATTTTAACACACCCCTTTCACCACTGGATAACTCTTCCAAACAAAATCTAAACAAAGAAAATATAGAACTCAATAATACAATTAATAACTTAGACTTAACTGACATATATAGAGTATATCATCCATCAATGAGCCAATACACTTTCTTCTCAGCAGCACATGGATCCTTCTCTAAAATAGAGCATATATTATGCCATAAAGCAATGCTAAGCAAATATTAAAAAGTAGAGATACTACCCTGCATTCTATCAGATCATAATTAAATAAAATTAGATATCAATGATAAAAAAATAAAGAATACTACTGCCTGGAGACTAAATAATATGCTATTGAATGATCAATGGGTTGCAAAAGACGTCAAGAAGGAGATTAAGAAATTCTTAGAGGTAAATGAGAACAACAATACAACATACCGAAATCTCTGGGACACTATGAGGCAGTACTAAGAGGAAAGTTCATAGCATGGAGCTCATTCCTTCAAAAAAGAAAAAGTCAACAAATAAGTGAGCTAAGATTACATCTCACAGTCCTAGAAAAAGAAGAACAAATCAACCCCAAAAGAAGTAGAAGACAGGAAATAATTAAAATCAGAGCTGAAATTAATGAAATTGAAACTAAAAAAAATTTAAAAAATTGACAGAACAAAAAGTAGGTTCTTTGAAAAAATAAATAAAATTGATAAACCTTTAGCTATGCTAACAAAGAAAAGAAGAGAGAAAACACAAATTACCAATATCTACAATGAAAAAGGAAATATCACGATGGACACTACAGAAATACAGAAGATAATTAGAAATTATTTTGAAAATTTATACTCCAATAAAATAGAAAATAATGAAGGCATTGACAAATTTCTACAGACATATGATATGCCCAAACTAAATTAAGATGATATACACAATTTAAATAGGTCAATTTCAAGCATAGAAATAGAGGATGCCATAAAAATCTTATCAACCAAGAAAAGCCCAGGACCAGATGAATACACAGCTGAGATCTACAAGACTTTTAAAGAAGAACTAACATAGCCGGGCGCGGTGGCGCACGCCTGTAATCCCAGCACTTTGGGAGGCTGAGGCAGGAGGATCGTGAGTTCAAAGCCAGCCTCAGCAATGGCGAGGCACTTAGCAACTCAGTGAGACCCTGTCTCTAATAAAAACACAAAAAAGGGCTGGGGATGTGGCCCAGTGGTGAAGTGCCCCTGAGTTCAATCCCCAGTACCAAAAAAAAAAAAAAAAAAAAAAAAAAAAAAGAAGAAGAACTAACACCAATACTTCTCAAACGCTTTCATGAAATAGAAAAAGAGGGAACACTCCCAGACTCATTCTATGAGGCCAATATCACCCTGACTCCAAAACCAGACAGAGACAAATCAAAGAAAGAAAACTTCAGACTAATATCTCTAATGAACATAGATGCAAAAATTCTCAATAAAATTCTGGCAAATCGAATACAAAAACACATCAAAAAGATAGAGCACCACGATCAAGTGGGCTTCATTCCAGGGATGCAAGGTTGATTCAGTATAAGGAAATCAATAAATGTAATTCATCACATCAACAGGCTCAAAGATAAAAATTATATGATCATCTCAATAGACACAGAAAAAGCATTTGACAAAATACAACATCCCTTCATGTTCAAAATGCTAGAAAAAATAGGGATAGCAGGAACATACCTCAACATTGTGAAGGCCATCTATGCTAAGCCCCAGGCCAACATCATCCTAAATGGGGAAAAATTGAAAGCATTCCCTCTAAAAACTGGAACAAGACAGGGATACCCTCTTTCATCACTCCTATTTAACATAGTTCTTGAAGCCCTAGCCAGAGCAATTAGATAGAGAAAAGAAATTAAAGGGATAGGGAGAGGAGAAGAACTCAAATTATCACTATTTGCAGATG
Source organism: Tamias sibiricus (assembly GCA_025594165.1). Taxonomy (NCBI): domain Eukaryota; kingdom Metazoa; phylum Chordata; class Mammalia; order Rodentia; family Sciuridae; genus Tamias; species Tamias sibiricus. Next base: position 131,096,371 of record CM046660.1, read on the forward strand.
ATATGATTCTATACATAGAAGATCCAAAAAATTCCACCAGACATCTTCTAGATCTAATAAATGAATTCAGCAAAGTAGCTGGATATAAAATCAATACCCATAAATCAAAGGCATTTCTGTACATCAGCGACAAATCCTCAGAAAGATAAACGAGGAAATCCACCCCATTTACTATAGCCTCAAAAAAAAAAAAAAAATGGGGGAATCAACAAAAGAAGTTAAAGACCTCTACAATGAAAATTACAGCATGCTAAAGAAAGAAATTAATGAAGATCTTAGAAGATGGAAAGATCTACCTTGTTCATGGATAGGTAGAACTAATATTCTCAAAATGACCATTCTCCCAAAAGCACTATACAGATTCAATGCAATCCCAATCCCAATATCATTCCTCACATAAATAGAAAAAGCAATCATGAAATTCATCTGGAAAAATAAGAGACCCAGAATAGCCAAAGCAATTCTTAGCAAGAAGAGTGAAGCTGGTGGCATTACTATTCCAGACCTTAAATTGTACTACAAAGCAATAGTAACAAAAACAGCATGGTATTGGCACCAAAATAGACCAGTTGACCAATGGTACAGAATAGAAGACACAGAGATGAACTCACACGTTTACAGTTATCTTATATTAGACAAAGGTGCCAAAAACGTTCACTGGAGAAAAGACAGCCTCTTCAACAAATGGTGTTGGGAAAACTGGAAATCCTCATGTAATAAAATGAAATTAAATCTCTTTCTTTCACCATGCACAAAACTTGACTCAAAGTGGATTCAAGGACCTAGGAAATAAACCAGAGAGACCCTGCACCTAATTGAAGAAAAAGTAGGCCCATATCTCCATCATGTTGGATTAGGCCCCAACTTCCTCAATAAGACCCCTATAGCGTAAGAATTAAAACCAAGAATCAATAAATGGGATGGATTCAAACTAAAAAGCTTCTTCTCAGCAAAAGAAACAATCAGTGAGGTGAATAGAGAACCTACAGAATGGAAGCAAATATTTACCACAAGCACATCAGATAGAACACTAACCTCAAGGATTTATAAAGTTCTCAAAAGCCTTAACACCAATAAAACAAATAACCCAATCGATAAATGGGCCAAGGAACTAAACAGATACTTCTCAGAAGATGATATACAAACAATCAACAAATGTATGAAACAATGTTCAACATCTCTAGCGATTAGAGAAATGCAAATCTAAAAACAACTAAGATTTCATCTTACTCCAGTCAGAATGGCAGCTATTAAAAAAACAACAATAAATGCTTCTTTCTTCTGTCTTCTGTCTTCCTCGGGAGGGCCTTACTCTGACCAGTCCTCTGGAGCCTCGGCCTAAGGATCTGGTTTCTCTTCTGTAACCGTGGCCGGGGAAAACTGAAGGCACACCGCTTTCACCCTTACATTGCCTGGTGCGAACAGGTACATGGCTTTGGCGAAGCCAATCTGGAAAGTAGTATGGAGATTCCTGGCGAAGCCAATCTGGAAAGTAGTATGGAAACCTTGGAATGGAACCAACATTTGACCCAGCTATCCCACTCCTTGGCCTATTCCCAAAGGACTTAAAAACAGCTTACTACAGGGACACATCCACATCAATGTTTATAGCAGCACAATTCACAATAGCTAGATTGTGGAACCAACCCTGATGTCCATCAGCAGATGAAGGGATAGGGAAACTTTAGTATATATACACAATGGAACACTACTCAGCACTAAAAGATAATAAAATCATGGCATTTGCAGGTAAATGGATGGAATTGGAGAAAATATTGCTAAGTGAAGTTAGCTGATCCCAAAAAACCAAAGGTCGAATGAGCTCTTTGATATGAAGATACTAACTTATAAAGGCAAGGGATTGGGGATGAGAGGAATGAAAGAACTCTAAATAGAACAAAGAGGGGAGGGGAAGGGGGCAAGGGGATAGGAATAATGGCAGACTGAGTTATCCATGATTATCCTAAATACATGTATGAAGACACAATTGTTGTAAAAATACTTTATATAAAAATAGCAATTTGAGAAATTGTGCTCTTTATATGTAATATGAAATGAAATGTACTCTGCAAACATGTATAACAAATTAGAATTTAAAAAATTTTAAAGCATGTATTTACATTTTGAGGTAAATGTATTCTCTTTTATTAAGCTAATTTAAAAAATCAAAATGGCTAAGCAGAATTTAGAGTATTAATCATGTACTATGATTGAGAAGAAAATATAAACCTATATTATAAAAATAAATTTGTTCACTCAAAAAATAAATAAATAAAGATACTTTGTCTACCTATAACTAAAAAATAAATATTTTTTAAAACTCTACATCATATACAACTGCAAGAATGGGATCCTAGATAGAATAAGTTATACTCCATGTATGTATAATGTGTCAAAATACATTCTATCATCATGTAGATCTAAAAAGAACTAATAAAAAAAGAAAAAAAAGTGGAGGTTTTTATTACTTTGATCCACAATGGGTATTTTACATTATCTCAGGGCCCTAGGCCCTTAGTGGGCAGCCTGGGGGAGGAGACGAGGGTATTACAGCTTGTCAAGCCCAGAGGGCCACTTTTTACACACTAAATAGGATTTTGTTTTTCTAAAAATAGGTCCACTCCTATTGTCTGTTGTTTGTAAATGGTTTAAGATCCTCCAATGGCAGGAGTTTCATTCAAACCATTAATTGTTATTGTTTGTATTCTACTGGTCTGTTATAGAGATGTGGATATAAAAACATTTCTTAAATTGTTAAAAAAATCACATAAAAGTTTCCTCTTTCTGTTATTTTGAAGTATATTTCTCAAATGTCTTCTTTTTAAAAGTATATAAAATTGCAGCAATATTCAGCAGCAATTTTCAAAGCTAGGCATTGTATTCTGTGAGATCTTCATCAATGTTTTATGAATAAAGAGATATTGATTACATCAGTCTTAAAGTTTTCCCAGTTAATATTACAGTGGATCAAATTTGTAATCATTTTTTGAATGATTAAAAGTAGACTTTTGGCCATGCTTATGGGTACTCTCCCACATCTTACTTTGCACCAGGGGTGGGCTTCTACTCAGCCCTGTGTCTATATTAGGCAACTTAACTTTCACAAGAGGATATCAGTCCTACTCCCAATTCAACTGTCTGTTAAAGCATATGGGTCCTTATTTAATTGGCAACATACAGTAGCAGCACTCCAGGTAGTTGTCAGCAAATACAATCTTGAACTCATGCTGTCCAATACCAATCAAAATCTTGGCCAAGATAAATAATATTTAGGAAAGATTGCTTGAAAGATAGAGTGGACATTTGCTATTTTTGGCAACTCAACATCCAGACTCTCATCCTTTATCGGGGAAATCTCAAGATAAGGGGGTGGCAAGATCTTTATTTTCTTTAAAAATACCTAGGAAAAAGCAAATATCCTCTCTTCCTACTCCTGAGAAGACAGAAGTATATATGTGATCTAGACTGATCAGTTGGATGAGCTGTTCTCCTGGGACTTTGTATCATGGAAAAGTTGAGCAAAGATGTGGGGACAAAGAGAAATTATTTGCCACATTGGTGGTTGCAGAAGTGAAAATCAGTAGAGTAAGGGCTAGTGTCTATTAGCAGCAGCAGGATATATCACTTGTAAATTATTCCTCAGTCTTTTCTTTCCTTGATTCATACCCCTTTATCAAGCCTGGTCTCTAAGCTTTTAATCATTTATTCTATGTGATCAATATGATCTAACACACACAAATAAACAGTGAAAGAAGCCTCTTGGGGTGAAAGGCCTGCATAACTGAGTCTTGGAGGACAAGTATGGGGAAAAGTGTGCAAGTCTGTGGTTTGGATTTAATTTGAGCTCATTTTCCAAGGCTTCATGTGTTGTTAGAAGCTTGGTCTCAAGGGTAGTGGAAACTTTAAGATGTGGGGCTTATTGATAGCCCCTAGGTCAATTGTGGGAGTGCCCTCAGAAGAGATTGAGGGACCCCAGTCTCTCTGTGGTTTTTTCCCTGGTGCTCCCACCATTGTGATGCCACCTGCTATCAGGACTTCACCAGAGCCAAGCTGTTGCCAGTGCCATGCCCTTAAAACTCCCAAACTGTAAACAAAATGAAATCTCTTTTTTTCTTTATAAATTTACCAAACTTCAGATATTTTGTCATACTAATAAAACACTGACTAAAACACGGAAGCTATAGTAGTAGTAATTACAAAAGTACAAATGCTTAAGAAAATTGGGTGTATGTGGATTCCAAATAGAATGCCTTGAACGCAGGATACATTTGAACAGGTAGCAAGGGAAGTTAGTGGAATGATGGGGAAATTATACTATGCTAAAATTTTTGGACTTCATCTTGTCGAGACAAAAGTCTGACAGATTTTAAGCTGATACATCAACAATCCACAAAAGGAAACACTATGTCCCTCCTATTCATGTGTTTCTTACTACTACTGAAGTTACCACCCAAAACTAAAATCTTTTTCAGTGAATATGAAAAAAAAAAGTTTTAAATGTATTTAAGGGAACCCAAACACCCTATGAAGGATTACTCCCCCACAAATAAGAAGAAGCTACTAAAGAAACAGAAATAAGCCAGTTTCCAAAAGCCAAAGGTCAAATGTACTCTCTGATATGTGGAAGCAACCCACAATAAGGGGGTGGAGGGGTAAGGGGAAGAAGAGAAGTTCAGTGGATTAGACAATGGGGAATGGAAGGACGGGAAAGAGGATAGAAAAGGAAAAACAATGGAATGAATATGACATAATTTTTTCATGTACATAGATGAAAACAACACATTGAATCCCACCATTTTGTACATCCGTAAGTATAGGATCCTAACTAGAATAAGATATATTCTGTGAGTGTATAATTATATCAAAATGGATTTTGCTGGGGGCTGGGGCTGTAGCTCAGTGGTAGAGCGCTTGTCTAGCGCATGTGAAGCACTGGGTTCAATCAATCCTCAGCAGCACTACACATAAAAACAAATAAATAAGAGTATTCTTTCCATCTACAACAACAACAACAAATTTTAATGGATTCTGCTGTCACATAAAACTAAAAAGAGCCAATAAATTTTAAAAGTCACCAAAAAAGAAAAAAATAAACAGAAATGTGAAGAAGATAAATAACAACTTTAACACAAAGGTGAAAAAGAATACACAAGATTCATTTACAGCATAAAAAGACTTTGGGGGAATTGAGAAAGATTTTCTGATTCCAAAATTCAGCAGATGGATTGAAAAGAAGGACTACCACTACTGAAAAATTTAGTAGCCTATGTGGAAAAAAATAGCTTAAAACACAAAGCAAAAACACAGAGATGTGTTTCTGTTCCTATCCACAAAGGATTAACTGCTCTTGGGCTTAGCCTTCTACTATAAACTAGAAGAAAGAACAAAACATCAAACAACTAATTTCAAGCATCAGGACTATGAGCCTTGAGCGAGAGGAAACAAAGCAGTCCCTGGAGGCATCCCTACAGCACAGGGAGAGGAGCCTAAGCAGCCCAGAAGTGCCACTGAGTTGCGGAGGCAGAGGTTGGAGTTTAAGTAAGCTGAGATGAATGAAGTTGTGGGATAAAACCATACAGAAGAAAGCAGCACAAAGAAAGAGCTCCAGAAACCACTACAGGCTCCCTTTGAGTTTCTGGATTAATGTTTATCTTTGTGCGCAGAGTGTGAAATTCCACAATGCCAGGCAAAGAACAACTGCCAAGAAAATAATATTTTCCAGATAACTGTAAGATGAATAATTCCCAGAGTTCACTCAAGGCTAGGAACTTCTCAAATTCCCACCAACCAGAGTGAAGAGATCTTATTGAAAACAGAAGGCTTTCAGTCTTCAGAGATGCTATATGGATACGCCTGAGTACTGAGGCTAGAGTAGCCCTAGAGTAGAGGCCACTGAAAATTAACCTTATTAAGATTTTAAAACAAGACTCCCTCCCTAGTCAAACTAATCCCAAATTATTTACCTGCCTTCTGGAACAAAGTTCAACACTTTTTTTTTTTTAAATACAATAAAATCCATTACTCAAAATATAAAATTGTCCAACATTCAGTTAAAAATTTGCTGTGGCAAAGTTGACCCTTTAAAGTTTATCTTTCCTATTGTTATGATTTTTAAAAACTAGACAAAATACAAAAAAAAAATCTGTCAACTATGAAAAGAACAAAAGTAGGCAAGTTGTCATTAGGGAAATGTAAATAAAATCACAATGAAATATTATTAACTCACAATCATTAGGATGGCTTCTATTTAAAAAAAAAAACAGGCAAGAACAAAAAGAAATTGGACTCTTTGTGTACTGTTGTGAAAACATAAAATGGTGCAGCTGCTATGGAAAATAGTATAGTGGTGCCTCAAAATACTAAAAGTATAATTATCATATGATCTAGCAATTCCAGTTCTGGATATATACCTAGAAGAAACATCCTATGTTCATAGCAACACTGTTCAAAATGGCCAAGAGCTGGAAGCAACCCAAGTATCCATCAAAGGATAAGTGGATAAAGAAAATGTGGTATATACATACAATGGAACATTATTTAGCTTTGGAAAGGAATAAAAGTCTGACACAACATGAACCTTGAGGCCTTAAGAACATTATGACAAATAAAATAAGCCAGTCAGGAAATGGACAAATACAGTCAGGAAAAAGACAAATTCCATTGTATGAGTTATCTATAGTAGCCAAATTCATAGAAACAGAAAGCATAGTGATGATTTCCAAAGTCTGAGGAGAGAGAATAGTGGGGAGTTAACTGTTTGATAGCTATATAGTTCCTATTTTGCAAGATGAAAAGTTTTGGTGATAAGTTGCACACTAGTGTGAATATGCTTAACATTACAGAACTGTACACTTAGAAATGCTTAAAATAGTAAAGTTTATCTGGGCGTGGTGGCACATGCCTATAAACTCAGCACTTGGGAGGCTGAGGCAGGAGGATCGAGAGTTCAAAGCTAACCTCAGCAATGGCAAGGCACTTAGCAACTCAGTGAGACCCTGTCTCTAAATAAATTACAAAAAAGGGGTGGGGATGTGGCTCAGTAGTCAAATGCCCCTAAGTTCAATTCCTGGTACAAAAAAAAAAAAAAAAAAAAAAAAATCCCTAAAACAGTAAACTTTATGTTATGCGTTTTTTACCACAATTTAAATTAAAAAAAAAAAAAAAAACATTAACTTTTAAAACACAGTCTGATTGTAAAAAGCCATCAAAACCTGCAATAGGGCGAGCTTCCTGATTACAACTCCAAAATAAATTCCATCTTTCTGATCAGGCATACAAGTAACAAGGCCCCTGTTAGTCCAAGAGTGTGTGGAGATTTCCAGTAAGAAACAGCTGAGGAAATGAGTTCTCAAATTCTTTGTACAAACCCAAAAAGTCATGGGTTCATTTTTGATACATGCATGTAGAGGGGAAAACCAAAGGTAGCATAACAAAGGCATTGAGAACTGAAATAACATGTAATCTATGCACAAAATGATTCATATACAAGACTGGTGCCATGGTGCACGCCTGTAATCCCAGCGACTCAGGAGACTGAGGCCAGAGAATTGCAAATTCAAGGCCAGCCTCAGCAACTTATTGAAGCCCTAAGAAACTTAGCAAACCCTGTCTCAAAATAAAGAAGGACTGGGGATGGAGCTCAGTGGTAAACCTGGGTTCAATCTCCAATCCAAAATAAATAAATAAATAAATACCTTTGGAAATTGGACTTAGATTGGAACTGTGGCCCACAGAATCATAATGTAGCAGAACAACAACTTGAAGTATCATAAATTTCTCATCAGAAATCATGGAAGCTAGGATACAGAATAACACCTTAAAAGTGATAAAATAAAAGAACTATTAATTCAAAATTCTGTACTCTCGTGTGTGTGTGTGTGTGTGTGTGTGTGTGTGTGTGTGTGTTCCTGAGGATCAAACCCTGGGCTTTATGCGTATGAGGCAAGCACTCTACCAACTGAACTATGTCCCCAAATTCAAAATTCTATACTCTTTAGGAGTGAAGTTGAAATAAAGGCATTCTGAAATGAATGAAAATTAAAAGAATCTCCACCAGTAGACCTGCTATAAAATAAATGTCAAAAGAGGTTCCTTGGGCTGAAGGGGTATGATTCTAAATGGAAATCCAGATTTCAATGATAGATGAACAAAAAATGATAAATACCTGGGAAAATGTTTTAAATACCTACATTTTATGAAGTGGTACAATACCAAATAAACTAGAGAAGTTTAAGTATGTATAAAATAATCCAAAGATCAACCACTAAAAATTAACAAACCATTATATTTGAAAACGATCACCAGATGAATTAAAATGGCAATTTCCAAATAACCAAAAAGATGGCAGGGAAAGAGAACAACACAGAAATGGCAAACTGAAAGCACACACTAAATGGTAGATGTATATCTGAATATATCAATAATTGCATTAAATATAAATGGTATAAAGATACCACTTAAAGGATATAGATCATCATATAATAATAGTGTGGTAGGCACAGGGTAACAAGATCCAACATAAATTTAAACATGTTGATAGATTAAAAGTAAAAGGATAGGAGAAGATGCACAACACTAATATCAATCAAAAGATATCTAAAGTGGCTATTGAATATCACACAATACTCTTGTTCTAAAGAACAAAACATATAGCAAAGGATAAAGAGGGATATACAGGGGCTGGAGAATAGCTCAATGGTAGAGCACTTGCATAGTAATAAGCATGAGGCTCTGGATTCAATCCCCAGCACCAAAAATAAATAAATAAAAATAAAAGAGGGCCAGGCGTGGAAGCACACACTGTAATCCCAGCAACTTGTGAGGCTGAAACAGGAGCTCACAAGTTCAAAGCCAGTCTCAGCAATTTAGCAAGGCCCTGGATAACTTAGCAAGACCCTCTTCCAAATTAAAAGTAAAAAGGACTAAGGATGTATCTTAGTAGTTAAGCACCTCTGGGTTCAATCCCTAGTGCAAAAAAAAAAAAAAAAAAAAAAAAAAATTAAAGAACATACAAATGATGAAAATGCCAACTCACTAAGACATCCTGTCAGAATCCTAAAAAAGGTATTATCAATAGATATAAAGCAGGGGCTGGAGATAAAGCTCAATGGTAGACGGTATGCTTGACATATGTGCAAAGCCCTGGGCTCAATCTCCAGCACAAACAAAAATGACAAAAACAAAAATGGAGCTTCAAAATACATGAAGCAAAAACTAACAGAGCTCAAATGAAAAACAAACAAAATCATAAAGATTTCGACACTTCTCTCAAAAAACAATAGAAAAAATGGAAGATAAAAATACAGAAAACCAGGGCTGGAATTGTGCCTCAGCAGTAAAGCACTTGCCTAGCATGTGCAAGGCGCTGGGTTCAATATAAAAATAGATAAATAAAACAAAAACAAAAGTATTGTGTCCAACTACAACTAAAAAAAAATTTTTTAAATGCCAGGCACAGTGGCACATGCCTGTAATCCCAGCACTTGGGAGGCTGGGGCAGAAGGATCATGAGTTCAAACCCTCAGCAATAGCGAGGCACTTAGCAACTCAGTAAGACCCTGTCTCTAATAAAATACAAAAAGGGCTGGGGATGTGGCCCAGTGGTTGAGTGCCCCTGAGTTCAATCTCCGATACCAAAAACAAAAAACAAAAACAGAAAAATAAAAAAAAAATTTTTTTTTAAAAAACAGAAAACCAAAACAATAACTATCCTAATAACACTTACAAATCTTTCTAGTCAACAGAGACATATGTTCCTTTCAAAGGCAGATAGAAAATTTACCAAGATAGACCATACTCTGGATCATTAAACAAACCTTCACAAATTTAAAAGAATCAAAATCATACAAAACATGATCTCTGATCATATTAGAATTACCTTAGAAATCAGTAACAGAGGGGCTGGAGATATAGCTCAGTTGGTAGAGTGCTTGCCTCACATAGACAAGGACCTGGATTCAATCCCCAGCACCACAAGAAAAAAAAAGAAAGAAAAGAAAGATATCAGTAACAGAAAGATAAAGATGGAGCCAGGCACAGTGGCACACAACTATAAACCCAGCAGCTCAGGAGCCTGAGGCAGGAGGATCATGAGTTCAAAGCCACCCTCAGCAACTTAGCAAGGCCCTTAGGAACTTATAGACACCGTCACAAAATAAAAAATAAAAAGGAGCCGGGCGCGGTGGCGCACGCCTGTAATCCCAGCACTTTGGGAGGCTGAGGCAGGAGGATCGCGAGTTCAAAGCCAGCCTCAGCAATGGCGAGGCACTTAGCAACCCAGTGAGACCCTGCCTCTAATAAGATACAAAACAGGGCTGGGGATGTGACCCAGTGGACGAGTTCCCCTCAGTTCAATCCCCGGTACACACAAAAAAAAAAAATAATAATAAATAAATAAATAAATAAATAAAAAAGGGCTGAGGAAGTGGCTCAGTGGTTAAGCACCCCGGGTTCAATCCCTGATACCAAAATAATAATAATAATAATAATGAAATTCCTAAATATTTAAAAATTAAGCAACATATTTCTGAATAAGTACTAAAGAAGAAGTCACAGGAAAATAATAAAATATTTTGAAATTAATAAACTGAAATATATAAACATGTTAAACTTTATGGAATGTAGCTAAGCAGTGCACAAATGGAAATCTAAATGTCTTAAATCAATAGCATTAGCATACACTTTGAGAAACTGTTACTTGAAGAACAAATAAAACCCAAAGAAACAAGAAGAAAAATGTTATTAAATATGCAAAGAAGTAAAAAATATGAACTATAACAAAAAAATTAGAAATAGGCACAGAAATGACAGAGATGATGGAATTTACAGATGTGAATGTTAAAAGTGTTATACTTGCTCAAATATTTGAAGGAAAACATGAATATAATGAAAAGAGGAAATGATAATGTTTTAGAAAGAATCAAGTGGAATTTCTAGGTTAAAAATATATTGTAGGGGCTGGGGTTGTGGCTCAGCGGTGGAGCACTCGCCGAGCACATGCATGGCCTGGGTTCGATCCTCAGCACCACGTAAAAATAAAATAAACGCATTGTGTACAACTAAATCAAATAAATAAATATTAAAAAAAAATAATAATAATAAAAATATATTGTAAAAACTTATAAATTCACCAGAAAGAACTAATAGCAGATCAGATAATGGAAAATAATAGATAAGTGAGCATGAAGACATATTAACAAAAACTATTCACAAATATAGCATGGAAAAAAAAGAAATAATGTAATAACCTATGAAACAATGTCAAACAGTTTTATGTAGGTGAAATAGAAGTCCAAGCCAGAGCGGTGGCACATGCTATAATCCCAGCAGCTAGGAATCCTGAGAGGAGGATCTTGGGTTCAAAGCCAGCCTCAGCAACAGTGAGGTGCTAATCAACTCAGTGAGACCCTGTCTCCAAATAAAATAATAAAAACCGTGTGTCAGGGACACACAGTTGAGTGTCCCTGAGTTCAATCCCTAGTACCACCACCAACCCCCACCCCCTCAAAAAAAAAAAAAAAATAGGAGTCCAAGAAAGAGAGGAGATGGAGCCAGGTACAATGGCACACACATGTAATCCCAGCAGCTCAGAAGGCCAAGAGAAGAGAATCAGAAATTCAAGGTCAGCCTCAGTAATTCAGTGAGGCCCTAAGCAACTTAATGAGACCCTGTCTTAAAATAAAAAATAAAAAAGCCTGGGGCTATAACTCAGTGGTAAACTGCCCCTGGATTAAATCCTTAGTATCAAAAAATAATAATAATAAAGATGGCCTGTAATCCCAGCTCAAGAAGCTGAGATAGGAGGATTGTGAGTTCAAAGACAGCCTCAGCAATAGCGAAGTGCTAAGCAACTCAGTGAGACCCTGTCTCTAAATAAAATACAAAACAGGGCTGGGGATGTGGCTCAGTAGTTGAGTGCCATGGAGTTTAATCCTCGATACTGAAAAAAAAAAAAAAATATATATATATATACATGTATATATATACATATATATATATATATATATATATATATAAAACAACTATTAAGAAAGCAACTTAGCTATATATACTGATAGAAAACAGTTAAGGAAATAGGACCAAAATTTTTACAAATGATGAAAAATGTAAACTTAAAGACCCCAGAAGTTAATGAATCCTAGGAAGAATAAACACAAAGAAAAACACGAAACACATAATAGTGAAATTACTGGAAAGCAGTGACAAAAGAAGAAATATTAAATGCACTCAGGAAAAACAAAGACACATTACTTGTAAGAAATAATTACATCATAAGGAGTTCACACTTCTTATCAGAAACATTACTAGCTGGGAAAGACAAGGAAAATAAGGGATAAAAGGAGATCAAATAACTGGTACCAAATCACAGTTAGATAGAAGGAGTAAGTTCTGATATTCTACAGTGGGATGACTATATTTCACACTAACCTATTATACATTTTATGACAATCTAAAAGAGAGACGCTCAAAGCCACCAAAGAAAAAGAAATGCCAACAAAAGGGTAATGCTAATTATTCTGATTTGATTGAGGCAAATTCTGTGCATATGTTGAAATATCTCACTGTACCCCACAAATATACACAATTAATATATGTTGATCAAGAAAATAAAAAGGTTAGGGTTGTAGTTCAGTAGTAGAGCTGAGCAAGGCTATGGGTTCACTCCCCAGCATAAAAAATAAAAATAAAAAACACCAAAATGAAATGAAAAAGGAAAAAAGTGTAATAAAATAGAAAATGTACAAACAATACAAAAGTTTATGAGGGCTGGAGTTGTAGCTCAGTGGTAGAACGCTTGCCTCGCATGTGTAAGGCACTGGGTTTGATCCTCAGCACCACAAAAAAATAAATAAATAAAAATAAAGATATTGTGTCCATCTTCAGCTAAAAAAAATTTTTTTAATGAATTGAACATAAAACTGATTTTTGAAACATCAATAAAATTAATAAATCACCAGCAAGACTAAAGGAAGGAGAGAGCAAACATAAATTACCAATATTAGAAAAAAAGAAAGGGATATTATTATAGATATTACAGAATTAGAAGACGAATAATGGAATATCACATACAATTTTCTTTTTCTTTTCTTTTTTTCAGGGGTGGGGTTCTGGGGATTGAACTCAGGGGCACTCGACCACTGGGCCACATCCCCAGCCCTTTTTTGTATTTTATTAGAGACAGGATCTCACTGAGTTGCCTCACCATTGCTGAGGCTGGCTTTGAACTCGCAATCCTCCTGCCTCAGCCTCCCAAGTTCTGGGATTACAGGCATGTGCCACCATGCCCAGCTTCACATACAATTTTATGGCAATAAATTTTAAAATTTAATTGAAAAGGGCAAATTCTTTGAAAGATACAAATCACCAAAGCTACAAATTTTGAAATCTATGTAGCCTTATATTCAAAAGAATTTATTACTAAACACCTCTCCACAAAGATAATTCCATTCCTACCTGATTTCATTGGTGAATGCTATGGAAATATCTGAGGACATATAATCAACACAAACTCATTCAAAAATTAGTAGAGCACTTCCAAAACATTTTAAGAGGTTAGCATTTCCCCAGTACCAAAAACAAATAAAATATTATAAAAGAAAGAAAGACCATTAAGCTAATATCATTTATGAAGACACAAAGAACATTAGCAAAATATTAGCAAATTGAACCCAGAAATTTAAAATAAGCATGATTTTCCCAGGAATTAAACATCAGTTCACTATTTGAAAATCAATTAATGTAATCCATCATGTTAACAAAATAAAGAAGCAAAAGTACACAGTCATCTCAAAAGATGCAGGAAAAAAGTGATAAAATTTAATACCCATTCATGATTGTTTAAAGAAAATCTAACCTAATGAAAACATTTTTTAAAAAATAAAAATATCGGGGCTGGGGTTGTGGCTCAGCGGCAGAGCGCTCGCCTTGCACATGCGCGGCCCGGGTTCGATCCTCAGCGCTACCTAAACATAAATGCATTGCATTGTGTAAAACTAAAGTAAATAAATAAAATATTTTTTTAAAAAGGCATTGTGTACATCTAAAACGAATGAATAAATATTTTAAAAAATAAAAAAATAAAAATATCTAAGCAAACTAGAAAAAAACTTCCTCATCTGACTATTAAACAGCATTTATAAAAAGCCTGTAGAACTACAACATTGTTTAATAAAAGATAGGATGATTCTGCCCTAAAATCAGAAATAAAGCAAGTTGTCTGCTATAGTCACCTTTTTTTTAACATAGTACTGATACCGTTGCAAGTGCAATAAGACAAAAATAATAAGTTTACAGATTATAAAGGAAGAAGTAAAAATGTAGTTTTTGTAGTTTTTACCATTCCATCATGTTTATAGAAAATCCAAAGTCATCTTAAAAATAAAGCTAGCAAGACTGCAAAATAAAAGTTTGTGATCATAGTTTTACGCTCTATTTGAAATAAGTAATTGGAAAATGAAATTTTAAAATTAGTATCATTTACAAAATAAAAAATACATAAGGAAAAATTTAACATAGTATGTTCAAGACTTCTATTCTGAAAACTACAAAACAGTAGAAAAATAAAAGAAGCCTATAAGTACAGATATATATATCATGATTGTGGATTGAAAGACTCAGTATCATTACCATCCATCTCTATCTGTAGATTCATAGCAAGCTTTTCTAGAAATTGATGAGCTGGTTCTCAAATTCACATGAAAATATAAATAACCTAAAATAGCTAAGCTATCTTGAAAAAAAAAAAAACAAAGCTGGAGAACTTATAATCCTGATTTCCTGACTTATTGAAAAACTGCAGTAGTCAAAAACAGGTGGAATTGATGTAGAACTAGAGAAACAGATTAATGAGACGGAATAGTGAATCTTCAAATTGACCCATGCTGATATGATCGACTGATGCTTAACCCAGTTGCCCAATGCAATTTCCAAAGTGGTCATACCAACTTATGTTCCTACTAACTACTTTGAAAATCAGTCTGGATGTTTTCTATAAAATTAATTATGTGGCTACCCTATGGCTTAGCAATTCCATGACTACATTTTTACCTCCAAAAAATGAAAACACATGTACACAAAAAGTCTTGCATAATAGTGTTTGTAGAAAATTTATTTATGATAATTCAAAAATGGAAATAAATATCCAATGTCAAGAGAAATCAAACAAATTGTGACATATCCATAGAGTGAAATACCATTCAGTAATAAAAAGAAGCAAACCCCTGATACTGGCAGCTCATGTGGATGAACCTAAAAAAAAAAAAAAAAATCATACTCAGTAAAAGAAGACAGTTAGAAAAGTGTCTTTTTTGTATGAAATACAAAATACAGTGTGAGACTTTTGTATGAAATTCTAGCAAGGCAAAACTAATCAAAGGTAAAGAAAATCCAAAGAGTGGTTAACAAAAGAGGGGCCTTGAAAGTGTCTGAGAAGGGACAAGAGGAATCTTTCTATGATGATAAAAAAAATTCTATATTTAAGCATGGAAGATGTGTAATGATTTAAGAAATAAAAAAAATGAACTTCCCTGGAATAAGAAAATACTGAAGCACTAGGGATGTAGCTCAGTGGCAGAGCCCTTGCCTAGCATGTGCCAGGCTCTGGGTTCTATCCCCAGCACAAAAGAAAGAAGGAGGGGGGGAAAAAAGGAGAAGGAGGAGAAGGAGAGAGAGAGAGAATATGAAAACATTGAAGCCTATATTTGAAATAGTTCACTGATAGAAGGAAGGGAAGGATGGAGGGAAACTTCAGTATATCCTAGTAAAAAGTCCCAAGTTTCAAAGACAAAAATATAACAAACTTTAGAACTAAAGAATAAATTATTTATAAAGGAAAAGGAAAAAATCAAATTGGCACCAGCAACTTTAGAAAATAGAAAGAAAACAACATTGACAGAATACTTAGAAGTAATGCAATTCAAAAATCCTATACCTAGCCAAGATATCATTCAAAAAAAAAGCTATTTTACAATGAAAAACTATATACCATTCACTTGCCAAGTACAATAAAGATGTTTGCAGACATATAAGAATACAGAGATTATATCAGCAACGTAAGCCATCTGAGGAAACAACACATGCATCAGAATACTGACTTAAGACATCAGAGAATGAAAAGAAGAGTAGCACAGGTTAACAATAAGCCTTGTGATATATTTAGTTCCAGTTTTCTCAACCTTAGCATTATGGATCAATAATTATTTGTCTGTGTCTTATGGGATGTTTAGACACATCCTTGTCTTCTAACCACTACATTCCCTCCCCAGTTGTGAAAATCTGAAATATCTTCAGACACTGATATATGTTTCCTAGGGAGCAAAACCAACCTCAAGAACCACTGTTATGGTTTGTTATTATTTATTTAGATAATAACCAAATAACAAATTTGATTATAAGTAATCACATATGTAATTATAAATAATCATATATATGATGTATGACTAGAGAATCCTGACTAATACACCCGGTAAAAGTTCTTTTGAAAATGCAACAGAATTAAGGATCTTGAGATAAGGAATTATACTGTAGCCCATTTGTAGTCACAAGGACCTCTGCAAAAGGATGCAGAGGATCAGTCAGAAAGATTTGAAGATGCTATCCAGTGACTATGAAGATAGGAAAAGGGAACTACTAGTCAAGAATACAGATAGCCTCTAGAAACTAAAAAAGGGAAAAGATTCTTCCATAGACAGCCCCATTAGAAATATAACCCTGATGATACATTGATTCTAGTCCATTGAAACCTACTTCAGACCTCTGAGTTCTAGAACTATAAGATAATATAGATCTGTGTTGGCTTAACAACCAAGTTTATGGTGATTTGTTACTGCAACAATAAGAAACTAATACAAACCTCTTCCAAACTCCTGGAAATGGCTTTTGCAATGGGTTATCAGGACAATATCATTTTTTAATATTTACAAAAGTAATATATTGTAGCCACACTATGTTAAGACCAGTGCCTCTTTTCATTCAACTTCTCCATACTTTTCTCACGTTGGGTGGTGCTGGATGGCTTCTGGCATTTGAGGGATTCTGCCAAGAGAGAGTTGAGTCAAGGACCTACTTAGTTTTGGTTTACTTGGAGACATATGTGGTCATTTCCACAAGCCATTGTTAACTATCAGAATGGCTCTCAGAACAAATACTTCTGTGCTGCCCTGTACCAACTCACCCAACGAACACACAAAGCAGAAGTCACATTACATGATGAGTGCATCCTACACTGAAAACATTTGTTGAACAGAGGGAAAGAAAATGTTTGAATGACACACAGAGCCTGAATCTAGTCTGATGGAAACAAAATTGTAAGGGGAAGATTCAGTGCCCACTGACTACTAGTCAAAATGATCGATATTTTATCAATATTTTTTAACAATCAACTGACCATGCTAAAAGTGAAGAGTCAGACTCCTGCCTCTAATGAACAATACCTTGATACTACTGAACCTTAGAATCATAAGCACAGAGCCGGGTGTGGTGGCGCACGCCTGTAATCCCAGCACTTGGGATTACTTGAGGCAGGAGGATCGCGAGTTCAAAGCCAGCCTCAGCAATGGCGAGGCATTTAGCAACTCAGTGAGACCCTGTCTCTAATAAAATACAAAAAAGGGCTGGGGATGTGGCCCAGTGGTTGAGTGCCCCTGAGTTCAATCCCCAGTACCACAAAAAAAAAAAAAAAAAAAAAATTATAAGCACAGCTAAATATTTACAAATGGATCATTACACATAATTGCAGTAAGCACAAGGCTCACCTTGTTTTCAAGTCTTTGGTTACCAGATCTGTATATTCTAGTTATGGAAAAAAACAGTACCATGCATTATCAATGGCCCCCTTCCATCTTCAAGGACAGCAATGCTAGGTTGAGTCCTCATATCACATCACTCCAACCTCCTATTCTGCCTCCTTGCACTTTTAAAAATCCATGTGATTACATTAAGTCAAACCTGAGTAGTCTAAGAAAATCTCCCCAGTCACATACTTGATTTTTTATATATATTTATTTATTTACTTTAGTTGTACACAATGCAATGCATTTATGTTTACGTGGTGCTGAGGATTGAACCCAGGCGGCGCATGTGCGAGGCGAGCGCTCTGCCACTGAGCCACAACCCCAGCCCTCACATACTTAATTTAACCACATTTTCAAAAATCCCTTTTGATGTGTAAGGTAAGATTCACAGGTTCCAAGGATTAAGACATGGACATTTTATGCAAGCCATTATTTTCTTGCCACACTAGTTGACAGCATAGGCACAAAAATGAAACACACTTCATTCCTTAAAACACAGTGATTGACTGTACTTACTTACTGGTATCTCCTAGGGTTTAAAAAAAAAAAAGCTGTAAAATCTCAAACTGTTATCAGTGATCATATTTTAGTAGTGCTCTTGGTATTGTTGTTGTGGACTCCTTGAGTATATTGTGGAGAAAACACAAATAATTAGATTGCTGATAGAATAAACAGGAATTTTTATCATGCAAAAAAGGGAATACAAATTTAAGAATGAAAATGTTTAAATTAAAACGCTATAGAGTCCTGCATCAGAATTGAAAGTCCAAACCCATGATGTGTTTTATTTTATAATCCTATTAATGTGTATGCATGTGCTTGTATGAGCAATCCTTCACACAGTCCCCTGAAAGGACCAGTATGATAGCAATGACCATCTTTAGCATCCAGATTGTGGCTTCTAATTTCCAATGAAGCAGAGGTCATTAAGGAATACATAATTGGTGGGAAATGGGAATTTAGATGAACCATTAAGAATTCAAGATGAAGCTAAAAATATCTTGTATGAGAAAGGAAAGAATGCAGAAAACTAATGAGAGTCCTGCCAAAAGAAGTCAAGATTTATAGTGGATAGGCCAAAGATGAACATTGATTATAACTACAATGGAACAAAATGTTTTAAATATGTTTAAATCCATGAGTTCATAATGACAAAACATTTCACTGACCACCTTTGGAAAATTGGTAAACCAACACATTATTTTTTTTTTTTTGGTTCCGGGGATTGAACTTAGGGGCACTCTACAACTGGGCCGCCACATCCCCAGCCCTTTTTTTGTATTTTATTAGAGACAGGGTCTCACTGAGTTGCTAAGTGCCTCACCATTGCTGAGGCTGGCTTTGAACTTGTGATCCTCCTGCCTCAGCCTCCCAAGTGCTGGGATTACAGGCGTGCACCACCACGCCCGGCTAACACATTATTTTGAAAATTGGCAAATAAAGGGAAAGGTTTAATATACCTTATTGTAACCAAATAAGGAGGGTAATACATTTGGTAAGTGTTCTAGATAATAAACGAAGGAATGATTGATTTTTAAATCTCATTTTGAAAACTTTAATCAGTTCTTGACAATAATCATCTTGGCTAATGGAGACAAAAGAGACATCTTTTTGCTGAAAAATAGAGACTTCAGATATTATAAAAATATACTTCAGATATTATAGAAGTATACAATAAAGTAGTCTTGCCATGAAAAGAAAAAAAAACACTAATCTGATTCTGACAAAGTCTCTAAATCTAACAATGGATGGATAAGTGCAGCAGCGGGGACAGGGGTGGTATTAATAGTACATAATATTTTCTAAATTTTCTAAAATAAAAAGCATTAACATTTTTAGCATTCTTTCAAATGTTAAGAATTTTTAAAGGAGGGGGAAGAAGGTAAAAATTAAATACTTCATAATCTGTTAATATGAAATGCTTTTTTAACAAATGTTATGGGGCTGTTTACATTTTTCTGTCATAAAAGAAAAGTTCCCATAAAATCTCCAAAACAATCATTGCCACGCAGAATCAAACAGAACACCCGTGCTATACAGAGTACAGGAGCAGCCTCCCTGTGTGCCAGAAAATCACAAGTTCAAAGCAGGTCCTTTGTTTTCAGTTTATCATTATGATCCTCATACTATGCCTATCTTCATGATCAAAAAAAGAAAAATGGTGTATTTCAGTGGGTGGGCAAAAAAAATTGGAACTCACTATGTGAAAGAGGTATCAGAATAAATATAGAAGAATACTTTAAATGTTCCAATTTCTAATGCTTTACTACAGCTAGCTGGAGTAAATATGAACTGCGGTATCTAGCTCTTCTGATACAATATCTGGACAAAAGTCGTCATTGCATCCTCAAGGATTCAGCAGAACTGCTTTAATTTTACAAAAGGATAAGTGGTATAACAGAAAGGGAATGAAATAATGATGAACTCTTCTTGAGTTTCTTAAATACATAAGAGGTAAGCAGCTAAGATGCAATGAAAAGATATGAGTGGGAAGTTTGTGACCCATGAAGTTGATACTGCAGGAAGCTTGAATGAAAAGTTGAAAGGCTTTATGAGTAGGCCAGCCTAGATAGATAGTGAGGCAATTAGAATCATTCATTGCTGCCAAGGCATCAGGCCAACATGAATTACAACCCAAACTGAATGAAGCAGAATAGAAAATAGAAAAGCCTTTAATGAAAATGTTGGAGAACTCACAAGGGATGGGGAAAGTGCCAAATAACTGGAAGATGGCTAAGTAAACTAAAAGGTCTATTCTCCCATCAATGCATAAGGGATTTACAAGTTTAACTCACATTGCTGTTAATAGGAATTCTATGTGTGATCCAAGGGTGTATTCATGGAGAAAATGCAGCTATTAGTGTCTCGAATGGCCTCTCTTGAGCCAACACCAGCAAATGCTCCAAATTGTATGGAAGGTTGGTGACGGAGTAACAGGGGCTAGTATGAAAACCACCAGTTTATCTTCATCTTGTAATCCTCTGATAGTACAAGATCCCTTATCAGCAAAGAGTAAACTGTGTTTTATGCAACTTTTCATAACATTTAGTTTGAAAACCTTTAGAAATTAATTTCCAGAAAATCAAAGTAAAAGAAAAAGAGAAAAAAAACAGAGATTCCTCTTCAATTGAAAAGAGCATCTGGAAAATAGAGTCACATTTTAAAACCATTTTCCACCTGAAATGAATCTGTTTGCTGATTTATTTAATAATAGCTATTATAGTCCCTACTAAGTCTAGACACTTATCAGAGACTTTACCAAGGATTCTACTTAATCATGACAACTAGCTTACAAAGTAAGTAATATTATCCCTATTTCACAAAGAAATCGAAACTAAAACATTAATTTTCTCAGGATCACCCAGCTTGAAAGTGGCAAAGTCATATCCAATTCTGTCTAATTCTAAACCCCAAAATCCCTCCTATACACCTCACTGCCTACTACCAAACAGCAGGCCTCAGTCCTCCAATAGTTGCTATGTCTTAATAGTATTATTCACTTCCAGATCTAGTGTACCTCTTCAAAAGCAATGAATTTTCTATAAATTTATGTTTGCATTTTCAGACACAGAAAATTGTGTTTTCAAAGTGTATTCCTCCAAAAAAGAAAAAAATATATATATATATACACACACTAATCTTTGTAAGATGATGAAATCTTTATCTACGAGACATAAGTAAAATTCATTGAGCAGAATTTATTGAATCCATTATGTGCCAGTGTCTATACTGGACTCAACATGAAGACAAATAGAGCCCCTGCTATCTAGACCAGCAAAGTCTAGTAGTAGAAATAAACATAAGCTACTTATTAAATACAGTCAACTATATGATATTGAAAAGGTAGTCAAAGTGCTTCAGGCATACATTAGACCTTTTGTATTGGGTTCTTAATAATTTAGCAAATTTAGTGTTATAATTCACTATTTTTATAACATTTTATTAAGTGACTTCAACATAGCTTTACTGAAGCCTCAATAATATTTCATTTATTACAGGATTTTCTTTCCCCAAATATCTCTATAATATGTACAGGGAAATCTCATACTCAAATTGTTGAGGGAGAGAGAGTGACTCAACAAAATTAAATCACTTACAGACCCCAGAAAAGATTCCCAGTGCCACACTTCATTCCAATGTAAAATTAGTTTTTCTACAAACATCTACTTAATCCAAAGTAATATAGACTTTAAAGACTCTTCAAATTATCTTAATTCCTTAAGAACCAGTTTGAACAGGTTCCATCAAATAGTCTGTACAATTTTAGTTCCACCAACAGCAAAACAATTTCTGAAACCATAGGTAGGTGCTGGATACTGCTTTCATTTGAGTTAATTAAAAGTATTTGATCCACTATGGTGCAACTCAGTGTAAGAGCTTTAAAAGAAAAGAATTGATTAATCCATGCAAGTTTCAGATAGCACCTAATCTAAATGCCAGCACTTGTGACTGGATTTAATCAAGCTCTGGCTATTATAGCACTTGTGACTGGATTTAATCAAGCTCTGGCTATTATTTATTGACCTATCCAAAAAGGGGGAGTTGTTTTTATTTTCTTCTATAAAGGTACTCAAATAATGGATAAGTTGTCAAATTCCCATTACATAATGTATTGAAATTTTTGCAAACACTAAGCAGATATAGAGTAAATCAGAATAACTTTTATTTAAAATGCCAAATATTAACTTAATTTAAGGAAGAGGACAGATAAAACTGACCTCTTGTTTCCTAGGGGATGATAAATGAATTAAACAAATTCTACAGACTTTTAGTAAATACATACTTATAAACAGCTTGTCCTCCCTGGGTTACTAACAACACTATGGCTAGCCTTCGAATAAGCCAAGGAAACATTATCCACACAAAGTGAGTTTAGGTATACCAGAAGGACTCCAGGCCCCAATCTGCCCAACCTATGAGCCGATTTCTGAAGCAAGCATTTCATCTTTTAGATCAGTGGTGCTCAGCCCTGGTTAATCATTAGAATTATCTGGGATACTTCTTTTCTTCTTCTTCTTCTTCTTCTTCTTCTTCTTCTTCTTCTTCTTCTTCTTTTCTTCTTCTTTTTAACCTTTATTTTATTTATTTATTTTATGTGGTGCTGAGGATCAAACCCAGCGCCTCACACGTGCTAGGTGAGTGCTCTACCTCTGAGCCACAACCCCAGCCCCTGGGATACTTCTTAAACACACTAATGCCCTAGCTTCTGCTCCAAAGATTCTTATTTTAGCCTGGGCATCTGTTGTTTTTTGTTTCGTTTCGTTTCATTTTGAAGTATAACAAGTGATTCTAATGAGCAGCTATGGTTAAGAACAACTGGTAAGATATTCAAGCAAATTTCAATAGATACAGGAGAAAAGGAGAGGTTGAGATTACTCAGAAAGGACTAGAGATGCCGTTTATCAAACAAAGACACAAGTTTGAGAGCTATAATCAGGCCTTTAGCCAATAAGCAAACCTAAGTTTATTCAGAAAGACACTGTTGGGGTAGGAGAAGAGGGAGCAGTGCTGCTGGAAAAAAGCATGTGATCCAGTTTCAGATTACTTTACCACCATGGACACAGAAATAAATTTGAAGATTTTGTCTCACAAATAGTCTCAATTAATTTTAAATAAACTATCAAAAATAAGTATTCAGAAGTATTCACTCCCTTTTATAGATGTCTTATTTGAAAACTGAGACCACAAAATAAAAAGCCCATTCATAAAAACACACAGACATTTTTGGTTTTGCATTTGTTTTGTGGTGCTGGAGATTGGATCCCAGGCCTTGTGCACGCAAGGCAAACATTCTGCCCCCAAGATAAACCTGCAGTGTCAAAATAAACATCTTTAAAATATGGGATGAAAATTTTCTCAGTTTGCACATAGCTATATTTATTTGAAACTATAAAAATGAGCCCCATAACATAAAAGAAATTCTATTACTATTTTTTACATGTCCTATTTGTCTCCTTTTTATAGAAATTGAACCTTCCTTAAGAAAGAGTATATTTACATTTTGAGATTAACAATAAAAAAAAAAAGACTCGTGAGAGGGCATATTCAATAGGAAATTCTTTGGTAAATCTCATTATTAGATAAGAAAATATACATTTGCTTGTGAAATTTGATTTTATACTTTGATACTGATATAAATACACACATTTGGTTAATAATAATAAAACTATACCAGCCTGGCACTGTAACTTGGTGCATACCTATAATCTTAGCAACTCTAGAGGCTGAGGCAGGAGACTCTCCATGTCAGGGCCAGCCTCAGCAACTTAGTGAGGTCCTAAGCAACTTAGAACCTATCTCAAAGTAAAAAATAAAAAGGGCTAGTGATAGCTCAGTTGTGAAGTGTCCGTTCAATCTCTAGTACCAAAAACAAACAAACAAACTGTACCAGAACATTTTCACTTTTAAATGGATATTTCTTTTTTCTTTTTTTTTTTCTTTTTGGTACCAGGGATTGAACTCAGAGGCACTAGACCACTGGGCCACATCCCCAGCCCTTTTTTGTATTTTATTAGAGACAGGGTCTCACTGAGTTGCTAAGTGCCTTGCCATTGCTGAGGCCAGCTTTGAACTCTGGATCCTCCTGCCTCAGCTTCCCCAGTGCTGGGATTACAGACATGCGTCACCGCGCCCAGCTCTTAAATGGATATTTCTTGCAGGAAAATAATAATAATATAAAGCATATAAAGTAGGACTGAGATTGTGGCTCAGTGGTAGTGCACTTGCCTCACACATGTGAGGTACTGGGTTTGATCCTCCCCACAACATAAAAATAAATAAATAAAGATATTGTGTCCATCTACAACTAAAAAAAAAAAAAAAAGAAGAAGAAGAAGAAGAAGAAAAGATTAATTCTTCTACATATTAAAAAAAGCAGCCGGGCGCGGTGGCGCACGCCTGTAATCCCAGCACTTTGGGAGGCTGAGGCAGAGAGGATCGCGAGTTCAAAGCCAGCCTCAGCAATGGCGAGGCACTTAGCAACTCAGTGAGACCCTGTCTCTAAATAAAATACAAAAAAAGGGCTGGGGATGTGGCCCAGTGGTCAAGTGCCCCTGAGTTCAATCCCCAGTACCAAAAAAAAAAAAAAAAACATATAAAGTAGATACTCAACTTTAGAGCAAAACTATCACACACAAACAAAAAAGCAACTTGATCTGTAAGTTTTAATACCCAATGATTAGGCCGCCTACCATGTGTTTGTTCTATGTAAATATTTTAGTTGATATTATTTAAAAAAAAAAAACTAAAAACTATTAACTTTTTTTTTTTTTAGCAATCTCTTTCAAAGGTTCTGACCATTATTATTGGCCAAATGAGTGACTAGATAACTCCATATAAATTTAACAAGCTTCTAAAGAATTCCACAAATATTGTCCTTTCTTTAAAAATATACTGGAAAAAATTTACCCAAGTTCAAACATCCCATGAGAAAAGAAATATAAACAGCACTAGCAGTCAATGGTTGTTGATATACTGCAGTAATGGGAATGATTTTGTTTTAAAGCAACTGCACTACTTAAGTTTGAGAACTACAAAAGAACATACCAGGAATTAATCCTTTATTAAGCAGAACATAAAAACAAAGGTTTTTCAGGTATGACTGGAATTCTGAGTGATGCTTGTGCCTTATTTAGCCCCACAGCCATCTGTGGAGCACTCTGAGAACTGATTTAACTCAGGTTCTGTATGATAAGCTCCGGAGTCTGAGGCTAGGCCAAGTGGATTACTTACCTATACAGGTAAGAGATGGGGTCAGGAGGTTTTCAGCTGTCAGTTC
The DNA here is from genome assembly GCA_025594165.1 of Tamias sibiricus. Classification (NCBI taxonomy): domain Eukaryota; kingdom Metazoa; phylum Chordata; class Mammalia; order Rodentia; family Sciuridae; genus Tamias; species Tamias sibiricus. The sequence continues at coordinate 131,121,937 of CM046660.1, forward strand.
TCATTTCAGGTGTGGGAGCTTACCAGAACTGAAAGGGCAATTAAAACCTTTATAAACTCAAAACTGCCTGAATCATAAATTACAGGGAATAGAAACTCCAGTTTTCTTCAATAACTTGATGTTACCACACTTCTGAGTTTGAAAATTAAGTCGTCTGTTTGAAGGATTCTGCATATACTTTACACATTCAGAAGCATTTTTCTTGGATAGCACCAAACATTTTTTTATAACTGTACATATTAATTTATTACCAGGATAAATTTATTGGCATGCTAAGTAAAATCTAATGATTTCAAAACATAATGCAATTTTAGTGAAAATGCTTTTCTCTAATTTAAAATAATAACTATTTTACCAGACATACTTTATTTCTATTATACAAAAGAAGTTGTACTACAAAAATATCACTGAGGCACTGATAATTCTGAACAAAAGGTGAAATCTTTTCAGTTCATTGGCCATGAAAGAAGCTTACATATTTAAACTGTGTTTAAATCTGAAATAGTTCCATTTGATAACAATAAAGAGCCATAAGACACTAATAAAGAGGAATGTTTGGCAGATTCACAAACAACATATTTTCCTATTATTCCATTCAGAAGAAATAATGAATATTATATACCTAAAGTAAAACCCTAATTCTGTTTTGAAAAGCAAAAAGCAAACTATCTATTTGGTTTGCTCTTATTTTACATAATTAAATAAACTAAAAGACAAAGAATCACTGCAGATTTATTTCCTCCTAAGTTTTTAATCCCTATTTGATACCATTGTTCTTCTTCATATTGATTTTCGTAGTAATAGTCCTGAATGAGAATTAGATCAGTTACTATATCATTTATCTTAATACTTAGTTCCACACTACTAATAGTCATTATTCTGAAACAAAATTGTCTGAGTTCAAATTCTGGTTCAACTAGTATTTATTGTGTCCTTAGACAAGTTACTTGATCTGTGTTTCAGTTCCTTCATCTGCAAAATGGAAATAATAACAGTAGGTATCTCACAGAATTGTTAGTATATGTTTAAGAAATTAGAAGAGTGTCATAAAGGAAGCATTCAATAAGTATTTGTTATTAATATTATCATTATAATACTTGTTATTTAAAAATAATCAACTGTTTTCCAGAGTTGCCATGGTGTCTGAAAATACTATTTTTGTTTGTTTGTTTTAATCAAATATTAGTTGACTCATAAATACTTGATTTGAATTTCCAACCATTTCATGACAAAGTAAACCTAGGTGCATTGGCTTGAGGTGAGGTTTGGATGCATGGAATAATAGCTCAAACAGAGGCAGATTTTAGAAAAATCAAAGTGCTGTGTGGATTCTAAGAGATCATTTCCATTTCTTCTGTCATCCCAGTCTCTACCTCACCACTTCATGCCTATATCAGGCAACTTTATCCTTCCAAGATTAATTGGCACTATGTTACATATTTAAATATTCCACTAAAAACAGATTCTATATCCTCTCTACTAATAAATTTGAGGCAATGTTGGAGTGTGGTTTCAGGTGAGCTAAACTGGGGTTAAATTCTTGCTCTAACATTTACTAGTTGTATAATCATAAGAAGGTTTACATGGTTTGAACTTTCTTTGCCTCAGTCTCTATCTGAAATCAAAGCTGCTGTTCATCTTGCATGGTTGTTGCAGAAAGTAGGTTATAAGCTTTATAAAGCATCAGGAACAATGTAGCTCACTCAAATCAGCTGTAGATAAAGATGTACTCAGATATTTCTCAGAATTACAATACATGATCATTAACAGTAGGACAAGCATTCTATAAAGAGACAAATGATAAAGGGAACTAATCTGAGGAGTTTCAAATTGTTATTTAGAATTTAAAAAGCAATTGATGATGTGATTCATTTACAGAAATATTCAAAGATGGCCCTGTACTTTGCTTTCTAAATCTAATAGATACAAAATGTGGTTTTGAGTTATATTTTTATTTCAACATAAGGATTTTGTGATGAGGAATAAGTTTGTTAAAGCTAACATTTATAATTTGCTTATCAAGACCTTTATTATAGATGGGCAGATGGTAATTAGTATGTAGAGGTAGTCCATGAAATTTTACAAAGGTTCTCAGATTATTACCAGCTAAGAAAGAGTGAATTAAAACAAAAACTAAATAGGGAATCATCTGTTTGCTTGTTTTGTGCAAGTCCCTGAGATTTATTCCATTGAGACCAATAAGCAAAAAACAATGAAATAAAAAAGGCAGAAGGCCAAAGTGTTGTAAATGCTGTTAAAGTATTCCATAAAAGCTATCCACTTGAGGTTCATTGCAGCACATTGGAAAAAATGATCTTCCCATATTTAGACACAAGTGATAGCAAGCCAAACACTCTGGAAAAGATGTGATACTGTTATACAACAACACACACAATCTATTTATTTTATTATTGCTACCTACATGGCCTGTAGTGTTAGTAGGAAACCTGGTTTGATGTACATGATATAATATTTGGAAGCTGCTCTGATTATTCTACCCTAATTAGCAGGATGTCTGGTAAAAGTCAGCAAACAACACAATCCCTCAGTTTGGTACAAAAACCTAAATCTTAAATTTCCATAATCTTTAAAACAAACAAACTAGGACAGAAATTTTTTTTTCCTGGATTTGTGTTTTCAAAAAATTCCAAGATCCTTCCAGTCGATACATAAGATAGGGCACATATTGTCAAGGATAAGTTGTTAAAGTGAATAAGAAATGTGCTTTTCAAAATATCGTTTACACATTTACCAGATGGTAAAATAAACATGTAAATTGTTATCAAGTATACACCAAGTTTGTATTAAAATTTTACACACTGCAGGAAGGGTGTAAAAATTATCACATATTGTATTACTTGTTCACTTAATAGTTTATTAGCATTTCATAAATATTTTCTTTAAGAAAAAAAATATGATTAAATGGTCAGGAGATTCATATGCTGCTGAATAGAACTATAGAAGCTATGAAATTCATTATAAAATGAAGAACATCGAATCCTTTCCTATCCATTCATTAGTTGAAGGTGAAAATAATATTTAAAAATAAAATTTTTAATTAAATCCATAATTTAAGAATGAATATCTTTGTCAAATACAGCATTATGTAAGAAAGCTGGTGGATGTGCACACTGTCATATGGAGAATTATCCCAGACATTCAAGGTTTAGAGTCCTCTTCATCGCTGGTAAAATCTACTACAAAAATTTAAAGTACTAAATATTGACCAAAAAAATAAGAAAACTAAAGCTTTGTAAAATTTTTATCTTTTCAATTCTATCTGGGTTCATACTTCCTAGAAAAAAGTTTGTGAACATCAATAGGAGTACATTATGACACCTCCAATCTCCTTTTGGGCTTAATGACAAGTTTTGTTTGTCTGTTTGGGTGGTAGTGAAGATTAAACCTAGGGCTTCATACACACTAAACAAATGCTTTATCACTGAGCTACATCACCAGGCTTTTTTTATTTTATTTTGAGACAGGGTTTCCCTAAGTTGCCCAGGCTGGTCTCAAACTTGTGATCCTCCTGCCTCAGTTTCCCAAATAGTTGGATTCCAGGCATGATCCATTGTGCTCATCTTAATCATAAATTTTAATGTGCAGTACTGGCTTTAGTGGCTTTCACCACATGCCATTACTTTCCAGCCTTATTGCCAGATCTATCTGCAGCATGATCATAAAATACAGTATTATTATAAGACACTATTTAAGGCAGAATGTCTCGAATAAATCTACCTTTAGAATCACCAGAGCAGACTTAACATATCTCAGAAGCACTTGATTATTACAAAGGCAAACATTATCATAAAATGTAGTGAGTTCTTTTCTAAGTTTTCCATCAGAATGATTATTTTGGCTTAGAAAATCCTAGAAGTCAGGAGCAGAGTCCAAAGCATCTAACCCAAGTGTAACATTTCTCTAAAGTCTCATATTAAAAAAAAAAAAAAAATCCATAGAGAAAGAATCCAGGAATCACAATAAGAAGGTTCTCTGAGTGTCACAGAGGTAGCTTAATTTATTATTATGCTTGCCCTGATGATGTAAATCAATAATAAATATGAAATAAAATGAAGTTCCAAGACCTGTCTGCTTCAGCCAAGAAACTTGGAACCTAAAACCTTGAACCTTTATAATTTCACATATCAAATTCAGGATTTTATTCTTCCTAGAATAAAGTAGAATATAGATCAATCCATCAAGCAATCTAAAGATTTTCATCTAGTGTCTCATGAAAAGTAGAGGCATCAAGATCATCCAGGAAAGTATTTTTCCTGCACTATGTTCCCAATAACCCAGGTATTGTTGGTGACAATAATATCAGGAATTACTGGAAGAACAGAGGGAGAGGCCCAATGAACAGAAACCAAGGGTCCTCACCCTGCTCCAATAGAACAGATCCACATTTACATATTTTATATTCTGCATGTCAATGAGTTTTAAGAGTTTTGTTGTTAACAATATTTAAAAGCCGGGCGCGGTGGCACACACCTGTAATCCCAGCACTTGGGAGGCTGAGGCAGGAGGATCGTGAGTTCAAAGCCAGCCTCAGCAATGGCGAGGCACTTAGCAACTCAGTGAGCCCCTGTCTCTAATAAAATACAAAAAAGGGCTGGGATGTGGCCCAGTGGTCGAGTGCCCCTGAGTTCAATCCCTGGTACCAAAAAAAAAAAAAAAAAAAAAAAAAAAATTTAAAGTCTGATGATTACTATCCTCCTTGGGAACAACAGACAAAAAATTAATAATTGTCTGTTACTGCTTCTTTCTTTTGAATGTATCTTAAATCTGAATTAGCCTCTATTCCCCTCATTCATTTACCACTTTAAAAAGTAGTGTAAATTATGAAGTATCAGAAAAAATTAACATCTTAAAATTTTAAAATTTACTTTTTGTCAGGTGTGAGGGTGCACACCTGTAGTCCCAGCAACTCAGGAGGCTGAAGCAGAAGGACAGCAAGTTTGAGGCCAACCTCAGCAACCGGGCAGGACCCTGTCTCAAAATAAAAAATAAAAAGACTGGGTATGTAGCTCAGTGATAAATTGTCTCTAGGTTCAATCCCTAGTGCCACAAAAAATAAAAATTAAATTAAAATAAATAAAAAGTTACTTTTTCAAATTAAAAGTGAAATGATAGGGAACACATCATAGTGAAGTTTATTTAAGCAATGCAATAGTTTGTTTACAACTTGAAAAGGAAAAAGAAAAAAAAGTAGGTGATAATTAAATTCTACTCTATGATACCTTTTGATTTGTGTATGCAACATTTCTATCAGAATATTAAAATAAATAAGAAATTTGCCATTCCTTTTTCTTATATATCGGTAGTTTGGGTTGAGCAATGAAAAGAGATTTTCTTTTATAACAGTTGTTGGATAATGCAGCAATAAAATTTGTATAGTAATTTCCATTATGCAAGGTGCTATAGTATATATAATTTAATAATAAAATAGAATAAATGTTCATTTTAATTAATAAAAAAAGAAATCATATAAATTCTACTTTCTACCTTCAAAATTTTCAGCTTGTTTTAAAATGAAAATAACATGTACTCCTGCCAAATTCTTAAGAAAAATTAACAATCTAGAAAGGCATGTCACATTATTCCTATACATTTTCACTTATACCATCCCATCCCAAGATTACACATTCCCCAGAGTTATATGTTCCCTAGTTAGTAGATACCTTCCTATTTTAGATGCCAATTTCTAATTTTATCAATAAGATCAACTTTTTAATTATGTCAAGACTGACATAGTTGGAACTGGTGAGAGGGTGGGGGAACAAATTTTCATATACTTATGGAGTAACTATAAATTGATACAGCCCACAGCCCAGAAATTCCACTTTTAGTAACTTATCCTATAGATATCTGTAAGAGTTTGGATCTGGAATGTCCCTCAAAGGTTCATGTGTTGAAGACTTGATCCCCGATGCAGCAGAGTTCAGAGGATAATGATTGGATCAGAAGGGCTCTGATTTTATCACTGGGTTAATCCATGGATGGTTCATAATTGAATGGCTTCTTGGGAGCTGGTAGAAACTGTAGGAGGTGGAGCCTAGTTGGAGGAAGTAGGTCAGTGGCGGCATGTCCTGGAAAGTTACATCTTGTCCCCAGCCTCTTCCTCATTCTGTCTCTTTGCTTCACCATGGCCAAGAGGTGAGCAGCCTTGCTCCACCAGGTTCTCCCCACTATGATGTGCTGCCTTGCCACAGGCTCAAAACAATGGGGCAAGCAACTATGAACTGAAACCACGAGCTAAAATAAATCTTTCCATCTTGAAGTTGATTTTCTCAGGTATTTTGTCATAGCAATGAAAAGTTAACACAATATCTAATACAAGTATAGAAAGGTAAATGTTCACTGTATCAATTTTTAAAATAGCAAAAACCTAGGAATAGCTATGTGCACATAAAAGGGACAGGTTATGTTAGGTATGGTTTATTCATTCAATCTAATGGTAAAGATGTTAAAAAGAGTAAGCTCAAAGCCGGGCGCGGTGGCGCACGCCTGTAATCCCAGCACTTTGGGAGGCTGAGGCAGGAGGATTGCGAGTTCAAAGCCAGCCTCAGCAATGGCGAGGCACTTAGCAACTCAGTGAGACCCTGTCTCTAAATAAAATACAAAAAAAAAGGGCTGGGGATGTGGCCCAGTGGTCGAGTGCCCTTGAGTTCAATCCCTGGTACCACACAAAAAAAAAAAAAAAAAAAAGAGTAAGCTCAATATGTACTGAGTTATGAATATAGTCTAAACATATTGCTAAGTGGAATATGTAAATTGTACAATAATAACATGGCTTCTTCCAATAGAATTCATAGTAAGAGTCAAGTAAATTTAATCACTTATTTCCATTTAATTAGAGGCCCAATTTGTCTTAATATGTAAAATATTCCATTATATGTCACCTAGTCTTTCTAATCTTAGCTTCCTTTTACCTTCCCTACACACTCTATTTACCAAACATCAAAAACATAATGTAGTTCTTAAATAGGCCTTTGCTCCCCTACCTCCTTTTTATTTATTTTGTTTATGACTTTTTTTTTTTTTTTTTTTTTTTTTTACAGAAAGCCTTTTTACCTCTTGGACTTCTGAAAGTCCAGCCTCAACAAATACCCCATCCATAAAGCCTTCCAAGATTCCTCACAGAACAAAATCAAACCCTCCCCCCTAAGCACCCAAGGGATTTCTCCTGTGCTTTTTTCTAGAACTTAAGGCTCATCACTTTTGATCTTATAGTATAGTGTGTTTCCACAAATCACAGAGAATCTGTATTTAATTCATCCTACAAGCTCCTCGGTGCCTTATATAATGCCTCAGTCATGGTCTGCAATCAACAAAGACTCACTAAATTAAAATAGTAACCAAATCCATATGGAAGATTCTTGCTATATCAGTTTATCTTAGATAAAGAATCCCTAAGCTTTTTTCTTTCTGTAAAGAGAAGCTACTTTTCATTTCTCAAAGTTGTGAAAGCAACAGAGGTAGGAGAAAAAAAAATTCACCTAAACTACAATATGCAGCCAAAAAAGACATAAAACAGGGATGTAACTCTGTCTTATTACTTTTCTCTCAACTGGCAATCCACAGGAGAAAATTCATGGGGCATTCAGTTTGGAAACCTACCAGAGAGACTTTTGAACTATTGGCAGAGAAATCCTAAGCTTTAGTTCAGGCATTTCTATCTTAAACAGTTCACTATAGTAAGGATATATTTATTAGAACTTCTATGAAATGAGCTATCACAATGTTGCTTTTGGTTTTCAAAAAACAAACAAAACAAAATATATAAACTAAAACCTTTTCACTTAATTATAGTTTAAGACTGCAAAAAGAACAAGGATAAATAAAATCCATTAGTCCAGAGATTTCATTTTAGAAGTAGTTATAGTCTCCTTCTTGCCAAATTGCATTCACAATAAACAGATTTCATCTTTACCATAAATTTCCCAAGTAAAAATAAGTAAAAGTAATCAAAAGATTGGCAGATGATGTACACAGATAATTCAGAAATAGGAAATGCCTGAAAATTAAAATAAATTGCTATATATCATTTCTAGGAAGGATACTAATTGAACAAACAAAATAAGTATAATTTATACAAATAAAACTTAGGGACCTCAAAAAATTATAACACAACTTAACTTTTCTCATTTAAAAGGTTCCGTACAGAATGATTGGAATAATGAAATTTAGTTTCAAAATATATGTAAAATCCAAAACAAGGCATAAATTAAAAACTGTGCATTTGTTCTCTAATCCTTTTACCATTTTTCAATCTGGGAACACTTCTAAATTTAGGAGTGAGCTATAATAAGCCACAGTCATATGACTGCCTAGTTTCTTGAACATTAATAAATACTTAATTCCAGCACAGATGAAATATTGCATTTGGAAAAGTAGGTAGTAAGCAGTCTAAGAAATAAGTAGAATCAGTTAACTTTAACTTTTCTTCTATAGTTGGTTCTCTTCTATTTTTAAATCCCAGAATCTACAGTTTCTAAAGATGATACAAACTAAATTGTTTGTATGTAACAAAAACTATAAGACTTTTCCAATAATTTAAGCTTAGCAACATCCAAAATATATTTAACCAAGCCTTTTCCTTTCAACCTTTTGAGTTTTAGCCATTTTAAGACCTACACCTGGTGAATTTTCATGTTCTACATTATATTTCTCAGCAAATAGATCTCATTTCATCCTCCCTTCTAGTTGTTATAATGCTTCCACATGTGAGTATTATGTAATATACAATCAACTGATCTTAACTTTTGTTTCTAGGGATAACCTTCCACACTTGAGTGGATTCTGAATCTGAAGAAAACACAAATGCAAAATTTCTCTGATATTTCTGTTACAATATACTGAATACAACAATTTCTCAAATATGTAAATTAATTTGTGAGTCAGTTTGCTGGGTGGTATTCACATCATGACTCAAATGGATGCAACCTCTTAAAAATGAATGACTTGGGAGGATGCCATGGACTATGGAGCTATCTGAGTAAGTAAGCTGCTTGTATCTGGACTATATTGAGGAGAAGAAATTTTTCCACCTGACATATTTAGAGGTGTCCCTCTATAACTGAATTGAAATATGGTATATGGCTGGCATTGCCCAAACTGACTTCCCGCCCTTAGAACACCGTATTTTGTCTATGGAATACACTATTCTAGATAATCTAGTATTTATTCTGTGGAGAATAACATGAGCTGTCAAACTTGCAACATTTCCAGAAAACCTTCCAAATTCAGTTTATCCAGATAAAGCCTACCTTATGGACGATTGTAGGGTTTCAAGAGACTGCAATTATCATCCTGTTTCATCATAACAAACTTGGGGCAGAGTATAGATGCCTTCTTCCATATAGAAAGTGAGAACAGAGTACTTCAGGTCACTTTTCCCTTACAGTCAAGAGGATGGACTGCCTGTTCTCAAAGGTAACCATGCTGACACAAGCTTTAAAAAATAGAAAGTCATTTGAAAATAATTATTTTTAAGTCTATGTGTTTCTTTTTTAAAAGATTGCCATTACCATAGTTCCGAGGAATAAAATTATAATGGACAGATACAGTTTGTCACCATTACCAACTGTTAAAATTAAAACAAACAAAAAAGACCAAACCTCAACTCTTTCACTACAAAAATAAAAACAAATGAAACAAAAAACCAGGAAGAACAGTTCCCAGACTTTGCAACACATTAGAATTACCTAGGAATCTTTTATAAAAGTACTGATGCCCAGATCTCACCACCAGACAGTCTCATCTTGATGTATTTGGTATCAGGCGCAAATCTGCGTATCAGAATTCTTAAAACTCCCTTGGTGATTCTGATGTGAAGCCACTGACGTAGAGGGTATGAGAAGAGCTGCCATCCTCTTCCCTCCATCCAGCTATGCATTAGTGTCAGGAAGGAAGAAGGCAGTTCATGCAAAGAGCCACCCTAGCAAGTATGGGCCTGTTTATCCCCAAGACAGAAGTGACCTTGATTTTCAATAAATCAACATGCTTGGAATGTGTTTGTGAGAGGGACAGAGACAAAGATGAAATGTCTGAGCGAAAGGTGAAATACAAAAGAAGAAGAAGAAGAAGAAGAAAAGAAGAAGAAGAAGAAGAAGAAGAAGAAGAAGAAGAAGAAGAAGAAGAAGAAGAAGAAGTTGTTAAACCCTAAATTAATTACAGCAATCTCAAAGAAGGATGCCTTAAAAAAACAAATTAAAAAGAAAAGCTTGCAGATCATAATGGAAAGAACATTGTAAAGGACCATCTCTCCATCTTTACACCCATTTACTCTTCGTGACTTTATACATCCAAGTGATTTATTAAATGAGTAGATTCACTCACTCTTGCTTATATAGTCTACCATTCTAAAAAAAAATACTAAAATGCAGATGTAGAGATATAGGAGGAAACTCAGTATATTATAGCCTAGTCAAATTAACAGTATCACTATAGCAATGTATTTAAAACTTTGAGCCACTGTCCCCTTTCAAGAATCATGAAATAAATTTACCAGATCTTAATCAGGATTTTCTTTTCAATGAAACTGAACATAAAAGAAAAAATAACAGAATGTTTAATATGGTAAAAAAAAATAAAGATTATTTTGTGAAAATTATGTGTGTATGTGTGTACACAATACTCTGAGATCCAGTTTTAAAAAAAAATTTTTTTGAAAGCCATTTCTTTACAGGTAATTCTGCCTTAGCTCAGAATATCTGAATTCAAACTACCTAGGAATTCAGAAATCCATGAAAAGCAGTTCTTTAAAGCTGGAAGATAATTGAAAGATCTCATTATAATTTCACTTTACAAATGAGTATAGTGAAGATCATCATGAAGAGTTGACTATTTTCACTGCTTTCTACTATACCAAAGGAGACAAGTTCCTTTGAGATTTACATTCTTAAAACAGATTTAATATAGGCATCTTAGGTACTAAATTTCCAACTACAAATTTTCAGTCGCATTATATGAACATTTCTTTGATCTGCTGTACTTTTACCAATTTCTTACTCAAATGAAAATTATACTGCATGCAAATCAAGTTACAATAGATTTAAAGGCTCATGATTCCAAGTGTTAGGAAGTGGAGACTAGTTTTCACAAGTGAGAAATTGTTTAAAGGGTACTTCTTCAGGGACTGGGGATATAGCTTAGTTGATAGCGTGCTTAATTCACATGCACAAGGCTATGAGTTCAATTCCCGGCACCACAAAAAAAAGGGGGGGTGTATTTCTTCAGGTTCCAAAAGGAGATCCCCAAAGAGTGCTGTATCTAGGACAGTAGAACACAGGAGTGTCAAAAATCTCCTGCTTGCTTCTCTTGATTTTATGTTTCAGACTCATCATGTTGCTACACACACACACACACACACACACACACACACACTCATACACACTTATATTTTGAAAGTTAACTCTAAAACAAAAAGAATTGAAAAATGAAATTTTAAAATGTTTGTAGCTTTAAGTTTAAATTTAGGAACAAAGAGTTTCCTAAAGAATTAATGATTCAAGTAAGACTATTTCTCATGATCTGTAAGGCCTGTATCTCTTAGGTTCAGTTCTATTTGTTGCTTTCTTTTCTTTTCTTTCTTTTGTGGTTCCCTAGAGAAAGAACTAACAGTGACGCATTTAGTTAATAACACAGACTATATACAATTGTATAGCCTTAAAAATCTCTGCCTTAATAATGTTGGCATGTGTACTTCATATTGCAGTCTTCATCAGGAGTTAAATTAATACTAAGAAAAATTAACTTTTTATTTTATTTTTTAAACATTTTTATTAGTTATTGATGGACCTTTATTTATTTATTTGCTTATATGTGGTGTTGAAATTCGAACCCAGTGCCTCACACATGCTAGGCAAGCACTCTACCACTGAGCCCCAGCCCCAGCCCCCAAATTAACAAGTCCATTTTTAGTCTTCATAATGTTAAACGTAGATTAAGAATAAAGAGAACATGACTAGGTATCATATGACTCAAGGGAGTACCAATAGGAAAATACAGAGAGTCAATTAAAATGTATCAGACTACAAGAAATAAAAATCAAGTGGGTGAAGACTGTCAGGCAATGGGTTGAAAATATGCATTAAGAAAAATCTTCTTTCTCCCACCTATTCTTCCATATTACATGTAATATGTCTAGCAATTTTTCTTAGAAGAGACATACATCAGGACATAACCTGTGAAAAGCAAATCCTATAGAAACTATAAATGAATGAATGAATGAGCAAGCAAGCAAACAGCCATGAAAGAAAAGCTGGAAGGAAGGGGAAAGTAAAAGAGTTGCAGAATATGTGATTCTGAATCATCCAAAGGACTAATTATGACTTAAAATAGCTAAGAGAATAAAGATTAGTCCATAATAAGGCCATTGCATTTGGTTAAAAGTGCACAGGTGAATGTAGTAATAAAGATTGTAATGTCTGTGCAAACCAGAAAGTTGAATTCAAACAGATCAAAGAAAGCATTGACAGATGGATCCTAAAATACAAAAGAAATCAGAGATAAATACAGTACCTCACATAGCTAAGAATATTATGTGTAAAGAGAACAGAAATACCAAAAAGAGACAAAAATATTAGGTTGTCCCTTCAAAAATACAAAAAGAAATGAAACAATAGAAAAGTGAGTATAGGGAGATGATAAAATTATAGAAATATATAGGGGAGAAAGCACAAAAATTTTTAAAAATGTGTGGGAGAGGCTAAATAAAAAGACATACTGTATCTGATGTTTGTCCCCCAGACTTTACAATTGCTTTTGGGGAAAGCATAAAAGTTCTGACCTGAAATAAACAAACTGATGAATCAGACATAGATTTGATAAAGATTCAGGTTGAGGGTGGTAGTGTGAGAAAAAAAAAAAAAAAAGGAGATTTAAAAAAAAGTTGTTGGCAAGAGAGTCAACAAGGGCAAAATGAGTGTCAGGGAGAGAGCAGAGTTGGAGGAGGAAGGAACAAATTTGTTGAGGAGGAAGTCAGTAAGTTTCTTTGACTTTCTCCATAGGAACAAAGCAGAATGTGAGCATAATAAATTAAGAGTGAATCCCAAAGGTGAATAAGCTCAAAGAATTATTAAGAACTCAGTCATTTTAAAAAATAGCAAATTAAGACAGAGATAGAAAAAAGATTTTATTTGAACAAATATATAGCATCCAATGGTAAGTAAACTGAAAAGATTAAAGTCCTCATTATATTTTCTGCTTTTTCAAAGGAAAGTACTATAGTAGTAATTATTGCTATTATTTAGTAAAACTATATCCAAAATTATAATTTTTCAATTCAAAAGCACATCAGGTTATAAAAGTACTAGCCACCTTTGAAACACTTTTAATCAGAAATAATACTTTGGCCTTCAGTAAATTCCCAACTGAGCAAGCCATTTAAAATAGTAGAAATTATACGATAACTAAAAAGTTCCCATAAAATGTCTGTGTTGATTGCAGAACGCCTAGATTGAATTTAAATAAAATGCATGTATATTTTATTCAATGAAGTTCAAGAATATTAAACTAAATGTGTGATAGATTGGTGCTGTAAGTACTATGATTAAACTAATGAAGAAAGTTATATTATAATTCCACAAAGTAGTCTATAATTTGACTACATTACAAAGAGACAGAGGGAACTTTGCTATTCATATTTTAGATACATTGAAATAAAATATTGTCTTCTAATGCATAACCTTTTATTGATAAAAGATGACAAATGGTTGAATGTTCATGAGTGTGCATATCACTATGAAGAGAGGATATTTTAAAAAACAATTTGAACACACATCTGAAATAGTGGGTCTTCTATCAACTTTCCAAGGCTGACTTACATGTGCTCACAAATGGCAGCCCAGCAGGCAGTGACATCAGACCTACAAACGATGTGGCCTGTATAGTGTGCAGTGAAGTGCAGTGCTCTACTTGTTTGCAATGGTTTTATTTTTCGACTAGTTTTTATCACACTTGGCATGAACAAGGGAACATGTGCTTTGCTAAATTTGAACTTTTAAGATGAAACTGAATTAACTGAGAACCAAAAAATTGCTTCTGAATTTTCCCAAGATTGAAAAATGCCTTTCCTTTCCTTTCATACTAGGAATGGCAAAATAAATAACAAATACATCTTGAAAGTTTAAATGTGAGTTAGAAAGACCCTGTGGTTTGAGAAAACATTGTCGACTGTTTTCTTTTTTTAGGCACCTGAAATGGTAAGTTCGAATTGAAACAGCTTTTTCACATACAGTACACTTTCACCAAGAAGAGATGTACTAAATCTAAACCTAAATAAACCCAATAAAGGCAGTAAATCTAATATATAAGGCAAGCTTTGTTTTACTTTTCAACAAGGAATTTCAACTAGTTGGATGTTTATTGAAATCCAATATAACCACCAAAATATAGAGCCAACTCTTGCCCCAAAACTTAATCATATTTTTTTCCTGTTAGTATTGGAGTAAATAACTATATTGGTTAAAACAACCAGGGGCATATTCATAGAGATGCTTTTCCCTCCTAAATTCCCCTCTTCCTCTTTGTAAAAGGTGTGCCATGATACACAAGTATAAAAGCTTTGTATATAAAATGAGTGCCCACCATGCAGGTATTTTTAAAGAGTTGAAGACCAAAATAATTTAAAACATAATTCAAGTTATAAATTGCAGGACATATTTATAAGGAATCTAGTGATAAGTAATAGGTCAAACAATCTGAAAGAATCAGCTTGTGGTACAAGCTTCATTGCCTTAACAATGTCACAGTTAGTATGTTTATTAAATTAAATATTATCAGCAAGGGTCTTCTAAATGCCATGTTCCTAATACTAGATTACATATTTATTTCAGAGTTAGCATAGTAAGAAGGGGAGCTATCACTAGAAACTCTATTAAGCCATGGATTCTTTTTTCATTGCTTTAATGGAACTATTCAAATCAAATTTTTCACGCCATGCCTTGAACACCGCTGCAAACCATACTGTGGGTGTAAAATACACGCAAGGCAGATATAATCAGCTCAGATGAGACCAGTGACTTGTACACCATCAAGTTTACTTTATTGTGAAAGCAGTGGGGTTTTATTTCAAGTGAATATATTTTTATGTGTGTGGCAACCTAACCCACAAGCGGAAGACAGGAACCACCGATAAGACACATAAGTCTCAAAACAGCTGAATTAAACCAATGCCTAAAATTTTCGCCTGGTTTGTCTGTCATCTCTGAGAGTTTCTTGTTTTGACAAAAGAAAACCTCTGACCATCACTTCAATAATTCACACAGATTCAACTTGCTTAAAAAGTCTTGGCTACCTTTGTAAAAACTGATTTCACTGATGTTAGGCTAAAATATTCTTTCAGATATCAAAATTTGCCAACAATTGCCAACATACCAGAATAAATTAAATATTTTAAAAATCGGATTGACCTAGTAGGTTTTTAGTTGCTGCTTTCTTTATGCATAAGTTTATTGTTATTTTTTCTTTCAAGGGAATCTAGATAAGCTTGATGATTACAGGATCACAGGCTCTACTTTTTCTCCCTATCCCATGCCCAAAATGCCTACATGATAACTCATAGCCACACACAAAAAGGTGCTGTACCGAGAACAGACTGAACCTTTCATAAAATCCTTTATGAACATATACACATTGTTAAAATATCACTATAGGGCATTTTAAATTTTCTGGGAATGTCAATGGCCTCTGTATTCAACAAAGCTTTAGTTCCTAACCTGCTTCCTAAACAGAAAGTACAGCATCTTCTAAAACCTCAATGCTAAAGAGAGATAAGAATATGACAAGAAGAGCTGAGTCACAAAGAGTTTTAGCCATGGGATTTATAAGAAAATATAACTCAAGAGGTAAGGAGCTTCAGGAAGTCCTCCATAGGCCCTAAGATACTACATTTTCAAAACTCGGGTGATGTAAGTCGGTTCTAAAAAACAGACACAACCTGATTTTTTAAACAAACTGGTCAGTAAGTTTCAGCTAGTCCTAAAAAGTCTGTTCACGTCCTAACTGCTCTTCAGTTGCCAAGCCTGGCTTTCCAGGAACAGCAGGAAGGCGGCACCCGCAGGCCAGCGCCTAGGCCGCACGCCCCGTCCCCACCGGTAGGGAAGAGGGGTCTGTTACTCAAAGTCCCACCTGGACCTCGGCCCGGCTCCACGGCCTGAACCTGGGTCTAGACCCGGACCTGGACCCGGGGCTGGGAAAGCCGGGGCGCCGCAGCGCCCACGCCCAACAGCGAAGCAGGTCCAGGTCCGCAGCGCGGACCAGGACTCCCGACCCTCGGGCCTGGGCTCGGATGTGCCGGAACCAAGCTGCGGCCTCGCCTGCCAGAGCAGGACCGCTACCGCGGCCCTCGCCCACAGAGCGCTCTGATCCGTCTGGGTCCACCCCGACCGGCTGCGTCCGCCTGGAAGATTAGGAACTGGGGCGCAGCTGCTCTAGGCACCCGCCGGCTGCCGCTCTCAGCTTCCGAGTTAGGCTGAAACTGAGTTAAAATGGCGGGGATTGTGAGTGGCGGGAAGGCAAGAGCCACGCGTTCGCCTTCTTTTTTCTTCCTTTCTCTTTTTTCGCAAATATACCGTTGAAAACTGAGGCAATCTGAGTTTACAGAGAGGATTCGCCACCCCTTTCGGCCCTTAAACCGACCCCTACTCTCACGGACATAAAAGGCAACTTGAATTCCAACCTGGGACGCGAACTTTGATTCCCACTAGGCCTCCCAGAACCAAACTCTGATTCCTTTGAACCGAAGCAGGTTCTCAGACACATTGACAGTATCACTTCACTAGACACCCAAGACTCCTTGGAAGCGAGGAGAAATGATGATGCTTTAAAGGGACAAGAAAGCACACTGCCTCCGAGCGCGTGGCTGCAAATTTACCTCACGCTGACTCAGTCCACACAGCAGATGGTGGCAGAGCTGCAAGGGAAACGACCTCCCCAATTTTTTTTAAGAACTTCCTAATAGCAGCTAAAGCGCGTCTTTCAGTACAAGGCACTACGTTCCTGTGAAATCTATCCTCAGCTCCCAAGAGCTTAGTTTACGCACATGGCACCACTCCTCAGCTTACAGGGACTCTGCCCCCAGGGCGGAGGGCCCCGCCAGGCGCGCGCGCTGTCGCGACCAGGCCTCGGGTCCCAGAGCTGAGCGCGGTCCCCGCGGCCTCGAGTTCTTACCACCCCTGCCCCCGCAGGCTCGCCCCTGTGACCGCAAGTGCGCCTGGTCCTCAGCGCGACTGGGCGGCCAGGTAGCAGGAGCTCGGCCTTGGTCGGGTGAGTGATTACATGAATGCATTACTCCACTTCACTTGCTACACATGCACCGTGTTTTGTACTTTTCTTCCTCTTCTTTAGTTCTTAGATGTGGAAAGGAGAAGGAAACACAAAGGAGAATCAGTCATCGCTTTTCTGTGTGGCAGACAAAACTCCACGGAACGCCGTCTAGTGGCGGAATTGTCCAGGGAAGGCAAGTCAGTTTCATCCTCCCTCGAATTTTCTTTTTAATTGGAATTTTGAAGGCTCTTTACATCTGTCAGACTGCAAAGGGGACACAGGACAATCTCTAGATTTTGTCCGGTAACCTGAGGCCGGCCCAGACTGAGCAAGAATGTTAAACCATTTTCTGACTCTATCCTGAATCACCTCTTTGGAGACCAAAGTCCAAAAAATCACTTCTCCACGAGGTGAAGGTGGAACTCTGCGGAATCCTTGCCTTAAGGCACAGCGGCCCCCAGGCGGAAATTTCTCACTTTTGTATTTGTTCGCAAAGGATGGGAATCTGGTCTGGGTGGGAACTGGCACCGGAACTCCTGTAAAGTAGTGACATAGCAGTAGCCTCCAGACACCTCCCAAAGCAAGTTTTAAACTCAGTGCTTACAAATGGCCCTTCCATGGATTTGTTCTATGGGTCCTTTTCCACTCCACCCAATACGATCCCCCAAAACCATTCACTCAAGAAATGTAGTCCATTCTGTGTTTGCATTTACCCCCAAGGCCTCTTAGTAAGACCAAAATTTTTGACACCTGTCGTCAACAGCCTATCTTACCATGCTTTAAATTACAGCCTACTCTCATCCAATGCTTCCCACCTTACTTTGTGAAATGTAAAGAGATTCATAACTCCTTATTTAAAGACCCTACTTTTCCTGTTCACCTCATTTCTAACTTCAGAGAGAATCAGAGAGATATGATGAAGAAGGTAGGTATATTTTCGGGTAGGTGGATGAGCGCAATAAAGAGAAACTTGACTCACAGGGAACTGAATAACTGTAAATAAAAAGGAAAACGCAATTCCTGAGAGTGCTGTAAAGCAAATTTAAGGAGAAAATAAGAGGTGGTTCCAAATAAACATACTACTCCTTATCAGTAGGAACAGGCTAATCTTCCTTAACCCTTTAAAGTAATTACCTATAATAATTATTTTCAAACTGTAAACTGCTTTCAAACACCATAGTTAGCGTTTTACCAGGTTTATTTTACTTGTATACACAGACGATACAAACGAGCAAAAAACAAAACGTTTCTCAATGGAGTGTGTACTTGTATAAATTATTCAGTTCACAGACAAAACGAAACAAATATAAAAATCACAACATTTGATTTACAGAAGAGCCAAAATATACACACGTTTAGACCCTGAATTCCTATTAGGAAAAAATCCCCCCATGGACTGGAATCTAGATTGAATATTGTGTATGATGCATATTTCACATTAATTTTAAAATACAAAAAAAAAAAGTATAGGTTTGCTACACAACATTAGAAATCTTACTAATCTATTTCCAGGGGGATTAATGTTCCTTATCAAATATAACAAGACTTAAGAGGGGGGAAAATCAGTCTTATTTGCATTATGCTAGTGTTTTCCCAAGGAAGTCAAATTTCAGCTGTTTCTAAGTGGCGGGGGGCGGGGGGAAATCATTTTCAAAACTAAAATGCAGTAAAATATACAACTCACACAATTCATCTTCACTAGACTACACTATAGTTTACCAACAATTCAGTCATCTATATCATTAGTAGAGTATTCATTACAAAGATTTACAGCATATAAAGGTGGAGGGGGGCTGAAAAGATATTCAGAAACAGTTTGTCAGCATATTTGGCACCTGCACAGACCAGTAATGGATTTGGCACTTTGGGGAAAACAAATAAGGCAAAATAATATTGCTGATGTCGAGCTATTCTATTTAGAAGGAAGGGAGGAAAACACAACTCCAGTTAACTTTGCTTTGCAGGCATCATGCCACTTAATCTACTTGCCTATGAACAGACACCTATCCTTTACAGGTGTTTGGGCAGATTCTCCTTAGCTATTTGTGTGCATTAGGGCACATAGTAATTATTTCATGCAACGAATTGAGGAGAAATGAGAAACCCATGACTATCAAGTATTTCATGTTTCCAGAGCCTCTTAGAATGTTTTTAATTATCTCACAAGAAAATAGAAAAGAGAGAAAGGAAGAATGAAAGAAGAAAAAGAAAAGGAAGGAAACGGAAATAAAAAGGTTAAGCATGAACTGGTTTTGTGCCTTGACGATGAGAATAAAAACTAGCCATTCGTTACAATAAATTAACACTATGTACAATCATTTCACAGGCTTTGTTCCACTACAATTATTAACATCCCTACCATCCATCCATCCATCCATCCACTCGGGGATAAGAAAGGACGCGCTGGGTGGGTCCAGGTTCTAGAGTCAACATCCTATGGTTAATGGGGAGGCCGAGACACGGCGAGTCGGAATCGATTCTGCCTGACAGGACTGCCCAGGTCTCCTAAAGGTGAAGAGTTTCATTACAAGAAAAAGAAGGAGGAGGTGAGAAAAAGACGAAGGGGTGGAGGATTATTAGAAGGGTAACTTCACAGAAGGAGATAAAGTTGGAAAACCAAAAGGTTTACAGCAAACTTGAAGGTCGGTGCTCTAATTGCAGAGACGGCTGTGCAAAAAAAGGGGAGTAGGGTTAAATCATAGTGGGAGACCTGCGCTTATTCGCTGCAGACGGTCATCGAGGGTCAGGTAAACTGAGAGGGTACTCAAAGTAGGGTCTGGGGAAGAGGAACTGGGGAAGAGCTGTGAGGGGCTGGCTGGGGGTAGGGCCGCGGCGGCGCGCGGGCCCTAGGCTGGCAGGGGCGGCCTAGCTGTGCGAGTAGAAGCCGTAGTAGCCGCCTATGTCCTTGGCGCAGTTCTTCTCGCAGTCCCGCTGGGCCAGCACCTCGCTCTTGAGTGGGGACGAGCTCTCGGACACCGGCGTGTCTGCTGGCGAGATCCGCCTCCGCTTGGCCTGCTCGTAAATCCCCGAGTCGCTCGAGTCGATGGATTTGATGGAGGAGGGCGTCTCGATCCAGCTGGAGTCGGACAGGTCCTTGGGCTTGGCGTCCTCGGCGGCCCCGGGCGGAAGCGGCGAGCGCTCTGCGGCCAGGCCCTCGGCCTCCTCGCCCAGGTAAGGGTTGGCGCCCGCCATGCGCGCGGCGGCCGCGGCGCTGTTGGGCCAGCAGGGCAGCACAGAGCCCGACTTGGCGCCGCAGTACTGCGGGGGGCTGCGTGCGCCCCAGCCCGACGGGTCGGCGTAGTAGCCGAGCGGGCGCCCGGTGCAGCCGGCTGCCTGGAGTGGCAGCGCCTTCACGCCAGCCGCCGCGTAGGAGAGCAGCGTGGCCGCGTTACCCGCGAAGTCCGTGGCGGTGTCGTAGGCCGAGGCCGCGAAGTCCAGCCGGTTGTTTGCTGGCGTCACAAACCAGCGCTGCGGCGATGGCGCGCCGGGGTCCTCGGCCTGCTGCGGGGACAGCAACCCATTGGTGTGCGGCACGCTGCGGTCCGTCCCCGGCCCAGGGCCCGCGCCTGCACCCGGGTGGAAACGGGCCTTGGCGTAGTTGCTCACGAACTGGTCCTGCAGGAAAGAGCCGGCCATGGCGTAGCGAGCGCCGGGCACAATCTGCGAGCGCGGAGAGTCGTTGGGCGAGGGGGTCAGGCGGTCCATGTCGCAGCCCGTGTAGATCCTGCGGGGGAAGGGAGAAAGAGAGAACCGACGGGTGGCGCGGAGGTCCCTTTGGGGTGCTGAAGGGAAGAATACCTCCACTTTTCGCCCACCTCCACACCTTACGTCTGCATTTTGCTCTTGCCATACAGAATGGATGCAACAGAAGGTCACAGGACCTGCATCCTCCCCAAAATAAGTCGTGGGTTTATAAGGAGGCCGTTTGTCTATGCAGAAACCTGAGCAGGACGTAGAGCACCTAGAGGAAGTCTTCCCTCTTCCCTTGCTCTCTCCTCCTAAGGGTACAGGGGACTCCAGAGGGGCACCGCAGGAGGCTTTCGACCCATTCCTCCACCTTCTGTATGCACATTGAGCCAGAGTTACACTGGGACTGAGGCATTTGCCCAATGGGCCTTTCCTCTGTGGCGAATTTCTGAGTGGAATTTTTTAAACAAGGTACCCACTCCCTTCACCATTTTAACACCTCCTGTGTCCACTTGATTGTTCAGATGATTTTGCTCCTCCATTTTCTCGATAGATAGTCTAAGAAAGCCCTGAGGAGAAAACTACGTGGGGGGTGAGGGTGGCACATATATCCAGGTTGTAATCATCAAAGACTGGCTTTCACTGGTCTTCTGAGACTCTGAGGATTGCTGCTGGAAGGTATTTTTTGCCTATTGTTTCCCCTGTGTGAACCTTTAACTCCCACCTCTACCAATGCAAACGAATGAGGATGACTATTTGGAAACAATCATCCTCAATCAATAAAACTCTTTAAGAAGTAAAAGTATTCTTTATTCCGACCTTCTCTACCCAGCTTTTGATCCACCCTTGGCAATAACTTTAGGGCAAACTCTTACAGTACAGTTATCAACCTTCCCCCAAGCAATCAACCGCTTATAATACTCTTACAACAGCTTGTATGTGCCAGGCACTGTTTTCTGTAGGCTGTACAGATAGTAACTTATTTAACTTACAGCAACCCCACTTTACTGATGAGTAAACTAAGGCAAAGGGAAGCTAAATAACTTGCCTAATTACAGACAGAGTTTGTGTTGTTGGCAATTACCTTAGATAAAATGAAAGTTAACTTTTAGGCCCTGGGCCTAGGAAATCCCATTAGAATTGAGGGGGAACCAGGGATTGGATGAAGATTAGAAGTGTTTGCTCATACACATACACACATGCCTCCCTTTTTATTTAGCTCACACATGAGTCTTTTAGTCTTTAGTCAACAGACTGTTTTGAAGGAAAGCCCCAGTCTTGTCAGACCTTAATCCTTTGGGGAGGAGATTCCCTGGTGAGTGGCCAAGTAACCTCCTAGTACCCCAGAAACTCTGGAGCCTCTCCCTATTTCTCCAAAATCAAGCCTGCCCAAACAACTTAAGAGGGGAAAGGAAATGTCATAAACCATTCAATTCTTTACTATCCCCCTAAAAGCCCAAGGTATCTTTTTATATAGATAAAAAAAAATTATGAAAAACATAGTGATTTAAGAAAGGGAAGTGGCTTTTTCCAACAGAAGACAGAGGATGAGGGACAGGTGAGAGTGGCAATGGCTGTTCAAATGCATTCTGGTTACTACACATAACTTCCCTCTAGAAATTTAATTCCAGTTTCAAGTAAGAGAAAAAGAGGGAGGCAGGAAGGGAACATAACTATGAAGGTACAAATATCTTCTCTGTTTACCATCACAATACTTAAAAAAGAAAAAAAAAACAGTCTGCAAAAGATACAGTTTAGATGCCCATCCAGGTCCCAAACCACTGGGGATTACTGAATTGATTTGTGCAAAATAAAATGCTTTTGAACAGATGTTCACAACAGAATTAAAAGCTCAAAATCAATAGGATTCTCCTCCAGTATCCCTGGTCTCCCGGACCACATTCTTTCCACTGTGCTGGCCCCACCTTTTCAGGTTCTGAGAACTTGGGTAGCCAAGTTTTTATTCTGGGGAATCATTGATGAGGCTTGCTTCCTCTGAACTACTTTTGAGGGAAGCATAAGAAGGTTATATACAGTGATGCCAATGACTCTCTTTTAAATAAAATATCAAGAGAAAAGATGGATATCTGCCTGGAAATTGAATAGGGGCAGCCACCTGCCTCTTTCTCTACATATTTAATCTATTCCTAGACAAAAACAGCTTCAACTTTTGAGCTGTATCCCAAGCACTCAATCCAAGCCATGAAACTAAGATGTATGTACCCTTCTCTTCAGAAAAAGTGGGGGAACTTGCAATAAAGATTTAGATTGTGCTATATAACACTATCTGAATTCTTAAGCACTATGACTGGCCCCTGAGAATCCCAAAACAACCCCAGAAAGCATTTAGTTTACACCTACTGCTGCCACCAGAGAACAGCTTTTTGCTAGAAAAGAGATAGGTAAGCCTGGAAAAAGGGGGGACCAATGCATTTAATTGAAAGATGGTTAGATACAAAAGATGAGGAAATATTTGTCTTTTGAGGCTTACAAATAATACACAGCAATAGCATCTTAGTCCTTCCAGAGGTCTGAATTGACTATAACCAATTCTACTCATGAACTCGCCTGTGATGGGTGCACATTTTTTTTTTTCAGTCCATAGTAAACTTGCATAGGAAATGCTATTACACAAAACTTGGAAATGGGTAAATAAAAGTCACATATGCCAAGGAGACTGTAACAACTGCCAGAGCCACATGCACTTTCAGGCAGAATTGCCCGTTTCAGACACAGACAATCTGAGCTGAGCATCTGCAGTGCCACATACAACACCCGCACCCAGGAACAAGGGCAGCTTCCTCAGCCAGCCAAACCCAGAGGCCGCCAACTTAGTAATTCCCAGGAAAGCTAAAAATAGGTAGAGGAAACCTTTGACCCAAATCACACAAATATCAAGCCACAAGATCACCAGAGAGCAGGGGAACCAACAAAGAGAGAGAGAAACCTCAATTAACTCGGTCCTCACACATTCTAACTTCCAAAACCCTTGTACACGATGATCCACCCTTGACCTAAAGGCCAATTCCACAACTATTTGAGAAGGAACATGCAAAATTACTTACGTGTCATAATTATCCCGAAATCCTTTTGCAAAAGGGTTGTGATCTATTTTCAGTTGTGTAATCTGGGGGGGGAAAAAAGAGGGAGGATGACTGTGATTTCACCTTCTTATATCATCTAACATTTATTACAGGGACTTAAGGCCTATGACTTTATTAAATAACAAGATTTCCCTACCTGAAAAATTTCAGAGAATAGATGGAAAGACAAAAAAGGAGCAAGTATCATGAAAGTTATGAAGGATATGTTTAAATTAGTGACCCCTAAAACTGAGGTATTGCTTTCAATTAACTCTCCTGTGTGTTCTGAGTTGGTTCAAACTCACATTTTTAAAATGCTTGTTACACAAAATACACTTGCACAAAAATCTTTGAAAAGAAATTTAATTCATCACCCAATTTACCTATTTTTAATGTTTTGCCATATTTTAAAAAGTTGGTCACTTTTGATTCACAACTGAGGAACAGGCAAATTGCATCTCAAACTCGGGTTTGATTTTAAAATAAAAGCATGTCTTTCATTTGTGATATTTTCATTTAACTGAAAAACACACATTAAAAAAAAAAAAAAAACCCTATCATTCCTAGTAGTCAAATCAGCCACTAAAATCAGGTTTTGCAAACATACAAATACTGAAGAGGTTCGAGTGTCAGAAAACTCTGTAGCTCCCAGTAATTTGATTTATTGTATTTTCACATATAGGAATGTATGGGTTTTTCTTTTTTAAACATTCCAGAACAGCCTATTTTGAAGGAGAGCCCCAGTCTTGTCTTCTGATGTTTGTTCATTTTAGCCATTGATTCTGAAATTTTTTAAATTATGTTTTTAGGTGTTAAAGCTTGCCGAGAATAAAACGGGGAGATCTGCTTGTTTGCTAGAGGAAAGAGGGAGAAGAAACAAAAGAGAGAGAGAGAGAGAGAGAGAGAGAGAGAGAGAGAGAGAGAGAGAGAGATTGAGATTTTAATCTGTTCTAGTTTAAGGAACAAATTGAAACTCCCAAAAGAAGAGGCCCTAGAAATCCTGGCCACCTAATAGGTGACCCGAGTCTGCGAGAAATCGAAAAATCGGAAGCATTGTCCGGGGTTTGGTATTTAGGGAAGTGCCTACCAGGCCCCTAGCCCTAAGCCTAAACCGCGCCGCGGAGCCAGCTGTTGCTAATGTTAGTGCTGTTAGCGTCAGAGCCCACGAGGGCGCGGGGATACGGAGGGTGCGGGAAATGTCAGCGCCGCCAGCCGCGCACACAGACTCTAGGCCTCCTTACATCAGTGTTCTGGTAGGCGGTGACAGCGATGAATTGGGTCTCCGGAAAAGTGAATGTTTGCACGCGACCGGGCTGGCTGGTGTCCTCCGTGCCGTCCTCGTTCACTTCCACCACATGCAGGCGGGGCTGGTACTTGTGCAAGGACTGTAAAACCACCATCTGTCCGACGAAGAAAAAGGAGAGCGCCGAGCGGCGTGTTAACTCGGTGGTCGTGCCGGGGGTTGTGTGCGCCCGGCAGTTACTCCAAAGCCAGGAGAGGACAGATTAGCCCCGCCACCCCAGATAACTGACCACGGCACCCGTCCGGCTAGTGACCGGGTGGCTAAAGCAGATGGACCCTTGCGCCTCTGGGAGCGAGAATCCACCTGGGCACTCGCGAAAACTAAACCCGACCGTGGATCCTCAAGAGCCCTTCTCCTAGACCTCCTTTGAGGAGGAACAAAGATTTTTCACAACCTGCAGATCACTTGGGTTCCCTTCTTAAAATCAATTGTACTTGGGAAGGTTGGGAACTCCGGAATCAGGCCACGGTTGTGGGGGGGGGGGCAAAAGGAACAACTTTATAGATCTAATATAATTTTGAGGGGTGGAAATATATTTTTTTAGTATTTAATGAAGCAAAGAACCATCCAGTTTCTCTTGCTGCTTTATACTGTCAAACGGTGTGTGTGCGTGCGTGCGTGTGTGTGTGTGTGTGAGAGAGAGAGAAAGAGAGAGAAAAGGGGGGGGGGGGAGAGAGAGGGAGGCACGAGCGCTTGAGCCACTGACCTGCCCATTGTTGTTTGAAGCTCCTTTGTTGTTCGTTAGTTTTAATTTTCCAAAAGAGATTTCTTGGCGCATCCAGTGAGCCCCAGTGTTCGGGGAATCTGGATGCATATAGACCCGATTTCCTAGAGAAAGAAGTACGTTGTTTACATATGCCCAGGGCACTGCCCAGTCCTAACTCCTCACTACTACATAGCGCGCGAGCGCGCGCGCGTGCACACACACACACACACACACACACACACACACCTCACTCCACTGTGAGGCCCATTAGCTCGGCTTTTTAAGGCCGTGCTTTCTTCCTATTAAGTGGGGATGATTAAAATAGCTTTTGCATAATCCTCCCCCTCTCGCCGCTCAGTCTGTCCCCCTGTCCCCTCGTCTCCTTTAAGAAGTCATTGGCCGATCGTTTTAAAAGTCGCTCGCCAGTCCACAAAGGCTTTAATTAATCATTCTCACCTAAATAAGTGTCAAGAAAAAGTGTTAATTGGAAGGACTTGCCTTGCACATTGGTGTCCGCTTTGCCGCAAGGAACCCATTTGCCTCCTTGAAACCTCCAGTGATTGGGATCCGCCAAAATCACATCCACAAAAATATTGTAATGAGCCGTGGGATCGAGACCAGAAATGTTAAAACTTAAAAAAGGAAACATGCGCCTATTTAAATTAAGCGGGGGGGGGGGGGGGGAAGAAAACAAGGAAAAAAGAAAATAAGTGTTAAAGATTAAATGCAAGAAGCGGGGCGCCAGATAGCAAAGCAAAACTTGTTCTCCAAGGGTAGGTTAACGGATCTAGAAAAGGGGTGGTGGGAAAGGTAAGAAGTGGGACGGAAGTCGGAAAGAGCAGCGAGTCATCTGGAGTGGGGGAGTCGACAGGTATCACTGCTCAGGTAGAGAGCAAGGTTCTCGACCTGCCTCTCCACCTCTCGGTCCATGCAGGCGTTGATGCGTCCCTCCCAACACCCGGCAGCCCGCCGGGGCTCTTCCTCTTTCTCTCGCCTTTCTCCAGCCACTGACTGGCTCTCCGACCGCGTTCGTACAGCTGTCTCCCCCCTACCAACATCACCATGGTGGTTATCCCTTCCACTTTCCCCTTTTCCAAAACCAGCCAACTCCAGGGCGCTCCAGAGCGCCTTCCATTCTGTCCCGACCCCAGATAGTCGCTGCCGCGGCGGTCACAACCTGGGCGCGCTTGCCCCCTGACCGCTCCTGGAGCAGCGGCAGCCAAGAATGTAGCATTACCTTCCCTGTTTGGTGATGATCATCTCGGTTTGGTGCCGGTGAAATTTCAGCCAAAGGGGCCTGTTGCACAGGTACACCTGTGCTTTGCCGGGCACCAACCCCGGCTGAGTGGAGGAGAACTGGTAGAACGGGGCTCCTTGGTAGGAGTGGCCGTATTGCTGTGGGTAGGGGTAGCCGGCGGTGGGGTAGCCCTGCGGTGATGAGTTGGACAGGAGGCTGTTGTATGCTCCGTTGGTGATGACCGGGTGGTGGGCCATGTAGCGACTGGGGCTGCCGATGGAGAAGGCGGGATGCGCCGGTCCGTGCTGGCCGGGGTACGGGAACATGGCACTGGGAGCAGTGGCCGCAGACTGTGGCTGGCTGGACTGAGATAGGAGGTAGCGATCTGCAGCAGAGCCATCGAAACTGTGACGAAGCTCAGAGACCCCGTCCAAGACAGGAGAGAGTTTACTTCTCTGGACGTCCCCTGGTGAGTCCTTGGAGTCAGGAAAATTGTCTGTATCTGACTGATTCGTCATCCCTCTGGTAATTTTTTTCAAAGGTGAACTTCTCTCCAGGTTGTCAGTGGTCGAGATAATGGGATGATCGTGCAAGACAAGCTCAGATCCGCCTGAATGTGGGTAGCTGCTGCTCACATTGAGAAATTTCTTGGAGAGCATGATAGAAGGAGAAAGGCAATGCTCCAGCTGCATAGCTCTAGAACCTGAACACTTGCCCTCCCGTCCCTCGTTTTTAAAGTCCTATTTATCATAAACTAGAAATCCACAGACCCCCTCACTAGACAGAAAGCACTTCAACCAGCAAATGCTTCTCAAAGGTTTGATTTACTTTTTTTTTCCCTGGGAGAAGAGATTGGCCAATTGACACTATGCAGCAATCAGAAAAGGCTCACTTTTGATCTTGCTGCTTGTGCAGCCGATGAAACGGCTCCTGCCATTGGTTAACTGCTGACAGTAATTTAATTAGATAGACATTAATTAGGATAATCACCTGGCTCCTGGTCGCGACGATCATGGCAAATTTAAGGGGATGATTTTATTGTTGGCTTGGGGGGGTGGGGAATGTGTGTTGGTTTACGTGAGCACTGTTGTGTCACCTTTAAGCTTTGTGACCACTGCTTTAGGAAGATTCAAAGATGTGCAATTTACTAAACATTTCCTACCTTCCCCCTTCTTCCCCCCCTAGAGCCGAGGGGCGGAGGAGGGAATTCGATGATGCTAGGAGACTTTTCGGATCTGAATGAGCCAAATATTCAGTTGAATGTAACGATTTCAAGTGCAAAGTATACAAAGCGCGAGCCGGTGGCCTCTTCTCGCCCTGTAAAAGTTCCAGAGTCTGTCTTTTCCAGTTAATACAGAAGCACACAACACCTGAGCTGGTGCATCTTGAGCAGGTCCTGCGTGTCCTTGGTGCCCTCACCCCATCCCCCACCTTTTAAACTATACACATAAATAAGTCTCTGCTGCTGGGAGCCACAGTGATGAGCTGGAGGAGGGGGGCGAAGTGGGGACGAAAAGCAGCAACTCACCCTCCCATCCACCCACCTCGGGAAGGTTCGGTTTCTTGGTGGAGCATAGAAACAGTGACAATCTATGATCTCCTTTTTAAGTTTTGAAATAATCATAAGCTGTCAGGTTGAAGTGCCTTAATGTATTTGCAGTGATGTTTACTGGGTCTTTACTAAATATTTTATAAGCCAAGTTGGTTGCAGATTATCTGAGGAGCATCTAACTGGGGGCAGGCACCATGCATCCTTCCAGTCTCACTGCACTTCCTTCTCTCCGAGGTGCTGGCTTGGCGACAGGTTCAAAAGCCTCGCCAGGAGAAGAGAAGCCTGAGTCCCGGTGCAAATGGGTTAGCCAGGAGCGCTGATCTGGGGAGACAGAGTGGAAGTGGTGTCAACGCAACGATCTTACTGCACATTCGTGTGTGTGTGTGTGTGTGTGTGTGTGTGTATGCGCGCGCGCGCGCGCGCGCGCGCGTACTGTTTATATAATCTGGAGGGGAGAAAAAGAATCCATGCCAGTAATTTTAAAAGGAGGAAGAATCTAAAGAGGAATAGAAAAAAAGAACCAATTTGAAGGGATGTTGGCACAAATAAATAGCACGAGGCCCAAAGCAATTCCGAGGTGTTGGGAGAGGAGATCTCCCAGTACCTGTTCTGCAGATGGGCCCAGCCGTCAATCTGAACCATAGTGCCAAGAGCAGCAGAGGTTTTAACTGTCCAAAGCTGCTTCCCGCGGCCCGGCACTCCCCAACCTGTCCTCCCGCGGCTTTCCTCCCAGACTCCCAGAGCCGCGCGGGAATGAGGAGGAGGAGCGCAGGACCAGAGCTCAGCTCGGCCCAGCGCGGTGGCGGATTCGAGGACTGGCTCCGCCTGGGAGACTGAGGGAGGGCCGGGTGACCACCTCTGGCGGAGACCCCAGGGGCAGACACTCTTTCAGTGCCACAGGCGAGGCCTTGGCATCTCGTCTGATGGAGTCCATTTTCGAGCAGGCGCATCCGCCTCCCTGGGTCGGAGCAGCTCCCTCAGGAACAGAGGCGCTGGGCAAATTGGGTGGATCCTGGGCATGGGCGGAGAGGGGTTAATGAGATTCGCAGCTTTGCGGCTATGGTGTAATTTAAAGCAGCACGGTGGACTGAGTGGTCAGCGCTGAGCCCAGACTGCGCCGCCTCCTGACTCGGGCTGGGCGCTTTGGCTGCACTGGGCACCAGCTGCGGCCTCCAGCAGAGCGCCGAGAGCAAGCCTCGGCACAGGCGGCCCTCGGCTGGACAGGTTGATGACCAGATGTCTCAGATTAGAGCCGAGGCAATTTTCTGGGAGTAAAAAGAAAGCCAGACTCATTTTTCCCTTCGAAAGCAAACCTCGGCTCCTGGCTAGGAAGCTTCATAAATAAGCAGGGTTTTAGCCAGTGAGGCATTGGGGCCCAGGGTAGGGGGAGAACAGCTATGACACCATTTGACTCGCGTGTTTTCCTACTCTTGACCTTCCACAGCTATTTGTTCTTCTGAGAAGCTTTTGTCCCATTTTGGCCACCTGTATTTCCTTTCCTCTTCCATCATTATCCCTGAGTGCCTCTCCCTCTGCTGCTTCACAGGGTATCATTCTCTGTCCTCAATGGGATTCCGAACCTTAAGTATACACGGAGAAAGTGAGACACCGCTCTCAGCTCCTTTTGAGGTTTTGCCATTCCTGGCACCCTGAATTGGCTTTTTTAAAATGAAGAATGTAAAAGTGACACGTCAAGGTGTTAAAAAGGAGAGAAATACATGGAGTGTACCTTCTGAATTTTTAAGAAATTGAATTAAGGGATGAATTGCACTCTGGCCCACTTTGGATTATCAGTATGAAATTCAATGATTTGAATGTAGTCTTGTCTTGAATTTATATATACTCATGAAGGAAAACTAAGACTTTCCACAAAATCACAACTACTTATGACCCATACTTCTGTACACCAGTGCATATAAACCATCCCAGGATTGATTGTAGGTTTGGGGTGGAGTATGTTTCCATAATATCTAGATGCTGTTAGTCAAGGCAGATCACACTTTGAACCGTGAGGCTGGAATTTTCATTGCTCTACACAAGTCTGAGGAAAGTAGAGCTATCTCTGTGCTGGAGGTTTGTTTCCAAAGTTGCATTATCTCTATGTAGTGGGTGGGTAAGCACTCACATAAGCATATCAGGTACATGTGCACCAATGTGTGGGCAAGTATGTGCAAACACAAAGCTTGAGACTAAAGTCGTTTTCAGTGCCTAAAAGGGCCTAGGGCATCAGGCTACTGCTAAAACAGTTGCACATTACAAGACAAAGGCATTCCCTGAGCTTCTCCCCCTTAGTACATCCTGATTCTTGATCCACTGGACTCAATCTACAGAGAAAACACAGGTTTTCTGCTAGGAGGGATTTTAACAAGTTTCTGAAATTAGAACTGTCTCCAACATGAATCAAGAGGGAGGAAGTGGTATGTGGCTATGGGAAATCCAGAAAGATCAGGTGATCAAACAAGGGCAAAAAGAGAATCACCATTCAAATCTTCTCAGAAGGTTTTCAACTGCTACATAAACAAATGCACACCTCCTTTGATTCTGGGAAGAAAGTGAATAAACTAAACCTGTGAATACCTTCTAATCTGAATATCAATATTAAGTCAATATCAAATATTAAGTCTTTCTTCTGAGGGTATACTCTACAAAAAAACCTTAACTAGCTCTTAATATCTGTGAAGTTATAGAACGTTATTTATAAAGCGGAAAAAAAAATCATATGTTCAAAAAACTTGCAGAGATTAGGCAAAAGGAATAACTCTACCTTAGTTATAAATGGTTAGATAATTCCAACAACCTGAATTAATATATATTATATTACATGTCCTACATAAAAATATCTTTATCTAAAAGAAGAAACTACAGGATGAGCAATAAGTGCTTAGAATTCCTCTTATTCAACCAAAAATGACACTGTGAGACATACTGAGAATTTAAGCCATTTCTTTGTTTTTGTTTACTTCATCAGACAACCAATAAGAGCCTAGAATTGTTCAAGTAGGACAATTAATGGTCTACCACAACATTTATAATACCTATAGTAGGTAAAGTCTAAATCTTAAGACCCCAGATAAACCTGCTTTCATTAAGGCTTAGAAATACTCACTAGGAAGGGTACAGACTAGAATTAAACCTTTGTCTATCTCCCTTTTTCCATATGCTTGGGGTAGCCACTATGGTGCTGTACCATGAGTCTTAACAGGAACAGTTACCTTTGCACATCAGGTTATGAAAAGTTTCATTTATGGAAAGTGCCAAGAGTAAAAATGTTTTTCTCCATCAGAAAACTGAGTATTTCTAAGTTAGTTTGGGAAAGATGAGAGGAGAAAAATATTGCTTATAAACTTATGTTTTTAAACTCTGCTTCTTTCATTTTGCTTTAAAGATGTATATACCTTCTGTGGCTATCTTAGATGAAAATCTAGAAGAGTTTCCAGCAGCCAGATCCTAGAAATTTCAAAATTATTGGTGGAATGTACTCGTTTAAAATATGAAAAATTCTAAATTAAAAATAGCCTTTTTCTTCTTAAATGTACCTCTGAAATCCTGAAAGTATATTAAGATATTGAACATACAATATTAGCTTGTGTGAAATGCTTTTAATAAAATGTCAACATTTTTGGGGGGGATTACTCACTCATGAGGTAGCCATTCATTAATGGTAATCATTTTGCATTTGTGAAGTTCTGTTATCACACTGATATTTTATGTTATAAGATCTTAAAATGCAAAGGGAAACATCTCTGTGTAAGATTTCCAAAGCACTGTCAAATGTTATTCTGTCAATTCCACCCAGTGCCAAAAAGACCTCAGGAGACGTGGATTGTAAATGTATTTTATTTTGTAAGCAACAATCAAAATATATTTGTGCTACTGATTTCTTTAAATATTAAATGGGATCTTAACAAAATTTGTCCACTTTGATGTATTCTTGTTCAAATTTGGAATCTGCAAAGACCCTGACTAAAGAAAACAGAAGTAATTGCACAACTGAGACTAGAACTGTTACAGTGCTGCAAATGATGCCAGATGTCTTACATTTAACCAAATACACCTTCAGTGGTCCCTTGATTTTGAGCATTAGGAACAGCAGAGGAAGATACACTGAAAGTATCACTAGAGTAGCTTTTTGTGTTGCTTTATTTAAATACGACAGTATCCAACATAGCTGCTAAACACTGGACAATATTTGAAGTCATAAGTACATCCACATGTTCTTCCAAATGACGTTTGGGATCCTAAAAGGGAAAAAATAAATAAGGAAAGAAAAAAAGATATATTACTTAATTTTTTCAATAGCTGATGAAATTAGTGACCTAAACTTCCTTAATATACTGTTACATTCTTAGGGTTTTAAAATCTGTTAAAAGGTAAGTAATTAATAAAACAACAGACTGCACAATGAAAAATTAATTTATACAATCAATGCTACATTTATACAGATTTTTATAAAGGGTAACAAGGAATTCTATAAAGCCCACTATCATCTGATTTAAAAAAAGAATCCCTTTTATGTGTGTGAATATGCCTGAGTATGTGTATATAATCTCAACTGGTCACATTTTTTGTTTGTTTTTGTGGAGCTAAGGATTGAATCCAGGGTTTTATGAACACTAGGCAAGCGCTCTACCACTGGGCTAGAGCTCCAGCCCAGGTCACATTATTTTGTCATCCCTAGAGTTTGAGGGAGTGCTTTATTTAAAATAAACATATAAATAGGTAAAAGTTCAATGTGAATGCTCACCACTTTTTCTCCACGTTAGTAAAAATAAGAATTCTGCATAATTTTAATACCTCAAGAGCTGAGCTTTAAGTGATTTACAAAATATTCTTGGATCAAAAGTCACTGTATTTGAAAAATTTAAAAACAACTTGGATTGATTATAATATTGGGAAAAGACACTAGAAAATTACAGCAGTGTAATCCTTTTAACTTAAACATAATCAAATGTACTTTTTGAAATAGACCAAGTTAAAAATGAGGCTTAAACTTGCATTGTAATAAAGGAAGTATTTCATCTATATTAATGTTTGACGGTAAATGGAGTATTTCAGATAAATTTGAACGCTTTGAAATAAAGGGTACATATTGTACACAATTTTTAAAAAGTGCTAAAACATTATTTTCTTATGGGTATTGTTAAAAATACCAAGATTCTTAATTTTAAATAAATGCTCATCATTGGAATTATTTTTTGGCGGTGCTTTTCTATCTATAATTTCCACACTGATTTCTTTAAACAAAGCAGAGATGCAATGTGCCATAAACAATTTCAAGTAACTGCACCACAATGTTATTATTATTTATTTCAGAAATTAGTCTTGATGCATTTAGGTGAAAGATACTGAGAGTGACTGGTGACAGAAAAAGATATTGGTTTGATTCCACTATAGACAGTTTCCTTTTATCATAAAACAGACCAAACCAGTGAGATACTTACTACATTTAAGAAAATATGATATCATTACCCTAAGTGCATGTATGAAGTCACAAATAGTGTGAATATACTTTGCATACAACCAGAGATTTGTAAAAAGTGTTCTATGTGTGTAATATGAAATGTAATGCATTCTGCTGTCATTTATAACATCTTAGAATAAAAAATAATAAAAAAAATATGATTCTGATGACTGTTAAACTTTGCCAATTATATATTTTTTCAGTTTCACTTTTTAGTTCTTTTATTTTATGTGAACTATTAAATAAAATAAAATCTACATCACGAAACTATAACCTCAGAGAGTAATTTATTCAAACAGTAAATTCCATGAAGGGTAAAGGCTCCAAACTGGTGATCTAATATTATATATTAGGTTAAGATAGTGGAAAAAGACAACAAGGCTAATATCACATAAGGCGAGAAAATAAGATGAACTATATTTCATGGGGGGTATGTTTTTAAATTATAATATTCAGAATGTACTAAGATTTTTTTATTTCCAGATTTATGATATATGATAAAGTCAGACCTTTGCCCCTTCCACTCTGTTAGGAGTAATTGGTTTTATAGTGAATTGGTAACTAATTTATCAGTTATCTACATTACTTCTTGTGGCAGCTGGGTGATTCTTAGAGATTTCCCATCCAAGAATGGTCCTGGCCCAAACCTACATAGCTTGTGAGATGTGATGGGATCAGAGCATATGGTAGGATGGCTGAAAGCAAAGACAGCTTAGTGTCTTGCATCTGAAATATCATGATTCTGCCAACATCAGCAATATGATAACCATGTTCCATGAAATGGGGAAAAATGTAATCAACATTCTTTAAAAAACAGTCTAATTAATCTGTAGATTCCTTTAATTGGTTGGTGTTTTCCCCCCACCCTTAGATAATAGCAACTAAAACATATCTTTCATCTTAGAAAAGTCAAAGAACAAATACTTAAAACCCTTTATTTTTGTGCATTATAACCAATATAGTTCTAACATTTCTCAGATACATTACCTACATATTGATAAAATAATTCATTAAAAACTGTTAAATATAAAATAGCCCTACCATTCTATTATCTTACATGATCTATAATAAAAACAATAGTTGCAATAATTAATTCAGGGAAAAAAATGCCCTAATTAATTTCTAGCAAATAATTTTCACTAAAGTTAGTATACATATCATAGGTATAGATTTATGACTTGTTCTCTATAGACGGCAAAGAGAATCTGACATCAAATAAATTCAGTGACCTTTAAAATTAGTATCATATTTACGTGACAGAAGAAAAAATGTAGAATGAACAGACAGGGAAAAAATTACATAGGCCTTAAAATAGTTTTAACTCTCTAAGAGCAGGTTATTATGTGACTGTATAACCGATTATAGTACACCTCACCTGCTTGCCAACATTCTTTATTGCCAGCTGTTCAGGTGTCATCTTATCTTCTTCTTCTACAGCCTGTGAATAAAACACAAAAGGACAGAGCTTCAAATTCTTCATTTATATTTCCCTCTGAAAAATAATCACCAAAATAATGGGGATCATAATTTTCATTCATAAAACCTTTTACTCAAAAAATTTATTGAACAAAAAACCCAATTCTACTAATCTTCAGAATAACCCTTCAGGGTTATGAAAGTTATCACTGCTATTATTTGAAAACAATGATTTCAAACAATTATTTGAAAACAGACTTAGGAAATATGTAAATGGTATTGAAAATATCAAACTTGATCACTAAATGGTAGCATTAACCACATGGAGACCATTATTGAATATTTTTGAGAGGCGGAGGGAAGTGGAGTAGTATAGCTTCTTTATGGCACTGTGGTACTAATTATGCTCTATCATCTTTTCCTATCTCTTTTATTCCTGTCAATCCAGCCTGTACATATACAGTACATATTTATAGCACTTAGGATCAAAGAAGATGTTGACTTTTGATCTACTTAATAAATCATATGTTAATTTCATCACATCTTTAAATCTCGTCAGGAAAAAAAAATTGCATTACTCCACATGAAGAATCTTTAGTAACCGTAAAGAAAGGTGAAGTTTTTGACATCAAAATAATTAGGGGCTAGGGATGTAACTTCAGGGTACAGTGTTTGCCTAGCATGTGCAAGGCCCTGAGTTTGATCCTCAGCACTGGGGGAAAAAATTACCTGAATCATGTAAACAAACTACTTTATACTACTTTCAGAGTTGGCTGTAAACTCTTATGTGTATGATCACAAGCTTCCTAGCATAATAATTTTAAAATTATTAAAACACATTTACAATATTTATATTAGCGTTCCTCTCCCAATAATGTCACTAAATACAAAACCTTTATTGAGAATCTTAAGCTTAAGGAACGTTCTTTTTAATAGTTTGGGTCCTGAAGTCCTGAAGATAGCACGTATTATACATCAGGAGAACTTGTGGTCTATGATATATTCATAGCATCTGATAATTGGAAAACAAAGAAAACTTTATGATTGCCAATCTCAAGAAATGCTACCTCAGCATTTACCACAAAGATTGTTACAATAGGGGGTGAAATAGTAGTGGCAGAAAACAGAAAACCAAAATCCCAGTGAGGGTTAGATTTGGATACTCTAAACTTAATAATCTCACAGCTGCCAAATTTCTTCATGTGTGAACAATGAACATGTAGGAAACGCAATCATCAGACATTTCCCATAAACTGGGAAGTTTGGCTGCATTTCACACCTTCTTAATAGTTTTGTAAACAGAGAACTTGAAAATGAGCAAAGATGGCAAGTGTCTAATTTTATAAATGGACAAACTATCTAGAGAATTTTTCCCAATAGAACCTGCCTAAATGGAAAAGATGGTGAATAAGTATTGTATCTACTGATTACTAGAGGATGCATCATTAGAAATTACATTTATGACTCATAAACCTGAAAGAAGGAAAAACAAAATTTAATAACACTCCAAATCTAAAATTCCCTAGACAGAGAATATGTTCATTTTCAGAGTCAGATGTCACTCTATTATTCGCAGCTAGTTATGAAAGTATTTCCTAACTGGGAAATCATTTCTACTTTTCAATGTTTCACATAAACGGAAACACTGACATGCATTAAGAGTTTGTCTTTCTAAATTTCTTTTACAAATTGTGACATCAGACTTTACTGACTTAAAAGCATATTAGATGAATGGAACAATTCACATAAATTTGTACTACATACCCATTCAGTGTCAGTTGTCCTATGCACATGCCAATAACAGTACTTACTACAGTACTGGAAGGAAGCAAGAGTTTTGGAATTTGGCTCAAAATGCCAATCCACATACAAAACAGTTATTAGGAAGTATTTTGGATTATTGTAAATATCAATGGTGGGAGATATACAAAGATGAAGGCCAAAAGTATTTAAAGCACTTATTTGAAAAGATATAGAACATAAAGAGTTCTAACAAAATTTTAAAATCATTTACATCATTTAACCACTTTACCAATTAGTTTTTCCATTCCCAATAATTAAAAGAGAGTTCACAAACTCTTTGAGAAGTGCAGATGGTAAAAAGTACTCCCAGCCATAGATGCCATCTGGGAAATGAGGAGCAGCTGTAGATTTAGGCATATACTAAGGTTGCAAAACCCCATGACAAAAGGAGTAAGCACATCTCTTCCATTCTAAGACAGACCAAATCATTACATCTAACCCCTAAATATTTTCTCCATCTACCTAAGTCACCTATATCTTATCTACCATCTGGGCAAGACCAGTTTGTCTTCATTCACAGTTCTAATCTGGCTAGTCACCAGGAAAAATTAAGAAATGGTAGCAGCAGAAACAAATGAAATTCAGGCACAGGCAGTGTCCTCACTAGGGAACTTCTGTGTTTATGGCAACTTCTGTGATTGGCTTCAAATTTTGCTTTTGCATTCGTGCTCTTCGGTTTACTCAACCAACAAAAAAGCACTGAAAATGTTTGTGGCTATTCACACTAGAAACGTTTTTAACAGTTTATCAACAAAGACCCCCAGATGGCTATCCCATCACGCACGGTCTGCACAGTTCTAAGAAATTCTTGGAATTTGGTCTGTTATGTGATCATAATCCCCTCGGATGTACCCCCTATCTTAAATAGGTTTTACTAAAACCCATTAAACTCATTCTCTTTTGTCTGCTAATATTCCAAGTTTCTCAAATGGAAGATCTATATCTCAAATTTCACCATTTTATTTTCCCTTTGACAAATGTAGACTGGATCCTTGGTATTTCACTGTCACTCTTTTAAGGCCCTCCACTAGGCCAATTCCAGTTTTTCAACACCTTTGGATTATTCCACCTGTTTTCTATTCTTTAACCTTTGCTTTCAATACCATCTTATTCCACATACTTCTCTGATTATTTCATTGGCTTCTTTTTTTCCCTAATGACATGCTTTTTTCATTCTATAACATGCCATGATCCCACTTAAGCACATGCTTTCTAATATCGCCAATATGGAAATTTTAATGTAAAATACGACACAAACTGCTAAATGTAATATGCTTATTTTTCACCAGTAAACAACATCTGCATAACTGCTAGTGGATTTCAAGACAACATATTTTACTTCTTTTATAATTCTAACTTTTATTTTTTATATTGAGAACAACACTGTTGTTCTAATAGCTGAGAATGACACTATGGGTCGTGGTGGGTAGACAATGCATTAAAAGAAATGGCTTTTTATAAAACACACTTGGGAAAGCAAAATCAACAAACATGAAGTAATCCGAAAATTAAAGACATTAAGCACTATCTCCTTGGGGTACCATATACTAATTCCAGCAATATTTCTTCTTTTGCGGGGGGGGGGGGGTGCAGGTACTGGGGATTGAACTCAGGGGCCCTCAACTACCGAGTCATACCCCCAGCCCTATTTGGTATTTTATTTAGAGACAGGGTCTCACTGAGTTGCGTAAGCCTCACTTTTGCTGTAGCTGGGGCTTTGCCTCCTGTCTCAGCCTCCCAAGCTGCAGCTGTGCGCCACTGACCTGGCTTAATTCCAGCAATATTTCTACCACAAAAGAATTTTTTCAAATTCTTTTTGCTCTCAAGAAGCTTACATTTGGGCTTTACTTGTCTCTAAATCTCAAATTACAATGCAGTATGGGTATCCAAAAAGAGTGGGAACACAGAGATAAATGTACCTAACTTTTTCTAGTGGATCACCAGGGGGGAAAAAGTCAGGATAAGAGGATGCAGGATTCTCTGGGGAAAACATCATATGATACTTATTGTAACAGGGGAAGAGACCCTGAAGACTAAGTGGCTGTAGGAGAAGAAAGAGGTAAGTCCCTATTTTAAAGGAAACAAAATGACTAGGAACATGAGAGTACCCCTGACAACAAAACTGGTAGAGGAACTCTTCTAGGCAGAAAGTAGAATGGACACCACTGTTCACTCTTAAAAATTAGCACTTGAAGCAGCTGGGACATGCAAGTGGAAAGATCTCAGAGCCAGGTGTGGTGGTGCATGCCTGTAATCCCAAATGGCTCCGGAGGCTGAGGTAGGAGGATTTAGAGTTTTAAGTCAGGCTCAGCAACTTAGGGAGGCCCTAAGCAACTTGGCAAGACCCTATCTCTAAATAAAATACAAAAAAGGGAATGGATGTGGCAATTTAGCTCATGAATTAATTTGGTAAGTAGAATGGATTACTGATTGACTAGATAGATGTAGGGGAAAGAGGGAGGAGTCAAGAATGATATTAATAACAACAGAACTGGTTGTAGCCATCATGCGCCAGATGCTTTCACACATACTATTTCCAATTCTTAAAACAACCTTGTTTTTGAGATAGGAAAATAAGGTTCAGAGAGTCTTACTTGCTTCTAGCCAAACAGGCAACAAGCAATGAAACTGTAGCTTAAAAAAAACAATTCTATCTAGACCTCAAAGCAACTTTTATGGTAATTAGGAAAAACCATTACTCTTTAAGTGATGCACTCTGAATAATAATAAAGCAAAGACCAAGTTTTATAAGGTGGCAGTGAACAGCACAGATTCTTTACAAAAATCTTATAGGGGGACTGAAATAAGTCAGACTCAGAAAGTCAAAGGTCGAATGTTTTTCTCATACATAGAAACCATAGCACAGTAAGGGGAAAAAAGGAGATGCAGCAGATCCCATGAAAATAGAGGGGCTATCAGTGGAGTAGAGGAAGAAAACTGGAATTGACAAAATCATGCTATATACATATAAGACTATACCACAGTGAATGTATATCTATAAAGCACCATTTAAAAAAAAACAATAAGTTAGAAAGAAGATCATTAGAGTAGAGGAAAGGGAACAGGGGGAGAGAAATGGGGAGGAAAAAGGGAAGCAAAGCACTGAGGTCTGAAAAGGAGCGAATTATATTCCATGAATATATGATTGTGTCAAAATGAACTCCACTATTATGCATAACTATGATGCACTAATAAAAACTTCTAAAAAATTCAATTGGGGGCTGAAACTGATAAAGATCTGGTTTAACTTAAAAGTGGTAGAAGCACACATGAAGCCCTGGATTTGATCCTTAGAACTGCAAGCAAAAACAAAACAAAACAAGCAAATCATATAGGAAATTCAATTTTAAAATATAATGACATGAAATAGGGATGTAAAATAAAGATCACATGGGTATGTGAACGTGTGTGTGGGTGTGTGTATTTAACAGCTTTTTGAGAAAAATTTCTAGGACAGAGTCTGCTAGTTACCTATCCAATAACCATGTTCTTCTTCCTTTGTAACATAACCCTGACTTTACTAAGGGACTTTACTT
Organism: Tamias sibiricus; assembly: GCA_025594165.1. Lineage (NCBI taxonomy): Eukaryota > Metazoa > Chordata > Mammalia > Rodentia > Sciuridae > Tamias > Tamias sibiricus. Next base: position 131,162,992 of record CM046660.1, read on the forward strand.
CCAGCTAAAAGACCACATTATATAGACTTTCTTGCTGCTAGATGTGTCTATTTGACTAAATCCTGCCAGTGAAAGATAACCAAAATTTCTGGGAAGAAACTTATGGTAAGAATCCTTCAAGGGAACTAATTTATCCCTCTTTTGCCTTTATTTCTTTTCCAGATGTGTCAGACTTAGAGGATTTTTTTTGGGGTGGGGGTGGGCATTGCTAGGGATTGAACCCATAGCCTCATGCATGGTAGGCAAATGCACTACCACTGAGCTATACTCCCAGGGCCAGTAATGTAAAACTTACATGGGATAGCTAAAAGTCTAGCCATGAAGCAAGAGATGACCTAAAAGATGGAAGCTAATCCAAGGCAAGTGGAGCAGAAAGAAAGAACCTGGGTCTCTCATGACTTAAGTTTTATATTGCCCATGAAGTACAAGAGATATCCCTTTCTATTTTATTTAACACATTGCCATTTTGAGCTAACACAACCCTAGATAGAACACTTGCTGAAGGCACAAGCTTAAAAATTCAAGAGTTTCATTAAGCACAGAATTCTCTCTCTCCCATCTTAGAGGTGATATTATTACCAACACAACACACTGACCTGTGGATGAGACAGAGCACCACATAAAAATAAACAAAACAAAATAAGGATATTGTGTCCATCTATAAATAAGAAATTTAAAAAAAAGAAAGAAAAAAAGGAAAGAAGGAAATAGGGTAGGGATTTCTTTTTATGTTGTTATACAATTTGAATTTTATTTTTCATAATAAACCTGTCAAAGAGAGCATACTGGTTTCAATAGTTACATGTACTTAAAAAGATGGCCTCTAAAAAATGTAATTATCAGCTTACCCCGTAATAGTGCATTTTTATAAAACATTTTTAAATTTAAATTACAAGGTATTTCTACTTTTTCTTTGATTACTTAATAAGGTTGTCAATGCCATCTGTCTTTCTTTAGTGAGTTTTCTAACTCATTGGCCAAGCTGATTAATATTTTTACTATTTACATTAATTCTTAACTATAATAATTCTAAAAGATCTCTAGCTTATTCTCTTGGATTTCTATGTGTGATTACAAACATATCATATTCAAATAATGATGATCTGACCTATTTTCCCCAATATTCATATCTTCTTTTGTTTTTCTTTTCTTATTACACTAACACAAAACAAGATTTTCCTATCTACTGCAATAAATGAACTGTACTCATATTTACATATCTTATATGAAATCATATAAAAAATTCAAGCTTTCTTTCAGGTTACTAAGTAGGTCAATATACCCATCTGAAAAACTGTTAAATCTCAGAATTTATGGGGCTATATGCTTACGAAAAGGGCAAGTTTTGTTTCAATGCTATTCTTTTCAAAAATGCTCTTTTTGCAATTCATTTTTCACCTGCACATTAATTTACAAATAATGTAATCAAATATTATCAAAATTTTAAAAAATAGCAGATGCATCTTGGCATGAATAAATTAGGAGGTTTGGAATAACAGAGCTGTGGGTGTTGTAGTCCAGTAATGAGAAACATCAAATTAGTAGTAATCCAGTAGAATTTCTATGTGGTGAATTTAGACTTGAAATCCAAAACTTGGAACATAGGAATTTAATTATTTTCTAACCTTTCACTTTAGGACCTAACTGGCACCTAACAGTAATTACCTTAGTTTAAAACACCAGCCAATTAAAAAGAATACTATGAAGAACTGGTAGCATGGGCCTTTCATTTTATATTTTAAGTGTTACTAAAAAAATCCACCGTATTTCTTTCAATCAAGAGGGAATTACATTCCCAAATTTGGACTCTTTCATATCACAGCTTACACATTGTTTTCATTTTTTAACCAAACCTTACAAGTTTTTGAGTACTACAGAGATTTTTAAAAACTGTAAAATAGGAAAAACTTCTGTGGATGGGCAGCAGTAACCATAAATAGGTTACTTCCTGGCAGTGGTACCAATACAAATTTACTTAAATGTGTAATGTAATAAAAATCATTCCTATAGTCTGCTGAATAATAAGTTGTAACATTCTATTTATAAAAGGTTAACTATTTTAAATAATAAACTTCTTCTTCTTCACCGCATGAAAAATACTAGAAAGATATAACATAATTTACCTACAATCTAGGACTAAATTGAGTATTTCTAGTTGAAATACTATATCTATAATAAGGGTATGTTCTTCAAAGCCAAACCTAATTCTGCCAAAATTTAGTTTGTAAGAACCTATTAGCTTTATTTCAAAACCGAATTCTCTTGAAAAACTTATTGCTACACTTTTATAAATCTTACACATTTGTTTCTTGGATAATAGTTTGGTTTTCTTAGTAAGATGTGTTTAATTTAAAAAGGAAAATAATATTTTCGTGTAATATACAACCCTGAAATTTTAAGTTCCAGCCCTCACTATTAAATTTTAGCCCCACATTTCTGACTGCTTATTTAAAAATTAACTATCTCCTTCCTCACTCCTATCTAAATTGAAAACATACTTTTAGTCACTTAGATAGGAAATCTGAGTTCATCTTTGATTCCTCCCTCTTCTTTCACCTGACTTATCCAACCAGTACCATGTTTTGTTTATCTGCCTATTAATGCCTTCATTCCTACTGCCACTAAGGTAACCCAGACACTTAGTGCCTTTTGCTGGGTAATAGTAAATAGTAAACTCCTCTTAAATAGAATCTCCCATTCAAATCTCCTCTTAAAGGATTCCTTCTATACTGTTATAAAATTATGTTTCAAGTCAGGTTCTAGGCATATCATGCCTTTGATCAAAAGTAATTCATATCCTGATATTCCCAGGACTATTAGATTTTAAGAACTTTAGAAAACTTAACTCTCCACTATTCACCCTCATGTACTATACACTCTAGGCAAGCACACTGTTTCATAAATGCTTCATGTACCTTTTTTACCTCCAACATTTATCCAATCCTTCCCACCATTTGCCTCAAGATCCTAGTTAATCACAACTGTATGCTCTACATGAGTTCCAATTTTTTAAACTTCACATAAGTGATATCATGTGGTATTTGTCTGTGCCTGGCTTATTCAATTTACCATAATGTTCTCCAAGTTCACCTGTGCTATTGCAAATGATGGGGTTTCCTTCTTTTTAAAGGCTGAATAGTATTCCATTATGTATGTGGTACATTTTATCCACTTATCTGTTGATACACACTTACGTTTTTGATGTCATACTTTGGCTATTGTGAATATTGCTCCAATGAGCACTGGAGTATAGATATCTCTTTGACGTTTAATTTCATTTTCTTTGGATACATATCTAGTATTAGAACTGTGGGATATGTCCTATGGCCTTTTTATCTACCAGGCATTGCCCATATTTATTTTGCTTAGGGGGACATTAGTATATGTGTCCAAACTTACTCATCCTTTAAAGCCTTGTTCAAATGTTATTGTTTTCTAAGAGACAAACCTGGGACAGTATCCCAGCTGAAAGTCAGAGCCTCTGAATTCCTACAGACTTCTCATGTGCTTATCTATGTCCATCTCCACCCCCGCAGTCCCCTTGGCACCAGGAATTGAACCCTAGAGGCACTTTACCACTGAGCCACATCCCCAGCCCTTTTTTGTATTTTATTTAGAGAAAGGGTCTCACTAAGTTGTCGAGGCTGGCTTTGTATGCAGCATCCTCCTGCCTCAGCCTCCCATGCCGCTGGGATTACAGGTGTGTGCCATCACGCCTTTCTCATGTGTTTCTCTATGGCAATTTGTACAATGTCTAACTTGCTGATCCAGCTGGTCTGTGGACATTTGAATACTAAAGTGTTATGAAACAGATTTTTGCCTAGTGCTCTGGTTACTTATAAACTTGTCTTACTGTCCCTATTTTCCTATAAATGAAGCAAGGATCTCAGTTTTCCACTTCAACTTGTACAGGAGATATTCAATAAATATTTGCAAACATAACACTGCATAATGTATAAGGGTTTTTTTTAAACTGCATGCTTTCAATCCATTAGTGAGTTGCAATCTGAATGTATGAATGTATGATATGTATGTATACAATTAGAACAGAATAAAATGGAGTCTGATGAGAAAGAACACAGAATGTATTACATGTAATAAAGGTAAATGCTGTTTCATGAAACATTATAAGTTACACATCCATATACATTTACATACTGGGTCAAAATGGAAACTTTTTTTTTTTTGGTACCGGGGGATTGAACTCAGGGGCATTGGACCATTGGGTCACATCCCCAGCCCTTTTTTGTATTTTATTAGAGACAGGGTCACACTGAGTTGCTAAGTGCCTCGCCATTGCTGAGGCTGGCTTTGAACTCTCAATCCTCCTGCCTCAGCTTCCCAGTGCTGAGATTATAGGCGTGCGCCACCGTGCCCAGCTTGGAAACTATTTTTTATGTAGGTTATGGTCTAAAAATTTGGAAAATATATTTTGGGTTTAATTGAGATTCCAAAAGAGATGAAAGAAAGTAAATTCCTTGAATAGCAGAGATTTTGAATGGCTTGATTATTACCATATACCTGGTTCCTGGCACATAGTATGTTTTCAATAAATACTAAGTGGATAGTATGTTTTCAATAAATACTAAGTGGATTTTTTTTAACTAAATGGAAAATAAAAAAATTCATAAAACAAATTATATGCAGCAAGTATTAAGTGTTGTTGTTTCTGTTCTACATTCCCTTACTCTCTGTCCCTGAATAATGAAGACATTTCAAACATGCAACTACATTACATGTTCTATAACACGGACTGGCAAACTAGAGAGCCCATGGGCTAAACCTGGCCAGCTGCCTCTTTTAATGATCAGAACCACCTTCACTTGTTTACATATTATGTATGGATGCTTTTGCACAATAGCAGTGTGTATCAGGAAAGACTGGATGACCTAAAGTCAAATATTTACTCTCTGATCTACAAACAGGCCTCTGTATTTTAATTATTTATATTTATATAGTTGTTTGGTATCTAATCACAGATATTTGAAAAATTCTATTAAAAAAAGTAATGTTGGAAGTAACTTTTACCTTATTGTAATTTTTGGCTAATTCCAACATCTCTTTTACCACCGACTCATTGTGTTTACAATGTTCACTGTAGTCCTGAAGTGTCAAACCTTCCATCCAACTCTTCTTATGCAAATTTAGCAACATCTAAAAAATATAAAGAAAAAGTAATTATTTTCTTGCCTGAAAGATATTCCCTCTGCACTTGAGAAAACTTCACAAAAATCTTTTTGAATTAATGAATTTAAATTTAATTGTTAATTCAAATAAATTCCTATTAGAATTCTCCTAAATTTATATTAATATAATTTAAGAAGTACTCCAACCCCTGGCTTTTGCTGTCCTATCTAGAAGGTGATTCTCATCTTTGCAGAGCTTACCTTAAAGACAGATGCTTTCCCTAACCACATTATCTAAACAAGCCATCCCATGCTGTCTTAAACAAAAACCTTTCTTTTGAAAATCTGCTATATTATATCTATATCATGAACACCTGAAATTATTGTTTACTTGTCTATTGCATTTCTCTCCCACTAAAGGGAAATCAAAAGGGCAGGGACTCTGCCTTGTTATTTTCAAGATCATCAGGGTTTAGATTCTAAAACAATATCAAATAACAGCAAACAACAAGTATCTTGTTTGAATGGACGAATTAAATTTTTATTTTATACACAGAATTCCTAATTTTTCATGTAGTCAGGTTTTCAAATGCCCCACTTACTGACTTTGGGTCAATCTTTTTTTGGGATGGGGGGTGTACTGCAGACTTAACCAAGGGGCACTTTACCACTGAGTTACATCTGCAGCCCTTTTTGCGATTTTTTTTTTTTTTTTTTTGAAACAGGGTCTCACTAAATTGCTTAGCCTCAGTTTATATATCTATGAATTAAGAGCTTGTACTAAAAGGTTTCTTCAAATTCTAACATTCCATCTATAATTTAAAAACATAAAACTTTACTTTCAGAATGAAAAGCTGTGAAGCTGGGAAGTAAATTAGATTTGTCTAGTTTGCAATCACACCAACAAATTGGGGCTGGGTTCTACATAAGTGATCATGAAATTAAATACCTTATTTCAATGCTTCTCAAACTGGACTCATGTTCTTTCTTCCTTTCCTTCCGTCCCTCCCTCCCTTCCTTACTCCCTCCCTCCCTCTTCCCCTCCCCCCCCCCTCTCTCTTTCTTTCATTTTTGTTGCCAGGGATTAAACCTAGGATTGCTTAATCGCTGAGTGACATCCCCAGCCTATTTTTTTAAATTTTGAGATAAGGTCTGGCTAAGTTGCTGAGAGCTTCACTAAGTTGCTGAGGCTGGCTTTGAACTTGTGATCCTTCTGCCTCAGCCTCCTGAGCTGCTGAATGTAGCTCAGTGATAGAGTGCCCCTGATTTCAACCCCCAGTATCCCAAGAGATCCAAAGACATACTCTTGAAAATGTATGAGCTTAATTTAGGAAAATTACACTAACCTGTTTAGAGGTCTTCAGCTATTTGTGATAATTTATCTTACAATGGAAAATAACATGTATGACAAAACCACCTATGAGGTTTTTCAAGACAGAAACCTCTCCCATTCCCTTCTTATGGTCCCAGGGTTAAATGTAGTAAATCTCACACAAACTCCAATGTTTTTGATTACTTCCCATGTTCTCCATTGATACTGTTCTAGAAAATAGATACTTACATAAAATTTTCCCCCCTAAACAAAATATTTTCATTTGTTTCTGTATGATTATTAACAGAAATCATTGTTTTATTCTAGTATTCAACACTAGTTTTCTTCCATCATGAGTTTTTTACTTTCTGGGTTCTTTACTTTCATCTATTTGATACTTACAAATTTTTTTTAGTTACAACAACTATGTATGCTATAATGTGAACCATAATTAATGTTGAGAATTGGAGTTGCTACCCCTACAAAAGCAAACAAAGAAAGTTTCCATGGAGCAAAAGGACATCTTGACCATGACTGGATAAAGATTCCACTGTGTCAGTCAGGTAAAGCTTGGGGTTAAGTATACAGGTTGGATGAGTTAGAATAAAGGCAGGCTTTTATTACCATGAGAAGAGCTGATCTGAGTTATTAAGAGTATAAACATGGCAGTAATTAATTTATCTAAGTGTATGTACGTATATGTGTGTGTAAGTATGTGTGTAGTTAACTGGATATTACCACATAGATGGATGTCCGATATCATACTGATAAAATATTTATGCATCTAGGTGAATTTTTCACTTTGAATCTGAGTGGAATCCTTTTTCACAACATGTAATCATTCCATAAAATTCAAAATAAGTTTTGAAAGTGTACTTCAAGCAATCAAATAAATCTATCACAGCAGGAGACAACTTTGGACAAATGCGAGCAGTTGAGAGCTTTATAAGGTCCTTTCTTGTAAAAAGGGAACTTTTCTCTTCCTCCCCTCATTCATTACTATGCTCAAGCACCTGGGCCCAAACTTAAATACAAAAAACCCAAACCCTACCAAAAAAAAAAAAAAAAAAAAAAAAAAAGAAAGAAAGAAATTTTCTTTCAAAATATCTAATACAGCATATTCTTTACCTCCAATCTAGAAATGAGATTAAACATAGAAGTGATATACTGAAAGGGGGGTAAATGTATAGAGCCCAATTGATTCCCCCTCCCACTTGCCATAAACCAGAAGCTCCCCACCAACCCCTGAAGTAAACACCTCTGTGAGAAACAACTTCAAATACTAAGGTCTTATTAGTGAATTCTTATCATGTGTATACTTGAGAATGGCTGTAGATACCAAAACTCAGTAGTTATCCCTAGTAAATTCAGTGTTCTTAAAAAAAAATTTTTTTTTTTGTCTTTCCCAGAGAGATATATAAGAAGCTGATTTAGTGCAAGACTAACTGTAATAGTAAAGGAGGGAAAGTGATTCAGATTATAATTAAAAAAAAAAAAGCAGAATTAAATTTTGATATTAATTGAGAGAAAAATTATACTACAAATAATTCTAATAGCATACATAAACAAAAGAATGCAAACCACCAAGATGTTAGACATTTTTCAAAAGTAATCAGTCACATTTGAAAACTGTATTAAAAGAACAAGAATCTAGCTTGAAATACTTGAAAACCTTCAACTGTTTCTCTTTACTCTCCTTTATTTACCATAAACATATTCAAAAACTACAATGATGTATACAACCAGAGATATGTAAAAATGTGCTCTATATGTGTATTATGAATTGGAATACATTCTACTGTCATACACAACAACTTCGAATAAAAAGAAGAAATGCAATATTGGGGAAAATATATGTAAGTGTTTTCAACAATGAGATGTGATTCATGAGAACAAGGAAGTGAATGAGCAATGCTCTAAAGTCATCCTAACTTCTAGTTTGAAAACTAGAACATTGTTGCTGGTATCCCATAAAAGCAATTTGGAAGATACCAATAATAGGCAAACAGGAACATCTGCACTTCAGCTGTGATCCTGAAATGGTCCATATTGGTGAACGTGAAACTTGTGGAGGTTTAGACTCTATACCCTAAAAGTGCATAGAGGACCCCCCTGAAACTCAGACATATAGCAGAGATCAACCTCTCTCCAGCAACATAGGGTGTAAATGAAATCTCAAATGCCCACTGATAGAGTTTCAAGGTTCAGTGAAGACTAAATCCCAACTACTGGAATGTCCAATTTAGAACTCCGTATTACTCCAGCTTCAGGGGTGCACAATTTGTCAGCACTCCCCAGTCTATCCCATCCTATATTGGGAGATGGGAAGCTGAAAAATATTAGTTATGACATAACTAATATAAATATAATATGACTAGGTTTGGCTCCTAGTCATAATGACTGGCAGCTAGGTAAGGAACAGAAAGACGCTGGAGTAAACAATGCCCTCACTGCATGGATAGGTTTAAAATATATATATATATAAATATGCACATATATATATATATACATGTATGCATGCACACACACATATATACATTAAAATACTTTTATTACTTTAAAAAAAAAAACCCTACAATGACAATTTATTCTCAGCAAATTTGAAAAGCTATATTTTTAGTAAGAGCATTATAAAAGTCAACTTTATTGGAGATGATAAATTAATCAGAAACCCCACAAAAGTAGGAGAAATATTTTTATAATTTATCATGAAACAAAACCGAACACTTTCATTTCCTACTTCTTCTCTCACTTCAGCACCTACCAATTAAGGAAAAACAAGTCTTTCAATAAAATATTTCTTTATTTTATGTTACAATTCATCAGGAGTCAAAAAAATATTTGGAACCAGAACAGGTCAAGAAATCAAATTTAAATTATATACCAGGTAATAGTCTAAATGGTGTGAAAAAAGACCGTTTACTCTTCTAAGACAAAAATTTAAACTTACCTTCTGTTCCAGTTCATTTTTCCGATAGTTAATAGTGATGGAGTAATAATGTCTGTTTAGTCCATGAATCAATGCCTACATAAATGATTTTAAAAGAGGATAACTTAATATTTTTCATGTAATAAATAAAAATGTTTGAAATTATTGATATATCCTAAACACAATATTCTTACCATCTTCTAAAAAGGGCATTTTATCTTAAATTATGATTAAATTAAAACAACAAGTTTTAAACTATAAGTTGAGGAAGGTTTTTTGTTAGTTTTCATGACAGGGCTTCACTAACTTGCTCAGATTACAGGCATGCACTGCCATTTTGGGCTTAGAAGTAAAGTGAAATTTAATGGAATGGGTGACACATTTTCAAAGCATGATACAGAGGCTCAGAAATTCCATCTTTTTGGAAGAAGACTTAGAGATAAGGTTTGATCTCTTCATAATCTAAGCTATAGTTAACTATTTATAATTTATTAAGTGATACTTGGTGGTTATTTTGTATTTCAAAAGTTTAAAAAGCCGTAAAAATGCATGTATCTCTTCAACCACATTAATCTGGATTTTATTTCCTAGTTCCACTTTGAACGATTCAAATAATTGTGTCCAGGCACATCTCAAATTAACAGTGTATATTTTATTCTTTACTGTGCTTCTTACTCATGATCTTATATAGTGACATGCAATCTACTAACCAGAAATATTTTTTACCAAATTCAATCTTTAAGACAAACAGGCCAATCAATCATAATAAAAATTTAAGCTAATAACATGGCTATATTAAAAAACAATGACACTGGATGTACTAAAATCAATTCACAACTGGATTACTCTTATTAATCTAGCAACAGATCAAATGTGATTCAAAACAATATCCTGGGTGACCTACAGGACCCTCTATCAGTCTAGAAAGACATAAACATACAGAAATACAACTTAGGAGTATTTTTAACAAGTATAAAAAACAAAAAAGGCTTTGGGAAAAAAAAAAAATCAAGAATCTATAGACAAAGCTAACCAAAATCACCGCCAGTCTTTGATTAATGGATTTTTACAGTGTAGATCTTAAGGTGCTGAAATAGAGAAAGAAGGGTGGGGAAGTGAACATTTAATGATCCCCCAACATCTACTTTACACATCACATGTTCTAATCCTCGTAAAAATCCAGTAAGGTAAGCTGATTTCACGTGTATTTTTTTTTTAAAGGAAAAGGTTTTACATTTTATTACATTTAATGTAGATTCCCCATTTTTTTCCACATTTTTTATTGGTACATAATAGTTACACATAATGGTGGAATTCACTGTCATACACACAGTCATGCACACAGTATTAACAATATAATTTGGTCAATATCATTCCCCATTATTTTCTATTTCCTCCCCTCCTCCCTTCTGGACTACTCTTATTAATCTCATTTCAGTTTTCATGAGACCCCCACATTACCCCAAACAATGAGAGAAAGCATGCTATTCTTGATTTTCTGAGTTTATTTCACTTAACATAATGGTGTCAAGTCCATCTGTTTTCCTGCAGATGACATAATTTCATTCCTCTTTATGGCTGAGTAAAACTCCATTGTACATATATACATTTTCATTATCCATCATCCAGTGATGGACATACAATCTGGTTCTATAGTTTAGCTATTGTGAGTTGTGTTGCTATAAACATGGGTATGCATGTATTGCTACAGGATGATGAATTTAATTCTTTAGGATAAACACAAGGAGTGGGTCATATGGAAGTCCATTCCTAGTCTTTTAAGGACCTCCATGGTGATTTCCATAGTGGTTGTACTAATTTACAATTCCACCAACAGTGTAAGTGTTCCTTTATCTCCATATACTCTTCAGCACTTATTATTGTTAATATTATCAATGGCTGCCATTCTAACTGGAGTGAGATGAAATCTCAGTGTAGTTTTCATTTGCATTTCCCTAACTGCTAACAATGTTGAACATTTTTTCACATATTTACTGGCCATTTGTATTTCTTCTTTTGAGAAATGTCTACTTAGTTCATTTATCCATTTATCAATTGGGCTATTAGGTTGTGCGATGTTTCTTAAAATGCCCCCCCCCCTTTTTTTTTTGTGGTACTGGGGATTGAACTCAGGGGCACTCGACCACTGGGCCACATCCCCAGCCCTTTATTGTATTTTATTTAGAGACAGGGTCTCACTGAGTTGCTAAGTGCCTCGCCATTGCTGAGGCTGGCTTTGAACTCGCGATCCTCCTGTCTCAGCCTCCCTAAGTGCTGGGATTACAGGCGTGCGCCACCGCGCCCGGCTAAATGCCCCCCTTTTTTTAAGGAGAAGGAGAACAGGAAAAGGAAGAAGAAGAAGGGGGCTCCGAGGAGGAGAAGAAATTAAGAATATCTATTAAATCTTTATTCATTTCAAAGTGAATTAAATTTCAATGCATAAAAATATTACATTGTTCTAGATCTTTAATATAGACTTATCTTTGTGTATAGAGATAGAGAATGTATAGAGAGTTAGAAACATGTGCCCTATTCTGTAAGCAGACAGTCTGGCTGGAGTGGAGCTTGGACTGAATGTCCCTTCATCCAAGCACTTTTATGCAATGCATTTATTTTATTCCATGTGGTGATGTATCAAGTAACAATTTTGTGACCAAAATATATACACAGAAGCCAACATGGTGGGCCCACAAACAGGTCTACATTTTAGATAGTAATTACACTGCTAAAATAAACAATTTGGTATTTGAAGGCACTATCTTCTTGGTTTTCAATTACATTATATTTAGATAAAAGTAATAAGACAAACACAGGCAGAATTAAGAAGACTAAAGATAAAATAAATTTAACTTTAAATCAAATGATACACTCAAACAGTCTTCTAATTTTATTTGCTCATCTGCTGTGTACTCCAGTGCATTCATCCCAAATCACAGAAAATGGCTGTGAGCTTTTTGACCTCATGTAGAAGTAGAACTGCACATGGCCAGTTGACTTCTAATTATGCCTTTATACACTCACTTCTGTTGAAAAGCATTATAAAACACACAGCTTATGAATTATATATAAGCAATTCATAGGTCCTTGATAAGCTTAAAATACTGTATGCTCTTAAAAATATTGCTTCATCTAAAGATAAATTTGTTTTCCTTATTTTATATTAATAAACTGGAAACATGGTGCTAAATGATATCTATTAAATCACATTATAAAATGAAGCTTTCTATATATAAATAGAACAACTCTGAAAAGAAACAAAATGGGTTTTGTGGTTGCCTCCATAGTAGATAACTGGGTTGCAGAAGGTAAAATCAGAAGGGAAAGTTTTTACTAACTACCTTTTTATATCTTTTGAATCTTGAATTATATGATACATATTACCTATGCCAAAATTAATTAATTCGATTTTCAACTATACTATAAAAGAATTAAAAAAGATTTGGTTATGACCATTAGTTTTCTATATTAAGTCACTGAATTAGGAACAACTCAATTTTCTGGGTCTTAGTTGCTTTATCTACAAAATGACAACGATTTCCAGTACAACTGTCTTATAATTGTGTGTCCAATAATTATCAAAACAATGTATTGCAAGTAGCTTAATCCTACTACACAATGCAACTGTACTCAGAGCTAAAAGTCCTGTACTTACAGTCTCAAAATGCTAGCACATGCATCTATGCATAAACATTCTCTAAATTACATGAGGTGACAATCTTCAGATTTATTTCAACACTTTTATCTGAAATGTCTGAACAGTTTTCAATGAAGTAGTTTTACAAATTAAGTTACTAAAATAAATGCGTATTAACTCTCAATTCTAAACTTTCACTAATAAATATCTGAGTACAAAACAATATAAAGTCTTCCATATTTATATAAAAGCCTACAATACTATGTAAGTGTTACACTTTTCCCTCTTTACCAGGATTAATGGCTTCTCCTATATAACACATGAAAGTGAAAATAAAATTTGTCTATTAGCTACTTCAACATTATCATTAGTATTTTTAAAATAACAATTTCTAGCCAGGCTTGGTGGCACACACCTGTAATCCCAGCTACTCAGGAAGCTGAGGCAGGAGGATGACAAATTTCAGGCCAGGCTGGGCAACTTGGCAAGACCATCTCAAAAAAATTATAATATTTTGAAGTAGGATGGTTTTTTAAAGAGTACTTGAGCCAGATGTGGTCATGCATGCCTGTAATCCCAGGCAGTGGCAGGAGGACTGCTAGTTTGAGGCCAGCCTGCACAATGTAGTGAGAACTTGTGTCAATATAAAAAATAAAAGATGTAGCTTAGCGATAAAGCACCCTGGGTTACAACCCCAGTATGGCAAAAGAAAAAAGAAAAAAATATATATAAAAATATTATGTGTCTCAGTATAGAAAGTTTAAGAAATATGGACAAGGAAAACAAGAAAATGAAATTCCATAATTCTACCACCTAAAGGTAATCAATACTAATGTTTTGGTGTAAATATACAGGCAGTTTGTAAAACTGTGTATTTATAAAATGGAGAATTTGTGTAACTTATTTTATAATCTCTTTCTTAATATATTTTCACCTTTCCTCAAATTAAGTAGTATACAACGTAATCATAATACTCCCCTACTACTTTAAGTATAATAGTAAAGAAATCAGTGTTAGAAAATCATTAGTGACCACCAGTGTGTGCTAACAGCTGCTTTCAGCCTTCTATCCCTACAACTTCAGAATTCGCTTAAGAGCAGATTCCCTCTAACACCAGTTAACTTTCCCTTGAAAATCAAAGGCATTTCTGAAAGGCTTTTAATCCCCACGTCAAAGATTTTGCTAATGTACATTAAAATTATATCATGGTTATTACCATTTACTTCAAGTTCTTCTGCACTGCTTTCTTTTTAGTTTGTCTTAGAAAAATAACAAAGTGTTTTAAGGTATGGCTTTGTTCAGTCACTTTCTGGCTTGATCCCATTTGCGCGTTTTAGTATTGAAATTGTCTTAAATCTGTAAAGCACCCAGCTAGATGTCATTCTGATGGGCGCTATACAAACTGTGAAATAAATATATTTACAGATTCTAATTGGAAGGCAAAACAAACTAAAATGAAAGGAAAAATATTGATGCTGTAGCTCTTTATATATACATAGGTGGTTTAACTCACATTTGGAATCTGTTTCATAGAGTCCACCTTAAATTAAGACTATAACTAAGGGTTAAAAAGACAAGTGGGCTGGTATAGAATAAAACAGATTTTAATATTGATTAAACTCAATTTTTAAAGTTAAAAAGCAGTGTTTAAATTAAAAAAAAAAATGAAATCTGCAACAGGTGGTTGTTGACTTACAATTAAGAAAAACTTCTGGCAGAAAATACCAGTAATCACAATGATTTTAGATTGTAAGATGCTACTTAACCTTTTACAAAAAATAATGAAGCAGTATGACGTGATGGGAGTTTGTAAGAAAGGTCATTATCACAAGCTAAACAGGTCCAATAATATATTCTCTTGGAACATACAAGTATGGGCTTGTCTATGCCCAATCAAAATCACTGCTAGCTTATTTCATACTCATTATATTCTGTAATCTTCCCTGAGTTATAAAAAATGTTTTGTTTTTTTTTTTTTCAAAAGCAACACACCTCAATCCTTTGAAACAAAACATTTCACTTTGATGAAGATTTCGGATGAGTGGTTGCTGCAAAATCAAGCGTTTAAAAGTACAAAGTTATCAAAGTGTAACCAACACTTAACCATGGTTAACTGTCAAAGCCACAATTCCCCAAAGACAACCTTATAGAGAATGAGGTGTCAGAAGGGGAACAGCAATAACTACTACAATGTCTTTGTCTTATGTGTTCTATTTAACCAAACATGTTATTTTTATTCTTTTAATTAATCTTTAGAGAAGTAATTAACTACACAGACGCAGGCTATATGGCACATTTAAAATAATTTTTGCAGACAATGAAAAATTGTATTCAAACAATGAGGCATGTAAACGATACAACGAAAACATTAATCACTCAAGAGGATATTAACTGAATACCAATAACTCCAATAACAGTGGTTGGTATCATTAAATAAAATAAGATATAAACACATAAAAAGTAATATTGAGTTGTGTTTTGTAGCAGTTATCTTAAAGATGAAGATCAAACCAAAAAGGCAGGAAATTTTAAGTATTACTTAAGAACTATTACTGGGTCTGGGTATAGTGACACACCAGTACAATCTCAGCAACTCAAGAAGCTGAGGTAAGAGGACTGCAAGTTTGAGCACAGTCTGGAAAAGTTAGTGAGATCCTGTCTCAAATTAGAATTTACAAAAGGGTTGGGGGATGTAGCTCAGTGTTAAAGTGCTTGCTTAGCCTGTATGAGGTCCCGAGTTCAACACCCAGTACCACACCCCCAATACTCACGATTCAAAACTTTTCTAGAGGCTTGTTTAAATATGTATCAGTTTTTCCCTTATTTTCTGTTATGAGAAATGTATACAAACCAATCAATTGTGGTGACCAATACCTTCCACCTAAAGCTCTTATGGGTTCTTCTCTATAATGTTAACCATACCGAAGATGTTCTTAATCTAAAGGCTCTGCTATGCTCCCAAATGCTTACATATAGTAAAAATTTAAAGATCTTACTAAAAATTGACTCATGTATGAATATAACTTTTGCAATAATATTACTATAATTCTCTTACAAAAGTTAATTGCAAACAAAGTAAAAATGCTAAGAATTAAGATATTAAGATGACTGCAAGTCTTAAAAATGTAAAACAGAGTTTTCACATTTTTAAAATACATTATCATTTTACATACATTTCATATTATCAAATACAGCCATTACCTGGATAGATGGCTTATTCAAGTGACCCAGATTTGAAGTTGTTTGTCTTGGTTCATGTCCTAAGACCATCATATTAGCATTGATCAATCTGAAGGCATCAATAACAACCTGTAAAAACAAGGTGTCAAGTCAATTCTTTAAAAAAAAAAAAAAAAAAACAACAAGTGATGATGCCAAGCAACAGTGGACAAGGCATGATCAACTTGCATCTGTTTCTGGCCTATTTCCAGAAAATCATTTAATTATAATATTAATAAAAAAGAACCTCCTGCTGATTGTGCCATCAGCACACCACCCTCTATCTTGTAATGTAAGATGACACCAATTATTGCAATTTTCATGAAGCAGTAAAGAAAAATGTTAACTTTGCATCTTTATTATTAAAATACGTCATTAACTAAACTTACAAACAGCCTTCATGGGTGTGCATGTTTGTCACCTAAATTTTAACTAATCAAAATGAATGACAGAGAAACTAAAACTGAAAGTGAGCACAAGCTAAGGGACTACATCCAAAGCCCAGCCCTGTCACATCAATTATACCACCACAGTACTTGAAATGACAACAAAATTGCAGCCAGCCAGGCACTTGCCCATGTATTCTCTTCTAGTCAGATACCTTTCACTTCTTGTGACTATGAAAGACTTTATATCTTGTCTGATGGCCTTACATGTCCAAGCCACTGTCAACACAGGAGGCACAAGATAAAAAAACCAAGGTCATCACCACTTTAAGCTAGGAACATGGTATTCAATGATATGGCTGTAAATCCACAGTAAAGAAATTAATAATTGGTAACTTCATTTTGTACAGAAAGTTTTTAAATTCTTACATGATATCATCTGTTAGCTCTTAGTAAGGGATAGAATCACATACTATTCTGTCATGATGTAGTCATTATTATAGATTTGAAAAAACTTCTTAAAACTTTTTATTTATTTATTTTTGTAGTTGTAGATGGACAGAATGCCTTTATTTTATTTGGTTATTTTTATGTGGTGCTGAGGATCAACTGAACCCAGTGCCTCATGCATTCTAGGCAAGCGCTCTGCTGTTGAGCTACAGTCCCAGCTCTTCTTAAAAGTTTTAAACAGCATGAAATTTTAGGTGAACACATACGACTTTAGGATAGATTGCCTCTTTAAGGGAATTTAACTCAATACGCTTGTCACACAGCAGCAATAATGTCAAGACATTATTTCCAGATTCACTTTTTAAAATGTTGAATAACTGAGACAGGCCAACCCTGCCCTCTGCCCCAGTACTGGTGATTGAATGCATTGAACTACATCCCCAGCCCCTTTTTCTTTTTGAGACATGGTCTCACTAAATTGCCCAGATGGACTTGGAACTTGGAATCCTCCTGCCTCAGGTTCCCAAGTAGCTGGGATTACAAACATGCACCACCAGGCCCAATGAGACACGCTAATGTTTTAAAATCTACTATCAACTAGATTCACTCTCATTTGTACAATTATTGTTTAAACATAATGTGATTAAAAACAATATATTTGGGCTGGGGTTGTGGCTCAGCGGTAGAGTGCTCGCCTAGCATGTGCGTGGCCTGGGTTCTATCCTCAGCACCACGTAAACATAAAAAAAAAAAATGCGTTGCATTGTGTACAACTAAAGCAAATAAATAAATATTTAAAAAATATATATTTTTAGATTAGTGCAACTAAAATCTAAAAAGCATACAGTAAGTATTTCTACATGCTGTAGGCTAAAGAATAAGAAAGAAAATCACCATTTCTAACAAGGCTGAAGTGAAGGGTCGAAATATTATATTTACGAAGATATAAACTTTTACCAAAAACTATGACAAGTAAATCAGTCTCAGGTTTCTGCCCAGTTGGCCTAAAAAATCAATTTTGAATTTTGCTTTTGTTTCTAGTTCATATTTTCTCAAAGATTTCTCCTGCATCAAAATAAAAGCAAGCATTCCCAGAACACGAATGATTTAATAGTTTGCAAACTTTTTCCTTTTTAAACAATAACCTTAATCTAGACTTAACTTTCACATTTATATATGTGAATATGGTCTACGTTTTCAATTTTATTTTTTAAATCATATTTTCTTTTTTTGTAATGCAATAATAAAAACAGGTACTAATATCAGACATACTTTAATCAGATTTTATCATAAATAACATCCAGGCTGGGTGTGGTGGTGCATTCCTATAATCCCAGGGGCTCAGGAGGCTGAGGCAGGAGGATAGTGAGTTCAAAGCCAGCCTCAGCAACTTAGTGAGGCCTTAAGCAACTTGACAACACCCGTCTCTAAATAAAATACAAAAGGAGCCGGGGTTGTGGCTCAGTGGTTAAGTGCCCCCTGGGTTCAATCCCCAGTACCAAAAGTAAAAAAATAAATCAATAAACAACATCAAGCAATTGTTTTTAAGAAAACACCAAAGAAAAATTCTTTTTATATTTTGTAATAAAAAACACATAAGATCAAGTTAACATGTGAGCAAAGTTACCATTCTGACAGGTATACAATGTAAACAAATACATAATTAAAAATCAGCACCCCTAACTTTTAATGGTAAATATAATTTTGGTCTAATTGTTTTATGATTCTATTTTAATATTTCAGTTAAATCATTTGTAGGGGAAAAAACTTAAGACAAAATATGAAAATTTTATTATGTATCACAACAAAATGCTTCCATACTTTTTTATACTGAATGTTTTCAAATTCAAATAGCAGAGATCTATTTTACATGCAAAAGTCTCTTGTATTCTTCTGGAATTTTATAAGCAGGTGTGAAACTTTGTGAACAGGAAATGAAAATAACAGTTAAGTAGATATCATAATCTATTAAAAAAAACTTGAAATTTTAAAAATTCTACAAGAAATTGGAAAAAAAATAAGGATTTAATATACTGTTCAACAAATAAATGATGTCCTATGTGAAATGACATGTTTAGATTGACAATTCCTGAGCAGCAATATGATAGCCAATAGAAATGATTACAGGAAGATGAAGGAAATTTGCTGCCATCACTATAGCAACTGTCTTAAGGAAACTAACGTGTTCAACAACCTGCAAACCAAAATTAGATTTAGCATGAAATAAAAATATAAATATGGCAATATAGTCTACATTTTAATTTCTCTACAATTTTATAATTGCTGCTTCTGCTGTGAAAGTAAGCGGGTTTCTCCTTTAGAGCAACCTATCAAAATAGACTCATTAATGCCCAGTGTACTAATGAGCAATGGACGAAGAAGGTGTTAATTATGCCACAGTAAGTAAGATTCAAGAAAAAGCCCTAGTGAGCACTTGAAGGTGTGTATAAGCTGAAGGCATTTCTCCATGTTTGTGTATTTACAGCATTATGCAACAGAATGACAGCGAAGTGGTCACTCCATGTTTAGGAACAAAAATCTTAGATGCAACATACTAAACAAAGAACCCCCAAGAATTAATTAAGTTATGGGAAAGAAGGAGGAATAATCCATTTCTTAGAGCTTTATGAATTTACTAAAGAGTTCATTTGAAGTTTTTATATAAACTAGTTCAGTTTGTCTTATAAACCTCAAATAGTAATTTAATCAAATGTTCTGTACAAAGATTACCTCCTTATTATGTAATAACAGAAACCTCCAAGCTAAACTATGAAAAATAATTTATGGAATGTGATGCAATACTTTAAAAATTCCTTCCTATACTGAAATTCTGCACACCACATTGAATCTCTATTTACCAGCCTGACCATTTAATTTTTTCTGGTACAAGTGCCTTGAGACTTTTCAGAGGTCACTGCAACAGTAGACAGCTTATAACAAAACCATTAGCAGTTTGGCTAGCTTAGGGAAACCTCTTACTTTCCTTTTTTGTTTATTATCACTGCATGAATCTGCAGCATATGATAGTTTATAATTTCTCAGGCTTGTTAAATTCATGTTAAAGGTCTGTTTTCTTGTTGAATAAATTTTGTTCATATAATGCTGCCTATTTCATACACTCAGTCTTTAATAGCACCTTTGGTCTATGCGCAACTCACAGATCAAAACAGAGGACTAAAATAGGGGTTGATGATGCTATTTACATGTGTGATTCCTGCTGTCTTCTTGTTAGTAGCTTTAATATAATAGAAGACCTTGTCTGTTTTGTAATTAACACATCTTTACTGGAGAGATATTTGGAAGTGATTGCTGTGAATATACTGGTTAGTAAAATAAACACAATCACACACCACTTTCTGTTATCAGACAAATTTGTGAATTGTACACATTATACTCCAGATCAACAAACTGTGATATAACAGCCAAGTAGAAGACACATATTTATATAACCCTTTATTTTTCTGAAAATATGTATTCACTCTGACCTTGCAAATATAATTAGCTTGTGGGATGTGCAGATTTCAGTACCATGGTTGCTTTACTAATTGCAACTCTTGGAAATAGATACTAAATATTTGGAAGCTGCCAATACAAAATAAAAACTGCATCTTTTTTGTACATCTGTCTTAGCTTATAAAAGCAAAATAGTTTTAAAAACAATGCTGAGTTCCATGTTTATTTCAAGCACACCCAAGGGACAAAAATCTATCATTTCATGTCAATGACAAATCTGGTTTAGGGCTTAAAACTTTAATTATTTTCAAATTTAGCTTAATCCATAATTTTTTTGGCTTCTTTCACTAGTATAGTTTCATCCAATATGCTATTTATTTTTAAATTCATGTGTTCTTATCAACTGCTAGGTCACTAAAACACTAAATTTCTAAAGCATCAATCTATAGTTCCCTATTTTCATATTCCAAAGGAAGCTATTTTTAAGCAAAGCCCTTCACATTAGTTTAATATAAAGATTTTTAAAGAAAAAATGCATAAGCACTTCTGGCAGTAGTTACTATAATTTTTCTCTCTTTCTCTCCCTCCCTCCCCAATCTCCCCATTAGTTGGCTTCTGTGGCATTTCCAGTTCCACTTATATTGAAGTCAGTGATCATGAGAAGTATTTAAAATACAGTAGCACCAATGTTTAAAGAAATTATAATGCATTCATTTTCTTAAGCTTAAAAAATCCTAAACAATCTGGATCTTCCATAACCTTACAGGTGAGCTCACTACAAATATATGTAAAATGAAGTGAAATTACCAGAAAAAAAATAAAGCTTGGTAGAAAAAATTTAAGACCTGAAAAATCAATGCAAACACTAAAAGGGGGGAGGGGAGATAAAATTCAGTTACCAGTTAGGCTGCAGTCTACCAGCATATAAAGTCTCTAAAAATGAGAGGTGTGGAAAGAAAGGCAACACCCCATATCAAATACCCTTTATCACCTAGAAATGACCTGTTATCAACTGCTTAGATTGTTTCTGGATTCTTTAAAAATTAAAAAGTGAATGTGACCTGGGAAGTACTACTTAGGGGATTGTGACCAGTTTGTTATTTCTGCTGCCATGCACTGCCACACATCTATAAGAGAAAACATCTTATGTCTCTTGTAAGCCCACAGCATAAAAAATTCAGAGATATCTTACTTTTTATGCCATTTCCAATGAAAAGCTCTAAGAACTAAAACTGACTCATGCCAAATGCATATCACTGAATTGCTGTGATTTCTTAGTCTCAAGTTTGCAACATGGAAATTATTTATAAAATGTCAATTTTAGCTCTGGAAAAGAAATTCCTATGTGTATGTACATTTTCTTTCTTCATCCTCAGAGAATTGCTTACTGTAGCTAGAGATCTGTGGTACAACTTTAATATAGTGGGATAAAAGGGGTGAAACTAGCGTAATGTACTTTTTTGACAAGTGAAGACATGCATCAAAATTAAAGCCACAAGTTTTAAACATATATGCCTTAATAAAAACAAATCAATCTTTACAAAGTAATATGACAAAAGATAATTAGACATTTACAGACTTATGAAACATTGTGAAAAGAATTTACTTAAGTTACAAAATGAAGTTTAGCAGAAATTTTTTACACTATATGCATACATTCAGTATAGTGTGGGGATTTAAGTGCTTGAAAACACTGGGGATTCAGAAACCTTTCTGGGGCTATTATTTGCTAGTTAAGCAACCTAAGAAAAATTATTTTAACCTCTCAATCTCTGCTCAGGAATGAGTGATCAGAGTTAGTAATAAGATTAAATAATATATGTAATAAGATTAAATAAAATAATATATGTATTGTGTGATCATGGAGCTGCCCAATTCAGATCTTCTTTCTGAAGAACATGCTGTTGAGAGAACAACTTCCAGCTGTTACACTTTTGGATCCACTGGGCATTGACACCAGGTCATGCATCCCTATGCAGATCCAAGCAAATGATTAAGCACAACAGTGTACTAGAACCTAGCCATTCCTGCCCCACAAAAGGGATTTTTCTAAAGAGCAACTTGGCTCATGGAATCCCCATCAATGTAGCCAAAACTTTCTCAGAATTATACTGCAGTATGAGGCTTTTTCTGCCCGATCCGATCCTACCTTCCCTTTTTCTCCTTTCACAGCGTCAAACTGTATAGTTGTTCGAACACCCTCTCCTTTATTCATTATGACTATCCCCCAAATAAAAATACTGCATTTGTAAATAGTGTGAAAAGTTAGAAAAAATTACCCTAAAATTAAATTATAAACTTGGCATTCAGAGTTATGTGGCATATGAAAAAAAAATCAATAGGAAAACAGGAAGATACAAACAACCCAAATTAAAATAAAAGTAGCTAGGTATACAGAATATTATCTCTTTTTAAAAATGACTTAATATGCCTAGAATCTTGACACTCCTGCATGATAGGTGTTTCTAGAATCTTATGTGACAAATAAACAGTGAACTTAAAATTGAGCTCCTCAGGGGCCTACTAATGAGCTTCAAAGAAACTATCACCTATGAATCACTGGTCTGATACCAACTCAGAGTGCCAATTCTAACTGATTCAGTCAACCTACATAAAATGAACAAGTGACTTCAGAACCTTTTCTAGTATACAAAATAAGGCAACAAAACTGGTATGCCCATAGATAGTTCTGGATAAAGGATTATAAGGCCCTGGTGACCACAGACATGCTAACACCGCAGTAGGGCAGGTAGATGAAAGAAATAAAGTATTTATAGTTTTTGTAATATAATACCACTTTCAAAGAAAAATGCAGATTATGTCCTTCAAATTATCATCTTTCAATAGGCAAAAGCATTAAGAAGAATGTGTAAAGGTCAATAATTCACTTCTATGCACTTTTATTTTGGTTATTAATTAAACACTATATAAAATTTGTCATGCCTAATCCACTCAATAATCAAGAAGTAGGCTATTATTGATAATAAAATATTTATCAATTTATGAGATTTAGAGACCTTAAGTAAATCCATTCCATGTTTTTGTGGCAAAAATATATGGTGGAAAATAAATATCTATCGCAATAAAAAAAATAAATAAACTCCAAGAAAGCATTTTTGGTTACTATTATCTGTAAGATTCTACTATTCAGATTTATTTTTCCTATATAAAATTCAAGAAAAAGGAAATCAATTATCTGTAAAAATCTAATCATTAACTTTAACAATATTTATTCCCACTTTTCTTATCAATGCTTAGTTTTTTAATTCACAAAGCACACTTCCATGGCATGGTAAACTGAAAAATTCAAGCATTAAAAAGCACTGACTGGTGCTTAAATTGGAATACAAACTGCATAATTCAAGCTATCTCGAATGAGAAAAGTGGCAGTGAGCACCTGATAATCAGGTTACTAGTAGCCTAACAATAAACACTGAGGAAGCACCTTGAAGAAAATTTACCATAGCCAATATCCTCCTTAGGATATTATGATGATAACACATTAAACCTGTCAAAACCAAATCCCAGGTCCAGAAAAGTCCTAATTAACGATGGCTAATGTCGAATCATCTAGGATACAATCTATAATATATATGACATCTCTGAAAAGGTATCTGCATCAAAATCATAAGTCTGCTGCATAAAATTGGTATTAAGGATAAGGGAGTAAATATTTTCTATATCTCCAGTGCATGCCTGGCACACAGTAGTGATCAACAAGTGTCTGAATGACCAGAAATAATTAGACAACTAATGAAATGACATTCAATAAACTAGAGACAATAAATAATAATCTTATACATAAAGAGCTATTGTCTTAAAAGGTTTTTACTATTTTTACTGAAACAGTTGGATTCAAACTAACTTGAAGCACATTTGCATCATTTAAAATGCACAGCAAGTCCTAAGGCAAAATAAATTAGTTTGGAGATATTATATAGAAGTTTTAGATTAAAAGAATTCCACTTAGAACTGTTACCTCTATGTAAGATTCATTCTCTTAGAATTTTAAATATATACCTTTTTTAAAAATATACCTTTCTAGCTGAAATATTCTGATTATATCTACTAAATAAATGCTATAAATTAGTATGAATTTTAAAATCAGAAGTAAAGGGACATTAGGATTTGTAATCTTTTTAGAAGATATTCTAACAAGATCTGAGAATTTTATAAAAATTCAAGCTGATAGTTAACAAGAAGCAAACAAAAGATATGCTAAATATCTTTCACTACTTTTAGAAGATAAATAACATGTTGAATTTGAATTCTGATCTGATTATACAATGTTCAAATTCATCAAGTTGAAAGCTGAAAAAAAAAAAGGATCAGTAACAGCTGAACACTTACAGGCATATTCATTTCTTGATTGTATTTGTGAATAAGGTACTCTTTGCAAGACATATTTTTTGTTTTTTGGTACTAGGGAACCAACCCAGGGCCTTGCAAATGTTAGTAAATGCTCTGTCATTGAGCTACATTCATAGTCCTGCCAGGACTTGTAAACTCCAAGATAAGAAACTGTTCCTCCCCTCAAAGAGGTTCCAATCTTGTGGAGGAGACAGTTATACAGATGAGTAGAATACAAAATGGTTAAACTATTATTTGAGTATTTTAAAACCGCCACCATCTTAAATCTTTCTACTATGAAATTTCATGGAAAAGTAAAATGTTTGCTCCCTAATTCCTGAAAAAGACAAAACCTTCTTGATGTCTGAAAATAACACATAAGGTCTTAGAACATCCGTTTCCTAACTCATTACTCCTATTATTTGTATTTCTCTCCAGAGACCCATCTTGTTAAAATGCCAATTAAAGAATAAGACCATTCATTTTACATTCTAATACTTGTGAAAGAAAAAAAAATAAAAAGGTAAGTCTGACCTGGAATGGGATTATTTCTACATTCTTCCCATATGATACAAGCTCTTCTTTTCTTTGGCTTTTTCTTTTCTTGATACCAGGGATTGGAACCAGGGGCACTTCACCACAGAGCCATATCCCCAGTCCTTTTAATATTTTTATATTTTATTTTGAGACAGGGTCTTAATGAGTTGCTTAGGGCCTCAATAAATTGCTAAGGCTGGCCTCAAACTTGCCATCCTGCTTCAGTCGCCCAAGTCACTGGGATTAGAGACATGGGCCACCAAAGTGATATCCCATTCATCAAACTTCAACCCCAGCTTCATCTACTTAGTACAGCATATACTGTTTTCTTATTTGCACCAACTACATTTGACAAATTTAATTTGCATTGACCATTTTTGCTACAAAGTAATAGTTTATTGTATACTGGCACATATAAGATTCTAAGTATTTGCTGAATTATTTCAGTCTCTAGCAATCAATTTAATACTGATGGAAACAAGCAATATTAGAATAATCAACACTGTATTTGTATGTAATGCAGGATATCAGTAACTGATAGAATGTTATCCTGCTCACTAGTGACACTAAATGTATATGAATTATCTTCTCAAAGAGACAGATGTTATTTATTTTGTATCCCAGAATCATTAGCATATAGACCTATCAGCCAAACGTAAGAAATACCTTCTGATGAGCTGATCTGCAATTAAATTAAGTATCACATTTTTAAAGCATCTACTGAGTATTTCTAACCAGATTAAATATATATATTTTAAGAAAACCCAGCCAGTGTAAGGAAGTAGTTAGACCAATAGTTATTAAGTTTTTTTCTTGTTTTCAAAATAAGAAAAATTGATTTCTGGGAGTTAGCAGGTAACACATGTGTATTTACTAACAGGAATCCTGTCAAGGAAAATAAGTTATCTAAAGCAGAAATATATTTTAATAAATATATTTAAATATCACAACCAAGCTATATTATATGCTAGTTTTATAATTTTACCCAAAGTAATCATTCTTCTTGGAATGAAGAAGTCAGTCACATTATAGGTTAAATTAACTTCCTAATTTGCTGAGTTAATAAAGTCCAGTTGCGGGCTGAATATGTAAAATAACAAAACATTAAGCAAGAAGTTGCCACTGTGCAATTTGAGAACTAAAGTTTAAAACATCTGAACATATATTTTGCAAATTAAAATCCGAAGCAGAATACTGAAAACTATTTCACTTAGTTGAGAGCAGAACTTGTTGGTAATTTCTGAGCTTATGCTCCATTTATTATGAATGCAATTTGCAATGATTTTCACCTATAACATTTAAAAACATTAATAGTACTGTTTAACATACGAGGCAATATGATTTTTTTTAATCATATAGTATATTTTCTTATACTGTATGATCTCACTGGTCCTAGGGATGTCACAAAAGCTGACAGGGATCAATCTGTCTATATTGTTTTATAAAATTAGTAGAACACAAACCACAGAGAAAATATCAATTAGTATATAAAACTATAAATAACACAAATAACTACTGAGAACTCATAAATGTATAGCTCTTTCCTCTGGCTTATGCTGAAGGGAGCAATGCCTAGCCACAATAACTTAAGGAAAGGCCCTGCAATAACATCTGGTATTCATTTTTCATTACTGAGTTACTTTGATTATATAATTCATAGTAGTATAATATTCAAGAGCCAGCAAAGAAGATTGAGCTCTGAAATTTTATAAACTTGGATTTCTATCCTTATTCTGCTGCTACATCCTAGTCTTATTCTGGTAAAGTAATCTCTTTGACTCTAATTTTTTAAAAATGTTTCTTTGATGAAATGTGATAGTGCCTATCTGAAGGATTACTGTAATGAATAAATAAATTGAAATGGCTATTACTATAATACCTGGCAAAAGCAATTATCCAATAAAATACAATTAATTCCCCCTAAAACAAAGTCAAATTTATTGTGAATGATTTGAAATTACAAAGAAAGAATCCATGCTTATCTTACCACTCAAAAACAGAGGCAACAGAATTTACAAAAACAGAAATATAAAAATACCCAGAAAAGGTTTTTAAAAACATGAATAGATACCCAATTTACATCATTTACACACAGATTTTCATTTTAACTCCTGATCTAATGATTGCCTTACTAAATATTTAGACAGACTTAATAATTCACATGCAGGGAAGGGAGAAAGAGACTCCTATGCTAAACTTTAATAATTTTAATGAAAATACCCTGGTTATGGACTTACTAGTATTTAATTTCATTCATAGTGTTGAGAGGTTTTGATGCCGAAAGAATCATAAATTACCACCAAACTCAAGACACCATATAGATGAAACTGCATTATTAACCAAAAAAATGGATCCTTATTTAGAATGATATATAACTATTTTAAATTTTTAAAATGTTTTTTCATGACATAAAACTAGATATTTATGATTTCATAAATTGTAGAACTTTTAAAGACTAGACTTAACATTTGATAGTATATGATACAAGTGTATCTTAAATGAAATCCACTCTTAATATGAACTATAACTAATTAAAATAACGTAAATTCCAATATTATACAATATATAAAATTAGGTTATGAAACTGAAAACTTCAATTATTACTTGTAAATTACTGTGGTAGAGGGGCTTTATGGGATAATTTAATATTTCTAAAATATTGTTAATTCAATTACTACTTGGGTTATTAAAAAGGTACCTTGAATACCAAAGAATTAAATATAAGAGGTATTTATACTGTACTTTAATTCACAAAACTAATAAAAACCAAGTTTTTTCAATTCCTTTTATTTTTATCAGTTAAGTAGCAATATACCTAGAAAAAGAAAGTAAATAAATTGGAATACAGGCATACAGAAGTATCAGAAGTTACCCATTCTGAATTGTCTAGTATATCAGTTTTTATTATTATTTTTGTGGATTGTTTCTGCCTCCAAAAAGCTAAATCACATCTAATAGGATCATGTTTTAGAGAAGACCTCAATTTTTATACACCCTAATAATATTATGTCAGAATACATTCCACTTCAAATTCCTAACAGATAAAAACACTACATTTTAAGAGCCATGTTTAGTTTGTTTCAGCTGGTAAGCAGATGTAAATATAATCCACACTACTATCAAACTCCAGGTCTGATAGATATCAAGCTAATTTTTATTTCTAAGTACTTTAAAAATTATTTGTAAAACTAGCATAAAAAGGATTCCATAAATGTATTGTGATTTTATTTTAACAATTATTCTACACTACAATGGAAGTACATGCTCAAACAAGACACCTCAGCAGTATTTTAAAGCAGTAACCACCTAGCCAATTTCTGTATGTTCTGTAGTTTTTCTAATCCACTCTCCCTGTGGTTGAGCAAAATCGAATTGCCTCTCACATTTGCAGACAGCTCTGTGAAGGTGATAATAGAGCTGCTCCCTGCTGTCATGAGGCAGGAAATAGGAAAATGGCATATGGGGCTAGAAAGAAAAAAAAAAAAAAAAAAAAAAGAAAGAAAGAAAAAAAGAAAGAAGGAAAAGAAAAAAAGAAAGAACGAACGAACAACAAAAAGAACTAAACAAGAACAAAAGACATTTCAACAAAGAACTATAACCCAATATGCTTTGCAAGTTAATCTCTTTTCAGAATCACTTAGCATATTTAATGATTCATCTGTATCCTCACTCCAAACATGTGAATGGTTGATACCAAGTCTTTGGGGCAAGTTTTCATTGTCTAAAACATTTGGAAAACACAACTCCAGAGAATGTCCCTCACAACATCAATGAAACAGAGCCCTTAATAGTCATTTTAAAGATGTACTGATTCCAAATTCACCAGAAAATAAAGGTAGAGCAATGCTTATTAAGACATTAATAAAATGTATATAGCAGACTTTTAGTATGGATTAACACTCCCAATTTTAGGAAATTTAAAAAATTTAAAGATAAATACTCATTTACAACAGTAGGTGATTAAAGTAACAACAAATCCCTAAATAGTTAAATTGCTAATAATACCAAGGCATATTTATGGATCTGTACACTTGTTTGGTTATTTTGAGTAAACAGACAGTGGTTTTCTGTGTAATTAAGACTCCTGCTTTAAAACAAAATGGATTTTTATTTAAAGTATGTGTAAACAGAATGTGGCAGTAGATGGCAATAAAGATAGAAATGACTCTACCTTTCCTTTTACACTCTGAATGGGATCCACAACCACTGCCACAGCTCTCTCCGACAAGGCTTCAAAGCTCTGCTGAGTGTTGATATCCACACCAGAAAGCCAACAACCAAAGCCAGGGTGACTGTGATACCAACCAACAACCATTTCAGGCCTGAAACAAAGAGGGCATTCAGACGCTCACAACAGAATAAGTAATACATTTATGATATGAAAAGAAACAACACACTAACAGGGTATAAATTAAGAAGATATGAAAAACACACAGGTGTGAAAAAGCACCATTAGAAACTCTGAAATCCTACACCATATTATCCAGAAAACATGGAAATGAATAAGTGTGACAAAGGAGTGCTATCATTAAGAGATGCACATT
Organism: Tamias sibiricus; assembly: GCA_025594165.1. Lineage (NCBI taxonomy): Eukaryota > Metazoa > Chordata > Mammalia > Rodentia > Sciuridae > Tamias > Tamias sibiricus. The sequence continues at coordinate 131,192,932 of CM046660.1, forward strand.
AGCAGTGGTAGATAAGGCTTTCAGTTTTTCACCTTGTTACCACACTTTCTCAGAGCCAGTTTTTACCCTTTCAGCATTCAAGTAAATATCTACTCTTTAACTCCTTAGCTCTGAGAGTTGGATTTTCCAGACACAGAGCACATTTTTAACAATGGACACCAGGATCCACTGTTGTGAAAGGATTAAATATCAATTAAACCAGCAGTAGAACTAGGAACTCAGTCAAAAACCAATTTGCACCGTTCTGCTCAGCTGCTGAGCCTTTTGCTAACATTAATTTTGAAGTTTTTTCCACAGTAGAAGAATTTGAGGAAGAGAATGGCAACTATTGAGATTTAGTCTGAGGAAAAAAACTTAAGAATATCTGGGTTATACTTTCTCTGTCTTTACAACTCATGACTGCAAATATACTTGAATAATCAGAATCTTATTCAATTCAGTTACAACTATCAAATATACACAACATATAAGCTCCTTTAATTACAAGTGTCCAGACAGTAACTCCATATGCTAAACAGAGAGAAGCTACAGCTCAAGCTTACTATTGATGGTCAAGAATTTTAAAATGAAGCAGTTCTCTGGCTGGCAGATTTCTTTCATTCTAGAAGGAAGAAATACCACACAAGCAGTATATCACCCTGATACTAAAAGATACTTTTATATCAACCACTTGGTTTTTTCCTAGGAATGATACTGAAAAACATCCATAACTTCAGGGTATGTTTCTAAAGATATTGCCCATTTAAAAAAAAATAATCAATTGAATTTCTTACCTTCCTGTTTGCTTCAACATATCCAACATTTTGGCTTGGAACACTGGATCAACTGCTTCTACACTGACACCCTAGTTTGAAAAGAAAAAAAAAGATTACTTTTTTATAACTTTGAAAAAAATGAAACTTTATACTATAAACAAAAACCTCACTAATAAATTAACGGTTTTGATATCCATATCTGATATTCACTCAATTATAAGCCTTACATAAAGTTTCTAAAAATTCCAAGTATCAAACTGCTGTCAGTTAATGTGTTAAGATAACATTCAGGATCCTTTAAGAGCTTATGGCTATTTATATGTATATATTTATCAAAAATACCAAATAATTGAACCAACTATGACCTTTGGTTAGACCTATATAGGCAATCATATTTCCTAATGCCATCCTCTGATAACTGATAGACTACAAGTATTCAGTTATTATAACAGAACATTTTTTCCGATAATTTATTGCCTCAATAAAAGCCATCAAAAACACTCCCCACTGGACCCAAGTCTCTTGAAGTGTTGCGTTTTGCTAGTTCAACCAAAACATGATTTTAGCACATGAAAGAATAAAGAAGGTTTATATTGTCTAGTTGATTGCCATTATAGCTCCTACAAGTTGTCTTCTAACATCTGGAATCTAAATCCAATCTAGCTAAACATATAGATTCCTATAAGCACCTCCGCCCCAAAGATAACAGTATATTGAATTCCAACAAAGAGAGCATCCTTTGAAAACAATCTGCTGCTGGGCTAAGGATGCGTTTTTTAACAGTTTAAAAGGGAGAAGATGATGAAAAGGGGCAAGGTGAAAAAGAGGGGAAAGAGGAGTGGGAAAAGGAAAAGGTGAAGAGGAGGAAAAGGAGAAAACCAGGAAGAATATGCAACAGAGATAGAACCTCTTTATGAGAAAGTTTGCTGACTCTTGGGTCAGAAGAAAAACTTTCTAATTCTACTACATTAAGCAAATATGGGGATCAAAATATTCTATTTTATATTGTCATATAAGCATTTACATGGAAATGATTATATTAAAACCTAAGAACCATTTACTATAGTAAATGGTCCTTAAGTATCTACATAAGGACATGACAGAAATAATTTTATGTTTCATATATTCTAACATGAAAAAGATAGATAAAAGTAATAATAATCTGTAGTTTAAATCTAAATATTTAGTTAATATGTAGTGTTCTTCTAAGTCCAAATGAACAAAACAAATACAATGGACATCCAGATGGACAAAATTCAAATTAGTGTATTTCAACAAATTAATCCAAAGAAAATGTTGCATATTTTTCTATTATTTTATATTATATTACATGTATATTGCACTCTGTGGCAAATGTTCTATTTAAAATGTTTGCTTTATATATGCATACATAAAGCATCACTTAAAAATATAATTTATTCTCTAGTATGTACCTTATCAAAGCAAACTCAGTAAAAATCCTCAAATAGAGCAAACAGCTTTATGACAACATTTTTTAAAGCAGACACTTTACAAGGCTCAATAAGAGAAGTGTTGCAGAGCAGAGATAAAACTCCATCAGAAAAATAAACTTTTTAAAGCAAACAGGTGAGAAGAATAATGTGTTATTTTATGGAAGGTAGGTAGAATGGTTATGGAATGGCTATTATTAAATCTAAATGCACATTATCTACATAAGTCTAATGCATTAAACAAAAAAGTAAAACAACAACAACAAACCTTTAGAAAGAATAACATTCTAAAGAGGCAGAGTAGGTATCTTTCAAAACTCATAGTGCAGTTCATATAAACAAATCATCATACCTAGATAAAAAGATCCTCCATGGGATTTAGTTTAAACTTAGTTTTTGGGTTTTTTTTTTTTTTTTTACTAATATTTTTAACAGGAAATGCTTAAAAGTCATTCATCACCATATACAAAACAGTAAAAACAAGGGCATATTTAAAAACCATGTAAACAAGATATAAGGACTAGTTCATGTACAGGCATTAAAGTTTTAAATAAGAGAATCTCTAAAATCTATTGAAACAAGTGTTCAAACTAATCAAACTAGTACCCTGCTTTGATGTAGTTGCTAACTTTTAAGTCCAATATATTTTGCTAATTAAAGCTGAAGGAACAAACATCTAGTTTGTAAACCTATCAGAATTCATGGTGCATTTAAAGATTAATGATATATAATCTAGAAACATTAATATCATGATTAATTTTTCTTATTGGAAAGAGAAAACAAAATGATGAAATTTATTTTGCACAGGAAAAAAGAAAAGCTTTTCTTGCAGTAGGCAAGCATAAAAGTACTCACTGTTCCTGATTGTGGCATAGCAAACACATCAATCACTCTGACTGTGTAATCATCAACAAATTCTCCAAGCATAAGACCCATAACTTCCATAGGAACTCCAGCACGGCCATGTTTTAACATCTGTAAATAGGAAGATATGTGGACACAAAATGTATTCAAGACTTTTGGTCTCTTTTTGTTTTTAAAAACAATCAAATTTTGCTTCAGTGGAAATAAAAGTCTATTTTATAGATGCACCTAACTTAAGTCTGAGGGGCTTAAGATGGCAAATATACCAAAGTAGAAGATAGAGTAAAAGCCAACAGAGGTTTCTAATGCAAATAACTTCATTCATAACTTACTTTTAACAGAGCCAGGGAAGAGATATAGACTTGTTCTGCTGTGTCCACTGCAGGAGCATCTGTAGGAGGCCCCTAGAAACAAGTACATCAAGTATTACACACAGAGTATAGGAGTGGAAATTAAGTTACATGTCATATAAATTTGTTTTAAAAGAGTTTCAAAAGAAAAACATGTCAAATATCTTTTCATTCAGTTACAATGCAAATAATCATGTTTATAACAAATTTAAATCTGAATATAAAATTTAGCACTTAGAAAAGTTTCCAATGGACCTAAAGCTTCTATCTTTCAGCAATGCTAAACTATTCATGCTACAAAATAACTAATGCACCAATTACCACATTTCCTATTGCAATGTGAATATAAAATGCTGTTAGACTAGCATGAAGGACCAAGAGAAATAGCAAATCCTCTGAGCTTCTTGATTTTTAGCTAAAAATAGCACACAGATTAGGGATACAGGATTGTTTTGCTGATTCATAGATATACTGGGAGGGAAGGGGAAAGACTTCTAATCCCTAGGTGAAATAGCTGTGAACAACATACTCTGCACTTCATCTAATGAAGTTGCTCACCTCCCCTCCCACGACAAATTTGACACAACTGCCTCAGGCATGAACAAACTGGTTAAATCATGAAAATACTTCCAAAATCCTGGCTAATATTTTGAAAAAAATATTATTAATCTTATTACAGACTATGGAAGGTACCAAGTTTGTCTGGAAAAATCTTATTAATGAAAAGAAACAAATCTCTTTTGATTCTAACTTTCAGGTACACAAAGCAACTTATAGTCCTTACCCTAAGAATGCCTATAATCTTACAATCTTATGTGATTCTGTCCCCAATTAATAGACATTTAAAAACTTATTGCTTTTTCAGTGCTGGGCAGGCTGGGAAATTATCCTGAGATATGATTTGTAACTCCCAGGTCCTGCTTTACTTAAAAGTTCTCACCCTGACAAAAACTCTACTACAAATTACAAAATAAACATGTAGCTATTCAAGTTGTAATTCAATGACCTCTCATTTACTTACTGAAATTCAACAATTGCTTTACTCTTTACAGTCCACACTTACAGGTCTATATGTATTTCTTCTATTTATATGCTAAATTCTGTGATTTGTTTTGTTTAAAAGCTCATAATAATTACTGAAAGCATTAAGTATAAAAGGTTCTAGAGAACGTTTTCTCTAAATACAATAATGTGCAGTTTGTATTTACTTTTATGCGAAGTAGTGAAAAAAGTCAAGCCCCACAAATTTGTATTTTAGTAACAAATACCAGACAATAAAGTTTAAAAACGACCAAGCTTTTCATTTACCATCGAATGCAGCTTTTTTTTTTTTTTTTTTGGGGGGGGGGGGTGTTGGGATTTGACCCAGAGGTACTTTATCACTAAGCTACATCCCCAGCCCTTTTAAATTTTAAAATAGGGTCTCACAAAGTTGCTTAGAGCCTCTCTAATTGCTAAGGCTGTCCTCAAACTTGTGATAGTCCAGTCTTAGCCTCCCAAATTGCTGGTATTACAAGTGTGCACACTACCATGCCTGGTTCTAATGCAGCTTTACTACTTTTAAACAGATAAGAATCTGTTTCAGAATGAAAACCTGGTGGCAATCTGAGGTCCTAGGAGGCCAAAACATTGGCTTAAGTCATAATTTCAGTGATATAATTTATTCATTTAAAAAAGAAACTTAGGAAAGATAAAGAAAAATTTGAGAACAGAAGCAAGATAGACTTAATGAGAGGTTTGGGAATATAATACTGTAAGGTTAGAATGATAAACACTATATTCATAACATTATTTCCTGATCTGGAGCAAATTTTAAAACTGCATGAAGAAGGCCAGGCACAGCGGTACACACTTGTAATCCCAGTAGCTCAGGAGGCTTAGGCAGGAGCCAGCCTCAGCAACTTGGTGAAGCCCTAAACAACTTAGTGAAACCCCATCTCAAAATTAAAAAAAAAAAAAAAAAAAAAAAATTTTTAAAAAGGGCTGGGGATGTTGTTCAGTAGTTAAATGCCCCTACGTTCAATCCCTGGTCCCCCAACCCTCCCAAAAAAAGCATATGGAAAACAAAGTTACACTGGTGTCCTGACTATAGATATTAATAGTCTTTTCTCAATCTGTCAGAAAATATTTAGGAAAAAGAGAAGATTAAAACATTACATCAGGGCTGGGGTTGGGGCTCAGTGGTAGAGTGCTTGCCTAGCAGGTGCAAGGCCCTGGATTCAACCCTCAGCACCTTATAAAAATAAATAAATAAAATAAAGGTATTGTGTCCAACTGCAACAAAAAATGTGTTAAAAGAAATCACATAATCACCAAAATGTGTTACTGACAGAATCCAGAAACTATTACTGCCAAAAATGAAAGAAGAAAACTTGTTTTGTACATTGTAAATAATCAGTTCCTAGCAAAGTACCTGGCACATAGTAAAAACTCAGTAAGTATTTGTTGGAAGGAAGGAAGGATGGAGGAGGGAATGAATTAAGATAGCATAAACCAATGGAACAGAAAAGAGAAATTGGTACCAGTTATTTGTGAGAAAGGAAGCAAGCCACATGTAAGTAAGGTATCTTAGCACCTATCTCACAATATATTTTCTTCTAGTTCAGAATCTTACTAACAGAGAGCCACATGTACCAAGTGAAACCCATGCAATTGTTTCTTTTAATATGAGTGCTGTTTTTGAGATAGTAGTCAGTGGTATTTTCTGTTGTCCCTCTCACATTCTCAACCTCCTTACTGTTTTATTCTGTTTCTTGATCTAGAACCAGACTACATTTCCCAGACAAAAACCTAGCAAGAAGTAAAGAAGGGTGTGTAGCAGTGATATGCACCAAGAGGCAGTGTGTGTCTATGGGACAGATACTAAGGATCCTGACTAGCAGTGAATTATCTGAGGCTATTTTTATTTAATGTTTACCCGTTCAGGATAGCACCGAATTAATGTAGAAAATAAAACCATTAAATATTCCAGAAACTGAGCTCAGAAAGGTATGTGAGAACTTGTATAGATACATATCAAAGGTGACCTGAAAAGCCCTGAAGATGAAAGGAAAAAAATGTGTAGCTACCGTTATATCCATTATTTGTGACAAACCCTACTGGAGAACACCAATCTGATTCAGAGAGACAACCCAAAATAGGAAACACCAACAAAATTTTGGAAAACTGCTTAGTGTACATAGAATATATAATATAATATAATATAATATAATATAATATAATATAATATAAATATAATATAATATAAGGTTTCTCTTCTCTTTCTTCCATACTGGTGATTGAACCTGTTAGATAAAATCAGGCAGTCAGGCCATACCTCCAGGTGCCTTCCCAGAAGTGGCCATCTCTGAGAATCCACTTTTGGGCGAAAATCCACCTTTGGCGGGCTTCGAGTCCCCGCCCTTCCTGATCCTAGGAATACTCTCTCGCAGGAATTTGTCCCAGGGCGGGCTCTCCCTTTCTGAGCCAATCCAAACCATACAAGTCACGCTCCCACCCCTCTGTACTTGAGCCCCAGCCAGTCCAGAACGCGCTCTTTTCCCCTTCCTCTCCCCTTGTTTTTCCCTTCCCTTCCAGGCCACCCATTCCCTACCCCTCTTCCCTTCCACATGGCCCCTAATAAACCCCTTTTCTACAAGATGTTCCAGGTGTGGCTTTTTCCAATAGAACCCAGGACCTCACACAGGTCAAGCATGCTCCCTACCACTGAGCTACATCCCCCGCCCTTTAAAATAAAATATTTTGAGACAGGGTCTAAGTTGCCCAGGCTGGCCTCACACTTGCGATCCTCTGCCTCAGCCTTCCAAGCAGTTGGGATTATAGGAATGCATCACCTTGCCCAGCTAAGGTTTCATTCTATGAAATATAAAGTTGGAGGATAGAAAAGATGAAAAATAATTAAGGATTAAGATTATACTGGGAGAAACAAGGGTAAAATAACATGACAAGTTTAATTCAGAGATATAGAATACAAAATTCCCTTTTACAAAGAGAGGGTACAACAGAGCTGTGTTGATTTGACTATTCTAGGAATACAGATTTAAAAGTCTTTAGAACAACTTTAATGTAACCACTATAAAAATTAAAACACACTGGAAAAAGAAAGAAAGAAAGAATAAAAGGAAGGGAGGGAGGGAGGGAAACAAAACAATGCCAATCAAATAATAGTAGGAAAGCAAGAAAGGAGAAAAACAAAAACAAAACATATAAGGTAAGATCAAATATATTGGCTATGAAAAAATATAAATGGATTAAAGCCCCCTACTAAAAAGATAAAAGCATCTCAAAATGAGTTTAAAATAGAAATCTGTGTATTTGTGAGCAAGATTTGTCAGTCAATGAGATATAGGATGAATATCTCTTCTCTAAAATGCTTGAAATCAGAAGTGTTTCAGATTTTAGTGTTTTTCAAAATTTGGAATATTTGCATAGACTTTACCAGTTGAACATGTCTATTCTGAAAATCTAAAATGTGTAAAGCTCCAAAATCTGAAACTTTTTGAGCACTCGAACATTTTTTATTTGAATCAAAGCACTTTGGATTTTGATTAGGGATGTTCAACTTACGTGTGTATTTCCTGTGTAAAAGAAACAACAATGGCCACTATGGTTCAATCCTCTTATATTTCTTCAGTGATGTATTACACCAATATTTCCCAGTATTAAATCATCTTTGTATTTCAGTGATTAAATTATTCAAATTTGATTTAATAGTTTTTACTTGTGGTTTTTATTTTTCTGTTCAAAAGTGAAACTGGTCTGGCCATTTTTCTGCTAAACTTATCTATCCCTTTAATACTCAAAGCAGTTCATTATTAAAACATTTGGGCTGGGGATGTGGCTCAGTGGTAGAGTGCTTGCCTAGCATGTGTAAGGCCCTGAGTTCAATCCCCAGCACCACCAAAAAACCCCCCGAAAACAAACAGATAAATAAAACATTTGGTTTTGAGGCTGCTTTTGAAACTAATTACTATAACTTTTTCAGTGGTATTGATAAATTCAGTTTATCTCTACTGAGATGGAATGAACTACTATACAGCTGCAGAAATTTTCGTTTCATTTAGATTTCAAAGCTATCACCATAAAATAAAACATTTTATTCACATTTTTATTGTTTATACTGGAAACATTTAAAACTAAATTTGTTTCTTTCATTTTACTATAAACCCACATGCATTAAAGAGTTAAATTAAAAAAAAATCAAGTCATAACAAAAACTATGCTAAAAATACTAGAAAATGTCTATCTGATCAAGGTGAAGAAACACAAACCTAGTCTTCAAACAAATAAAAGAATGTAAACGTGACAATAATCTAAAATTTCTTAATACTAAAAGAATGAAAAAGCATAGTGAAACAAACACCTTCCAAAAGAAGAAAAAAAAAAAAAAAAAGCTGTACCATTTATTATAAGTCAATACGTAAGTATATTAAAAATACTAAAACCTTAGTGGAAAACATGGACAAAGAACATAAAGGGACTAATTATATGAGAAATACATGATAAAATAAATACCAAAAAATGTTCAACTTCCCTAGCTGACCTTCTTTAATTAAAGAAATACCAATCAACACATTAAGACATTGTGTTTTCCCCCTACCAAACAAACTTTATAATACCCAATTGTGGGGAGGGTATAATAAGAGACACGAATTGGCAACTGAACAATGTATACAAAAGCCTTACAACTATACAAACTTTGTGACCTACTTTTTCACTCTTAGAAATTATTTGAATAAATTAGCAGAGATGTTTGCAGTAACCATATTGTCCGTGATACTTGTTTTCATAATTAAAATAAACCAATGAACTTAACTATAATTAAAGAATATTGTTAAAAGCCCCTACCCTCCAAAGGCCCTAATAATCCAATTCGACAATATAAACATTGAGTTAAAACCAAGTACCCTAATCTACTGTTATATTTTAATTTACAATCTTGAAAGAACCATTTGCTAAACTAAAAAGAAAGAGGCAAGGTTGTAGAAAAAAAGAAACCCTGTATACTGTTGAAAATAAATTGGTACAGCCAATATGAAAAAGAGTATGGAAATACTTCAAATGAACAAAAGGAAGGGAAAGGGGATAGGAATAGGAAAGACAGTAGAATAAATCTAACATAATTTTCCTGTGCACACATATGAAAATACCTAAGTTAATCCCACCATCATGCCCACCCATAAGAATGGAATTCTAATTAGAACAAGATATATTCCATGCTTGTATAATTGTATCAAAATGGATTTACTGTCATATGTAAGAAGAATCAACAAAATAAAATAAAGCAAAATAAACAACTATCACATAACCTAGCAATTCTTCTTCTGGGTATTATAGCCAGAAGAAACGAAATCAGCACCATGAAAAGTTATCTATACTCCCACTGCAGCACTATTCACAATAAAGATATGGAAAACAACCTAAGTGTCTGCTGACAAATCAATGAATAAACAAAATGTGGTATTTATACACATTGGAGTATTACTCAATCATAAAAAGAAATATTGCCATTTGAAACAACACGTATAAAATTTGTTACATTAAGTGACATAAGTCACAGAGAGGAATACATGATCTCACTAATAAGTGGACTCTTAAAAAAATGAACTCATAAAAACAGGGCTGAATGGTGGTTACCAGAGGTAGGGAAATGAGGAAAAAGGGAGATCTTCGAGTACAAACTTTCAGTTATGAGTAAGTTCAGGTGAGGTGACATGTGTAAATTAACCTGATTGTGGAAACCATTTCACAAAATATGTATGCATGAACTCATCACATTGTACCCTCTAAGATCATACAATTTTATTTGTTAATTATACATCAATAAAGCTGGTGAAACATAAAGGAAAGCTGAGAAAAAGGAGTGTGGCTACCAAATACATTCACAATGAGGCAGATTTCTCTCCTTAAGGGGTGGGAAGGGGCTCCAGGGATTGGACCCAGGGGAACTTAACCACTAAGCCACATGCACAGTCCTTTTTTTGTTTTGTTTTGTTTTGTTCTGTTCTGTTCTGTTTTGTTTTGAGAAAGGGTCTCACTAAATTGCTGAGGCTGACTTTGAACTTGTGATCTTCCTGTCTCAACCTCTCCAGCTACTGGGATTACAGGTTTGTGCCACTGCATCTAGCTTCTGTCCTTTCTCAGTGGCTTTGATAAGAAAGGGAGGGAAATGAGGAATTAACCCATAAAACAATCAGTTAGGCTTTAAATGATTACTAGTGCGAAGTATTTTAGTGACTCAGGATGAAGCCTTTTTTGGTCAGTTCTGGACCAAAGAATTCCACTTTTCCAGAGTTCTTCACTATCAAAAATCTGAGTTACCCCAAACAGGAACATGACTTAGAAGTCATGATATTATATAAGAAATGTTCCAAAGAACTTGATGAAGTTTGGAAAAGACCCAAGGTACAGAACATCTCTTTAATTACCTGAAAAGTTATCCGAGGATGTTTAATAGTTCTCAAAATATAGTCCCTGAACCAGTCCTATCAGTATCAACTGGGAACTTGTTAACAATGTACTTCCTTATCAAATCAGAAATTGTGGGGCACAGTCCAGATATCAGGTTTTAAAGAAGCTTACCTACTGAGTCTGATGCTTGGTGAAGTTTGAGAACCACTGAGTTAGACTATATAGTATGTAGAACTATAGACTAGTGGAAAGAAGCAGCAGGACACTAGACTGGGGAGTCAATGTAAGAAACATCTTACATTGATCTAAGTTATCTAAAAAAAAGTTAATGAGTTTTCTGTAATGGACATTAATCAAACACAGTTATTTAGATTGGTAAAAATGTCATACAAAGGATTCAAACATTTTTTGACTGATTAAATCAGATGATATTTTTCAGGTTCCCACCTACCTTCCCACCAACTATCCTACTGTCTCCCAAGGAAGACATCTCAAATTCAATGTCTTCAAAAATCAAGCTCACCATGTTTGTCTATAAACCAAAATGCTCAGTTTATTATAATTAATATCTTGACTCTCTCAAACTAAATACCTAAGCAAAATTTCTATTATCTCTTATTCAGTTCCTACATTTAATATATTGCCTCGTTTTATAAATTCTTTATTACTTTGTGGTGGCAGGGCGTTTTAAAAATACTCATTTTTTTTGAGAAAGGAGTTGCAAGAAAATACTACACAAGGAATTCACTCCTAGTCAAGGAAGTTTGGAATATACTGTGTATTCATCCACCTGATTCTCAAATATATGTTGTTAGCTAGGATAGTAAAGACTCTAAGTAAAATCCTTGGTTGGAAAAAAAAAAATCTGTTTATCTTTGTTTAACCTAAGTTTTCTAAATTGGTACATGGGTCACATAGTACTGTCAAAAAACCTGGAATTTCTGTTTCAGGCTCTGAAAAATATATCATTTTTTCAAATGTGTGACCAGGCTACAAATAACAGTTAAGTAATTGCTTTAGCTGTGTGGTTAAATGAAGGCTTCAAGAAGCTTGTGAGGCAATCAAAATATATATCGGCATAGATTCAAGGCTAAAAAGTATCACAACCAGGACTAAAAATATAATTTCTGATTTCTAGCAACACCATACCATCCCACTTTCAGATGCCCAAATCTACTTTTATTTTGAGAGCTTAGTTCCTTTCCATTGTTTATAATTTTAGAATCCTCCACCACCTATAACCATTTCCTATTAAGTAAAACGGGAAGAAAACCTGGGATGTCCTTCCTATTCAAAAGCAGTTAACATGTCCACTGAGAAAATCTAGAGGGCATAGTGGGCTATCAGATATCAGAAAAAAAAGCAGTTCTGGGTGTACTTATAACATGGGATATATGCTAATATGAAAGCAACAACAACAAAACCTTTTTATTAAAATCTGCCATGGGAAATTTAAGTCACATAAAACATTAGTTTTTTTGTTTGTTTGTTTTTTGTTTGTTTTTTCAAAAAATCACAGCATCTAAATGATAGATTTAAAAAGGCCAAGCCGAGTGCATTGGCACACACCTGTAATCCCAGCACTTGGGAGGCTGAGGCACTTAGCAACTCAGTGAGACCCTGTCTCTAAATAAAATATGAAAAAGGGCCGGGGATGTGGCCCAGTGGTCAAATGCAACTGAGTTCAATCCTCAGTACCAAAAAAAAAAAAAAAAAAAAAAGACCCTGTCTTTCTCTCAAAAATAAATAAAAAATAAATAAATAAATAAATAAAATAGAGCTGGATTTGATCTCCCTCCAGTACATATATATATATGTATGTATGCATGTGAAGGCCAGAATAGTTTTCAAAACTATCCTAGATTTAAATCATGGTTATGTATACATGAGCATACAGAATTATTTGAGAATTAGTTAAACCTATTCTTAAAAACTGAATAATTAGACACTAATTCATGATAGAAGCAGAGGTCTCAAATATGAAGGTTTTTTTCAAGATACTTCATGTATTAAATGGCTATCTCCTAGGCAAAGAAAAAAAAACTGAGGTAGAGACCTACTTCAAATATTAAATAACTTGAAAAAATATTTGGGTCACAGGATTCAGTGAGGAGAGTAGGAGTGGTCAGGATAATGAGGTGATAATGGCCACAGAAAGTATCTTGGGATTAGCAACCCAGAAGAACAGACACAGACAATGGTTTTAGCCCTCACCTACAGAAAGTTTTGTTTAAGACCCTTTAGCTTTTCTTGCTCTCATGCTTCATATTTCCAATCCTACAACTTTAATGAGAAACCAAAGATTCCACAAGTAGGAACTGACACAACTGTTTTCTCAAATTAACTATTGTTAGGCTATGTTTATAATCAACTAAAATAAACATGTGATCACACACAGGGCAAGTTATAAATATCCCATTATAGGACTTCAAAAAATCCTGAACAAATGAACAGAATGTAAATCACTTTATCATCTTTCATTTATTAAGAACTTACTATGTTTAAGAAACTAAGCTAAATGCTGAATAAAAAAAAAACTGTATTATGTTACAAATCAAATGAAAATCTGGCTCCCAAACATTGTTTAAATTTTTAAAATTGACTTAGGCTATTAATATAAAAAATAGTAATGGAAAAAAAGTCTTCTTTCTGGTGCTTCATCAACAGCATAGCTATAAAATTATCAGCTTCTATAGTGTGTGAACTATTCAAGTTAACTCTGCTGACCTTGTAACAACTATTTCACCACCACAATAAATAAAAAAGTCACCTTTTGGAGACTGAACATGATGTAAGTTAAATGTCAAGGTCCTTTAATAATTGTTATTGCAGTAACTAAAGGCACAAGTATTAACTTAAGAGGTACTTAACCAAAATAAATAAATATAAGCTGAACTAGTCTATATTTTATACAATGCCACTATGAAATAAACACATATCACCAATGACAGGCAAGTAAAATAAGAAGCACCTGACTGTTCTCCAGCTTTATAGTCTACTAATAAGAGACTATTAAAAAAAAACTGAGATATGACTTACAGTAGTTATACATTGCTGTAAAAACTATGAAACCATGGTGTGCAGTGGTGCATGCCTGTAATCTCAGAGGCTAAGAAGGCTGAGAATCAGGAGAATCACAAGTTCAAAGTCAGCCTCAGCAATTTAGTGAGGCCCTAAAAGCAACTTAGCAAGACCCTGTCTCAAAAATAAAAAGATAGCTGGGCGTGGTGGCGCATGCCTGTAATCCCAGCACTTGGGAGGCTGAGGTAGGAGGATCACGAGTTCAAAGCCAGCCTCAGCAATGGAGAGGCACTTAGCAATTCAGTGAGACCCTGTCTCTAATAAAAATACAAAAAGGGCTGGGGATGTGGCCCAGTGGTCGAGTACCTCTGAGTTCAATCCCTGGTACAAAAATAAATAAATAAATAAAAACATAAAAAGGGCTAGGGATGTGGCTTAGTGGCTAAGCACCCCTGGGTTCAATCCGTGATACTAAAACAAAAACAAATAAAACTATGATAGCCCTCACAAAAACCAGAAACTTAAAAAATTACTCTTGCTATACAAATCCTCAACATTCAATTCCTATAGGCAACTCTGAAATAATGGCATTCTGACTTTCAAAAATAAGTTTGTTCTAAAAGGGGGCAGGGGCAGAATTCATACCTATAAACAAACAAAATGTATAAATCGGCTACTTACACAAATGAAAAGTGCGTAGCTAAGCCACAAGCACAGGCTGTGTGACCAGCTTTTATTTACACATGGAAATCAAACTAACCAGTCCCAAGAAACCTACTATCATGCACAAAGGTATCAAACTTTCCTATGTACAATGAGTTTTTAACTGCTACATTGCATAAAACAGAAATTATCATCCAGGTTCAAAAATTTTAAATGTTGTTACATTAAATGAGACAATTTTGTTGTTGTTTTGTTTTTTATCCCCCACTTAGAAGGTTAAAATCTGATCCAGCATAAAAAGCTGTGATTTTTACTTGGGCAACTCTTGTTGACTAAGTGCTAAAAAAAAAAAAAAAAAAAAAAAACCCAGCAAGCATTTGCCATTATAACAGCATAAAAACTAACGCCTCAAAGTGTTACCTACTCAGGCCTTTTAACAAATTTGTTAGCACTATTAGTTATATTACTCCACCTTTCTCTCAGTGTGAACTGGTATCAATTATTTAGACAATTTTATTATGTTATTAAAATACCTGATGATTAAATACAAACCTAGTGTCACTTAAGATAATGTAAAATATTATCACTAGATTGCAACACCCCCAAAATACTAAAAATTTAGTTATCCTGGGAAATGACAATGAATATTTCAAAATTTGTAAATAAAGTTGTTCTAGTATTAAAATATTACATAGGATTTAATTTTATCATGGCTGTTGAAAAGTGCCTATTTGGTTTTGCATCTTAGAATTATTTTTAAGTCTATTAAAATGTGTTTTTTAACAAAGAGAAAAACAACATAAAACCTAAATATATAATATGTTGAACAGTTGGCAGAAAAAATTATGGTATCCAATATAATCCTCAATAACTTCTATCATAAAATTAAAACATTTAAATGAAATAACCACCTTCAGTTTTCTCAGCTAAAAACCCCTTAAAAAAATAAAGATTGAACACAAAATAAGTGAATTCAAACACACAAATAACTACCACTGTACTGTTTATTTCTTACCCAGCAAGGTAAGAAACAACCTTTTAATACTTTAATTTTGTGAGTATTAAACAACTAGTGTGAAAAACAAGCTGCATGTAAACTATTTCTACTGCCTGAGCTTCAATGACTAGCTGAGGCAACCTGTTATAGGAGGTGTTAATTGGCAATAGGAGTACAAGTCAGAAGCATGTTCCCCATCGTCCTAACCCAGCAAGGCTAGGTCATTAAAGTGGAAATGAATTCTTTCATGTTGACTTAACCCTTTCAGTGCATGATTTCAGCTGTTTTCTCTCAATTAATTAAAAAAAAAAAAAAAAAAAAACTTGTTACTTTTTAGAATTAAAAAAAAAAAAAAAAAAAAAGCCTCCCCACCCAAAGTCCTTTGGCTGACAGTTCCAATGACTTATTTAGAAGAAAGAACACAGCAAGTTAATTGCAATATAATATTGCAACTTTCTCATCCCCAAACATAAAAACTAAGTGTATTTGCTTATTTTAACACTGTAAAGAAGATCTAAAGTATAGTGTTTAGAAACAGCTCAGAACCATTTAGTCATATAGAATTTTGATTTACATTTATGTGTGAGGATCCAACAATTACACCTATAATCATCTTAACATTGGGATATAGTATTAATAATTTATTCCCATAGCATCCCTACAAGAATTCCCAATATAAAAATGTTTTGAAATGTATGAGTTAATACACCTTTTTAATTATGTTTCATTATTCTGATAAGGTGCACAGTCACAGCATTTCCTAATGACTGGTTGCCAAAAAAGCCAAAATTCCTTTTATGGCATGATCTCAGGTTTCCAGATGGCACATTAATTCTTAAAAAAAAAAAAAAAAAAAAAAAAAAAAAAAAAAAAAAAGACAAAAAGACAAAAAGAAGGAAAGAAAATAAGAAGGGAAATGTCAAAATAATGATGCAGTGCTTTTCAAATGCCACTTTATCAATACTAATATCTCCATGTATTTTAATCATAGGAATTTAAAATAAAACTCAATTATATAAACAATATTCTAAACATCACAATTAAAATGAACACATATGCTGCATCTTTCATCTCTGAGTAATCTTGAAAAGTATTGACTTTAATAAAAATTCATAATATCAGAGTTAACACCGTACTTGTAATAAGTCAATCAATAATTACCAACATGATAGTAGAGACATAATTTCACCCATTGTTGAAATTTAGCTAGGCTCCTGAGTAACTATGACTAACAATATGCTTATTCATTAGAAACCCGATCAGTAAGGAACAAGGAACTGTCCCTTTACCTATTTCACCTACCTCCTCTCAAGTCCTCCAATTATTTGACAAACTCAATTCCTGCCTTTCTGGGAACTTTCCCTAGTCATATTGAATGCCTCTAATACAGCAAACCTAAGTGGCTGCACTAGAGCCAATGTTTTTGAGAATATAAAAATTTCAGTGGGACACAGGCAGTGGGGTGAGATGATGTAATAGATGGGATGAGGGGGAAATGATACCATTACCTGGTTATAAGGAGACCTAATAAAAATAACATAAGGGTTGGTGGCCTAGTGCACTATTCCCAACTGACATTCTTTCCCTGTAAGACAACCCTTAATACTTACTTTGAAACAATTTTCACCTACTTAAAAATGTGTATGTGTGTGGGGAGGGAGGCAGGAAGGGAGAGAGAGAAAGAAATATGTCATGAGGACCAATCACTCTAGACATCTATGAAATCTCTCACCAGAACAGCAATTCCATTCTGAGTGACTATCACTCTCCTCCACTATGATAAGAAAAAGAAAAGTGTAATATTTGACTAATTTTGTTTTAAAGGATTTTTTATAGAAAATATGTTGGAAGCTCAGAAATGAACTAAATAAACATTTTTGTTTTATAACTGAAATAGGGGCCCATAATCAAGCAGAAACTTGAATGTACTACAATAGAATATTTATCAGAACTGTTTCCCTAATAAACAATACAACTAAATTTGTTGCAAAGTTCTCCCCCACTTTAAAACTACTGTTCAGTAAATACACACAGAGACAGTATGCAAAATTTATTTATTCATTCAACAATCACATACTTAAAAGCCCAGTGCTGGGAAATCTCAGTGATAAACATTTAGTTCGAGTGTACTGACTATATAAAGGTAGGCAGTTTTCTGCCCTTAAAAGTTTAACTAGGCAAGAAACAGGAAAACTTTAAATGCAACACATTAGAAAATAGGGGCATGTAAAGCACATAATCAATTGCAGTCTAATAATCTTCCTTTATGCTAAATTGAAGAATATGCAGGTCTTTTCCAAGCAAAAGTCAGGGGAGGCCAGAGTAAGACATTCCAAGAAAACAAAATGACAAACTGAAAGGCACAGGTCAGCAAATAACAATCAACTATATATTATCATTCAGGGATTTCCAAGCGATAAAATGGGCCCTAAAGCATAGATACTAAGAAGTCAAACAAAATTATACTAAATTTTTTGCTTTTCTGAAGAAGTGACCGGGTTTTTTAAATAAAAGGTCACCTTTAAAGTAGAACTCTTAATCACAACTTCAAGTCAGCCTTACAACTTAGTGAGGTCCTAAGCAACTCAATAAGACCCTGTCTTAAATAAAATATAAAAAAGAGCTTTTCTTATGTATAAAAACTGTACAATTATTAAAAATATGGTTCAGTGGTTGAGTGCCCGTGGGTTCAATGGCTGGACCACAAAAACAAAAACAAGTAGACCTCTTAGGCCAGGTGTGGTGGATGCCTATAATCCCAGCACTTGGGAGCCTGAGGCAGGAGGATCACAGTTCAAAGCCAGCCTTAGCAATGGTGAGGCACTTAGCAACTCAGTGAGACCCTGTCTCTAATAAAATACAAAAAAGGGCTGGGGATGTGGCCCAGTAGTCGAGTGCCTCTAAGTTCAATCCCCAGTACCAAAAAAAGGGAAAAAATAGACCTTTAAAAAAAAAAAAAAAAAAAAAGGCAGTAAGGATTAAGTGGACCTTACCTACACTTGTGCGTTTATAAAAAATATTCAGCACTTAAGAATACAAATCAAACAGTCTGGAGTTTTCTGACATGCCTGAAAGAAATACAGTCACAAGATAATACTTGAAGGATAAGATGTCTTTTCACACTTGAAGGATAAGATGTCTTTTCACACAAAATGTCAGTCTGTAACATAATAGGATGTCATTATTATGACATAAAGTGCCTCTCCAGTTTACAGAATTTATATAAGTATTACATCTGACTCATAATCTTGAATTAGGATCATATAGTTCCCAGTACAAAATATTCTTTCAATAAATAATATTTATAAAAAGCTGATTATCAGACATCCAAGTAATGGGCATCACTGGAAGAGTAGATAAGAGTCCTAGGGTAGGATTAGTTGGATCAATGATCAAAGGAGCTGAAGGTTAAGTGAATGCCACTGTGATCAACTGTTAACTCCACAAAGCAGTGATAAAAGCCAGGCCCTAGAGGTGATAACATGAATACTAATAATCTTGCCTGTTTGTGTTTATCTTGCTGTATATTTTACAAACATGTTATATTTGTATTTTGCTTCATTTTTCAAATGTCATTTATATCTCATCTAATGAAAGAAGAGGAAGATAAAAGGAACAATAGATAGAAAGAGAACATTATACAGATAAGGGGCCAGGAGTGGTGGCGCACGCCTGTGATCCCAGCACTTGGGAGGCTGAGACAGGAGGATCTCAAATTCAAAGCCAGCCTCAGCAATGGCAAGGCACTTAGCAACTCAGTGAGACTCTGTCTCTGATAAAATACAAAAAAGGGCTGGGGATGTGGCCCAGTGGTTGAGTGTCCCTGAGTTCAATCCCTGGTACCAAAAAAACAGATAAGGGGAATTCAAAGTACTGGGTAAATGTTGGCATGGGTATCAAGGGAAAAAATATATATTAAAAAGATGGCAAATCTTTGTAAGAGACACTATAATATGTACTAGGTACATGATGAATCAATCAGATGTAGTACCAGTCCTTAACATAGTACAGGAGACAAAACACAGTAAATATAAAAATAAATATAAAACTTGGGTTTAGTACCAAAATAATAGGAAAAAAAGTAAGCCTCATGGATTTAACAAAAGCAAGATCCAATTTTGCAAATGGCCACTCCAGAAAACAAATAAATAATGAGCAAGTTATCTGGTGGTTCTTGACCCTGTTTATATCTCAGAATTGAATGGCAAGCTCAAAAAAATTCTGATACCTGGGCCCACTCAGATTTAACTGCTCTAGGCTGAGGCTCAGGCATTTTTTTTTTTTTTTAAATTCCCCAAGTGATTCTAAGGTAGACTTATAAAACAGAAACAAACAAAGGATATCTTTATTGTTAGCTTTTTCTGTTTCTGTTTTTTTATTGCGAGGTTAATGAAATAACTGGAATGAGTTCACCCAACTAGCTGACTTGAAATTTCAGAGGTCCACAGCCAATTGTCAAACACATCAAATTCTAAATTACCATAGAGTTTTATTTTAAACTCAAGTGAGATACAGAAGTTTACAAAATGTAATAGAAATATGAAGTAGGGATAGAACAGTCAAATTTGAAGACATGTGGTAATGCCTGTGTGTGTGTGTTAGTGTTACTAGAGATTAAACTCAGAGGTGCCCTATCACTGAGATACATCTCCAGCTCTTTGTATTTTTCGCTTTGGAACAGGGTTTCACTAGGTTACCCAAGCTGTCCTCAAACTTAAAATCCCCTTGTCTCAGTCTCCCAAGTAGCTGGGATTGCAGATATGCCCCATTATGTTGGGCCTATATGATAATTCTTGCTATCTACAAATTACTTCTGGTCCTTCTCTCAGGCACATAACAGGACTGCATTTCCCTGACCTCTTAAAGCCAGGTGTGAATATGTGACTTGCTTTAGCCAATGAAATAGAAGCTTTCACTGTGTCATTTCCAGTGAGAGCTTTCCAAGAGACATTGTTGAGTGATAGTGTTCTGTCAGCTTGAGTCCTAGAGTGATGATACCACAGAACAAAGCACCCAGCTGACCCATAATACTCATATAGCATGAGTAAAAAAGAAAATTTTATGTTTCTAAGCCACTAAAATTTTAAGGGTTGTTCCTAAAGCATCACTGAGCCCTCTAGTAAAGGGAGGAGAAAGGGATAATTTAAGGAATCTGAAAGGAAAGTTAGTGGTACAATTATTAAACAAACAACAGAGGCAAAGGGCTTTTTTTTTTTTTTTTTTTTTTGGTACCGGGAATTAAACTAAGGGGCACTGGACCACTGGGCCACATCCCCACCTTTTTTTTTTTTGTATTTTATTAGAGACAGGGTCTCACTGAGTTGTTAAGTGCCTCGCCATTGTTGAGGCTAGCTTTGAACTCACGATCCTCCTGCCTCAGCCTCCCAAGTACTGGGATTACAGGTGTGCACCACCGCACCTGGCTGGCAAAGGGCATTTATTTAAAATATACAAAACCTGCAATGGATGAGCAAAATGGCATGGGACACATCAGAAATTACAAATACAGTAGTATAATACAGCTAGTTTTGGATATGAAGAGGTTGGAGCAGGAGATAAAACTGGAGAGAAATCATTAAGAATTTATCTAAAATCTAAACAAAAAAATCAACTCACAAAAAGACGAAAGGGGCCATTCTGTGAAGATACACTAATCCTTGACTTTTTTTCTGTTCTAGTATACCTAAGTGATAAGACTGCTCTCACCATTATCATGGCACTCTTCCACACATCATTTTAGAAAACTCCCAAATGATTCTGATCACACTTTATGATGGAGGCTCTCCTTCCCCCATTCCTTTGAGAATCACTATACTTTGATCTGAAGACTATAATTTTTATTTAACCGAAAAGCTTACTGAGAACTTATTATCGTTATTTAAATAAATGTATAAAATAATAAGTACCAGTTTCCAGGCATGGTGGTGCACACCTATAATTCCAGCAGCTCAGAAGGCTGAGGCAAGAGGACCATGAGTTCAAAGCCAACTTCAGCAACTTAGTGAGGCCCTGAGCAACTTAGCCAGACCCCGTCCCCTCTGCCACCCCCGCCTTCCCAAAAAAAAAAAAAAAAAAAAAAAAAAAAAAAAAATTTAAAAAAGGACTGGGGATGTGGCTCAGCGGTTAAGTGCCCTGGGTTCAATCCCTGATTTAAAAAAGAAAAGAAAAAAAAAAAAATTAAACCTGTATCTCTCACCATGCACAAAATTCAATTCAAAGTGGATCAAGGACTTAGGAATTAGACCAGAGACAATACACCTAATAGAAGAAAAAGTAAGCTACAATTTCCAACATGTCGGATTAGGCTCCGAGTTCCTTAACAAGAATCCTGTAGCACAAGAATTAATACCAGGAATTAATGAATGGGATAGATTTAAGCTAAAAAGCTTCTTCTCAGCAAAAGAAACAATCAGTGAGGTGAATAGAGAGCCAACTAACTGGGAACAAATATTTAATAGATGCACATCAGATAGAGCACTAATTTCTAGAATATATAAAGAACTCAAAAAACTTGACACCAAAAAAACAAATAATCCAATCAATAAATGGGCTAAGGAATTGAAAAGACACTTCTCAGAAGATACACGATTAATCAACAAATACATGAAAAAATGCTCAACATCACTGGCAATTAGAGAAATGCAAATCAAAACTACTCTAAGATTTCATTTCACTCCAGTCAGAATGGCAGCTATCAAGAACACAAACAACAATAAATGTTGGAGAGGATGTGGGGGAAAAGGCACACTCATACACTGCTGGTAGGACTGCAAAATGGTACAACCGTTATGGAAAGCAATATGGAGATTTCTTGGGAAAATGGGAATGGAACCACCCTATGATCCAGCCATCCCACTCCTGGGTCTATTCCCAAAGGACTTAAAAACAGCATATTACAGTGACACAGCTACCTCAATGTTTGTAGCAGCACGATTCACAATAGCTAGGTTGTGGAACCAGCCTTGATATCCCTCGGTAGATGAATGGATAAAGAAAATGTGGTATATATACACAATGGAATTTTACTCAGCAATAAAAGAGAATAAAATAATGACATTCGCAGGTAAATGGATGAAGTTGGAGAATATAATGCTAAGTGAAATCAGTCAATCTCAAAAATCCAAATACCAAATGTTTCCTCTGATATAAGGAAGCCGGTTCACAGTATTGTTGGGTTGGGGTACATAGGAGGATTAGAGGAACACTAGAATGGTCAAAGGGAAGGGAGGGGAAGGGAGGGTGTAAGGGGGTAGGGGGGAAAAAAGTGGTTGAATAAGATGGATATCATTATTCTATATGCATGCATGATTGAAGACTTGAATGCTGCGAATATACTTTGTATACATACTGTCTTGTGTAAAAAGATGCTATATATGTATAGTATGAACTGTAAAACATACTACTATAAATAAAAATTTTTAAAAAATAAAATAAAAAATCATGAACAAAAAAAATTAAAAGAAAAAAAATTCAGTACCATATTTTGGAAAGGACTCCAGCATTTCTGTAGTAGAAAGATTTATTAAGGGAGACTGGCAACAAGGTGGGCACAGATGAGATTATGTAAAGGCTAAATTAAGAAGACGCAATGAGAAGAGAAGCAGCACACTCAAGACAGTTTTAGGAAGCAAATGCTTCCTAAAATATGTGGGGGCTAATTATATGAGGGAAATGGAAAAGTATAATATAGTTGCAGATTTTGCCTTCTTCCAGCTACGTAAATACTGATACCATTAAACAAGACAGAGATTTCCTGTCAAGCCATATCCAAAATTTCCAGAATCTGATTGCTTCTTTACCACACCTGCAATACAGCACACAGGTGAACATTTATGTGAACATGAAATCCATTTGTATCTCATTTTAAGTAATTTTGTTTTTACTCTTATTGGAAACTGTATGAGATTTCACTTCCTATTACCTTGATTAATCAAGACCCAACATTACTAAGTTAGATAAATTAACACAACTGTTAACATTACCTAGTCTGTAAATGGCTGGTTAGGCCTTCCTAAAGAGGGGTTAAAAAAAAAAAAAAAAAGTGTAACAGTAATTTCCTCAAAATTAAACACTATAACATCTAGTCTTACTGGGACTAGTTTATTTCCTTCTTGGTATTTCTCTTATCACCAGTTTAAAATACATGATACTGAGCTAAATTTGAATTTCAGATAAATATTTTAATAAGTACATTTCATGCAATATTTGGAAAGTATATTAAAAATTATTTATTGTTTATTTGAAATTTGTTGTGGTTTAGGTATGAGGTGTCCCCCAAAAGCTCATGTATAAGACAATACAAGAAAGTTTATAGGTGAAATTACCAGGTTATAGGCTTTAACCTAAACAGTCTATTAATCCACTTTAATGGATTAAATGAATGGTAAATGTAGGCAAGTGGGGAGTGAATGGAGGTAGTAGATCACTGGTGGCATGTCTTTGGGGTTTATATTTTGTCCCTGGACAGCAGAGCTCTCTGCTTCTTAACTGCCATGTTCTAAGCTGCTTTCCTCCACCACATCTTTCTGCCTCATCTCAGGCCCAGAGCTGTGGAGTTGGCCATCTATAGAGTTGACCATCTTCAGAGGTCTCAGAAACCATGGGCAGAATAAACTTTTCTTCCTCTAATTGTTCTTGTCAGGTCTTTTGGTCATAGTGACAAAAAAGCTGATTAAAACAAAATTTGAATTTACCTAGGCATCTAGTATTTTTATTTGCTAAATCTAACATTCTTGTCTACAAATAACTACAAGTCCTTTCTGTTCTAAGACCCTTTCAAAATTTAATTGTTCTGATCAGCTTAAGCCAGAGGCAACTTTATATTACCATATATACCAACACCTTTCTCAAAATCTCTTACCTCCTCTTTGTCTTTAAATAAGCAATACCTTTAAGACTAAAGCACCCTCACCAAATGGAAGCCCATAGTTCCTTTCTATGAAAAGAACAAAAACTATTTTTATATCTTAATAATACAGATATACTTTCATTCTTGTTGTAAATCAGTATCTACTTTGAAAAAATCTCTAAATGCTAAAATAATCATTCAGTAACTGACAAATACATGTTTTACTTTAGGCAGGAAAACATTCACCATTCACAGCACACAGCGCATACCGCCTGCTGGTCTTTCCAATACCCCCTCACCCTGCCCAGTCTAGTGACACTGGACTCTCCTTCATACCTCAAGCAGCACTCCTCAGAAGGCCTAGATTTTTTTACTATACACTCCTCTCATCCTATCATTAAGCCTCCATTAAACCAAACACTCTATAAGGGTTTGCATTTACTTGTTTGTAACTTCACATGGCAACCAGGTCAGCGCTCTGCATACAACTATTGTTACCTTGTGGAATAACTTAACAGAAAAGTCAAAAAGTTTAGAAAAGCCTACTGACATAACTGAAAAAATTCCACACTACAGAAAGATTACCAAACACACATGAAAAAAAGATGCTCAATAAATAACTCTCCAATCTCTTTATAAATAAATGCAGTTTTAGCTTTTATTTTTGACTCACTATCTCACCCACAAATATGCCAAGCATGCATTCTGATGTTTCTGTAAGCCAGGCATACATGAAATGTCTGAGAACAGAAATTCTTTGCTTGTATGGTCTCCATTAAGAACTTTAGATGCTTTCTCTCAGAAGAGTTAAATATACTCCCAAACCCAAAATAAACGAGAGGCTAGAGAGAAAGGAACTGGATAGAAAACTAATTAGGTAGCAGACTGGATACAGGGTCATCCACCTGGAGATCTGATCTTTCGTAGGCCTCAGAGTATAAAGCTGCCTCTCAGGGACTGAGAGGCCAATGAGTTAGGTATGTGAGTGGGAAAGAGACAGTCAGAGCTTATGACAATCAACTTAGAGTGAACAACAAATACTTTTTTCTCACCAATGTTATATGCTTTTATTTCTTTTAAAATTTATTATAAAATACTCAGAAAACTCAAAAAATATTATGAGTATATAAAAAAACTCATTACCTAGCTTAAGAAATAAAATATCATAAAAGAAAGTGTATCATTTTCCAAACTTGGTGGATTAGATCCTCATTCCAAACCCCCAGATGTAGCCACTACTCTTGATTTTGGTGATATCATGCATTTCTTTATACTTTACTACATAATCACACACAGATAAAGTAGTAACATTACTTGTATATATAATGGATTTTAAAACACTGATACAGAACTTATTATTCCTCCATTTGCTTTTTCCTTCATTAGGTTAGTATGAATTAATCCTGGTGATATATGTGAAGTTCATACATTTTCACCACTTTACAAAATCCTACTGTTGAGCACAATTATATACACATTCTCCTACCAATAGGCAATTATGTTGTTCTTGATTTTTTGATATTATAAACTAGGGATCAGCAAACCAGTCTACAGTCTATAACAAACTACAGCTGGGCAAATCAGCCGACTAGACAGGCAGGCCCATTTAGCATGTATTTTGGCTGCTTTAGCCCTACAATGACAGAATTGAGTAGTTTTCACTAAGACATAGATCACATGGTCCATAGCCTTAAGTATTTACTATCTGACCCTTTAAAAGGATTACCAGGCCCTGTTACAAACAGGGCTGTTGTGCATATTCCAGAATCCACGACAATTTCTTTTAAGGAATTTAATTAGGAAAAGATCTGCTCAGTTGTAAGACAGGCAGATCTTTATTATTATAAGATTCTGTCAAAATGTTTTCCAAGGGGTTATATACTACCACTAGCTTACACATGCTTACAGAACATTCATGTTTCTTGTTTATCTTTTGCCCTTTATAATTTTATTATTTTTTTCAAAAAAAATCTTTTGAGGGGCAGGACTGGGAATGTGAACCTAGGGGCACTCTACCCATGAGCTATATCCCCAGTTTTTGTTGTGGTTTGTTTTTTTATCTTGAGATAGGTTCTCACTAAGTTGCCCAGGTTAGCCTCAGAACTTGCAATCCTCCTGCCTTAGCCTCCCAAGTAGCTGGGATTATAGGCATGTACCATCTTGCATGGTTCTTTTGCCCATTTTAAAATGGGTATCTTTTTCTTGTTCAGTTTGCAGAAGCTCAAAATATATAGTGATAATGCTTTTTGAATTGTGTTACATAATCTTAATTATCTTTCCAATCTGTAGCTGACTGCTTTTTGGTGGTGTGGGGGAGATACTGCGAATTGAACCCAGGGGTGTTCTACCACTGAGCTGTGTCCCCAGCCCTTTTTATTTTGAGACAGGGTCTCACTAATTGCCTGGACTGGCCTTAACTTGTGATCTTCCTGCCCCCACCTTCATAAACAGCTGAGATTTAAGTCACACATCACCATGTCTGGCTGCTTTTTACCTCTCTCCTTAGTTGCATCTGGAAAGTAAGGATAATAACAATAACCCAACTAAAGAGTTGAAAAAGATCACATGACTTAACATACTTAAAGTACTTAGAAGAAGGCCTGGCACATAGTAAGTACTCCACAAATGTTAAGGATATTTTTGATGATGGTTTTAGAAAAAAAATAAGTTTTAAATGTCAATGTAAATTAATCAATCTGTCCCATTATTATTTGTACTATGGTGTTTAAGAAATCCTGTCCTGGGCTGGGGTTGTGGCTAAGTGGTAGAGCGCTCGCCTAGCACGTGCGTAGTCCGGGTTTAATCCTCAGCACCACGTAAAAATAAAGGCATTGTGTACAACTAAAACAAATAAGTAAATATTAAAAAAAGAAAAGAAGCCCTGTCCTATACATTCGATTTAAGTACCCATAAAGCAGTATAGGTCTCAACCTCATCCTACATCTGAATGCTAAGAAAAAAAGAGCATTTTCTAAATTAACTTGGTTTCAATTAACTATTTCAATATGAATAAATTTTCTTAAAATCTACTATTTTGAAATTCATCTCTTGAAGTCCAAATAGAAAACTTCATCTAGAATGATTTTTTTTCCCCCATGAAAAAGTAAATAAAAGGGACACTGCTTAAGTACAAGAGAGCAACAGGGATGAAGCTTATATTCCCACCTAAAACCAAGTAAAGATGAACAAAACTATATTAAACAATAGTGTGTAAGACACTGTGATCAGGCAACAAAGAACTGTGATCCCTGAGTACTGGAGAATAACTGAGGATAGCCACCTTGAAACAACTGCAAGGCTCAAGTACAGGGAAGAAGAATCCAGGCAGAATCTAGTGGATTCTCTGAATTGAGGTGAAAGAAACAAGACTACCGGGAAAGGTAAAACTGCTAGAGTTATCTGGACAGAGTCACAAAGATAAAAGAGCTACAAAGAGAAAAACTCTAAGAGTTCTTCAGATCCTGAGTATTGTGCATGTGCAAGGAAAGTACCCAAATCTAGGAAATCACCCCAAAAGATTAAAGGAAAGAATATGCATCTCCCATAGCAATGGAAACAGTGTTTGCTTCCACCAGCCAAACTGGAAATTTTCAAAATTCACAAGACAATGATTAGAACAGACAAAGGCACTGCTTCAATAATGAAAAATAATAAGCCTTAGAGAAGGTACTGCTCTAGTCTCACCTAAAAAGTAAAAACACAATTAGATAAAATCAAAGAGCATCCAAATAAGTCAACTGCATCTCATAGCAAATATCAAGAACATTTATAAGAATAAAAAAATAGACAGTACACAAGGTAAAATGCACAATTTTAGGCATCTAGTAAAAAATTACTATTCATGTAAACCAGCAAGAAAATATGACCCACAGTGAGAAGATAAACCAAGCATTGGCACAGATGTTAAAAATAGCAGGTAATACATTTTAAAGTTATTAAGACTGTCAAAAAGTTAAGCAGAGACATGGAAAGTATGAACACAACCCAAATTAAATTTTTTGAAGTGAAAACTTGAATATAGAGTGGCCATATGTTAAAGCAGAGAGTGAACTGAGAGGGGCCTGGTAGAACTTTATCTCTAGGACTACCAATGGTTGGCCAGAAGAAACAATGCTAAAAAATGAAAAATAAACTACATGGGATTAGAAGGAGATTATAACTTGTACAAGAAAAATAAAAAACAAACATGAAGATAGAGCAATACAACATGAAACACACAAAGTCCAAAGATGGGAAAAGAACCAGACCCATCAACAACAAGCAGAAAAATATACATACATTTGTGATCTCTCAAACTGGGGCAGGAAGGGTGGAAGGGGACAGAGAAAAAATGTTAAGAAATAATGATCAATATTTGTCAAATTTGATAAAAATAATAAACCTACAGACATACGAAGCTCATGGATCCACAACTACAAGAAACAAAACTATATCCATTCACATCATAACCAAAATCAATGATAAAAAGAAAACTCTTAAACATATTAAACAAAAATAACAGATATACAGAGATCAACAGAACAGAACTGAACATTCCAGAAATAAATTTAGCATTTATGGTCAACATATCTTTCACAAAGGGACCAGGATAATTCAAAGGGGGAAAGAACAATCTTTTCAGCAAATAGTGCTGAGACAACTGAATATCTATATGCAAAAGCATAAATCTGCATTTCCACCTCATACCATGCGCAAAATGATCACAAAACTCAATATAAAAACTAAAATGATAAAACTCTAGGAAAAGACAGAGGTAAATTTTCATAAATGTATATTAGACTATGATTTCTTAGTATGATAACAAAAGCAGAAATCAAAGAAGGAAGACTGATATATTAGACTTCACCAAAATAAAAAGCTCTTGTGCTTCAAAAGTCACCCTTAGCCAGGCATGGTTATGTACACCAGTAATCCCAGTGATTCCGAAGGCTCTGGCAGAAGGATTGCAAGTTCAAGGTTAGCCTTAGCAACTTAGCAGGACCCTACACAACTGAGTAAGACCCTGTCACAAAATAAAAAAGGGATGGGGATGTGCTCAGTGGTTAAGCGTCCCTGGATTCAATCCCCAGTACTCCTCCCACCCACCCTTCCCCCCAAAAGTCACCATTAACAAAGTGAAAAAACAAGTCAGTTTGGGGAAAATATCTGCAAATCCTAATGGGGCTTGTGTCCACAATAGATAAAGAATTCTTAAAGTCTGAATTGTAATGCAGGCATGCATTACAAAAATGTCGCAAAACACTAAAAATACTTGCCATACATTATGGACTGTCTGTCTCTCACCCCAAATTCATATATTAAAATCCCACTGCCTAGGGCCTTAGAGAGGTAAATTAGGTCATGCGAGTGGAAGCTTCATAAATACCATTAGTGTCCTTACAAAAGGGACTCAAGAGAGTTCTCTAGCTCTTTCTACCATGTGAAGATACAATCAGAAGTTACCAGTGTACAACCTGTAAGTGGGCCGTCACCAGAACCCAATCACATGGTAGCCTGATCTCAAACCCCCACTTTCTAGAACTTTGAGAAATAAATATTTATTGGATAAACATTTCAATCTATGGTAATTTGTTAAAGAAGCACAAATTAACTAAGACACTATATGATCCAGCAATTCCACAACTGAGTATACATCCAAAAGGAAAGTAGAGACTTGAACAAATATTTCTACATTAATGTTCACAGCAGCATTATTCACAACAGCCAGAAGGTGGAAACAGTCCAACTATCCCTCAGGGGATGAGTGGATAAACAGGAGGTAGTATACACATACAAAAGAATATTATTTAGCCTAAAAAAGGAAATTTTGGCATATACTATAACATAGATGAACCTTGAAGACATTATATGTTAGTAAGAAAAGCCAGTCATAAAAGGACAAATATTTTATGTTTCTACTTACATGAGGTACCTAGAGTAGTAAAATTATGAGATAGAAAGTAGAATATAGTTGTTAGGGACTATGATAAGGGGACCAAAGGGGGGAAAATTGTTTAATAGGTATAGAGTTTCAGTTAAGGAAGATTATAAAGTTCTGAAGATGGATGGTAGTAATGGCTGCACAACAAAGTGTATCTAGTATCATGAAACTGTTCATTGATAATTATTAAAATGGCAAATTTTATTTTATGTATATTTTACCTCAATAAAAAATTAAGACTATTCAGGCAAAAATAATAAAAATATAGTTTGGAATTTCAACAAGAAGGTCCAGAGGGGAGATAAATACTATAACTTTGTAATATTCACATAATTGAATAATATTATATAAGTTAAGGGTAGACTATGATAACTTAAATATGTATACTATAAACCATAAAGCAAACAATAAACTAACAAAACAATAGGTCACAGTCATAAACCCAGCAAAGATATAATGGAAACACTAAAAAATTCAACTAATATAAAAGGAGGCAGAAAAAAGAATTCAACAAAAGAAGAAATGGGAGAAATATTAAGCAAATAGAATACAATTAGATTTAAACTTAACCACACCAATAGCTACACTTAAATGTAAAGAACTTAAGTAACTCAACTAAAAAGCTGAGATTATCAGACTGAATTAAACAAAATCAACAATAAAATCTCAAGATCTACCTATATACTGGCTACAAAAAGCATACTTCAAATAGGAAAATCAAAGAATCAAACAGGTTAAAAGGATAATATACTACATTAACACTAAAAAAAGGAAAACTGAAATGCCTACATTAATTTCAAAGCAAACAATGGTATAAGGAATAAAATAAGTCTTTTATAATAATGGGGTCAATATGATCATCTTAGTATGCAGAAGCATCTGACTCCAACATCCAATCCTAATGAAAACTATCCAAAGCCAGATGCAGTGGTGCTGCCTTTAATTCCAGCTACTTGGGATACTGAGGTAGGAAGACTGTAAGTTCTAGGCCAGCCTGATCAACTTAGCATGACCCTGTCTCAAAATTAAAAAAACAAACAAAAAAAAAAAAAAAAACGGCTGGAGAATGTAGCTTGGTGAATATCCCTAGGTTCAATCACCAGTACCACCAAGA
This sequence comes from Tamias sibiricus, assembly GCA_025594165.1. Classification (NCBI taxonomy): domain Eukaryota; kingdom Metazoa; phylum Chordata; class Mammalia; order Rodentia; family Sciuridae; genus Tamias; species Tamias sibiricus. The sequence goes on from CM046660.1 coordinate 131,224,325, forward strand.
CAAACAAACAAACAAACAAAAAAAAAAAAACCCCAACCTCTCAACAAAGTAGGAACAGTAGAGAACTTCTTAAACCCAATACAGAACATTAATAAAAAATATGCAGCTAGGGAGTTGTGGCTCAGTAGTAGAGCACTTGCCTAGCACATGTGAGGCCCTGGGTTCAATCCTGAGGCTCTGGGTTCAACCACATAAAAAAAATAAATAAATAAATAAATAAATAAATAAATAAATAAAATAAAGTATTGTGTCTACCTCCAACTAAAAAAATATATTTTTTAAAAATGCAGCTAATATGCTTAATGGTGAAAATTAATATTTTCTCTCTAAGATAAGGAACCAGACCAGAATGTCCACTTCCATGCTTCTAGTCAATGTATTTACAAATGTTCTAGTCAGATAAAAGGCACCCATATTGGAAAGAAGTAAAATTCTGTATTCAACCGCAAGATTTAAAAAATTACTTGTGATAGTATGAAAAATATAAAAAATTAGAAATAAATTTTACAAGATGTGTAAATCCCATACTCCAAATACTACAAAAAATACTGAAAGAAATAAAGAAAACCTAAATAAATGAAAAGAGGGAGAAATATATCAAGTTTATTGTTAACATGTAAACTCTCCCCAAGCTGACCTGCGGATCAGATACATAAATCCCAGGGTTTTTTTTGTTTGTTTGTTTTGTTTTTAGAAATTTGCAAATTCTAATAAATATGCAAGGACCTAAAATGGCCACAACAATACTGATAAAAAGAATATTTTTTAAAAGACTAACCAATATGATTTCAACATTTATTATAAAGCTACCATACTCAAAAGAGTGTAGCATTGGGTTAAAAAGACAAATAGGGCTGGGAGTATAGCTCAAATTGTCTAGCACTTGCTTAACATAAGCAAGGCCCTAGTTCAATACTCAGTAATACACACACACAAAGGGCAAACAGCTAATGGAAGAGAATACAAATTGCAGAAAGAATCATACTTGCAGGGATTGATTTAGGGATTGATTTTCAACAAAAGCATAAGCACAAAGATTAAAAAAAAAAAAGATGAGCTTTTTAAACAAGCAGTGTTGAAACAACAGGATATCCACATGTAAAATATGTTTTTTAAAAGCTGAACACAAAATGTACAGAACTAGAGATCATGCCAACAGAAATAAGTCAGACCCAGAAAGAAAAGTATCATGTTTTCTCCTAAGAGTAATCTAAGGCTTAAAAAACAAAAGACATGAAAGTAAAAGGGGGGCTTTAAGGAAGAGGACCAGGATAAGGGATAGTAAGAGAGGGTAACAGGAGGGTAGATCTGATCAAAGTATGTTACATGCAGGCATGAAAACATCACAAAAGAAACCCATTGTTTTACATAATATGTAATAATAATTATGATTTTAAAATAGTAACAAAAAACTGAATATGATACATACCTTGCACCATATAACAGCAACTCAATAAAACCCTCAACAACTTAGCAAGACGTTATCTCAAAATAAAAAGGTCTGGGAATGCAGTTTGTGATAAAATGTCCCTGGTTCAAACCTGTTTCCCCACCCCCCAAAAAGAGTAGAAAAGTAAGCAATGAATTGGTAAAAAAAAATCTGCAAATGACAAGCTTAATTTTAAAAAAATTATCTAGAATACATAAATAATCCACAGAACTCATTAATAAAACAAAACTACTCAATAAGAACTAGGCAACAAATAAAAATACGTAAAGAATCCACAGAACTTATAAATAAAACAAACTATGCAATAGAAACTAGGCAACAAATTAAAATAATCATACGTGGATGACAAACACAGGAAAAGACGTTTACAAACATCACTAAGTCATTAGGACAGCAGAAATTAAAACCACATTCAAATACCACTGCCTACTAAAATGGCTAAAATTAAAAAGACTATACCAAGTACTGCCAAGAAAGTGAAAGAACTAGAACTCTCACATACTACTGTTGGGAATATATATATTATATTACATACTGGCATAATCACTTTAGGAAATAATTTAGCAGCTTTTTTGCACTGATTTTTTCCCCCAGTGCTGGCCACTGAACCCGGGGGCCTCCTACATCCTAGTCAAGTGCTTTACCACGGAGCTACATCCCCAGCCCAATTTAGCCATTTTTAAAGAAGTCAAATAATACCTACTACTGACCCAGCCACTCCAATTCTAGTTGTTTAACAAAGAGAAATAAAAACAAATATCTGTACAAAGACAAATGCACAATGTTCATAGCAGGTTTATTTGTAATAACCAAAAACCCATAAAATGTTAAAATATCCATGAAAAAGTGAATGGATAGACAAAGTCTATATATCCATCCAATGAAAGTAGTCATCAGCAATAAAAAGGAATGAACTATTGATATACACTTAGAAAAGAGTCTCAACGTAAGTACAAGTGCTCCTTGACTTCAATGGGGATTATATTTTACTAAATTCATTGTAAATTAAAAATATTGGCCGCGCGCGGTGGCTCACGCCTGTAATCCCAGCACTTGGGAGGCTGAGGCAGGAGGATCACGAGTTCAAAGCCAGCCTCAGCAATGGCGAGGCACTTGGCAACTCAGTGAGACCCTGTCTCTAATAAAATACAAAAAAAGGGCTGGGTATGAGGCCCAGTGGTCGAGTGCCCCTGAGTTTAATTCCCGGTACCAAAATATATATATATATTGTTAAGTCACCAAACATTGACAATTCCACCAATGGGAATGAATATACTCAAGAAAATGACATCAGTGTGTTGAAGAGATATCTGTGTTGCCGTGTTTATTGCAGTACTATTCACAATAACGAAGATAATGCTATGGTTGGACAGTTTATCCCTCAAAGGTTCAAATGCAGGAAGATGGATCCCTGATGTAATATCGAGAGGTGGTGAGATCTTTAAGAGACAATTAGGTTATGGGGGCTCCACTCTCAGGTCTCACTAACTGAACTGGTTACCCTGAAAGTGAATTGTTACACAGCCACCCTGACACCTCCTCTCAATATCTCTCAGACACATAGCTCTTTGACACATGGCCATTTCCACTCTTGCACACAATTCCACCAGGTGATACCACCTGCTATAAGGCCTTCACCAAAAGTGCAACAGCTGGTACCATGCTCTTGGACTTCTAGAACTGTAAGTTAAATACACCTTTTTTCTTTATAAATCAACCAGTCTCAGGTTGATTTATAAAGAACAACAGAAAAGGATTAAGACAATTTGGAATCAACCTAAGTATCATCAGTGGATGAATGGTTAAAGAAAATCTAGTACCTATACACAATGGAGTATTATTCAGTCATAGAAAATGATGAAATCCTGTCATTTGCAACAACATGGACAAACCTGGAGGACACTGTATTAAGTGAAATAAGCCAGGAAGAGAAAGATAAATGCAGCATGATCTTATTTACACGTGAAAGCTAAAGTGATCTCAGAGAAGTAGAGAGCAAAACAGTGGTTACCAAAGTCTGGGAAGAGGAGGAAAGGGGAGGGGAGGGATAGAGATAGGAGGGAGGATGGGGAGACAATGGCTAACAGGTGAAATGTTACAGTTATAGGAAAAATAAGTCCTGGTGTTCCCTTGCACAGTTGGGTGACTACAGTTAACAATAATGTATATTCCAAAATAGCTAAAAGGGAAGATTTTGAAATGTACTCACCACAAAGAAATGATAAATGTTAAGGTGATAAATATGTTCATTACCCCTATATGACCATTTTACAAAATATCTGCATATTGAAGCATCACATTATACCCCATAAGTATGTACAATTATTGTATTAATCAAAAATAAAATGAAACTTAAGAAAAAGAAAATGCATTTAATACACCAACCTACCAAATACCAGCACTTATCAACACAGTATACTATAAAGTATCCATTATTTGCCCTTGTGTTTATACTCATGATGATGAGATTCACTGGGAATTGCTGGTCACTGCCACTGTTCAGCATCTTAAGACAGTATCATACTACATATTGCTAGCTCCAGAAAAATTTAAAAAAATCAAAATTCTAAATCTGCAGTATGGTTTCAACTGAATGCCTATCATAAAAGTCCATGGTAGAGTTGAAAACTCCTAAACTGAACCACTGTAAATCGGGGACCATCTGCATAGCAATGAAAGCCAGGTAAAGAGTATCTACCATATGTTTCCATTTACTAACATTCTAGAAAATGCAAACTAATGAACAGTGCCAGCAGATCAGTAGTTGTCTGGGAGGCAGGAATGCAAAGAAACTATTACCAAGGAGCATAATAAATTTTGGGGGAGATGAATATTCATTGTCTTGATTGTAGTGATGATTTCATAAGTGCATACATTTGTCTCAGTATCCATGGGGGGACAGGTTCTAGAACTGCCCCCCTTAACCAAATCAACACATGCCCAAGTTCCTTATATAAAATGGCATAATATTTTGCATATAACCTAGGCACATCCTCCTGTTTAAATTAAATCCACCCTAGACTACTTATACTAACAAAATGTAAATGCTATAAAATAGTCATTATATTATGTTGTTTAGGGAATATAATAAGAAAAAATGATAAGAAAAAAAATCATTAAAGACTTTTTTTTTTTTTTTTTTTTTTTTTTTTGTGTGTGTGTGTGTGTGTGGTACTGGGGATTGAACTCAGGGGCACTCGACCACTGGGTCACATCCCCAGCCCTTTTTTGTATTTTATTTAGAGACAGGGTCTCACTGAGTTGCTAAGTGCCACGCCATTGCTGAGGCTGGCTTTGAACTCACGATCCTCCTGCCTCAGCCTCCCAGAGTGCTGGGATTACAGGCGTGCGCCACCGCGCCCGGCAAGACATTTTTTTTTCCAAATATTTTTTTGATCAGTGGTCGGGAGCACACATGAAAATGGAACCCAGATACAGAGGCCTAACTGTACCTTAAAACTTATGAAATTATATACTTAAAATATGTATAGTTTACTGTCAATTACATTTTAATATAACTTAAAAACAAAATATTCCTACAAATTCTTATAATTCAAAAAATTCTGTAAATTTAATGCTTTCAGTATCTCATGATCATTCTTAAATATAGCAATTACAAATAATGTTTTTACAAACATCAAAGAGTGGGAGAAAGGGCTTATATAGAGTAAATAAAATGATTTGTAATAACAGCTCATTCAAGTATCATGGTCAAAAATAGCATGCATTCAGAAATGCCAAGTTAAAAAAATTTTTAAGAGCAGTTTTTTTTAGATTTCAAACAAAAGTCTCTTGGCCCTACCTACAATGTGACTGGATTATAGAACCTGTGTTCACACACACACACACACACACACACACACTCAGCAGTTTTTAAAATTTCATTGCTTGTAAGTTTTAATTCCAAAGACAGTTTCAAGAATTCTTTGATAAAAATTCTGGTCAAAGACAAATTTAGCCAGGCATGATGGCACAGGCCTGTAATCCCAGTGACTCAGGAGGCTGAGATAGGAGGATTACAAGTTTGAAATCAGCCTCAGCAACTTAGCAAGGCCCTAAGCAACTTAGCAAAAACCCTGTCTCAAATTACACACACACACACACACACACACACACACACACACACACACACGTATATTCGCATATAAAAAGGGCTCAGTGGTTAAATACTCCTGGGTTCAATTTTTTTTAATATTTATTTATTTACTTTAGTTGTACACAATACAATGCATTTATGTTTACGTGGTGCTGAGGATTGAACCTGGCCGTGCACGTGCGAGGCGAGCGCTCTGCCACTGAGCCACAACCCCAGCCCTGGGTTCAATTTTTAATAATTTAAAAATTAAAAAAAACAAATCCAGTTAGGGATACTTCAGTTAGGTTCTACAACTCACCATGATGCTATGTGTTTAGAGATCACAATCTTTTAGATTAAATGACCTACTAAGTAGTATTATGAAGCTTAAAAAACATTTTTAGAATGTCTCACCCATTTTTCATTGACCCTTACAACCATTAAAATTAAGTAGTCAGAGATGATCATGCTTTAAACACATAAATATGGAAATAAATGTAGATAAATAACTTCTGCAAGCTACAGGTTGAGGCACATTTAGACCTAGAACTTGTATCTCCTGATTCACAGGTCAATTCCCTTTGTACTACAATGCATCATTTCAGTCATTACAAATGTATTTTACTGTTTACACACATCGAAAAATATATTACTTACCGCTCAAAGTCATTTGCACTGGCAGTTCTTAGATCATTGCCATGAACTAAGAATAGCCATTTAAGCTAGGCACCATGGTACCACTCAGAACTTGAAAGTATAGTTTTGTCAGTTGGTACACAAAAATTTGAAATTAAATATGGAAAAAGATGGCTATATGTAATTCAGAGAAGTCAATGAATAAAAGGTGAAGACAATCTATAATTATAAACTTAAGCAGAGCTAACTAAAGCTTTTCTGTAGGTTCAGCCACAAGTCAACATTAAACATAGCCTTTGGGCTTGTTATATACTCATTATCATTAAAATAAGAAACAGTGGGGCTGGGATTGTGGCTCAGCGGTAGAGTGCTCACCTAGCATGTGGACTACTGGGGTTGATCCTCAGCACCACGTACCAATAAAACGCATTGAATAAAACGCATTGTGTACAACTAAAGCAAATAAATAAAAATATTTAAAAAAAAAAAAAGAAACAGTGAAGCAATCCTTATCTATCTCTCCTAAGTTCCTAGCACCATGAGAGATCCATCACCTATACTACCTCTAATAACATAATATTGCAAAGTGGATACATTTGTTATTGTTTGGATATGAAGTGTAGGAAAACCTCCAGTGTTAGTATAGGAATAGTCAGAGGTGAAATGGTTATGAGAGGTGTAACCTAATCAGTCCATCCTAGTTTGAATGGACTAACTGGGTGGTAATTGTAGATAGGTGGGACATGGCTAGAGGAGGTGGGTCACTGGGGCTTGGGGGCAGGTTCCATCTTCCCATTTCCCAGCCCCCCCATCCCCCACATAAGAAGAGCAGTGCTCTTCGCTCATGTCCTTCCACCAGGATGCTCTGCCTCACATATAATGGAGTAGGCAGATTATGAACTGAACCTCTGAAATCATGAACCCAAAATAAACTTCTCCTCCTCTAAGTTGTTGTCAGGTATTTTGGTCAAAGTGACAAAAAACAAACTAACACACTATTGTAACTATTTTATAAACAAAGAAGCTCAAAGTAGTTAACCAGAGTATTCTACATGATCAAGGTTAAGTGGTCAAGTTTAAATTCAAGCCAGTACTTTTTCTACTACATCAAGCTAAACCTATTCTGATCAAACACAATAATTATGTTTCCAGATATTTACCCTCTGGAATATGCAAGTGAAATAATGTTTTCAAAGAAACATTTACTACAACGTTATAAATCAAAAGACAAGAGATAAAAGTTTATCAACAGGACTAGTTAAACAAATCAGTTCCTTGATGAAGTAGAAAAGTAAACCATCATTTCAAAAATAAGATATATATATATGGGTGGGATCACCAAGATAAACTATGAAGTATTGTGTACTACACAGTAAAGTACAGCAGCCAGTGGCCACATGCAGTTACTTAAACTTCAATTATTCTACAATGAAATAAAGTTTAAACATTTAGTTCTTCAGTCACACAAGCCATATTTCAAGAACTTGATAGTCACATGTGGCTAATGGCTACCATTTTGAGCAGCTAGATACAACACATTTATACCTTCACTGAAAGTTCCCCCAGACCACTGATATAGACTATCTTTACAAGGACAAAAACAAACTCTTAACAGAGGTTGTGTTGTTTCCAGAGAAGGGAATAGAACACAAGTACATTTAGTATTCTACATACCCATTTATAACTTCCAAACTCTGTAACATGTCATATTTGTTTCTCAACAACAAAAACCCTACCTGATTTATGTTAATTAGAAGTGTAGAAAGCTCAGAAATTCTGAGGCATAGTAGAAGTCAAGGGACAGAAATCATTTCTCCAAAACTTCCTAGAAGTATTCATTTATTCACAATACTGTTTGAAATTCCATACAAAATACTACACAGTTCATACTTCTGAGGAATTAAGGGAAAAGGAAAGGAAAAACACATTAGAAAAAAAAAATGCTTAGAAAGCACGAGAGTGACAGTGGTCAAAGACATTGGGGAATGTCCTGTTCTTCCTGGAACAAAGCACAGGTCATGCTGTCAGTTATTTTTCTTCTCCTTTTTCTTATATTTCCATTTAAGTTTTACAGAGAAGCACTTAAAAAGCAAAAAAAAAAAAAAAGTTTCAGTTTTGCTCTGAAGCCACATTTCCCCCAAATGTTGTAGTTTTTCAAATCTTATAATAAAACAAGTTACTTGTTATATGCCTAAATTTCCTTACTGTAAAAGGAAACCTGTTGCTTAATCAATGTTATCTATTTACTATATTTTTGTTTGCTTGCTTTTTTCTTTTTTTAGGTAATTTTTTATTTGTTTTAATTAGTTATACATGACAGTAGAATACATTTGTGCACTATGATATATCATACATAGATGGGATATAATTTCTCATTTTTCAAAGTGTACATGTTGCAGAATCATATTGGTCATGTAGTCACATATATAAATACAGTAATAATGTCTGTTTATATTTTTGCTGAGGACAAGGGACAACACCCAAACTTTCCAGAATAAAATAAACACCGTTACCAGATAGTTCAAATTACATTTGAATTGATACTTTTCTCTCACTAGGAGATTGTTCACTTGGGAAAGTTAAATGGCCTGGGGATAATGTTAACATATGAAAACCTACTATGGTGGAACAGGAACAAGATCCCAGCCTATCAGTTTTCCTACACATTTACACTACAATCTCATTTTCTTTTCCATGCATCTCAGCCACTGTTTACATCTAGCCTAGCACCAGAGACCTGGTCTTTTCATCATTACCCAATACATACTGCCTTTCATAGTGATGCTGGCAGGTCAGAGATCTGTGCCAGGTCAGACAGAAGGCCAAAACTGATGTCCACAAAATGACAAGGATCATGAATTTGTTCCAACACAGACTAGTGACCAGGAAGTCTGCCCAAATTTCAAGAATCTAAGCTTATAGGAAAAGAAGAAAAGCCCAGTACAGCCCTACCACAAAGGAATGTCATTCAGAGACTCTAGAAATCCAATCATATCCAGAGACATTTAAGGAAGTCAACTTACTAAGGAAAAGTTCCTACAATACATCAGGCCAAGCAGGCAACAGTGGGAAAATATATCTAACAATTATTTACAAGGGCTGGGGTTGTAGCTCAGTGGTAGAGCAAGTACTTGCCTACCACACACAAGGTCCTAGGTTCAATCCCAGAACTACAAGGAAAAACAATTACAAAAATTTATATTTTTAAACTATTAAAAAATAGGTTTAAAATGTAAAAATTACCAATAAGTAATTTAAATCATTTAAAAATGTATAGAACAGATACCAAGATCATTTCACACAAGTGCTACATGTAAATGTCTCCTTAGGCTACTACACTTTTTGGGCAGCAGTGGGGATTGAACCCAGGGCTTCACACACATGCTGGGCAAGTGTTCTACCACTGAGCCACATCCCCAGCCCCTACTATACATTTATATAAAGGAGTGAGACATTTGAAAATGAGTTTGTATTAATGAGAACGTGTCAAGAAACTCGCCAAAGCATGCCAGCTCCATGGCCCACAGGCAATGAGCACTGCCTGCCTGTGCCAGTCAGATTACCAAACAACATTACTTTGAAGGCCATGAAAGAAGCTGTTACCACTCTGGTTTAAACCCAGCACAGGCCAGAGCAGCAGATTAAACAGAACTTTACATTAGTGGCAGGTCTCCCAAGTTCTCTTGATGCCACAAAATTCATAAGTGGGATCAGTATGTTCTAAAAAAACATGGCACTGCAAAAGGAAAAAAAAGGTTCCACAGCACCAAGCAGTGTAATACTTGAAACCTCATCATCAAAGTGACAGTTTTCAAGTGCCATTTATGATGCCCTAGTCTGGAAACATCCCAGCTAACCCATCTGATCAACAATTTCACAGATGGAAGCACTTGATGGCTAATTGGCAAGTCTATTATTCAAATAAAACAGCTCTCTGTACCTCTTTTTTCATTATTATAAGTCAAGGTACAATAAGACGGGTCAGTGAAATTAGCTTAATAAGAGAAGTCTCTTTCCCAAAATAATTTTTTTAGTGAAACAACATATTTTGGCAATTACAGTACTGATCTGTTTAGAGCACTAATCTGTTTCTGAATAGTAAGAAAGATGTTTTAAGAATTCATAAATGTAAACTTTTAAAAGGTTGTACTGTTTGTAACATCTACCTTTATCAATATGTCACGATATAAATTATCACAGGGAATAAAATGAATGAAATATTCACTCATTCCTTAAATATTCTTAAAACACACCAGATATTTCATGTCAGAATAAACAATAACCCTCTTAAATATTTTATATTTCCTAAAAATTTAAAAAGCAAGCATCTTATTCTTTATCTACATTTTCAATAAACATTTCAAGACTTTCATGTTTTCTAGATTTGTGAATCAAACATTACAAAGTTTATCTAGCTGAGGAAATGTTGAGGTAAAACAGGTTTTCCTATCACAAAGACTTGTTTCCAACTCTAGTTCCGCTTCTTGACTCAACCCTATAATATGGTTACAATTACTCCTACCTATGGCAGGATTGTTAAGATTGAATGAAAAGACTAAATACATAAACACTTCACATTAGAACACAGAGGGCACACAGCATTAGTCCATTGGCTCTCCTCTGGTTCCCATATTCTCTTCTATTAAGTCCTAAAGGGTAACCTTTGCACAGTTTGCAAAATATATGGGTTCTCTTTATAAATCCATACATTTGCTCTAGATCCCACTGGCCATGCCATTCCCTATTCAGCTGTCTCCCTACAAGACTAAAATTCTCATAACATATCAAATTGAAAGGCTTCAAGAAAGAGCCTTATAGAAAAACTGGGCTAAATATTCAAAGACCACATTTAGCCTACAAGATAGGAATTAGAAAATGTGCATAGTAAACAGAATCTGCAGATGGGAAAGGAATAATAACCAAACAGTGGAAGCAGGTACAAACTAAAGTAAAATCAAAATCATCTCCCTGTAGTAATATAGTTATATTATGGTTACAGAAATATATTCTACTAGGAAATGAAATAAGTAGTCTTCCATGATGTAAAAGAAACATCACCTTTCTATAAAACTAAATGGGTACTTTTACAAAATTAGGTTTTGTTAATTCTACTATTTTTTGGTTTTGCTGCTGTTGGTGATGCTAGGGGTCAAACCTAAATGACGATGCATACCAAGTGAACAATCTACCACTGAGCCACACCCTAGCCCTATTATATATGTTTTTTTTTTCTGGGGGGGGGGGTGGTGGTGGTGGTGCTGGGGATTGAACCCAGAGCCTTGTGGATACAAGGCAAGCACTCTACCAACTGAGCTATTATATACCAGCCCCCTATTATATACTTTTGATAAGCATTTCAATTCTAATTATTTAAACTCTGGTGTTTACAACTTTAAGGACTAAGGAACTAATAAACAAGGAGCCATCACAGGCAGGTAAGAATGTATGCCAGTAAAAATATATGCCAATAATAAAAAGAGACAACAAGCAAGAGAAAAATGAAATTATCATAATCATTAATTTACTTTTCGTTGTCTCTAAACCTTTCCATTCTGCCCTTCTTGGGCATTCAGTCTTCTGCAGGGAATAGCCTGTGAAATCAATGGCAACAGTTTCAAAAGTAGCAATGGGAGGCTGCCCTACCAAGACCATTGCCCAGCTCTGGTAGTATGCTTCCAGGACACTTGACCCAGACATCTCACAAATGACTACCTTGAATGAGTGTTATGGCAAAAGAACTCCAGTCCTGTATGTCCAAGTTTTAAATGGGAATGATAAAAGACAACTATCTAAATGGTAATATGAACTGAAAATTTAGGAGGTATGTTATTGACTTCTAAGATATAAAACCCAAAATTACTGTGCCAAATTAGCAGTGTAGCCAGCAAGTCAAATATGGAGGTAGCAGTTAATCCCACTCCTTGATATATACCCAAAGGACTTAAAAACAGCATACTACAGAGATGCAGCCACATGTTTATACCAGCTCAACTCACAATAGCCAACCTATGGAAAGCTAGGTGTCCTTCAACAGATGAATGAATGAATAAAGAAAATGTGGTGTACATATATAATGGAATATTTCTCAGCCATAAAGAAGAATGAAATTATGGCATTTGCCAGTAAATGGATGGAACTGGAGGCTATCATTCTAAGTGAAATAAGTCAATCCCCCAAAAACAAAGGCTGAATGTTCTCTCTGATTTGTAGATGCTAACCCAAAACAAGGGAGGATGTGGAGAGGAATAACAGAAATTCAATGGATTAGAAAAGGGAAGGGAGAGGGAAGGGAAATAGGAAAGATGGTAGAATTAACCAATCATAACTTTCCTAGCCTTGTATTTGTATACACAACCAGGGTAACCCCACATCATGTACAACCACAGAGTAGGATCCTAAATAGAATAAGTTATACTCTATGTATGTATAATCCGCCAAAATACATTCTACTGTCATGTATAACTAAAGAGAACAAATTTTAAAAATGGAGGATAAGCTGGGCATGGTGGCGCATGCTTGTAATCCCAGCACTTGGGAGGGTGAGGCAGGAGGATCACAAGTTCAAAGCCAGCCTCAGCAATGGTGAGGCACTTAGCAACTCAGTGAGACCCTGTCTCTAAGTAAAATACAAAAAAGGGCTGGGGATGTGGCCCAGTGGTCGAGTGCCCCTGAGTTCAATCCCCAGTGTGTGTGTGTGTGGGGGGGGGGGGTAGAAAAAGAAAGGACACAAGACTGGATATTTTAGGATCATTACACCCATACATTGGGACTATTAAGATTACATTTCAATGTCCTAGTTTACTATGTTAAACACAGGTATCTTCCCTTATTGACCACCCTACATATTCTTTCTACCAGAAACAATCGGATGTCGTAGATTTTTCATAGCCTTCTCTGCAAATTTAAAATACCTTAACCATCAAATTTAAAATACCTTAACCATTTCACTTTTCCCTGTAATTTTGATTTTATTTCATCAGAATGATTAATTCTTGAAGAGTCTCACTGTGATTAAAAATATATCACCACTCCTCTTATGTTCCTAAAGAACTAGAAAAAGTCATTTACTGTAATTTCCTATCAAATTTGAAATTTAACATTCACAAGTTTCCCTTGAAAGACCTGTCACAACTAGAATGTTCAAGTAAAATGACACAGAGTAACTAAAATGCATCCAACAGGATTTTGTTTCTCATTTATTTGAGAACCCTTAAGATTTATTTGAGAACCCTTAAAAACAAATTTGAGACATCAAGAGCACCACATTTTTCATAAAGCATTATCTATTCAGACTACATTATCTATTCAACCAGAAAGACAATTCTCTAATTAGCTTACTTTTGAACTGACCTTTGTTTTCTACAGTAGAAACATCAGATAAAGTATATGAATAGAAGGTTTAGAAACTCTGCTTTATAAAATAATAAAGTTATTATTGCTCAAACAAGAGTAGCAAATGAAAAACTACTAAAAGTATTCTTATATTTTTTGTTTCTAAAGGAAAATTAATATTATTTGTAGTGAAGCACAGAAATAAAACTACCAAAATTTATTTACCCTTCCCTACTTAATAATGAAAATGGCCAAATCAATCTAACAATGTTTAGAAAGGTTCTTTGTACAGAGGACCTCATCAGATAGAGGGGGAAAAAAAAAAAAGGTAAGCAAAAATATCCATCAGTACATATATACTGTCAATAGGCAAGTTAAAAAAATATCAAGGAATATTAACTCATAAAAGCCTTTTGTAAAGACTTGCTCACTTTCATGTCTGGCACCACACTTATAACAAAATTAACCTTTTTTCAAATGTGACAAGTTTAAAGATTAACCATGACAGGCACAGTGGCACACACCTGTAATCACAGCTACTTGGGAGCCTAAGGCAAAAGGACTGTTAAGTGCAAGGCTAGCCTGGGCACCTCCCCTGAGATTCTGTCTCAAAAAGCCAATAGCTGCTTGTATCTGTTCATTCTTGGCTTCCTTTGTCTCATCTCCAGATTATCCAGGTTCTTTGAAAACGTTAAAAATTGTTCTTTAGAAATGGTCTGTTTCATGAGACCCCGTCTTAAAATTAAAATTTCAAAAATGCTGCAGATGTAGCTTGGTGGTAGAGCCCTTGCATAGCTTGTACAATGCCCTAGGTTCAATTCCCACTATGCACAAAAAGGTAAAAAAAAAAAAAAAAAAATGTACAGAAGAAACTTATTATTTAACATCATTTAGTATTACTCTATGACTGGCTCTTTTGCTTTAGTTTTCTATTTGTATAAAAAGAGAAAACATTATATACATCAAGTTGAAGCCCTTTTGTCTGCCTCCCTGCTTGTGAATTTGGTGTGGCTTACCTACATCTGTGCTGTACACTATGGTAGCCACCATGTATGGCAGCTATAAGTGACTATTTAAAATAAAATTAAATTTAAAAATTCAAATCTTCAATTCTACTAACTATATTAACATGGGCTCAACAGGTACGTTTGGGTTAAATTAAATAGAATATAAAACTCAGTTCTTTAGCTGCTCCAGTCACATTTCAAGCAGTTAATGTGGCCAATGGTATTGCAGTACAGATATAGAATGTTTCCATTACTGCATAAACTTGAATTGGACAGTGCTTCTCTAGAACCTGTATGTTTACTCAAGAGTTATGTGCCCTTGAAAAAAGTGTTACTTTGTGTTTTTAAAATTTATATTAATGCTTTTTTCTGTATATGTATTTCTACAACCTGAATTTTTCTCTTTATGTTTATATGGTCTATTATACATACTGCTATATATAATACAATTCATTTTCATTGCTGTGTAACATTGCATCATACATTTTACCAGAAAAAATATTTAAAATTATTCTGCAATCTCTGAATATTCAAAACAATGTTATACCAAGTATCTTTAAACATGTCTCCTAATAATCCATGAGTTTCTCCAAAGTAAATAAATGGGACTCCTGAATCATAGATGTCTGGGTATTATAAATGTTGTCAAATTGCTCTCCAAAGTGATTTTAATCACTTATATTCCCACATGTGTTCTTTTAACATATATTTATTATCTACTCTTTGCTAGGTAATGTTAAGCACTGAGCTACAATCCTTAACCAATTATTCTCACCACTACATAAACATCTTCCCATAAGAAAAAAAAGATTACATGAGAATTCTTGCTTACCTGAATTTTCATTACACATAATACCACAGGATTAAAAAAAAAAAAAAAAAATCTAAGCCAGGCATGATGGTGCACTCCTGTAATCCCAGCAACTCTGGAGGCTGAGGCAGGAGGATCCCAAGTTCAAAGCCAGCTTCAGCAACTTAGTGAGGCCCTAAGCAACTTAGCAAGACCCTGTCTCAAAACTGAAAATAAAAAGGGCTGTGGGATGTGGCTCAGTGAGAAGCACCTCTGGGTTCAATATCCGATACCCACCCCCCCACAAAAAAATCTAGTAATTGTTTAAGTTTTTATTACCTTGATACATATTACCATGATACATGCTGGGCATCTTTTCATATTCCCATTGGCTGTTCCTATCATTACACATTCTTTCTCTATTTTTTTTTTTCCTGTCTTATTCTTAATTACTAATACAAGTCAAATTATGAATCTTCTGAATTGTGCTTTCTATCCTGAGGTCATAAAGATAAAAAATTTTCTTCAAACAAAATTGGAGTAGGGAAGAATATCTATAGTGTGCTTGACATGTTGACATTAGTTTATTTAATCCTAAAGACCATGTAAGGAAAGTATTATTAAATTCATTTTGGAGATATAATAACTGAATTTTTATTCTTTCTTGTGGTAAAAACACAACATAAATTTACCATTTCAATCTATTTTAAAGTGACAATTCAATGGCATTAGGTATATTCACATTATTGTGTAACTATCACCATTAATCCATTTCCAGAACTTTCTTTCATTTTCCCAAATTGAAACCTATTAAACTATTAAACTACCTATTAAACTCCCCATTCTCCCCTCCCTCCAGCCCCTGGCAACCACCATATTATTTTATATCTCTATTAATCTGCCTGCTCTAGGTACTTCCTGTTACATGGAAACATGTAATACTTGTCCTCCTGTTTGGTTCATTTCACTTAGCATAATATCTTCTAGATTTACTCACACTGTAGCCTGTGTCCAAATTTCATTCCATCAAAGCTGAATACTATTCCATTGTAAGTATATGCCACATTTTATTTATTTATTCATCCTTTGATGAGCATTTGGGTGTTATGCACCTTTTGGCTATTATGGATAATGCTGAGAAAACTCTGTGTACAAATGCTGGAGTCTCTGTTCTCAATTCTTTTGGATATATATCCAGAAGTAGAAATGTTGGATTACATAGTAATTCTATGCTTAATCTTCTAAGGAACCATTATACTTTTTTCTCCAACAGCTGTATCTTTTACAATGACACATTATCAATGCACAAGGTTTCCAATTTTAATCCTTACCAACACTTGTTTTGTTTTGTTGGTAATAGCAATCCTAATGGGTATATCTTCCACATTTATAAAAAGTTTGATTTCATAGGGAGATGTTGACCTCATTTGGTATAAATCTTTGTGCACAGCATAAGATATGGGATCTAATTCTAGCCTTCCCCCATATTGAAAGCTACTTACTTCAGCAATATTTAATAAGTAGGCAGGCCATTTCCTATACCACTAAGCTTTATTTACTGATTGATTAGTTGTTGCAGGGTTTGGGGATCCAACTTAGGGCACTGTACATGCAAGGCAAGTGTGCTACTACTGAGCTATACCCCCAGTTCTTTATTAGCTAAGTTTTAATGCCACCTACATGATAAATCAAGTTCTACATATGCATGGGTCTATTTCTGGAATTTCTATTCAATCATACAGATCTACCTGTCTGTAACAATATAACACTACTCGAATCATAAAACATTAAAATTTACTTTGAAATCAAAGCAAATTTCTTTTTCACTTTTTGGAATTTCTTTGCTGTTGTGGGGACTTTTTTTTCCTATATGAATTTTTTGTAATACCTTTTTTTTTTATGTGGTGCTGGAGATCGAACCCAGTTCCTCACACATTCCAGGCAAGCACTCTACCACTGAGCCACAACCCCAGTCCTCCTATATGAATTTTTAAAGTAGTTCAATTCCATGAAAATTCTGGTTGGTATTTTTATTGGAACAACATTAAATTTATTATTAATTGAAGAGAACTGATACATGACAATAAGAATATTAATCCACGAAAACGGTATTATTTCTTCATTTACTCCAGTAATTTTTCTCATGTTAAGCTACTACTTTCTTCAAGTTACTAAGTTACTACTTTGGTCCCAAAACTAAGACTAATAACTGAAACATTTCTACCCCAAGATCTACAATAAGAAATCATAATAGGTAGTAGTTAATACACACAAAACCCATATACTATGAGATCTAGGAATTATAACAAAGAAAATGTCATATTTGATTCATGAAAATTATTTTTTAAATGTAGCCTTCAAAATAATTCCTTAAAATGTAGGTTTTATCTCATCACATTCAGAAAGTCGTTTTTCATCCTTCTCCCACAGTATTTCCCCCATATTTTTGTATCCTGAGATAAAATGTCTACATCATAGACTATAAAGTCCTATATTTTTGCCACCTAAAACATAACTGAAGTCAGGTGTGTTAGCATACACCTATAATACTAGCTCCTCAGGAGGCTAAGGCAGGAGGATCACAAATTGGAGGCCATCCTGGCAACTTAGGGAGACTGTTCAAAATAAAATTTAAAGAGGGCTGGGGATATAGCTCAGTTGGTAGAGTGCTTGCCTCATATGCACAAAGCCCTGGGTTCAATCCCGAGCACCACAAGAAAACAAACAAAAGGCCTGGGGATATAGCTCAGTGGTAAAGCACTTGCCTAGCATGCATGAAGTCCTGGGTTCAATCTTCAGTAATGCCAAAAAACCCACCTTGACAACTTACAGGCAATATATATAGGCTTGCTGCATATGTTTTTAATTTTGGCCTACATTGTGTGTCTCAAAATTGAAGGAAAAAAAAAAACCTCCAACTAGGGTTTTTCACATAAAAATCACAGAATTTCTGACTCTGCCTTAAACCTTACAGGCTATGTCATTCTCACTAAAAGACCCAACTAAAAGAAGTTCAATGTCCACAGTCCATGCTTTATTGATTACCACTAAATTAAGACACACACTGATAGTTACAGCTTCCAATAAAAATGACCTATTAATTTCCAATCACAATCCATTGGTCAAAGCAAATCATGGTAAGGCTAAAGCCAAAGATGAAAGAAAGTATAATCCTATCATCTGCCTGAAAGGTTGGAAGCCAGAAATATTTCATATAATTGATAATTTTGCCTTTGATTTCTTCCCCTCTACTTCAAACTACCATTAGAATCACTTTTCAAAAACCACATATTGATTGAATTATCTCACAACTGTACAAGAAAATATATTCATGAAACCACAATGCCATGAAAAAACCAGAGAGATCACTAAGAATGGCATTCAATGCCTTTCACAGTCTACTCCAATCTTAATCTTTCCCCCAGTATCTCCTTTTATTTCAACTATTCTCTGGCCTTTCTGAATAAGCCATGACATGTATTTCAAACATCATCTCAGTTTAGTCATTTCCCCCTTTTTACTGGAATAAATAAACCCTACTTCCACTATACTTACTTACATATCACCTATTTTACAATGATCACTAGTTTCCACTGAAAGTAAAGTGTGCTAGGCAATTTAATCTAATTTAAAATTTAACTTAATTGCTTCTAGTTGAATGTAAGGGTCCTGGGTAAAGTACTAATGTTCTTGTTCATGTTGGTATTCCTTACAGCCTAACACCCAATGCACAGAAATTAGAACTACTGCCCTAGCAAATTAAATTGAAGATAAGGTGACAAATATCATTAACATTTTACTTACATTTCATCTACTTTTAAACTTACCTTGACTAATTTCCAACACTAAAACAAATCCAGAGACATTAAATAAAAAATTTAAGAAGCTAGAGACTATGTTTAGACCAGTCTTACCTCTTGGTCTCTGTCTTTTCTGTTTTTAGAACTAATTTAGCTGCCATAATCTAGGATGGCGTAGTTAAAAGACAATGAAAAGCCACACTACAGCAATATATGTTTCTAATGCAATCACCTCACACTTTTTAGTAATTTCAAATTTCTAAGCACTTAAAAAATACATTTAAAATACATTTGAAATTTAAAGTTATTTTGCCTAGTTTAATATTAGTAACAAAATATCTCTTACTGATTCACACTACTGATAAATTATACTGAAGACTGAACAAACTGGGCACAAGTGGAGCACACCTATAATGCCAGCAGCTTGGGAGGTTGAGGTAGGAGGAGTGCGAGTTCAAAGCTAGCCTCAGCAAAAGTAAGGTGCTAAGCAACTCAGTGAGACCCTGTCTCTAAATAAAATACAAAATAGGGCTTGGGGATGTGGCTCAGTAGTTGAGTGCCTCTGAGTTCAATCCCCAGTACCAAAAAAAAAAAAAAAGACTGTGGACAGATTTAATTATTTTAGCCTACCACTATTCAAGTACTAAATTTAAAAATGTGGTATCACAAAAAAAGTACAACTTCAGAGTTGTTCCAGAGGTATAACCCATCATAATAAAGAACTGGAGAAGAGGATGATAAAAACAAATGGAAGAAAATGTTTTAAGATAGTATGAAACATTAAAGTCTAAGAACTAAGAGTAGGCCAACAGACATATGGCAATTTGAACAATTTCAACACAGTAAAAAGAGGAGGAAACCCATTTCTTTTCTTTCTTTCTTTTTGGTTGTTTATTGTTTTATTAGAGCAGAGGAAAGTAATACCCATTGCTTTTATAGGCTTCTGTGAAATTATATGCATAGAGTGGTCAATAACCAACATCTAAATTAGTCTTCCAATATATCACATTCAAGTAACCTGTGTTTGAGTGCTTTTCCTTTACAAATAACTACAACTTTTTGTGGTACTGGGAACTGAACCCAGAGGCACTCTATCACTGAGTTATACCCCCAGGCTTTTCTTGAAAAGTTTTGAAACAGGGTCTCACTAAGTTACTCAGGTTGTCCTCAAACTTGCAATTCCCCTGCTTCAGCCTCTTGAGTAGCTTGGATTACATGTGTGTGACACCACACCCAGCTGTGATTATAATTTTTTATTTTGTTCCGTTTTTCTTTTTTTTCTTTTTTTGTAGTGGGGATTGAACTCAGGGGCACTCAACCACTGGGCCACATCCTCAGCCCTTTATTGTATTTTATTTAGAAACAGGGTCTCACTGAGTTGCTAAATGCCTCACCATTGCTGAGGCTAGCTTTGAACTCGCAATCCTCCTGCCTCAGCCTCCCAAGTGCTGGGATTATAGGCATGCACCACCGCGCCTGGCCCTATGATTATAATTTATAACTAAGAATTTCACATATTATCAAAAGGGACTAGGTTCATCCTTTCCCCCCCCATCCACTTATAAATGGTGTGATTGAAAATCTACTCTAAGAAGATTATTATTACTATTTCCTTTCAAAACAGATAAAATTCCTGAAGTGCAGGTACAAAGAGGACAGCAGCATTCCTCCTAAAACAGTGAGAATCGATGCCCCTGGGGACAATTTTGCAACCCTGCTTCTGGGAGCCAGCACTCAAGAGATTTGTCTTAGTGATGAATGGATATTCCTCTGCCTTAAGATAGGAAGGCTGTCAAAATAAGGATCTGAAGTCCCTTGTTGCTTTCAATGACATAAAAATGGAGCAGAGGAGAACAGGGTCTTGGTTTTCCCCAACAATGCTCAATAGGACTGCAGTGGTTTGGCATAGATTGGTTCCAGGATATGATGAGTTAGAACCAAGAAGAGGCCTCCAAGGCAGACAGCACTGAGGAAAGCCAACAGGACATAGCGCCCAATGAAAAAGGCATCCACAATCTTCGTTTCAGCTTCTGGGGCTGGAAATTCACTGGCTCGGGGAATAAGTGATAGAACAGACGTGAGGATCAGCGCACCAAGGAATACAAAAATGACAGAGAACCTAGCTGTCCTGGAGGCTCTGGATAACAGCACACACAGCAGGAGCAGCAACACCCAGAGCAGGGCTAAGATGAACACGCCAGCATCCACTCCAAGCACCGTGCCAACCATCTGTCCAGGACAAATATGGACTCCGTGGAGGGTAATAAAGCTTAATAGTTGCTGGTGGTGGGTGATACCTCACCCATTGCCAGATTTTCACGTGGACTCAAGCCCCGGCAATTGTCCAGCTTTCCTCACCGCCGCCCGCCTCATCTGGCTCCCGGGTTACCCCACTTTCCCTGCCCGGACTCTAGGAAACCTATTTCTGATGAGAACAGTTTTCTGTAACTATCTCATTAAAAATGTTCTTTATGACTTGAATCTTCATACCCATGGTGTCTTCTATCTCAATGATTATCACATTTGTTTGTTTTCCACAGTATTCCTTTTAATGTTTAACACGGAAATGTTCTAATGGGCAATGAAAGACTGACTGACTGTATGAGGTGAGCACTAATTTTAAAAGAAAAAAATTATGAGTGATGCAAATGTATATGATGGGATTAAATATTTCATGCATTTTTCTACGATTATGTTTTTATATATATAACATCATTTTGATTCATTTGTAGCTCATTTCAAAACCTGCTTGTTGTTGGTTCTGATTCTGCAGAGTAGTTTCTCCAAATTGAAATTTTAATGACTCAAGAAAATTTGTACAATTTGGCATTGCTATCAATAACATTCAAAAGGATGTGGAAATCTTAAGTATAACAGCATAATGAATATGAGAATGAAGGAAAGATAAATTATATAGGCTCAACATAAATATAATGTAAGTCATACATGTCTTATCTATGGAAATGATCACTGCTAATTCTCTATACACATGAAATTAGAGATTGAGGCTGTTTTTATATTTTGATGACTTTCAACATAGAAATATAATTTTTCACGTTTAAAACCACTTTAAGCATGATAAAGAAATATTTTTAAGATAAAAGAATGGTCATAAACTCACTTTAACAGATGTATGATTTTAAATTAAATATTTAAACAGGGGCTGGGGCTGTGGCTCAGCGGTAGAACACTCGCCTAGCACATGCGCGGCCCGGGGTTCGATCCTCAGCACCACGTACAAATAAACCCATTGTGTACAGCTAAAGCCAATAAATAAATAAATAAATATTTAAACATATAGTTTATGTCTCCATATTTGTACTCTTACTCTAGGCCCTGAAGGTGTTAAGAAAAGGCCTGGTCACTGTCAGAATTTCTTGTGGCTTGGAAGAATTTTTTTTTAATTTTATTTATTTATTCTAATTTGCTATACATGACAGCAAAACACATTTCAATTAATAGTACACATATAGGGCACAATTTTTCATGTCGCTGGTTGTACACAAAGTAGAGTCAAACCATTTGTCTTCATACATGTTTATAGGGTAATGATGTCCATCTCATTTCACCATCTTTCCTATCCCCAAGCCCCCTCCCTCTCCTTTGCCCCATCTAAAGTTCCTCCATTCCCCCCATGCTATCCTCCCCACCCCTATTATGGATCAGCATCCTTACATCAGAGAAAACGTTCGGCCTTTGGTTTTTTGGGATTGTCTTATTTCACTTGGAGAATAGCATGATATTCTCCAACTCCATCCATTTACTAGCAAATTTAATGCAGATTAATATTCCATTGTGTGTGTTTATCCAGTTTCTTTATCCATTCATCTATTAAAGGGCATCTAGGTTGGTGCCACAATGTAGCTATTGTGAATGGTGCTGCTATAAACATTGATGTGGCTGCTTCACTGTAGTAGCTATTTTTAAGTCCTTTGGGTATAAACCAAGGAGTGGGATAGCTGGGTCAAATGGTAGTTCCATTCCCAGTTTTCCAAGGAATCTCCATACTGCTTCCCAGATTGGTTGCACCAATTTGCAGTCCCACTAGCAATGTATGAGTGTGCCTTTTCCCCCACATCCTCACCAACACTTATTGTTGTTTGTATTCTTAATAGCTGCCATTCTGACTGGATGAGATGGAACCTTAGAGTAGTTTTGATTTGCATTTCTCTAATTGCTAAATGTTGAACATTTTTCATATATTTGTTGATTGATTATATATTATCTTCTCAGAAGTGTCTGTTCAGTTCCTTGGCCCATTTATTGATTGGGTCATTTGGGTTTTTTTGGTGTTAAGTTTTTTGAGTTCTTTATATATCCTAGAGATTAGTGCTCTGAGGTTGCATGTGGTAAAAATCTGCTCCCATTCTGTAGGCTCTCTCTTCACCTCACTGATTCAGATTTGGTCTTTTAATGTTCTTCCAGAGTTCGTGTGTATTCCGGACATGTTTTATAATTCTCCCCTTTAATGTATTTTGTGTACTCAAGATCATACACACTGTCTTCTAGGACTGAAGTTCTGTTTTCTATGCACTATGTAATCTAATATTTTAATGTTGATTTCACATAAATTTTTTTTTTTTTTTTTTTGTACCGGGGAATTGAACTCAGGGGCACTTGACCACTGGACCACATCCTCAGCCCTATATTGTATTTTATTAGAGACAGAGTCTCACTGAGTTGTTAAGTGCCTCACCATTGCTGAGGCTGGATTTGAACTCACAATCCTCCTGCCTCAGCCTCCCAAGTGCTGGGATTACAGGTGTGCACCGCCGTGCCAGGCTTCAGATGAATTTTTAATCTGATTAATTATTTCTTTCATTTCTAGGAGTTCTGCTTGTTTTCTTTTCATTGTTTCTTATTTATTTATTTATTAAAGGGGTCTTTCATCTCCCGTATTTTCTCTCTTAATTCCTTCCTTATATCTTCTTTTAGTTATTAAACCTTAATCAGATTTTTATACATCACTATCAGTAGGATCTTTAATTACAGTATTGTGGATCAGGAGGGCGATATTTGCCCGTTTCTTCATGATTTTGGAGGTCTTCAACTTGAGAATCAATTGGGGTGAATTCCCCACCTCTTTTCTATGTGTCATTTTGTGGGTACTTATTTGTTTTAGAACTTTTCTCAGTGATATGTTTGTAGAAGCTAAGGGGTTCAACCTGAGGTCCCTCTCTATTCCTCCTTGGGTCCTTGTTTTAGATTTGGGGCTTTTGTCTCCTTAAGTATTTGATTTGGAGAATGTTAGGGCTCAAGTGGAGCAGATGTGTATGCAGTGAGATTTACTGTTGCTTGGTTGAGATGTATTTCCTAGCTCCAGGATTTGTACTCTGTGATTGTGAGTTTCCCAATTTCTTTATGGCCACACTTACTGGGGAACCAGTAAGTGTTTCAGTAACCTAATGTGAACCAGTAACCTAATGTCAGCAACAGATGTACAACTTTATGATAAATTTCCAGTGTCTACTTGGACAGCTGTGAAACTATGTGCCACCTATGTAGAAGTTGTGGGGTCAGCATTTAAAATAATACCCACAATAAAAAAAAAAAATGAACTAGAAAGAAAAAGGAGGAGTTTCATGAGAGTGAATGGAGGTAAGGAAGTACTACATGTGAGTTTAAGTTATTGCAAGATACCCAGAAATAAATAGAAAAAAGTTTAATGGCAGTGTGGAAAGCAGGCTGTGCTGAGTTACTCCATGATGTATATAAACAACAGTTTTCAGATTGTGCCTAAACTATTGTTACTACATTTTGTAAAGGACCAGTTTGCTATAAGCTATTCCATTTTGAGTCTAAGGACTGAGGTGGAATGATTCCACACCTTGTTTATACAAGCAAACCACCACCATCTGCCAGGCACAACTGCAAGGCATGAACGGATAAATTATCATGCTAGTAAGAATGATCACCCACTTATCAAATTAATCAGAAGCACAGACACATGGGCATATCAAACTCACATACGAAAAACCAGATCCATCAAAGGATGCAACCCCTTGGGACCCATAAAAGGAGAAGCATGCGAAGACTAGACATGGCAGCATATTGACCCCATCACCTAGTCACTCATCACAAGCCTTGACCAGGAAAATCGCTATAGCAAGAAACTTCTGGATCTTTGTCCTTGATCATTAGTGGAGTGTTGTTACTCTTGCATGTAACAACCATCAAAGTCCCAATCTGAGCTGACACTGTAAAACTGTCCAAGATCTGAACCTTGGCCTAGAATTAAGTTCCTATGCTTTGACAGGTCTATGCCCTGAAGTCCTGAATAAGTTCTTCAGTTGGCTGGTTCATAATCTTATCAGACCACCTACAGTGACTCTGAATGCATACTTGCTTTATGCTGTTTGCTCTCAGTTCAGCCTTCTGAACCCTTTCTTAGCCTTTCTGTAACCTATATATGTAATTGTGTATAGTGTGGTGTGGGGCTTATTATAGATATTATAAATTAAGATTAGAATAAAAGAACCTGTGATTGGCTTATGACTATCAGATGACCCACAAATATTCAGTGAACTGCCACTGATGAAAGTGGTGTAGCCTGTGAATTTATCATCAGCCAATAAATTCTGATACTGTGGAAAGACACAAATGTGATTATAAATTTGTGTTTCTCTATATTAATGACAGCACTCTCCTGACCAGCAGGATGCACTGGAGTTTTGTTTTTTAGATATGGTATCTTTGTAGGCAGGGATCAGTGGAGATAAGCAAGGTTTTAAGAGGACAGGACCAGAGGATATGAAAGGATTAGCACCAGAAAAGAAACAGGCCACCTCCTTTTCAAAGAAAGTCAAGAGACTAGAATGGATAGAGACTTTGATTATGTAAGTTCCACTAGCCCAAGAATAGTGCCCAAATAAAACAGTCAAGACCGAATGACCTCAAATACAATGAAATACCAGTATCAACTATGATTATAATACTGACATTTCTGTATTTTATGAATTCTTCCACTTAAAATAAATGTGACAAATTAGCACACACACAAGAGCCCAAATGTCTTCTTACTATATCACTGGGTTATATTAAAGGTATTAAACCTAGCTGCCGCTCAGTGGTAGAGTGTTTTTCTAGTATGCAGGAGGTCCTGGGCTCAATCCCCAATCCCAAAGTCAATCAATCAATAAATCAGCAATCACGCACTAAATAAGGACATAAGAAAAAGTCAGACAAGCTAGACGTGGTGATACAAGCCTGTAATCCTGGTAACTTGGGAGGCTCAGGCAGAAGGAACCCAAGTTCAAAGCCAGCCTCAGGAAATTAGTGAGGCCCTTAGCAACTTAGTGAGACCATGTCTCTAAATAAAATTTTTTAAAAAATATTTATTTATTTGCTTTAGTTGTACACAATGCAATGCATTTATGTTTACGTGGTGCTGAGGATCGAACCCAGGCCGCGAACGTGCTAGGCAAGCGCTCGACCGCTGAGCCACAACCCCAGGCCCTCTAAATAAAACTTTAAAAGGACTGAGGATGTAGCTCAGTGGTAAAGTGCCTCTGGGTTCAATCTCTGGTACTTAAAAAAAAAAAAAAAAGAAAGAAAGAAGGAGAGCTGGGGTTGTGGCTCAGTGGCAGAGTGCTTGCCTAGCATGTGTGAGGCACCAGGTTCAATTCTCAGCACCACATGTAAATAAATAAAAAATAAAGGTCCACCAACAACTAAATAAATAAATGAAAAACAAAGAAATAAAAATTCAAAAAAATACTGAATTACTTCCACACAAAGAATGGAGTCAAGACTAAAAACAAAAGTCTTTGTTATATAAATTATCCAATCCTTACTCAGGGTTCTGGGCCCAAAGCCTCAAAACCTTTGGAATTTCCTTAATAATAGTATGTTTTATGCTACTCGATGATTCATTCTGGGCCCTTAGGTGGCTCAGGATGGAGGTGGTTAGTGATTTTAAGGCCTGAAATAGGCCCAATTTCCTAGGAGAGAAAAAAAGCTGGATACTGAGCTCCATCACAGTCAATGATTTAATCAGCCATGCCCATGTAATTAGGTCCCAATAAAAACTTTGGATACTGAACCGGGTGCACGCCTGTAATCCCAGTGGCCTGGAAGGCTGAGGCAGGAGGACTGCGAGTTCAAAGCCAACCTTAGCAAAAGCAGGGGCTAAGCAACTCAGTGAGACCCTGTCTCTAAATAAAATACAAAATAGGGCTGGGGATGTGGCTCAGTGGTCAAATGCCCCCAAGTTCAATCCTTGGTACAAAAAAAACTTTGGATACTAAGGCTCCACTAAAGCATGTGGTACTTCCTGACTGGTATACACATTGATGTTCAGAGAAGGCAACAGACCCTGATAATAGAACGAAAAGGCAGAGAAGCTCTGCATTTTCCCCCAGACCTTCCATGTTCTGGATCTTTTTATTTGTCTACAACTGTAATCGTAAGCACAGCACTTTCTTTGAGCTCTGTAAGCTGTTCCTGATTATCGAAAAATGGGGGGGGGGGAGGTTTCACCTCCAAATTTATACCCTGTCAGTCAAAACTGTGAATGGCATGAAGACATCTCAAGTGCTGCTGGTATATGAAGTAAGGGCAATTTTGTGGAGGAGGAAACCTTTTACTTATGAAGCCTGATGTTATCTCCTGATTACCTGGAGAACTATACTATATTGCAGCAGTCCCAATTGGCATGAAACAAATGTTTTTAAGCTTATCAAGTAGTGACTGTAGCAACTATTATTAAAAAAAAAAAAAAAAAAAAAAACAGCCTTGGACATTTCACTCCTCAAACTTAGGTTATTCACACAGATAATGCTTTAATAAGGCGCCATTTACTCACATAATATCCATGCATTTTGTACTTTAATCAAAGAAATAATTCTTGAAATGGGACAAAAGTCTACTCAACTCTTATAGTTAAATAACCACAAGTAACTCTCAAATTATATGAGGCCCTTACATATTCTGCTCCTATCTAGTCCCATGTTTTAAAGAGGCCACCTAAAGAGTCAGGCATGATGGTATACAACTATAATCCCAGCTATTCAGGAGGGGTGGGTAAACAGTGTTAAGACACTGTCTCCAAATATAAAAAAGAAGACAACAATGGGAAGGGGAAACACCTGCAAATTTAGCAAGTAATTTGATCCCATTTTTCTTTTCCTGATACTAGGGATTAAACCAAGAGCTTTGTGCATGCTAAGCAAGGGCTCTACCACTGAACTACACCCCCAGCTCTTAATTTGTTTCTATTGTTTTTGTTGTTGTTGTCATTGTTTTTTTGGTACTGGGGATTGAACCCAGGAGCACTTAAACACTGAACTACATCCGGCCCTTTTTATTTTTTATTTTGAGACAGGGTCTCACTAAGTTGCTGAGGTTGGTCTTGAACTTGCAATCCTCCTGCCTCAGCCTCCCAAGTCGCTAAGATTACAGGCATGGGAGAGCATAGCAAGCAACTTGTCCCGACATGTGAGAGAGTTTCACCTTTTCCTTTAAATGGCAAGACAATAACTTTGCCCACTGATTTTTGAAGGGTTATAGCAACTTGTGTCTCCTTTTCTCCTACAATTGTTTGTTACATTTGACCTAATGAAAAAAAAGCTATTATTAATTCAAAGACTTTTGAGTTCTTAAGAGCTAGGGGGTATAGTTCAGTGATAGAGCGTTCTGAAGCCTGAGATCAATCACCAGCACCAAAATAGAGATCTTTGACTTATTAATAATACACTTAATATTTCATTTCTGTTTATTGAAAAACAATACACTTGACATTTCTTGTTACAGAAGTAAAACTAAGTATTTGTTAAGTTAGTCCTACAAGAGTAAAATCAATTTTTAGGGAAAAAACTGATCATCTATTTTTGATAAGGGAGATATCACAATTATAAGAACTCTACCAATTATTCCTTTGAGAGTTTGTCATCTAATTGGGGAAATGAAATACATACATGAAATGACAGGTTCTTAAGCAACATTTTTGTAAGTTCCAATAAGAATACAAATTGAGGATTATAAGGGCTAATTAAAATAATCAGAAACTGATAAGAAATTATGGAACAACCATTTAGTTTTCCATTTAATAACAAAGGTTTGCAATAGTCATCCAGATACAATATCGCTTAATCTGTAGCCATTACTTCATGTCCAGGATTTTCCAGTATAGATTTATAAGATGGATATGTAATTTATTGTATTTAATACTTAAGGAAAGTTATTTGGGTATTTAAATGTGCTACAACTTCTGTTAAGAATTTTATTAAAGCATTATCTTTACCTACAATTTGAAATAAATTTGGATTATCTACATGCCACTTCAGCTCACGTCTGACATTTTTATGTGCCAGAGAATGGAGTCAATAAACTAAAGTCTATTCAAGCAAAGAATATAGACTCACAAAAAGATTTCATCTATCCAAAAGGTGAAAGATGAACATACCTAATCAAAGATTCTTGCAAAACTGCTTCTAAAATACAGAAAATTTCATTAAGTCTCAAATAAAATTGTTTCTTACAGTAAATATAGCTCACTTGGAACGAAGGAAGACAAAGTCATCAATTAGTGATACAGAAAGGAGAGAAAGTTGGTAACTAAAAGGACTATAAAGGTGTATTATAAACATATTTCTAATATTTGGTCAAAAGACAATAATTACTTAAAAGTCTCAGAAAAGAATGATACACGATCATTTTTTCTGTCAATTAACATTAGGGAAATGGATGAACAAAAAGATAATCAGAACTTAAACTAGGAAAAAGTCTTCTTTAGCTGAGGGCAGAATATCCTAAGATTAAAATCTATCTACAGGCCATTTTCCTAATAGTATGGAACAAAACATATGATCATGAAAAAACTTATTTAATGAAAATGTAAAAGAAATCATATATATATATATATATATATATATATATATGAAATTTAAAGGAAAAAAGAGATACTACTCATCAATCCATCTAGGTATAATAATAAGCAGCAGGAATTTATCAGCGTTAAGACTCTACATACAGTCTATGGGTCAAGTGTCTAGTACTGGGAGTATGCCATGTTCACTTTTTCATGTATCACATCTAAAGTTTACATTGTAAATTTGGAAATAAGATGTTTTGAGTTCTTTTTTACTAAAAGGCAAATTTATAATCTCACATATCCCAAAATTTTAAATAAAGCAGAGAAAATTCTTATTCCCAGGAGAAAAGTTAATTAAGTTAATAAAAAATGTTTCCCACATGTTATAGTGTTGCAATACAGCAGCCACTAACAAGGTGATCTTACCATTAAGTTATCTGTTGAGTGATTTTCTTTGGAGCAGTTTCTTTCCCTTTGAATAACTACAGAAAAGCTTATAGTTTACACACAAAGAAATACTCAGAGTCTATATACTAACCTGGCCCAGTCCAGGCATACCTCCTCCAAGTCTAAGAAGTCTGTCCATATTTCTAGAAAACAGAAACAAAGGAAAACGTTTCTAAGCACAAAAGTGTTTGCTCAATTGCTATCTATATAATTCACCTTCAGTCACTCAGTATGTCAAAAATATTGGTGGTAATTACAACACAACATCAGACTTCCTGTTAATTAACACCACATATTAATTCAAGAAGCTGTCTTCCATGCTAATTAACAGACCTTATTTCACTGCTTTGGTTTTGGGTTATCCCCAGTTTTAAAGACAAGCAATCTTAGCATACTTTCAAAACTTTGCTATCATTAAGTTAATTATATTTTCTTATTGTTATCTAATAAAGTACCTGAATGAGGAAAAAGTGCCTGAAATGCTTATCATATGTATGATTGAATTTCCTTCAATTTGTCCAGAGTGTACAAATAAAAATCCTCACTTTTAAATTAAATTTTAACATCCTCATTAGTAAGTTCTGTGCTAATTAACTTACAGCTTGTCAGTTATCATCAAAACTACATGTGAAAGACATTGTGAGCAGATTATGGATCTCTGAATTAGCATCAAAGGCTTTTTTAAAATGAACTCATTATACTAAAAGAAATACTAAAGAGTAAACATTAAGTGCATTAAGATAGTGTTCTAGAACCTACATAGATATTTTCTTATTTCAAATGTTGTAGTAATATACATCTTCTTCACTGAAGAAATCCAGCTGCTGTTCTGAATTAGAATTTCAAAGTTAATTGATGAAGAGGATTAATTTTGAAATATCAATCTGACTTATTTTCAATGTTTAGAATATAAAAGATAAGCTTTCTCAAGTTTAGACTTGAGAAATTAACAGAAGAAATAAAGAAACTGCAAGAGTTATCCAACCTCAAATACACAAAAAGAAGTAATCAGATTATTATTTTTTTTTTTTCCTGGTTGTAGAGTCTTTTTGAATAATTATAAGAAAAATACCTTTGGAAGAAAACAATAATTTTACTGATAGCTGCACTGCTGAATCAAGATTTACCACTGATTTTTCATAGTTATTTAACAGCCTATGGTCTATCTGCATAAATTTGGCCTAAGTAATATTTTACTACAACAACTAATTTCCATCAATTATACATTTTCTTTTTTCAAATTATTTTTTAAAAGGCCTTAGAGCTGGGCACAGTGGTGCACACCTATAATCCAAGCAGTGAGGGAGGCTGAGACAGGAGGATTTTGAGTTCAAAGCCAGCCTCAGCAACTTAGCAAGGTCCCAAGCAACTCAGCAAGACCCTGTCTCTAAATTTAAAAAAATACAAAAAAGGGCTGGAGATGTGACTCAGAGGTTAAACAGCCTGGGTTCAATCCCTGGTATATATATTTTAAAAAGCCCTGGATTTAATTTTCAGGCCTGCAAATATGTGTGTGTGTGTGTGTGTGTGTATGTATTTAAAAACATAAAAGAAAGTAAAGCATTTTTCTACTTGAAAAGTGCTATAACGCCTTAAAATTCCTTTTCTTCCTAAGTGTTTGCTTTATAAAATGGTCTTACCATAAATTATATTTCAAATTAAGTGCTCAAGGATTAGTCATTTATCCATGTTGTTCTATTAGTTGGAACTACCATATAAACTAAAACTCATAATATACTTATGATCTTAATTTTCCACCTAATCATGTTTGTTGAACCAGTAACAATTTAATCTTGCTAATTTAACAATGATAATATTGCAAACTTTGCTCATAAATTCCACATATAGAAAGGTGCACAAATGGTAGAGCCCTGGACTCTACACAAAGTACACATACTCATGTAACTATCATCTAGCTAAAGAAACAGAACGTTATCTAAACTTCAGAAATGCTTCTCAAGCCCTCTTACATTCTCTATCACTCTGCAAAGGTAGGATTCCAACTTCAGCAGAAGATTAATTCAACTCAGATTAGGTCTCGTTTTTTTGTTTGTTTGTTTGTTTTGCTTTTTTAAATATTTTTCTTTAGTTGTAGATGAACATAAAACCTCTATTTTATTTGTTTATTTATATGTGGTGCCGAGGATAGAACCCAGGGCCTCACACATGCAAGGCAAGTGCCCTACCACTGACAAACAACCCCAGTCCCCAGTTCTCATTTTTAATTTCATATAACCGGAATCATATATACTTTTGTGTCTGGCTTGTTCCATTAAGCATGTTTTTGAGATTCAGAACAGATAAATTCATTTTTAAAAATGAAAAGTCAAGAACACCTGATAGTCCAGACAAAATTTCCTCTTTACAACTTTAATTTGTACCCCCCAATAACATTTACAAATAAAATCTCCATTAAATTCTCATTAAAATTCCTCAATTCTAATATAGCATTCAATTTATAGGACTTGTGTGTGTGTGTGTGTGTGTGTGTGTGTGTGTGTGTGTGTATAGTACTGTGGATTGAACCCAGGGCATTATCACATATGCTAGGCAAGCACTGAGCAACAGCTCCAGCCCTTTTATAAAATTTTACTTTGAGACAGGGTCTCACTAAGTTGCCCAGGTAGCCTATAACTTGGGATCCTCCTGCCTCAGGCTCCAGAGTAGCTAAGATTACAGGAATGTGCCACCACACTCAGCAATGTGTAGCACTTTTGAAAGCCTGAAGAAAAAAAAAATCTGTATATTTTAAAATATTCAAGACATTTTCTCTAGAATATATTTTAAACTATTTCAAGTTTATAAAAATTAAAGAAGCAATGGAAAGAAAAATATAATAAGCTTTAGAATAAATATATTCAATATAGGCCAAAGTTGATTCCCAGATGTGTTCAGTTTGTCTATTCCTCCTATGTTGTTTCTGATGACTTTACACAGACTCCAGATGCTGTGAATAGAAATGAGCCATGTGGGGAACAGAGGGAAAGAAAATCTGGCAGGTCAAATTGTGTTTTGAGAAAAATTAGATGTCTCAACAAACAAGAAAAAAATTTCAACAAATTAAAACATTTAAGAGAGGATGACCATATTTAATAAAAATACGAACATCTGGAAATGAAACATATTGATCAACATTCCAAATCATACTACTTTTTAAAATCTGATTATCTATCACATATTCATAATTTAATGTCCAGTAAAAACAACACATTTTCATAGTATTTATCATATCCTGCAATAGATAAAAGTAAAATACATTCTTAAACCTCACCTGTTCAGTAACTATAACTCTTAAGGTGTTAAATTATAATTTCTTGGGTTTGACAAATTTCTTCTTAATTCAAACTCTTGCTAATTCTGGCAGGTATAATTTTTCCCAAGTATTTCTTTTCTTTCTCTCCTAAAAAAATAAAACAAGATACAATTATCTTGAGAATTAAGGAGGATATTTTTATACCAAAATCTTTTTTTAAATATTTGTTTATTTGCTTTTAGTTGTACACAATGCGTTTATTTTTACGTGGTGCTGAGGATGGAACCTGGGCCGCGCATGTGCTAGGCAAGCGCTCTAGTGCTGAGCCACATCCCCAGCCCCATACCAAAATCTTTTAAAGAAGCAAAATTCCTAAAAATAAAATGGAAATAATCATCATTCTTGGAATTAATTCATTATTTAATCATTCACAACCATGCCCAAAAAGTTTAAAATAAAAAGAAAACGGAATAGAAAGAACTATATAAAATAAGGCAACAGTGAAACAAATTATAGCAACTGAATTATCCTTCAGTTCTGTTTGCCCAAAGCATTGATTCATCTTTTTTAAAAGATGTAAGACTAACGACACCATTTTTTAATTTTTTCACTTCCACTGAACACAGTTGAGAATTTAAAATTTTCATTTTCCACCCATAATAATGCAATGGGAAGAGAACTAACAGAGAAAAAGGTTCATAATTATTAAAGAAACACAAACTGAAGGCAAAGAAACAGGTTAAAAGCACTAGAGTTTCCACTAATGACAATAAAATGGATGATGTATGACAATTAACTGTGGTACTACTGACATTCCAGTACTTCTTTGTTGTTGAGAGCTGTCTTGCACAATTACGGGATGGTTGGTAGAATCCTTGGCTCTCTACACACTATATGACAGTAGTAACCACACAGTTGTGACAATCAAAAATATCTCCAAACAAGCAAGCATGAAGGCACAGGCTATAATCCCAGAGACTTGGAGGCTGAGGCAGGAGGACTGCAAATTTAAGGCCAGCCTGGACAACTTAGCAAAAACCTGTCTCAAAATGAAAATAGAAAGGTCTAGGAATATAGTTCAGCAGTAAAGTGCCGTGGATTCAATCCCAAATACCATCAAAAAGAAAAAAGTATCCAAATATTGCCAAATCATTCATTTGAGAACCAGTGATATAAACAAAAGCTTAAACTGCATGCATCTTAAGAGGGCAATATCTTAGATTAATTTTTTCAAACTTAAGAACCAAAAAGTGCTGGAAACAATTTGGGAGTTCCTTCAAAAGTTCAAACACAGAATTATCATATGACAGACCAGTTCCACTCCAAGGAATATATACCCCAAAGAACTGAAAAGAGATCCTTGAAACAAGTACAGGTATATGCATGTTTATAGCATTACTATTTGAAATAGCCAAAAGGTGGAAACAGGGCTGAGGATATAACTCAGAAGTACAGCACTTGCCTAGCATGCTCAAGACCTTTGGTTAGGTTCCTAACACAGAAGGGGAAAAAAAGATGTTTACAATCCAAATGTGCACCAAAGGAGGAATGGAAAGCAAATTCTACCATATACATACAATAAAATACATGGAATATTATTCTGCCATAAAAAGGAATGAAGTACCAATCAATACATGTTACAACTTGGTGGAACTTCAACATTCTGCTATATGTAAAGAGCCAGGCATAAAAGGTCACTTATCATGTGATCCCACTTATATAAAATATTCAATAAATCCAGAGACAAAATACAGAATGGTGGTTGCTAGAGGCTGGGAAAAAAGAAGAAATCAGAGAAACTACTTAATGGATACAGAATTTTGCCAGGAACGACAGAAATGTTCTGAAACTAAATTGAGGTTGTAATTGTACAACATGGTGAAGGAACTAAATGATACTGAACTACACACTTTAAAATAGTTAACCTTATGTGAATTTCCCCTCAAAAATAGATTTCTAAGACCAAAACAGAAAAAAATGATAGTCTTATCTCGTCAGTCATTCAACAAGGAGTTCACCACATACTATTTTGTAATAAGCCCCTGTTTTGCTAAAAAGATAGATAATGTATTCTTTGATCTTTTATGATGCGGACAGTTCACACAGACAAATGCTAAAGTGTACACAAAGGTGAATAAGAAGAAATAATGTAGAAATGAAAAAAGTCACTGAACTAATTCTAACTGGTGTTTATAAATCTAAAAATAAAAATGTTGCAATTATAGAGCAAAGATGATGGCTATTCTCTACTGAACAAAATGATGAGCTGTCAATGTTTTCAAAAGTACTGTAACTGGGAAAATAAAAAAGCTCTGGAGATGGATGGTAGTGATGATTGTGGTTATGGATGGTGGCAATTCAACAATGCAAACATACTTAATGTCACCAAACTGTACACCAAAAATGATTAACATGATAAATTTTATGTGATGTATATTTCATACCCCACACCCTACCACACACACAAAGTGTAACAAGTATAAGAAGAAAAACCAGAATTAATAAGCTAAGGGCTATCAGAGATATATATGAACTTCTGTTTTTTTGGTAGTGCTAGGAATTACACCCAGGGCGTACACATGCTAGGCAATCACACTAGCACTGAACAATTACTCTAAACACTAGAGATGTATTTGAAATACAGAACTGATCTTTACCAGACAGGCAATTTCCAAGTTTTATACATAATGACTGATGAGCAGTTAATTACATTCAAAGAATGTTGCATTTGGATGTACATATATCTTCAAAATCAGGAAAATAGCCGGGTGGTGGCACACACCTGTAATCCCAGTGGCTCGGGAGGCTGAGACAGGAGGATCCCAAGTTCAAAGCCAATCTCAGCAATGGCAAGGCACTCAGCAACTCAGTGAGACCCTGTCTCTAAATAAAATACAAAATAGGGCTGGGGATGTGGCTTAGTGGTTGAGTGCCCCCCGAGTTCAATCCCCAGTACGCAAAAGAAAAAGAAAAAAATCAGGAAAATACAGAATAAACATTTGTATTTGCTGTAACTTTATTAACATTTCTAATATAATTGTTTTTCACTATCCCCTTATCTTCCTTTCTGCATTTGTAAGATGACCTAAAGATTCAAAACTAAACAAGGTCCACTGAACCCAAATGGGAAATGGTGATGACTATTTTCCCTGGAGCTATGACTCTGCAATTAAGAATGCCAGGATTCAAATACTGGCTCTAATACTTATTAGCTCTGTTAATCTTTTTCAGCCTCAGTTCTCTCATCTACAAAAGGGAAATAAATACAGCATCTCATAGAGCTGTTTAGAAGATTGAAGACGACAATGGACATAGAAAAATATTTAACAAAATCTCTGGGGAAAAAAAAAAGAAGTAAACAGTGAATGTTAGTTTGCTATCATTAGTACCACCAGTATGCAATAAGCATAGGTACCAGTACAGACCCTTCTTCCTCACATAGTTTGCCACCTAATGGGTTTCAAAACACCAGGCATGTTTCATAGTGCTAAATTAATCATACTGGAAACAACAACTTGCATTTTGCAAAGACATTCACAAAATGTTACACCATAACCTAAAGCAGAAAATTTTTAATTCTTATAAATAAAAACAATACAAAAGTATAGATTTTTTACACCTATCAAAAGCTGAGGACTTAGGCTGGGGATACAGCTCAGTAATAGAGTGCCTGGGGTGCAAGAGACTTAGGATTTGATCCCCAGCACCACCAAAAAAAAAAAAAAGAAAGATTCAAAAGATCACTCATGATAAGATGAACTTTATTTAAAATATTAAGACGATAGGAATAAAGCATTTATATCTAATATAACATCATACATACAGTTATGTTTAGAATCATAATTGGCAAAAATAAGTACTACTACTTTCAAATGTTGATGACTCCTCACTTTTTCTTAATCTCTCAAGTTAATATCTAATTAGAACTTAATATTGTTAGAACATGTTCACACTAGATTTAAAATAAATCATTTAAATATTTATAGATAATTTATGAAACTGTGGATAACTCTAAAAAACAGATCCTTCAAATTACATTAATTTGGATTTTTCAACTTCTCAAACTTTTTACCAGGGATACTAGTATCTCAAAAATGTATAATACAAAATGATGGCCCTTACCTATTCAGGCTTATCACTGTTTCCTAGTTCACTGTTCATTTTTCCTTCCCCAATGCATTCTGCAGTTGAATACTATTACTTCTCTTGTCTAATGCTAAATCCTCTTCAAACTACCCCATATTTGTGATCTCACTGTATTTTTTTTAAATATTTTTAATTGTAGATGGACACACAATACCTTTATTTATTTTTATGTGGTGCTGAGGATTGAACCCAGTGCCCCACACATGTGAGGCAAATGCTCTGCCACTGAGCTACAGCCCCAGCCCCTCACTGTATTTCTAATTCCTCTGTTCTGATTTCTAAAAAGTAATTACAATTTTTTTCTCACTCTCGACTTTTTCAATAGAAAAAATAGAGTTGACATTAAACTTAATTATATAAATAGGATTTGGAAAGCAAGATTATTCCCCAGTTTAGAAGAATGAGGATAGAATTAAAATATCCAAGTGTCTAATTACAGTATTCAAGTAAAACATTAATTGAGTACTAGCTTGTACACCCAAGAAATTTAGTGGCTTGTGTTGAAAGAATGTTTCATTGATAATCACTTACATTATAAAAATATTTAAAGTTAAGAGAGCAGTGTAGAGTAACAAAGGCTCTGGAAACACTCAACCTATATAGTTGAATCCAGGCTTCACCACCTACTCACTGTCTTACTGGGATCAAGTTACCTTTCTCTAGAATCTAGATCTCACCTAGAAAACACCTTGCAAGTTCACCATCAGGATAAATCCAAAGTTACCTAATATACTGCCTGGAACATTCCTAGGCACCCAATAAATGTTGCTGTTATTACTGTTATCTTTATTATCTTAAAACTGGAAGAGATTATTCAATCCAACTCACTTGTTTTACAAATGAGGACACCAACATAACACAAAGCAGCATACAAAATGTCAAATGAGCCTAGCGCAGTGGTGCAGGCCTGTAATCCCAGTGGCTAGGGAGGCTGAGGCAGGAAAAGCCACCCTCAGCAATTTAGGAAGGCCCTAAGAAACTCAGTGAGACCCTGTCTCTACATAAAATACAAAAAAGGGCTAGGGGTGTGGCTTGGAAGTTAGGCGTCCCTGGGTTCAATTCCTGGTTGAAAGAAAAAATTAAAATGTCAAATGAGTACAACAAAGGTATATGAGAAGTTCATGAATAAGAATTCACGTGAGTATTCAGGTAAGGCTTTCACAGGTGAACAAGGACTTATGAAAAGAACATTCTTATAAAATTAAAAACCAGAAAAGCACAATTGCTTCTTGTACGGATTTTCAGACAAGTTGTTCTGAACAGATATTAAGCAAGTATAAAAATGGGATGGACCCCTGTCAGAAGTTCATCGAAAATCCAGTTTTTCAATTAAAATGGCAACATCCTTGGAGGGAAAAGAAAACTTAAAACTTTCTTCTCTTGCCAAGATTTAATTTTGTTCTGGGACAAATTCAAGACAATAGTTAGGCTTTCCACTAAATACCACTTCACTAAACATAACTGTAGTTAATTCTAGGTCACTATATATGTTAATCTCTATAAATGCACAATAACCTGTGCGCCTTGTCTAAAACATGTAACATAAACTTTTAATGAACCATCTGGTAGCCTTACATCAAGGACCACCACAATGTTAATTATCTCCCCCTGAAACTGTGATCAGTTTTTTATTTCAACATTATCAGCATCACTAAAAACATACTTTTGTAAGCAATAAAAACAAAAATCATTTTCACACTAAAACCATAATTTTTTAGCTAATTTTTAATACCTCTCCTATCTTTAGCATGAAGTTTCTCATTAACGTTTGATTATTTTAATTTCTAGAATTTTTCCATCAATCACTGGATTTGTATTTAGACTCTTTCGAAAATTTTACTTTATTCTTTTGACTGACACTGAGCTGAATTTCCAAGAAAACTAAGTTCCTATAAGTAACACACAGCTGATTACCGAAAACAGTAAATGTAATCAATTCACCAACAGCCATGCAATAAGGGCGACATTAAAAATAGGTTACAGGCATAAGAGGAATAACTTTATTTTGAAGATATTATGTCTCCGAGGGTTTCTGGGTTTTGTAGGGAATTTAAAACCTAACATGCAAAGGGAAAGGGTCAAAGTCTATAGAAGGGACAAGTGATAAAGCAAAGTTTTATCCTCTCTCCCTTGCTCCCCCTGATTGCTTTTAAATTTTTCAAAAACAGGAGCAACTATCGATACAGCATAAAGAGGACATAACAAGGTTGTATCTTTACAGGGAGAAGAGGCTGAAAGCTATGCTGAATTCGGTAAAGCAGAAACGGTTGAAGGAAGATGACTAAATCCAGACCCGACCCTGCCAGAGACTCTGAGAGGCTGGCGAAGAGTACGAAGGAGCCCAAGATCCTCCCTCAGGCCCTGGCCTCTGGAGGCAACTTGGCTGGGCAACGTGACTCAGGAAAGCGCGGGGCTGGCGGCGGCCTAGAGCGGCTGCCTCCCCGGACGTGCCGGGCCTCACTTCTCGGCCTCACCTGAAGGCGCGTGGTGTAGGAAGTCGCGGTCCGGACCCTTGTCTAGCCTCTGCGGTGACGCGGCGGCAGCAGCAGTTCAGATTCGGCCCGGCTCTGGCTCCGCGAACCGGCGATGAATCAGCCCGATTCCATTCAAAAGAGTCGCCCGGGCCCCTGCCGTGAAGCACTTCCGGGTTCACTCCTCTACTTCGGCTTCCGTTCCCCCGACGGCCAATTGGAGCCGGCGCGGGAGTCGGTCGGGTGTCCCGGGAGGAGCGCACCGTGCAGGCGGCTCGGGCCGCCCCGCGTCTCTTTCGGGGGGGGGGGGGGGCGGGGTGGGATTTGGCTGCTTTGGCACCACGTATATCCTTTTTCTCTACGCCGCGTTCCGGTGCTGTGGCTGGGATCTGGGAAGTGTCGCGTGCAGCCTGTCTTGGAAATGGAGCTGTTAGCATTCGGAGTCCAGAACTCCTTTCGTTTTGGTTCACCGCCCTCAAAAACGGAGAGCTTCACTTGGACTACACTTAACTTGGTGACCAGAGAAGGGGAAAGGGGAAATGGGTGATGTGATTAGAAGGAACCGGTCATCCTCTTCCCCGTAGTACAATTTACTCACTCTCCCCGCCCGCTCGCCTCTTCGAGCTGGTCTAGCTAAATTGCGCAAGCTGGCCTCGAACTTGGGATCCTCCTGCCTTATTTTTCAGACACTCTAGGCCTGGATATAGACGCCGTGTTTACCAGTTACCACTGTTTTTCTCAAATATGTTCCAGATAACAAACAAGCATGTTTAAAGCATTCCTAAATCAAGAATGGTGATTATGGGCTGGGGTTGTGGCTCAGTGGTAGAGCGCTAGAGCGCTCGCCTAGCACGTGCGCGGCCCGGGTTCTATCCTCAGCACCACGTACAAATAAACACATTGTGTACAACTAAAGCAAATAAATAAATATTAAAAAAAAAAAAAAGAATAGTGATTAATCTAATGGGTAGAA
Organism: Tamias sibiricus; assembly: GCA_025594165.1. NCBI lineage: Eukaryota > Metazoa > Chordata > Mammalia > Rodentia > Sciuridae > Tamias > Tamias sibiricus. Next base: position 131,265,515 of record CM046660.1, read on the forward strand.
GGCCAGGAGAAAAGACAGAGAGTCTAGATAAAAAGCTATTGGGTTATTTTTTGTTTTTGTTTGTTTGTTTTTTGGTACTAGGGATTGAACTCAAGGGCGCTGGACCACTGAGGCACATCCCCAGCCCTATTTTGTATTTTATTTAAAGACAGGGTCTCACTGAGTTGCTTAGCGCCTTGCTTTTGCTGAGGCTGGCTTTGAACTCACCATCTCCTGTCTCAGCCTCCGGAGCCTCTGGGTGGGATTACAGGCGTGTAACACCGAGCCGGCCAAAGCTGTGTTTTGAAGCACACAATTACATGGAATTTCTCCTCTAAGACACTCTACTCATTAATAATGTTTATATTTGGATCCATATCTTTATGATTTCCCCCAAAACCTGTGTACTGGTTACTTTTGTGTGTTTAGAGGGGGATGGTTAACAGGGGTTGAACCCACAGCTCTACCACTCAGATACATCCCCAGCCCTGTTTATTTTTTATTTTGAGACAGGGTCTTGCTAAATTGCTAAGGCTGGCCTTGAGCTTCCATCAGCCTCCCCAGTCACTGGGATTATAGGTGTGGGTCATAGTACCCAGCTACCACTTCAGTCTTAACTCAGACTTTCTTCCTCTTTTTTTTAGATTACTACTGTATTGATCTCCCTGTTCTCTCCACCTCTATTCTGCCCCCATTTAATCATTTTGCACCTCATTGACAAAGTTTTTTCTGCTATACATATATAGTAATACCTCTTTTTAAAAAATTCCACTGTACCTCTCTGTAACATTCAATTTAAAGTTTAAAAACCCTCAACTTTATTTAGACATGCTTTGCTCCAGCCATAATAAAGTATTTAGCTGTAAAATAAGATTTCATACAAGTTTTGAAAAAATGACACATTTCCTGGAAACCTAGAAGGCAGATACTTTTTAGATGCATGTTTAGGGTATGCACATGACTAGGGCTATCTGAATACTCAAAGACCTGGGAGGTCTCTAGCTTCTTGTGGCTCTTCAAGCAAGAAATGAAAGCTCAGACTCCAAATTGCAAACTTCTTGGCTGACTTTTGAAAATATGCCCTCAACATACATAGTAAGCCCCTAAATAAAAACTAGGAGACCTATTGATTTGAAATTATTTAGGAAAACCTCTGTCTAGGGCTCGGGATATAGTTAAGTTGGTAGAGTGCTTGCCTCATATGCACAAGGCCCTGGGTTCAATCGCCAGCACCATACCAAAAAAAAAACCTCTGTCCAGTCACTAACTGAACACTAAACTAACTGTGCAAAGTATTTAGTAGTCACACATAATAAAGAATACAAACTTCAAAGACATGAGTTCAAAAAAGTCACAACCAACTACTGTAACAAGCACAAATCACAGCAAACCCTGGGGAGGGGTTAGAATCAGATTTCCAGAGTTATCACATTATATTATTTAAAATATCCAATTTTCAAATTAAATAAAAGTATGGTACCAAGAAAAAAATCAATGATAAAATTATCCCTGAGAAAGCCTACATGTTGGATTTATTTGATTAAGTCTAAATCTTAAAGGGGTGTGGCTGAGGGGTAAAATTCCTTCCTAGCATATGTGAGGCCCTGGGTTCAATTCTCACTACCATGAGAGAGAGAAAAAAAGTGACTTTAAATCAGATATTTCAAATATGTTCACAAACCTAATAGAGACCTTGTCTAAAGAAAGTATGAGAAAGATGTTTTACCAATAGTAATAATGAGAAATTACTTTTAAAAAACCTGAACAATTCTGCAGTTGAAAAATACAATAGCTATGGTGAAATCCTAAAGAATTAGCAAATTTCAGTACAGGTTGGTTGATATTTTCTAATTGAGGAACAAGCACAATGAGAAGCTCAGAAGGAAAAGAAAAAGAGAATGGGGCAGACAAATCTTGAAAGAATAATGGCCCCAAAACTTCCTTTTTTAATTTTTACTTTTTAGAATGGATCTCACTACATTGTTCAGGCTAGCCTCAAACTTGAGATCCTCTTACCTTAGCATCCCAACTATGTACCACCACATGGGGCCAAAACTCCCTAAATTTGATGAAAACCATTAATCTGCAATTCCAAGAAGCCCAATAAATGCCAGGTAGGATAAACAATAAAGATATCCATGCTTAGACACATTATAATCAACCTGTTAAAAATTGAAAGTTAAAAAAAAGCAAAGAGAATCTTGAAAGTGGTATAAGAGAATCTACTTATCATGTAATCCTCAATAAGATTTGAAGCAGAAGCTGTGAAAGTTAGAAGACAACGGAATGACTCGATAAAAATGCTGGGGGAAAAAAAACCATCAAACAAGAATTCTAGCCAGGCACGGTGGTGCATGTCTGTAATCCCAGCAGCTCAGGGAGGATGAGACAGGAGAATTGTGAATTCAAAGCTAGCCTCAGCCACAGGGAGGTGCTAGGCAACTCAGTGATGCAGGAGCCCTGTTTGGGGAGATAGCTAAGATTGCGGTTGACTACGGGCCATGGACATTTTGGGGCATTGCCGCCTTCCGTAGTCTCACGGGACTTGGCCTGGGATCTCGTGGGACTTGGCCCGGGATCTCGTGGGACCCTGTCTCTAAATAAAAATGGGGCTGAGGATGTGGCTCAGTGGTTGAGTACCCACAAGTTCAATTCCAGGTACCAAAAAAAAAAAAAAAAAGAAAGAAAGAAAAAAAAAAAAAAGAAATCTAACTCCAGCAATATTTTACTTCAAAAATGAAGAAGATAATTCCCAAAATATTTGAATAAACAAAAAGAGAATTTGTCACAAGGAAACCTTCCCTACAAGAAATACTACAGGGAGTCCATTAGGCCAAAATGAAAAGACTCTAGACAATAATTGAAATCTACATGAAAGAATAAAGAACATCTTAACCCTATCAGTAAGTGGGCAAAGGAACTGAACAGGCACTTCACAGAAGAAGAAATACAGTCAGTCAACAAAAATAAGATAAAATGTTCAACATCTCTCACAATTAAATGTAAGTTAAAATTACACTGAGATTTCATCTCACTCCAGTCAGAATGCCAATTATCAAAAATATAAGTAACAATAAGTGTTGGCAAGGATGTGGGGGGAAAGGTACACTCATACATTTCTGGTGGGAATGCAAATTGGGGCAACCAGGGGCTGGGGCTATGGCTCAGCAGTAGAGTGCTCATCTCACATGTGTGAGGCCCTGGGTTCGATCCTCAGCACCACATAAATAAAATAAAGGTATTGTGTCAACCTACAACAACAACAAGATAAAAATAAAAATATCAAATTGGAGCCGGCCACAGTGGCGCCTGCCTGTAATCCCAGCACTTGGGAGGCTGAGGCAGGAGGATCATGAGTTCAAAGCCAGCATCAGCAATGGCAAGGCACTTAGCAACTTAGTGAGACCCTGTCTCTAAATAAAATACAAAAAAAGGGCTGGGGATGTGGCCCAGTGGTCGAGTGTCCCTGAGTTCAATCCTGGTACCAAAATAAACAAAAACAAATTAGGGCAACCACTCTGGAAAGCAGTATGGAAATTCCTCAGAAAACTTGGAATGGAACCACAACTTGACCCAGTTATCGCACTCCTTGGTATATACCCAAAGGACTTAAAATCAGCATACTAGAGTGACACAGCCACATCAATGTTTATAGCCGCTCAATTCAGAGTAGCTAAGCTATGGAACCAATCTAGATGCCCTTCAACAGATGGATGGATAAAGAAAATGTGTTATATATGCACAATAGACTATTATTCATCCATAAAGAAGAATGAAATTATGGCATTTGCAGGTAAATGAATGGAACTGGAGACTCTCATGCTAAGTGAAATAAGCCAATACCAAAACATCAAAGGCCAAATGTTTTATATGATAAGCAGATGCTAACACACAATGGGGGAGGAAGAAGAGTAGAAGTTCACTAGGTTAGACAGAGGAGAGTGAAGGGAAGAGCTAAGGATGGAAATAGGAAAGATAGTAGAATGAATTTTTCTATGTTCATATATAAATACACAATCAGTGTAACTCCACATCATGTACAACCATAAGAGTGGGAAATTATACTCCCTGTGTGTATAATATGTCAAAATATACTCATGTATATCTAAAAAGAACAAATAAAAAATACTCTATACTGTCATGCATATCTAAAAAGAACAAATTAAAAAAATAAAAAGAATAAAGAACATCTATAAAGGTAACTACATAAGTAAATATAAAAGAATATAAATATTTTTATTTTAAATAATGATTTTCCTATTTGATTTAAAATACAACCACATAAAACAACAATTATAAATCTTTCTTGCCAGGCCTATTGGTATATACCTATAATCCCAACAATTTGGAAGACTGAGGCAGGAGGATTGCAAGTTTGAGGCTAGCCTCAGCAACTTAGTGAGGCCCTGTCTCAAAATTTAAAAATACAATGGACTGAGGATGTAACTCAATGGTAAAGTGTCCCTCGGCTTAATCCCCAGTAAACCCGCCTCCCCCAAAAAATTGTTTGACAGGAATATTGTGTGTAAAGATATAATTTTTAAGACAATAACAAAGAGAAGAGGAAGGAAGAATAAGGAAGAGAAAGGAAATTAAGTTATATAGTAGCAAAGTTTTATATAGTACTGAAATTAAGTTGTATTTAAAAGAAAATATTTATTTGTTTCCTAGTTGTACACAATGCCTTTATTTTTACATGGCGCTGAGGATCAAACTGGGCCCACACATGTGCTAGGTGAGCAACTGGGCCTGCACATATGCTAGGCAAGCGCTCTACCACTGAGCCACAACCCCAGCCCCTAAATTGTATTAATCTAAACTAGATTGTTACAACTTTTTTGTTAAAATACCCAAACAACCACAGAGAAAATATTTTTTTTTAAAGATGGGGAAAACGACAAAGGAATTTAAATGATCCACTAGAAAACTGGTACTTAAAACAAAAGTCAGTACTAATGAAGGAATGTATATGACATAAAGAAAACAAAGGCCGGGTGCAGTGGTGCATGCCTGTAATCCCAGTGGCTTTGGAGGCTGAGACAGGAAGATCAAAGGTTCAAAGCCACTCTCAGCAAAAGCGAGGTGCTAAGCAACTCAGTGAGACCCTGTCTCTAAATAAAATACAAAATAGGGCTGGGGATGTGGCCCAGTGGTCGAGTGCCCCTGAGTTCAATCTCCAGTATCCACACCCCCCTCAAAAAAAAAAGAAAGAAAGAAAGGAAGGAAGAAAGAAAGAAAGAAATAAAAGAAAAGAAGAAAGGAAGGAAAGAAAACAAAGACTTGCCCTTGGAATGAAGTCCAAACTTTTTACCTTCTTACCACAACTGCCATGCCTTTTGGGACCTGCCCCTCCCTGCTATGTCTTTCCCTCATTTCCAGCCACCATTCTTCCTTGTTCTTTCTACTTCCATGATACTCGACTAAGTATATTCCTTTCCTTCTGCCTAGGGCACTCTGACACCCACTTTCCCTTTTCCTACTAATCTTTCACTTAGCTAAGTCCTGTTTTCTTCAAGTCTCCAAAAAGTTCACCAGGCCTGCTTCTCATACCCTCTCCAAGCTCTCTGTGGTATTTGCTTTTGTAAAATTCATCATATTTGTACTGGGATGCCCTATGAAAACAAGTTCATTATTGTCTAGTTCACTGCCATCTTATTAGCAGTACCTGACCCAAGTGTGTGTGTGTGTTGGGGGGGGGGGGGTCTCAGTATATATTTGTTTGTTAAATTTGTTGAATAAATCATAAGAGATGTTAAAGGACTTTCTCTTTAAAGTCTGCTGCCTTTCAGGTCATAAACATGTATTAAAATATTTACTGGAAATTGGAAAGAAGGAAGAAAAAAATAGCAAATTGGCAAATAAAAATGTCCTACCTTATCCATGACTATATTAAATGTAAATAGAGGACTGGGGTTGTAGCTTAGTGGTAGAGCACTTGCCTAGCACATGTGAGGCACTGGGTTCAATCCTCAGCACCACATACAAATAAGTGAAATAAAGGTCCATTGACAACTTAAAAATATTTAAAAAAAAAAAAAAAAAAGAAATGTAAATGGGATAAACATTCTAATTATAAGGCATAAATTAGCAGAATGGAAATTAAAAATGGTATATTAGAAAATATGTATTTAATGTAACAAAAACTGGGCTGAGGATGTGGCTCAGTGGTAGAGCATCCACCTAGCATGCACAAGGCCTTGGGTTTAATGCCCAGCACCACATATGCACAAAATATATCAAAATAATAATAATGTTAATATAACAAAACCAACAGGAATAAAGAATAGAGGAACATAAGACTGTAGCATAAAGAAGACAATGGCGAAATGGCAAATGTAATCACATTAAATATAAATGAGATAAGCACTCCCATTGTAAGGCAGAGACAGGCAGAATGGACTAGTAAAAAAAAAAAAGATCCAACTATATTCTGTCCACAAGAGACAAAAATGTAGACTCAAAGACACAAATAGTTTGAAATTAAAAGGATAAAAAAAACGAGGGCTGGGGTTGTGGCTCAGCGGTAGAGCACTCGCCTAGCACGTTGCACAGCCCGAGTTCGATCCACAGCACCACATAGAAATAAACGCATTGTATACAACTAAAAGCAAATAAATAAATATTTTTAAAAAGGATAAAAAATATACACATCCGGAAAACAGTAAAGTGGCACAACCACTTTAGAAATTGTTCTAGGATTTTTTAAAATAAACTTTAAAATATTTGACCTGGCAACTCCATTTGAAATATTTACCAAAAATGAAAACATATTTCTATACCAATAATTGAATGTGGTAGTTTATAGTAACTTTATTAATAAAAGCCCCAAACTGAAGGATGGATAAAGTGTTGTATATCTTTAATATGCAATCCTACTCAGCAATAAGAAGGAAACTTGTTATACATGCAACAACATGGATGAATTAAAAAATATATGCTGAGAAAACAAAGTGAGATACAAGAAAGAGTACATCCTATAAAATACCACTTCAATGAAACTCTAAACAAATATATGTAACAACAGTGTCTCAGATGTTGTCTTAGTGGTTCACAGTGGAGTTATCCGGGAGAATTGACAGCACAGGGGCATTGTTACTGGAGTGACCACAAATTTGGGAGACACAGGTTGGTAGAAGGAATCAGTTTTATTCAAAGCTGTGAGGAAGATAGGACTTTTTGCCTCAAATATCTTAATGAGGAGCTCAAGGTTAAAAGGGCTTTTACTGGAGAAAAAGGATGTATAGTAAGATAGGGCCTTCCTCTCTAGAATAACTTGTTTCCTTTCCTTTAACTTGAAAACATCACAAAGGATGTTAGCCACCTGTGCTAACATCACCTGCATTTTTTCTTTTCGGAGGGTCACTTTACTTTCTGCAAGTTAATTCATAGGCTTTGCATTAGTTGATGACATGAAAGATACTATTTACCATAGAACTTTCAGGATGAGGAGGTGCATGCCTTTATTCCAGCCACTCAGAAGACTGAGGCAGGAGGATCTCCAAGAGATCAGCCTGGGCAATTTAGTGAGACCTTGTCTCATAATAAAATTTTAAAAGGGCTAAGGATATGGAGTACTTACCTACCATGCATGTGGCCTTGTGCTCAATCCCCAGTACTGCAAAAAAGAAAAAGAGAACTAAGGGAAGGGGGGGGGAGCATTATGGAGCCCTCTGTGTAGAATTTAGAATATGGAGCAAAAGGGATGGGTCATTAAAAGATTAGATATAGGAGATGAAAGTAATTGTGCTAAGCTTCCAGGAGCTTCTCTGCAACATGTGAGAGACACCCATCCTCCCACTAGGAATCAAACATGGAGCTCTTCTCATTCTAGGCAAGCACTCAACACATCACTAGCCATTTTGAATTTTGAGACAGGATCTTGCTAAAAATTGTTGAGGCTGGCCTCCAATTTGTAATCCACCTGGCATGAGAGAAATTTGTGAGTTGTTATAAATATCTTTGTATGTATTAATAGCTATTGCTTTACAGTATCTTTGTTGTAGTAATGGTTTGTCAAAATTCATCAAACTGCCTGCTAAAAATGGTTGCCTTTTATTGTAATTTGTACCTCTATAAAGTTGATTAAAAAGAAGAAAAACTCCTCAAATTTATTATTTCCCCCCTTTCCTTCAGCCATACTTTAGCTGTTAAGTCATGCTTTTTGTGCCTTAATCTTCAAATCTCTCCCCTGTTCTTCCTCTCATCTCCAATCCCCACACTGTACTTGTCATTTGGGGGCTAGGGGTCAGTCAATGACACTTGTTACCTTCTAGGGGTCTTGGATTTGTTGTCTCCATTCAGCAACAAATTGAAAAATAGGGCAGAGAAATAGTGGTTATCAGAGATTTATTGCAAGTGAAAGCAACAGACTTCTCCAAAGAGAAGGAACCCCAGAGCCTGGAATCCATTAGACAAGTTTTAGGTTTTTCTTTTGATGGTCTCTGGAATTCTGCCTTATCTTCTCTCCTTTCCACATTCCCCTCTCTATTGTTCATTGGTATCCTCCATGTTCATGCATCTATTTTAGTTTATAGATCAGATCCCCAACTTAAGTGTGTAAGTATGGAAGTGTCTATCACATTGAGTCCCCCACTTGTGTAAATGAGCACTTTCATAAGCCAGGAAGTTGACCTCATTGGAGGACCTTCATGCTCCTTTGGTCTGGACCTGCCCCTGACTTCCTCACTTGTCATCTTGTCCTGGTTTCCTATACTGTACTATATCTCCCTCACACTCATGTAATCCTACTCTATAATCCCATTCTATTATCTTTGATTTACTTATCTGCCTTCTCATCTACACTTTAAACTTCTTAAAAGCCAAGAGCATGGGTTGGTCATAATGGATGCTAAAAATTAATGTTGAATATTGGAGATATTTTTGAGTTTTGCTTACAAAGTATTTTGCTCACAAAGAATACTTAAAAAGATGAAGAATATTTTACTGCCAGATACAGCTCCTCTTGAAATAATCAGTTCTTTTAAAACAAACAACAAAATGTAGGAATTTTATATGGCTATGTATTTGACATGAATATTACTGATAATGCTTAAAGCATTCATTGTTTCCTTAGTTACAAAGTATTTTTAAGAGAACTATTGTATAAAGAATTGTGAAATATTTAATATATTTACTAAAATCACAAATTGCCAAAAGGTCACATTACTAAATGTGTCATGTACACTGTGCTTGAGAGAAACTTGCCTGCTCATTTGTTATTTTCTGAATCTGGCAGGTTTATTAAATGAATGAATGAATCTGGCTAGTAGCATTAGAACTACATATGTGTTCAAAACCTTAAAATGCATCAATTTTATTACCAAAATGTCTTCCTATTATAAAGAGTTCTAAGTTCTAACTCCTTTCACATACAAAGTATGACTATATGTCTAATAAGTTATAAAGTACATTTTTAGTTAACCCAGGTTTATAATTGTGAATATCAAAAAAGGACAATTGCCATTTGAAATTTTAAGAAATGTTTGTAAAGAATTTGAGAAACACATTGTTTTCTGTTCAAAATTTAAAATTGGTTATAATTGTTAAACCTAATTATAGTTTTTGAGTTATGCAGCTTTTGAGTATTATAAATAAATATAGATCCAGCACAAGAGAAAGAAAAAATAGGAAAATATTTACATTTTAAAGTACAGTGAATTAATTTAATGTATAAAGCCAATAGAATAATGGTTACTTCTGCCAGATGGTATTTTACATTTTGATAAAAAGATATAGTCTTAATCATATATGTCAAGGAAAAGCGACCATATGTTGTTAAACACTTCCAATTTGTCATTTAATTTAAAAGGCACTACTGATTTTGCCACAATTTTTTTTTTTTTTTTTTTGGTGATGTGATATAAGTATCCTTGATGTCAATAAAATTTCAAGTAATTTCCTTAGTTCTTTTAAACTATTTTAGCAAATAATTCAATGAAGAATTGCCTTAGCATCTGCAAAGAAAAGACTCCATAAAGAGGAGTATACATTCAAGCATATATTCAAGTTACGACTGGGTAAAAACATCCCTCTGTTTTCAAGGATGCTGTAGAACTTAATTTACTGTATTGTAGTAAACGAAATATAGAGAGTAACAAATGATTACATTTTTATTTGCCTTAAATTCAGAAACCCAGTATAGTTTTAAGATTGAGAGAGAGAGATATTATTTATATTACAAAAATACTTTTCACTTAACAAAAAGGTTTTTAATGAAAGAAATCTTACAGAAGACTTAGAAAATCTTGTTCAATCTATAATGAAAAATGAAACTGATATTAGATAATTATTAAAACAAAGGTTATATGTACCTTTGTTTCCTCCACTTTTTTGAAAAGGAAATTTGATAAGCACTCTTACTCTGCACTTCTCTACTCATTTCTTTTCTCATTCTACAGGGCTCCATGGATGATTTCTTTGTGGCAGGATTAGAGTCTGAATTACCATCTACATGATGAAGGCTTGCACATTTCTATTTTCTGTGCATATCTCTTCTCCAGGCCTTTTCAATTTTGTAGTCCCGTGTCATTTTTTATCCATTCTCCAGTTGATGGACATTTGGGTTCGCTCCAAGTTTTTCCTATTACAAACAATATTTCTATGAATAGTCTAGGTGTCCCCTGATGTATCCGAGATTTTCAAGCATATATGCCTAAAAGCAAAATTGCTGCATTTTTAAAAAAATATTTATTTATTTGCTTTTGTTGTACCCAATACAATGCATTTATGTTTACGTGGTGCTGAGGATCGAACCCGGGCCGCGCACGTGCTAGGCGAGCGCTCTACCGCTGAGCCACAACCCCAGCCCGCTGCATTTTAATACATGTCAATTTTACTAGATAATAACAAATTGACTCCAATATACTGTTTGAAATGTTTCCTTGCTATATATTCTCACTAACAATCAGTGCTGTTGGACTGCTAATTTTGCCAATCTAATGATACATTATATTGTTATAATAGAATGATATAATAGAATGATACATTATGTTGCTTTGATTTACAAGTTCTTTATTACTAATGGGGTTGAGCACCTTTCATATGTTTGTTGGACATTCATATTTTTCTTTTTAAAGTGCCAATTCAGGTTAGATGTGGAATCCCCCTAAAGTTCACATGTGAGACAATGCAAGAAGGTTCAGAGGAGAAATAATTGGGTTGTAAGAGTCTTAACCCAATCGGTGAATTAATCTTCTGATAGGAATTAACTGAGTGGTAACTGAAATGGTAGGGTATGGCTGGAGGAGGTGGGAATTGGTACATGACTTTGGGTATATATTTGTATCTGGCAAATGGAGTCTCTCTCTGCTTCCTGACCAACATGTGAGCTCTTTCCCTCTGCCACACTCCTCAGCCATGATATTCAGCCTCACCTGGAGCCCTAAGGAATGATGCTGGGCTTCTATGGACTGAGACCTCTGAAACAGTGAGCCCTTAAATAAACCTTTCCTCCTCCCTAGTTGTGCTGGTTGGGTCTTTTCATCACAGCAGCAAAAAAGCTGACTAAAACAATGACTTTAGTATATTTTTCCCTATGGAATTATTTGTCCTTTTTTGCATACTTTCAATCTCTTTATTTTTTCACAACAGTAAGATGAAATCCAAAGAAGATACATGACATGGGAAAAGTCATATAGCTAAACAGTTTAGTAGCAAAAATATAGTAGAGTCAAAATTAATAGTAACCAGTGATATTTTGTGTACGTGGAAAAACAACTTATGTGCAAGTAATGTCATTTCCTTTTGTATTATAATTTTATTTTTTTAAGGGAAAAAAGTGAAAGATTACATTTCAGTGACAATTAAGATTGTATTCTGACTGGGCACATGGTGCATACCTGTAATCCCTACAATGTGGTGGACTGAGACAAGGAGGATCACAATTTCGAGGCCAACCTGGACAATTTAGCCAGAATATTTCAGACAGCTGTTTACTGCTGTGACCAAAGGACTTGACAAAAAGAGAAAGAAAAAGTTATTTGGGGGATCACAGTTTTTGAGGTCTCAGTCCACAGATGACTACATTCATTGTTCTGTGCCTGAGGTGAGGCAGAACATCATGGCAGAGGGCATGGCAGAGGAAAAGCGGCTCAGGAAATGACAATCAGGAAACAGAGTGTGTGCTCTACTCATAAGGGACATAATATACACCCCAAAGGCACACCCCCAATGACCCTCCTTCTCTAGTCACACACTACCTGCCTATAGTAACAACCCAGTTAATCCCTATCAGATCAGAGAGTCAATGCACTGATAAAGATAAAACTCTCATAACTGGATCATTTTACATCTAAACTTTCACACATGAGATTCTTAGGAACACTTCATTTCTAAACCATAACACACTCAAAATTTTAAAAATAAAATAAAAATGTAGTTAGTTCAGTGGTAGAAGAAACCTGGGTTCAATCCCCAGTATTGCAAAATAGTAGTAAGTAGTAGTAGTAGTAGTAGTGCTGGAATGTTATTTCAGGGAGGCTACACCTATGGTAAACTTGAGAAGTCACAGGTCTATATATTATATTTGCAAATAATAAAGAAAATCTGTGAAAAACAATCCTGGAAACTTGAGTTTTCGCAGTGGGGAAATGTGTAATGTAATAAAGACTTATATGTAAGCTGCCTGTCGTAGCCAGCCACAAACGCCGCGGGAGAAAAACTCGGAGGCAGAGTAAAGCTATTTTTACTTTTACTTCTACTTTCTTAGATAGAGCTTAGAGAGAGAAAGAAAGATTTTTCTTCTTCTTAGAAAGAGCTTAGAGAGAAAGATTAGAGATAGCTTTTTCTTCTTTAGAGAGAAAGATAGAGCTTTTTCTTCTTCATCTTCTTAGAGCTTAGAGAGAAAGAGAGAGAGCTTGAAAGAGAGATTTCTTCTTTAGAGAGAGAGAGAGCTTAGCTTTTAGAGCTTTTTTCTTCTTTCTTCTTTCTTCTTTCTTCCTCGGGAGCCTCGGCCTGACTCTGACCAGGAATTACTTCTTCTATCTGGTTTCTCTTCTGTAACCGCTCTGCCTACGTTCTGGCCGCTCTGATTCTTTTCTTCTTCTCCGACCCGAACTCTTCTTCCGACCGAGCGACTGCATGACTGACTGAATGAATTCATTCTTCTCCTGACTCCGACTGCTTTCACCCGGTTATATACCTTTAGCTTTGCGGGTGCCTCACGTGCATTTACAGGTGCGTCACATACATACTTATTATCAGGTGGAACTTACGGCTTCCAGCTGACCGCAATAGCCATCTCCCTAATTGGGGCTCCTTCACTTATAGATGAATTGGTCTTTCTGCTCATTCTGATCTATCTATTCACTGTCTGAAGTGAGGGGCAAAAGCAACATATGAAATAAATTGAAGGGAGTCCATCAGAGTAGAGGAGGAGGATCAGGGAGAGGGAAGAAGGGAGGATTAGGGAAAGTATTGGGGAATGAAATTGAGCTAATTATGTTATGTGCATGTATGACTATGTCACAATGAATCTTTTATATATAGTTAAAATGTGGCAATAGAAAAAAAAAAATTTTTTTTTTCGTTCCAAGGATTGAACCCAGGGGCACTCGACCACTGGGCATGCCCCACCCTTTTTTTGTATTTTATTAGAGACAGGGTCTCACTGAGTTGCTAAGTGCCTCGCCATTGCTGAGGCTGGCTTTGAACTTGCAATCCTCCTGCCTCAGCCTCCCAAGTGCTCGGATTACAGGTGTGTGCCACTGAGCCTGGCTAGAAATATTTTTAAATAAAGCAAAATTCAATGTATTTCTCATTGTTTGTTGTGAGTACCACGAATGGTACAAAAGATAATTTTAGATGGTTCAAGGACACTTTTTTGTATTAATAGAAATATAATTATTTTGATGTATAATAGAAAAAAATATAAAGAACATATCCAATCTGTGATTTCACAGCCATTATTGCTGGAGACAATGCTCAATAACTTTTAAAAACTTCTATTTTTAAAGTAAATAACACAAGTGGTATGTAGATAGGAAAAATTATGACAATGGTACATAAATGATGAAAAGTTGGGAAACACTATACAATGGCTTTGATTGTAGATAGACGTGGGTTCATAATTTGACTCTATTACTTCCTATTTATGTGAGTTTGGCCAAATTATTTATTTTCCTTGGCTGTACTGATTAATATATCAGTCGTTTTAGCAAAGAACAAAAGAATAATGGCTACTAAATATGTTACAATATTTCTTTCTCCTGTGAAAACTTAAAATTCAAAGTGGTGAGAATTAGGGTGGCACTGCTCCATGGGGTCATCCAGGAGTCTGGGGTCCTTCTACTTAGGTGCACCATCATCTTGTCACACTATAGTATATGGAAAGAGGAAAAGAGGAGATATTAAAAGCAGGAGCTAGAACCTGTACATATCACTTCTGTTTGCATTCTAATGGCTTACTGCAAAAGAGACTGTCATCTGTAGTGGGCACTTAAGACATTGGACACCAAGGAACAAAGGACAAAGAGTCGGGAGAGATGGAAAACAAATGAAGAGAGCCCGGTAGCTCCTCTAGTTGTCCCAGTAGTGTGGGGGAAGTTTCCTGGCCTCAGCACAGAAGGGAGAACTCACACATAGCCTAAATAAATGTCTACCTGAGTTGAAGAGACAGAGGTAGGATTGGGGAAGGCAAGTAGGCAGGGCAGAGTACGCATGACAATTTACAGAGAGGAGAGAGATGAACAGATAGTGAATCAGAAGGGAGACTACCTTGGGGCTGGGGTTGTGGCTCAGTGGTAGAGTGCTCTCCTTGCATGAGTGAGGCACTGGGTTTGATCCTCAGCACCACAAAAGGTATCATGTCCATCTACAACTAGAAGAAGAAGGAGAGGAGGAGGAGGAGGAGGAAGAAGAGAAGAGAGGAGGAGGAGGAGGAGAAGGAAGAAGGAAAAAAAAGAAGAAAGAAGAAGAAGGGGTCCCTAGTGTATTTATTTGAGTGGTGAACAGTACATGGATGTGGGTGGAGAAAGAACCATGTGAAAGGATTAGAGGGAAGAGCAGCCAATGCATAATGCCTGTTCCTGCAGCTACACTTCAGAAAAACTAATGAATTAGTACTAATGGATCAGTTAGAGCTCCAACAAGGGTATATGCTTCAGGAGTGGGGAATAATTAGCCCTAGACTAAACACAAATCTATTGCTTCTTAAAAAGCTTAAAATCAAGACCTTTTATGAATCAAACTGTAAATCAGTTTGCTTTTATGAATCAAAATGAATCAACACTGTTTCCAAGTGACTGCACCAGACTCAATATTAAGATATCAATTCCCCCAAGCTGATTCATATGGAAATTTACATGGAAATGTAAAGGACTTAGAATAATCAACATGCTCTAACAAAGAAAAAAATTGAAGGATTTATACTACCTGACTTCAAGACTCAAAACAACAATAATCCAGACTGTATTTGACAGTTCTAGAATCAAATCCCAGTTTCATCTCTTACTTTTCTCAGGCAAATCATTTAATCTCTTTGTTCTTCAGTTTTATTATCTTTAAAATAAAAATAATAATGTCAACAATCTCACAAGGTTATGTGTCTAAGTGAAATAACATGTATGAAACGTTCAATATACTATGTGCCCAAGTTTTATTATGTACTAGACACAGGCTCTGTAGAGTATGGATTGTATCTGTCTTCATTATCATCATATTCTTAGGACCTTAGAAAGAAATTTGGGTTCACCTATCTTAAGCAAAGGGCTAACAATAGACCAGTTACATATATAGTTAAGGAACTTAAGCTATTATCTAAAAATCCAACAGAACCATTTTTCAAATTATGAAAATGAATTCAGAGAACTTAGGTCTGAATCCCAGGTCACTGTTTTCTAAGATAGCACATTTCCTCTTTTATTCTCATATACTTCTGCCTTGGCTTTGGAATATCTTACATGTTTATTTGTGGAGGATTTAAAAAGCAGTTTATAAAAAGCAATTTGCATAGGATAGCATTGGAATTAAGCATATCCAGCTTGAAAAATGTGGGGAAAAAAGCATAATGTGACAAGCAGGACTTGTCTAACAATTTAAAATTTACTCCTAATAACCCAAATTTCAAAGAATAGATGGTGTTAAATGTGAGGTTAAGTTCAAGTTTCAGAATAGAAAATTCATGGTAGCTTATTATCTGGATTATACGGATATATGAACATAATGTGAGAAATGCTATTTTTAAAATATTTAATATAATATTGGGTCATTTTGAATAAAATTTTGTTCATAAGAATTTAAAGTTAAATTGTCTGATGATTGCTATTTCACACTCTCTCCAGAATCTACTCCTTTCACTTTGTAGTGAGATTGGATCCTGCTTATCATGCTTCAAAACACAACACAAATACTCTCAGACAAATCATTAAAACCATTCCAAAATTATCTAACCCCCTTCTACTGGTATTACAAAGTGCTGAGTCAATTTTAAAACCTTCCAACTGTTGGTAAGTTTTGTTTGTTTTTACTTGAAAATATTCATGTTCCAGTTTTGAGCTAATTTTGCCATAAATATTTCCAATTTCAACTGTTTTTACAATGAATTTGAAACTAGCATCTAATATAATTCTTCCAGTATAGTTAGGAGAAAAATGATTGATGATCCATAGTAATAGATTGACTATGTACACAGGAGCTAATAAATAATAAATTTAATTTTAATCTTTAAAAAAATCTAATTTTGCTAGGTAAGCTCCATGATATTGTCTCTGCTCATTCCAAAGAGTTAGGCTTGTCTGTATAATGTTCTACTTCTTGAAATTTCATGGCCACATTCAGTGTATGTAATGTATTTCTACATTACAATATCCACCTACAATTATGAAGCTCACCAGAATATCTATCCATGTTTTTCATTTGCATACTTATAGAAACCCCCCATTTTTTTTTCTAATAAGCATGTGCAGGGAGGGATGTAATCTTTTTTCTATTTTTGGCCTTTGACTAGGCCCCTTTTAGAATCTTTTATCTAACTTTTATCTTCATATTTTAAGAAAAAGAAAAAGCAACAATAATTGTTTTAATAATAGAACACATGAATAAAGATGAGAATGATTTTTTTCCTAACCTAGAAAATAAAACTAGAAAAGAATTCAAGGGAATGCTAAGTTGTTCCCCCCCAAATCCTGAATATACTCTATCCCATAGGTGATAAAGAATGTTAATTTTGAATAGCTTATTAATTATAAATACAGACTTGTATCAACTGTAAAGATAAAATAAAGTACTTCAGCTCTTAACTGTTTTGAAACAAGTAAGTTGAATGGGTTGGGGGTAGCCAATTTTTGGAGTGATAGTGTCTTATCTTTCACTTATGACATGGGGAATTTGTAGGTAAAAAAGCTAAAGTACTAGCCGGGCGCGGTGGTGCAGGCCTGTAATCCCAGCACTTTGGGAGGCTGAGGCAGGAGGATCGCGAGTTCAAAGCCAGCCTCAGCAATGGCGAGGCACTTAGCAACTCAGTGAGACCCTGTCTCTAATAAAATACAAAAAAGGGCTGGGGATGTGACCCAGTGGTCGAGTGCCGCTGAGTTCAATCCCCAGTACCAAAAAAAAAAAAAAAAAAAAGCTAAAGTACTTTCCCTAAAATTGTTAGGGTACAGAATAGCCAAAAGAAAGGATAAAAGTGACGATCTAACAGCTCAGTATCTCTGAACTGTGACCTTTCTTGAATGTACATAAGTGACATTTGGAGACAAAATTTATGTATACTCCTGCTTAAAGAAATTGACTACATCAAATGTCTATTGAAGGACCAAATGAATTGAATTTAATTCTTTAATTCCAGGATTCAAACAAGTATGATATCACTTGTTTTTTTTTCAATATGCAGAATACTGTTTGCATAAAATTTTACTCTCTTAAGAGTTGGAGTAGAAACTATTTTTCTTAATTTCACAAAAATCTTCAAACTGACACTTTGTTCCTATTTTAAGAGTGAAAATATTAGTGACTCATTGGTTAGGACTTAAAGTTTCTACTCCTTTTATAAAATAAACTTGATCCACTTAAAAGCATGTGGATTAAATCAAAATGTGTTAAGTATCAGAAAATGTTGCTCCAGTTAAACTTCAAAAGCTGTCTTAGCCTCTAATGAGGTAGTTTAAACAAAATCATCTTTGGTGGAAGATATTAATTAGGTCTATAAAGAGTCCTATTATTAGAGTCTAACTATTCTTATAATGAACTTATTTGATATGAAGACTTGTTCACTATAAACCTAATCTTTATATTAGTTTTCTTAGTATTTTGTGATTTCTTTGTGCAATTATTGTGGATATAATAAATTAGGCAATAACCTTAGCACTTTAAAATGTTAGTGTAATAGGTGAATTTCCTAACAATTTGGGTGAAATGAGCTTACTCCTAGAGAAGAGTTTATATGTGTTCTCAAAATGACAAAAATTCCTCACAGATAGGTGGTCACTTTAAAATATATCTCCATTGTTCAATGAAAAAGATTGAAAGTCATAATTCTGAGAGTACCTATTGCTTGATTAAGAATTAAATAAAGAGCCGGGCACGGTGGCGCATGCCTGTAATCCCAGCACTTTGGGAGGCTGAGGCAGGAGGATCGCGAGTTCAAAGCCAGCCTCAGCAATGGTGAGGCACTTAGCAACTCAGTGAGACCCTGTCTCTAATAAAAAAATACAAAAAAGGGCTGGGGATGTGGCCCAGTGGTCGAGTGCCCCTGAGTTCAATCCCTGGTACTGCAAAAAAAAAAAAAAAAAAAAAAAAAAAAGAATTAAATAAAGGTAAATTATTTTTTAGATAATTTTTTATTTTGTATTTTCAAACAAAATTGGGTTACCAAAGCTTAACAAGAGCAGTTAAGTATTATTAGTCATTCTAATTAAAACATTTGAAAATAATGTTAACACAATACAACATCAAATCTTTTATATATTTTTTTGGGTGAGAGGCCAAGGAGCACTCAGCCACTAAGCCACATCCCCAGCCCTATTTTATATTTTATTTAGATACAGGGTCTTGCTGAGTTGCTTAGTGCCTCACTTTTTGCTGAGACTAGTTTGAACTTGCGATCCTCCTGTCTCAGCCTCCTGAGCCACTGGAATTACAGGCGAGTGCCACCGTGCCTGGCTATATATTATTTTATATATGTGATTTTTTTCATGAAATAACTTTATGAGACTAGAATACAAAAAGGCTTTCTGGAGTTGTAACACTAACCATGAGATCTGTGCTATGGGATTTCTTCAAGGGAGACACCTTATATTAACATGCTTTAGAAATTAGGATGAAGTTAATGCATTATGACAAATTTCACCTTGATAAAATGTTTCTAATGTATTTGTAATTGTTTAGAGGAATTTTAAAATAACTTTCAAAGAAATATATTGTATATTTCTTTGAAACGCCTATTCAGTTTTTTTAACCTGTACATATTTCAACTTTACACAGCTATAATACAAAATTAACTAATCAATAATGAGACACATGCAAAATATTTAAAAATCAATCAAAACTACTAAGAACTAAGGGCTAATGATGTGGCTTAGTGGTAGAGCTGTTGCCTAGTGTATGTGGGGTGGTAAGGGTTTGGGGTACCATCAGCGGGAAAAATATGGTGAAAACCACTTAGAACTTACAAAGTGAAAAAAAATCAATAGGATATTCACTTAATTACTACAAGAAAGAGTGGACTATGGCTACTCTAGAGTTGCGTTTAATCTTAACAGGATGGTAAAAAGAAAAAAATAGCACAAAAGGTCTGAATTTCCTTATGCTGTTGAATTTTTACTTTAAGTCATTTAACTGCTCTGGGCTTTGGTGTGCAGGAATAGAAAGTGGTTTTCCACTTCTTACTCTTCTCTTCCTCTTCCTATTCTTACCTAACAATGAAACATTTTGTCAAATGGAATCTTATGTAGGGCACCCATATATAACAGATAGATGCAGAGCTACTTTGCTGAGGTGGAGAGTTGGGAAAACCTGGAGCCCTCTGCTGATGTGTTTATGCTTTTTTCCCCCTTTTCTTTTTCTGTGTAAAAGTTTCAAAAAACACTTAATGGCTTTATTTTTGCTTCTGGGTTATATATATTCAGAAGAGAATTTTCCAGCCTACTATAATTTGAACATTGAATGCCCCCAAAGTCTGATATGTTAGAGATAAATTCCATCCATAGGGACCAGAGCAGGGTTATTGGGAGGAGGTGAAACCTATAAGAGGTAGGACCAAGTGGAAGGTATTAAGGTAATTGTAGACACAGCCACATCAATTTTATTAAAATATCTATTTACTTTAGTTGTACACAATGCAATGCATTTATGTTTACGTGGTGCTGAGGATCGAACCCGAGCCGTGCACATGCGAGGTGAGCACTCTGCCGCTGAGCCACAACCCCTGCCCTGCATCAATGTTTATAGCAGCACAATTCACAATGGCTGAACTGTGGAACCAACCTAGATGCCCTTCAATAGATGAATGGATAAGGAAAATGTGGTATATATACACAATGGAGTATTACTCAGCAATAAGAATAAAATCATGACATTCGCAGGTAAATGGATGAAATTGGAGAATATAATGCTAAGTGAAGCTAGCCAATCCCAAGAAGCCAAATGCCAAATGTTTTTTCTGATATGAGGAGGACGATTCACAGTGGGGTGGGGATGGGGAGCACAGGAGGACTAGAGGAACACTAGAATGGCCAATGGGGAGGGAGGGGGAGGGAGGGGGCAAAAGGGTGAAGATAAAAAAAAAAAAAAAGATGATAGAATGAGATGGTTATCATTACCCTAAGTGCATGTATGAAGTCACGAATGGTGTGAATATAATTTGCATACAACCAGAGATATGTAAAAATGTGCTCTAAGAGTATAATATGAATGTAATACAATCTGCTGTCATTTCTAACAACTTAGAATAAAAAATAAATTTGAAAAGAAAAAAAAAGGTAATTGTAGGTGTGCCCTTGAAGGGAATTCTGGGACACCAGCCTCTTCCTCTCTTCTCCTTTACTTCCTGGCCATGAGGTAAGCAATTTTGCTTTCCCATGATATACTAGCTTTCCACTGCTGTGACAAAATATGTGAGAAAAACAACTTAAAAGAGAAAATTTTTCTTTTAACTCACAGTTTCGGAGGTTTCAGCTCATGAGCATCTAGTCCCATCACTTTGGGCCTGAGGTAAGGCTAAAAACCATGGTAGGGAGTGTGGTGGAACAAAACTACACCTGGAAACAGAAGGTGAAGGGGAGAAGAGGCCAGGTATAAAACATATCTATCAAAGACACACTTCCAGTGACTTATTTCTTCCAACTAGGCCCTACCTCCTAATCGTTCCACCACCTCCAAAGAGCACGATCATGGGGACTAAGCCTTCAACACATGGGCTTTAGGGGGGACATTCCAGATGCAAACTATAATACATGTACTCCCACTATGATGTGCTGACTTGCTATAGGCCCAAAGCAATAGAGCCAACTGGTCATGGACTGGACCCTCCAAAGCTGTGAGCCAAAATAAACCTTTTCTCTTTATAAGGTGATTATCTCAGGTATTTGTTACAGTGATGGAAAACTGATTCACAATGTAATTTTTAAAAAATATTCATCTTCCCAGGCACAGTGGCACACGCCTGTAATCCCAGCACTTTGGGAGGCTGAGGCAGGAGGATCGAGAGTTCAAAGCCAGGCTCAGCAATGGTGAGGCACTTAGTGAGACCCTGACTCTAAATAAAATACAGAAAAGGGATGGGGATGTGACCCAGTGGTCGAGAGCCCCTGAGTTCAATCCCCGGTACCACAAAAAAAAAAAAAAAAAAAAAAAAAAAAATTTCATCTTTTCCTTCTTCAAAGACTTTTACATCCAAATCCTTTATGTATTTGAATTTTATTTTGGTGTAAAAAATTAAGTAAAGGATCCAAATGCACATTTGTAAAGATTGTTACTTAGTTATTCCTCTATTTATTAGGTAATTTGTCTTTATTCTACTGATTTAAAATGTCATTCCCCATGCAATAAATTTTCACATATCAAATCTATTACTAGTTACTGATATTTGAGTTTTAGGATTACATCTACTTTTTCCCATTGTAATATTCACCAATGATCAAGAAGGACATAGTTCTGCTTCTTATTTTATTTTGTCTTTTTAATTGTGAAGACTTTCAGTTCTGTACACTAATTGTTTGGTTTTTGTTTACCTTTGCATGATGCCACATTTACCAGTCTTTGTTGCAAACTGTAAACAAATATTGTCATCTATTACATTTACGAGAAAATAAAACACATATAAAATATTGCTTAATGATTAAATCATAAATTCTGGACCCAGAATGAGGATGAAGGTGTTACTTATTCAATAGTTTTGTTGTGAGGATTAAATGACTTAATATTTGTAAAGTACCTAGTACTGTGCCTTAGTCCATTTTCTGTTGCTTTAGCAAAATACCTGAGACTGGGTAATTTAAAAGAACAGAGGTTTGCCAGGCATGGTGACACATGCCTATAATCCCAGCAGCTCAGGAGGCTGAGACAGGAGTATCGTGAGTTCAAAGCCAGACTCAGAAAAAGTGAGGCACTAAGCAACTCAGTGAGACCCTGTCTCTAAATAAAATACAAAATAGAGCTGGGGATGTGGCTCAGTGGGCAAGTGAGTTCAATCTCTGGTAACCCCTACACCCCACCCCCCAATAAAGAACAGAGGTTTAGTTGGCTCATGGTTCTGGAGGCTGTGAAGTCCAAAAGCATCTGGTGAGTATTTTTTTTTTGCATCATCAACATGGCAGAGGGCATCTTATGGTGAGACAGAAGTGTCAGATAGTGCCAAATTATAAAACAACACAGCTACAAGCACAATAACCTATGAATCCATTAATCTAGCAAAGGATGAAGGGATTACCTCCCAAAAGTCCCACCTCTTAACTCTGCTGCACTGGTGAATAAGTTTCTAGCATATGAAATTTGAGGGATACATTAAAACTGTAGCAGCCTTTTAATCTCTTTTTATATTTTCCATGTTTTAATCCCTCTGTGATGGATTCTAGCTAATTTTATCATACCTATCTTTCAGTTCTCTAATTCCCTCTTCAGATTCTAATCTTTCATATGTGTTAGTTTCCTTTCTTCATGGTGTCTGGCACCATTCCAGCTATGTAAATTCAGACTACATAACTATGCATGATTCAGGAGGGGTAGCAATTCAGATTCCCAGCTTTAAGTCATGGTTTCATTTTTTTTTGTTCCTCTCTTTGGAAGGGATCAGGTCAAAGTCTCTGGTTTCCATTAGGGAGTTAGAGCTCTTTTTCTATCCTATATTACCCATGTTTGTGTCTGATTATTTCCCTCAATCACATTGGCATCCGCACTAGTTTCCTATTGCTGCTGTAACAGATTACCACAAATATACTGGCTCAAAACAACACATATTTATTCTCTTACTATTCGGGAGTTTTAAAGCCCAAGATGAGTTCTATAGGATGAAATCAAGTTGTTGGGAGGGCTGATTCCTTCTGGATGCTTCAGGAAAGAACCTGTTTCTCAACTCTTCTAGATTCTAGAGGTGGCCAGCATTCACTGGTCATGGCTACATGACTCCAATCTGCTGCTTTCTCATATCACCTTCTCCCTCTGATCTCCTGTCTCTCTTATAAGAAGAACCCTTATGCTTATATCAGGTCCACCCAAATAATATAAGATATTATCCTCAGATCAGGAACCTTAATTTAATCATATCTAGAAAGTTCCTTTTGCCATGAAAAGTAACATATACATAGATTGTTGGAACCAGAACATGGACATGTTTAGGGGCGATTATTTAACTTTACAGGCTTACTGTTTTGGTTATAAATTCCCTATCTATTTCAAGGACCTCTGGATTTTCCTTTTTTTCCCTTCAAGTATAGTTTTTGTGTTCCAAAAATATTTTTCTTGCATTATAAGTTTCTATGGATTTACATAATAAAAGGGGGAAGAGTCAAAGCATAAAGAGATTTTTGTTAACTACAATAACAAGCCATTGAACTAGGGGTATTATAAACAACTATAATAAATAGCTATATGCCAGGTGTGGCGGCATGCAACTGTAGTCCTCACTACTCCTGAGGCTGAGGCAGGGGGATCAATAGAATTCAGAAGTTCAAGGTCAGCCTGGGCAGCATAGATTGACCCCATCTTAAAAAAAAAAAAAAGCTATAAATAATCTTATTATTATTTTTAAATACAAGGGTTTCAAATACTTCAGGCTTGTGAAAAGTAAAAAATAAACTTTTTTACATATATATATATATATATATATATAATAAACTTATGTAGATATCATGTTTGTAAATGTATAAAATGACCTCTTGTGAGTTAAATAACTAAGATGTTGGACTTTTTTATCACCACAACATAAACTCAGCCTCTCCTGTGTAGTCTTTCCTGCTTAGGATAGCTTCCTTTTCTATAATCTTCTTGCTAAAACTCTGTCTAGGAGTCTTATATCAGTCAGAATCCCAGCAGGAAACACACATTCAGAAGATGTCATTTAAGAAGAAGAAGGAGGAGGAGGAGGAGGAGGAGGAGGAGGAGGAGGAGGAGGAGGAGGAGAGGAGGAGGAGGAGGAGGAGGAGGAGGAGGAGGAGGAGGAGGAGAGGCTATTGAGGACTTCATGAAGAGATATTGTCAAGTTTAAGGCAGCTCAGCAAGGGATAGGGAAGCATCTGGTGCTAACAGGAAGCCATTATTACCCCTAGGAATGAAGAAGCAAGAGGAAGTAGTTGCTACCAGAATCTGAGATGGGATATGTTGGCACACCTGGGCCATCTAATAAGAGATATGGCCTAACTGAAATTAATTCAGACATTTTAAAACTGATATTGTTGGGGAGGGAGCCAAAGAAATGAATATACTAATTTCTTTCCTTTTCCTCCAACTAGTCAAACCCAACTGGAAGCCAGAAGTCAAGGAAAACTAGTCACAGGAGCCCTTAGAGGCCAGCCTCCCAGGGTAGAAAGCTGAGTGGAGAGTGTGAGAAGCAGGCTGTGGAGGGTAGGGAAAGACACAGATTATCAACTATGTCTATGCTCTGCTGAAGACAAGTGAGAATCTAATACTTTTTTATAGTACTTATTATAGTTTATGATTATTAGGAGTCAAGTTAGAAAACATTTATCTAGAGATAGTATTTTTTTCTTATTTTAATTTTTTAAAGGTTAGGCCATATGCAGGTAGATGAAGAATTTTAGGGTGATATATATATCATTTAACATAGAGATTTAAGTTTAGAAAGAAATGAATGGGGAGAAGAAAATGCTACAAATATATGTCAAACACTGTGGGTGTCTAGGAAAAAAAAACTATTTTAGGAAATCTTTTAGAAAGAGTTTCCTTCAAGTTTTCTGATCACATATGGACAGGAAGTACTTGACCCTCTAACTTTTTTTTTTTCTTGTTTAGAATCATAAATCACTGTGCATTTAGATTGAGTCAGTTTAATGACAAAATACAGTAGAAAACCAGCTACTTTTCTGATGTACTTCATTGTTTTTTTAAGAAAATACTGTGATTCCCTGTTGTCTATCATATAACATAAATCTTTAAGTAATAAATCTTTATGTAAGAGATGATTTCTTACATAACCCTAATGCCATTCTTATGTTATTTTTTCCTTACTCTCCACCTTGGGCTCTGCATCAATATTGCATGTTAATTTCGATTTTATGCTCCTGGCTTATATGCCTTTTTGCTTTCTCTTTGTCATTTTACATCTGTCATTCTCTTTTAGATCTTGCTAAAAATATCTTAAATCCTTCTCTTGTCTGATCATATTGCATCTAAAATGTTTCCCTTCAGTACTTCGGTTTACTTTTTACTATTAACTAGCTTTGCTTATCTATATTAATGAAAGGGCCAAAGAATTAAAGGAACCAAAACTTATTGATTCCTACCACAGCCAGGCATTGCTATTTATAATTTTGTTAAGAGACAGACAGATGAAGATGGTGGGAACATGAAGTTAAGAGAACAATTCTATAAAATGGCCCCTGCGAGCTTTCTTTTCCAAAAAGCACTTTACTTGCAGCCCTGCCTGGCCTAAATGGACAGGATATGTCACATTCCTCAGCAAACTACCTATTATCTGCAGGAGAAACGCAGGCCAGAGATAATGTTGATAGAAGGGAACCCAGATCCTGAAACTCAGGGAAATAAGGATAATTCCTCCTAACAATAAAATCTGTAAGAATGTATGGCAGTGGTAGAGCGCTCGCCTAGCACATGCGCGGCCCAGGTTTAATCCTCAGCACCATGTAAAAATAAACGCATTGTGTACAACTAAAAGCAAATAAATAAATATTAAAAAAAAAAAAAAAAAAATCTAGAGGGGCTGGGTTGTGGCTCTGTGGTAGAGCACTTGCCTGGCATGTGTGAGGCACTGGGTTCTATCCTTGGCACTACATAAAAATAAATAGATGAAATAAAGGTACTGTGTCCATCTACAACTAAAAAAAATAAATAAATAAATAAATAAGAAAAAAAATCCAATTAGAACCCGTCAGCATGGACCAGGGTGACCTAAATTTGCCATGGCAGTGGATTCTTAAAAGTCTGATGTCATCTTGCTGTCAGTCAAAAGTCAAGAAGTGGACCTTGATGGGACTCTGAAAACTTCCCTGGGATCCCCAGTAAAACTGGAGTGCAGGAATGCATGTTGTTCCCCTCCTCTCTGATAGAACCCATTCTCTCCCTTAAGAGTGTCCCCTTTCCCTTTTTCTATCCTTGCAATAAACTCCTGTCTATCACTCTGAGAGACATGTCTGAAATCTTTCTGACTTGATAGCAAGAATCAGGATTTGAAGGGTGGGTCTTTGCACTGCCTCAGCTGCTCAGAAGGCCCCAACTCTTTAACAGTTTCACCTAATTGACATTATTAATTCTTTTTTAAAATTTTTTCTTTTTTAGTTGTAGTTGGACACAATACCTTTATTTTATTTATTTATTTTTATGTGGTGCTGAGGATCAAACCCAGTGCCTTGCACGTTCTAGGCGAGCGCTCTACTGCTGAGCCACAACCCCAGCCCCAGTATCATCACTATTTATGTTGACGGTACCTTCATCATCTTCAACTCTTTTCTCACTTTGTGATTTTCATTGACTTCTACATTCTTAAATGTAAGTAAACAATTTTCAGCTTAATCTGTGCAGTTTAAAATGGGCATTTAAAAAAAGTTTTGAGCAAAATCTCTAGATTTAGCTAGTTCCCTATTGTCTTAATGCAAATAACAAAACAATTACCCCCAAACAATTACTTTTTGCCACTAGAGGGTGCCTATGTCTAAGTAACACAATCTATTCTTTAAGTTAAACTATTTGGAAAAACTGTTGTCTTCCTTTGAAGTAAATTCAACGAACTTTTTATGATATGTGACACATATGTCTTAAGAATCAATTAATTATTAATTATTAAAGAATTTTTCATTATAAACCATCTCTGTTAAAATCATACTAATACGGGCTATACATGTCTCTTGCTTCTTAAACCAGGGAACATAAACCTGTTTCCTGAGCCCAACAAGGGGGCATGGGCCTCTAGTCCCAGCTACTCAGGAGGCTGAGACAGGTGGATTGCTTGAGTCCATGCATAAGATACCAGTCTGGGCAATATAGTGTGACCCTATCTCAAAAGAAAAAAGAAAAATAATGTTCCCTGATGATTAATAATAATCAACACAAAAATGAATTACCTTACTACAGAAGTACATACAGATTATTTCAATGTTTGATCCGACCTTAAATAGCTCCTACTCAGGTGTGGAGACGACTCCTGTGATCTCAGCTACTTGTGAGGCTGAGGCAGGAGGATCACTAGTTTGAGCTGGCCTGCACAACTTAGAGAGGCCCTGTCTCAAAACTTTAAAAGCACTGGGGATATAGTCCAGTAGTAGAGTACTTGCCTAGCATGTGCAAGGCACTGGGTTTGACTCTCCAGTACCACCAAAAAAAAAAAAAAACAACCACCAAAACCAAAAACACTCCAAATAGCTGTGCTTTCTGAACCCCTTCTTTACAGTATTTTAGTAATACAGTATTTGGGGCTTGTTTTTTAACAAGCATTTATTCTTTTTTCCAGATATTACTTCTTAAATAATTTCTAGTATCATATTTTTCCCAGTTATTGTTTTGAAATATTGCTACCTCTACTATATTATGATCAAATAGTATAAATAAATAATGTTATTAGAATGAGATCTAATACAAGTCCTGTTGCTGAATTGTATAATCTTTTGTATTTTTTTTAATATTCAAAACATTTATTTATGAAACCAGTTGAGATTGAGTTACATAATTTCAGCAAATAAAGTATTTAATGAGAAAGGGTGGTATACAGTGCACTTCTGTCTAGAAAAAAAGTTTATTTACAACTTAAGAAACAAAGGTTTTATTAAAATTAAATGTAGAATTTAGAAATACGTTCATTATATAGTATTACCATAATAAAAATGGATTTTCCTAGAATTGCTTAAGTATTCAGTAAAATTAAGAGGTAAACTTTAATATTTTCAATCACATTCAGAAAATCTAATGTGTTTACTTGCTTGTTGAGTCTTTGCCAGTCTGATCTTTTCAGCTTTGGTGATTAACTTCTCAGTGCCTCTTTTCTTTTCCCGAGGCTGATTAAGTTTGACCTGTCTATCTACCAAAGTCTTCTGCCAATACCTCTGTTCGTGATCACCAGAAAGGACCTCGAGTTTCCAGCAGTGCTTTTTTTTTTTTTTTTAATTTCAGTATATGCATTCATTACTGCGTAAGCATCTGCAGGAGTTCTAAATCTGACATGACATTCTGTGTCTCCTTCTAGTAAATCAACATGAACAACTTGGGAGATTGCGGCCAAAGTGTCCTGAACTTGTTTCCTGCCAGGTAGAGGTTCTGTGCTAATGATATTCACAATCCTCAACTCAACAAACTGTGGTCCTGGATCATTAACTGTCTCCTGAGGGTGATTCTCTTGACTGTGGGCTTTTCCATTTCTCATTCCAGAGTTATTAGGAACTCCTCTGTCTGTCTCCATTCCTGATTCTGATTTTATTTGGGATACAGTTTTGTTTTGTTTTGTTTTTAAGAAGCCATGTTGGCTTTTTGTAGTGCCAAATACTCTTTTTTTAAAAATCCATCCATTTGTTCTTGAATCAAGAAGAATTTATGAGAAGAAAAAATACCCCCTTTTGTATGTTTTTTTAAAAATATATTTATTTATTTGCTTTAGTTGTACACAATGCAATGCATTTATGTTTATGTGGTGCTGAGGATAGAACCCGGGCAGCGCAGGTGCTAGGCAAGCGCTCTACCACTGAGCCACAACCCCAGCCCCCTTTGTATGTTTTAATGGCATTTTTCAAGTACCTTATGACATCTGTCTTGAATACTGAAATGTTTTGATTATTGAAATTAGTTTAAAGTAATATATTTTAACATATTTATTTTACTTGTAATTCATAACATTTCTAGAGCATTCAAAAATTGAATGTTAATTACTGCATCAAATTTTAAAACATTCTTTACCTTTTTTTAAAAAAATTATTTATTTACTTTAGTTGTACACAATGCAATGCATTATATGTTTATGTGGTGCTGAGGATCGAACCCGGGCCGCGCACGTGCGAGGCTAGTGTGCTCTGCCGCGCGCGAGGCTAGTGCTCTGCCGCTGAGCCACAACCCCAGCCCCATTCTTTACCTTTTAATTTTATCAGTAATGATTTTATTGATCCCATTAAGGTGACTCTGGGTCTAAGAACATAGTTCATATAAATAATTTATTTCAAAAATTTTAAAACTTTTTTTTTGTATTGGGGATTGAACTCCGGGGCACTCAACCACTGAGCCTCATCCCCAGCACTATTTTGTATTTTATTTAGAGACAGGGTCTCACTGAATTACTTAGCACCTTGTTTTTGCTGAGTTTGGCTTTGAGCTGGCGAGCCTCCTGAGCCGCTGGGATTACAGGCATGTACTACCACACCCAGTTAAACTTTGCAGAAGTAGCCCATATGACTACTAAAGAATGATTTTGTTTCTAAAACAGAAATACTTGAAGAAATTTCTGGCAAGCGTTAATATTAAACAATAAAGTCATTCTCAATCTTAATTATGCTTAAATATCAGGAAGAGTTTTATTACATTTCTGTATAGACTCCAGGGTCCCACTTTTAGAGATAGCATTTCAATTAGTGTTTTTTTTGTGTGTGTGAGTGTGTGTGCATGTGTGTATGTTTTTTTTTTTCTTCAGTACTGGGGATTAAACCCAGGGCTTGCACATTCTGGGCAAGTGTTCTACTTCTGAGCTGTATCTCTAGCTCCTTTATTTTTAATTTTTTTTTTTTTAGACAGCATCTTTTTAAGTTGTCCAGAGTT
Source organism: Tamias sibiricus (assembly GCA_025594165.1). Lineage (NCBI taxonomy): Eukaryota > Metazoa > Chordata > Mammalia > Rodentia > Sciuridae > Tamias > Tamias sibiricus. The sequence goes on from CM046660.1 coordinate 131,295,845, forward strand.
GTCTCAAATTTGCCATCCTCCTGCCTAAACCTCCTGGGTAGCTGGAATAATAAGGGACACCACCATGCCTAGCTCAGAAGTCTGTATTTTAAGTAAACATCCCAGTAGATTTTACCTATGCTTCTTAGGGCTGACACAAAAGAAGAAATTCTCCCTTAAATAAATATGAGTTTAGTGCTTTATTTTGAATTCTAAATTAAGGAGTGTTATATAACTATAATTTATAAAAGCGAATATAGTTTTTCACATGAAAGACTCTTCCAAAGCAAAACAATACTGGAAATCCCATTTAATACTTATTTTTTCAATAACTCTTGTGTGGATATATCTCTTCACATTCCAAGTCACATCTGAAGATGGTAAACTAAAGTCAATTCATATTATTATTTATTAGTGAGACTTTCTAATGTGCAATTATAAAAATTAATTAAAATTAAGGTAGCTATCTCAGGCTTTTTTTTTTCCACACTGATCCTTTCTTTTTAAAAATGCTAACTCTTTCTAAAAATCACCTTTTGCCCTCCATACCTTGTAGTAACACTTTTCCATGCCTTTTAAGTGACCCTGTTTTGAGCAGTGTTAACACTTCAGAAAAATCTCCAGATATGTGTCACGTATCTTTTGGTCTACTTTAATAACAAAAAAGAGTCTCCTTGTTATCTTCACTTGCTCAACCAATGTACATTTTTGCCCCTGTGTTTATACAGTGCCTTCATTAGTGGTTTTTACTTGTCTAGTCTTTTGGGCCATAAAACAAGAGTTTATTATTCTCCAGGTGATGAATTTTCTTATTTACAAATTAATTGCAGATCATGTGTGGGCAGCATGATTGCTGATCCTGCCTAACGAATACATTTAGTGTTTAATTTTTTTCTGTTGCTATTTTCTAATTTGAAGTGGGTAGACCAAAACCAATTAATTCTATTCCAGTTTTTCAGTACTTTGCTGCATGCTTCTTCTGTCACTACAGATGCTTATGACTCTTAATGTATGGCTTTAAATAACATCGATATTAGATATTTGCTGATATTAAATTATATGCTCCTGATAACTGCATCTTTCAGGTAAACCAGAGCTGCTAATTACTTACTTTAAAAAATTTTAGGCCGCATATTCAAAATTTGAATTAATTTATCTTCAACAAAACTGTTTATGATCAAATTGCTTTAATAACAATCATAGAACTGGAAATGTTTAAGGACATTTGAAAACATAACTCAAAGACTATACCTAAGTGAATACAGTTTTACGAGAGAAAACATTTTGTTATGTTTTGGGTTTTGGTATAGACATATGAAATTAGGAAATAGACGTGGGATATTTTAGATGTAGAAGTTAATAGTTTTTCCTACCCCTTAGTATCTAGTCAATCAAGAGGTATGAATAAACTAGAAAAGGAAACTTGTATTTGTAAACACAAGCATTTATTCCAAAATTTCTTGTAATATTTATATTTCTGACTGAGCATTATCATTAGAGCAAGTAAGGGTGAATAAATGAACAAGTAAATAGTTATGCAAATTCACATTGACATAGCCAAATCCCTAACATCACAAGAATCTAGCATAGAATAGAAGCATCATCAGTTTTTCTTTTATATAAAGAAAACCTGTGAATTGTGTATATGCCATAAGGTTAGACAAATGACACTACAGCAACACCAACTTTAATGTAATAACAACAACCAGGTCCAAAAACACTACATGACATGAAATAATACTAGACATTTGAAACAAAAAGAAAAGTGAGATGATGGAAATGGATTTAAACATAATACTTTGTAAGTAGACATTGTATTTCTAGCACTATGCTACGTGTGCCTATATAGGTTATTTAAATCCTCAATATTATGCATATTTTGAAGATGAAGAATTAATAATTTATTCCTGGCTTATTAGTTTTCCTTTTCCCAAGCATATATGCTATAGCAGTAATAGGATTGTTATCACAAGAGTCACTAATGCTTAAGGATGTGTAAGTACCTGAAGAAATCCAAACATTTGGTACTTGAACAAGTGAATTCAAAATTCATCTGACTGTGAGATTCTATAAATTAATGTAATGGTGCTCTGTCTTAGATAATGAAGAGGTGAAAACATCATGCAACCAGGTCACAAACCCAACAGTACAGTATGAGTACAAGACAGAAACCATGTCCTTGATGCTCACGATAGGCTAAATCCATAGTAACCTGTCCTGGGGAATTTGGATTGAATTATGAATATGAAATTAATTGTTTGTCCTTAATACTCTGTAGCACAGTAAAATAATCACCTAATAACTAAAACATGAGAAAGACTAATTAGAAGGGAACCACTCCCCCAATTTTTAAATAGTCAGTTTAATACTCTCACCTACAGAATGAGCAGAGGTTAGAACATTCTAATTCTGTTTCTCCATAGGACACCAAAAATAGAAGCAGCTGGCATTGAAATAGTCCTGTGACTAAGCCTAGCCTCACTGTTCCATGTTTCTAACCGCATGCTCTTCAAGGTTGGAGTTTTTTTAGAAAGCTATTAAAAAGTGGGAAAGTAGGCTCAAAACTATGACTTAGAGTTTACTTTTTAAAATTCAACTACTTAAAATTCATTAGTATTTAAGGCACTGTTATTTTCACTTCTTTTTACTTTATTCCTTTTCATTTTTATAGTCATGCAGATAAATTATATGTTCATGTTCATGGACTTTTAAAAAAATAACAACCTGGAAAAAAAAAAAAGCTGTTCACTTCAGAAAAAAAAAAAAATAGGAAGGAGGAAATAAAGCATATTTAATATATTTTATCTTCTTGTAATATTCTCTTTTGGCTACATTACATGATAATTTGTGTTTGAATGAACTCCAGTGGCAAACATTCCTAAGTATTTGCTCCAAGGAATTGGGACGTATGCTTTGTTTTCTCAGATGTTTGCACTGGTATCATACCTTTTTTTTTTTTTTTTTTTTTTTTTTTTTTGCAGGACAAGTTCTTGAAGTCAGTCCCTAATTTCTCACTCAAATTAATCTTAACTATTTTTAGTTTGGTAAAATATTTATAAAGTCAAACTGATCATTTAGCCATTCACATCGTTGTCTAGTCATCACCACTCATGCATCTCTTGAACTATTTCACCTTTTTTTTTTTTAAACCTAAGGGTTAGAGATGTAGAGTTGGAGCATATCTGCATTTTTCACAACTTCCATTTTACTTTTCTTAGTGGATTTCCACAAGATAAATTTGCCAAAGAACTTCTAACCTAAAAGGCCATGTTTATCTTTATTTAGTACCAACAGATACTAATAGGATGAGGTAGCTAATAAGAATATCTGCAGGGTCATAGGGGTTTTGAATCATCTGCAAAACTTCAATCATATCTGTGAAATGAAAAACTTTTTAAAAAATCTCTAAAACTAAAGGCTAAAGCTTACAACTACGAATTCCTATAGCCTAGAATTTTTTTCCCCAAAAGATGAAATATAGCTCATAAGATATGAATTTAAATTGGGGATAAAACTTGTGAAAATGTCAATTCTTTGCACATTAATTATTTGTATATCTGAACATATTATCAGATATTGAATCTCCAAAAGAGCCTCATATGGTTGTTTTTAAAACATAAGTGTAAGAGAAGGCCAAACTTACTCTTCCAAGAAATCTATTCATTCTTTAATTTATTTTTCAGTTGAGCCTGAACATATCTTAGGTGAAAATAAGATGATCTGGATCTGTCAGTATTGATATATATAGGTAGTTCCTTTATTATAATTTGTGAAATGTGTGCCAGCTGTCTTGGTGAGAGATCTCATATGGGAGAGATAAGATACAAGATGGCAAATGTCAGGGAAGTTGTGCAGTTTCACGAAGTGGTCAAGTACAGTATGTTTTAAACAAACAAGGCCTATTCAAAGGCAAGGTGCTATAGTATAGCATTTTAGTGCAAATTATTTGATATCTTAAAAGCTATTTCCTGTTATTTCTTTTCAGTCTAAAGTGACTGACAACACTTTTTGAATCACTTGCTTCTATTTGAGTGGCATTTCATTAAAACGTCCCAAGCTAAGATTCCTCTTATTCCTTTATTAAATCTGCAGTCTACATCAAAACTGTCTACAATCATGAGTTGTTTGAATTTGTCTTTACATTAACTACTTTTCAACTGTATTGAGAAAATCACTTTTGTTTTTCAATTACTTATTTGATTCTAAAAGAAACAGTTGTCAGAAATAAGTTTATAGTGGTGAATGGTTGCTTCAGTAGGTGCAAAATCAATTTGTAACTTTTATTTAAGAAAAGAGATCTGCCAAACTACTCACTGTTCCTTTAGCTACTGATTTTTAGGAGCAATGGTATACCTAATTCTAAAGGGAAAATTCTGTTTTAAGAAACAAGACAATGTGCAAGGTGCAGTGGGGCACCCTTTAATATAGCTATCCAGGAGGCTAAGGCAAAAAAGTTTAAGGCCAGCCTGGGCAACTTAACAAGACACTGTCTCAAAATATAAAATAAAAAAGGAGATAGGGAGGCACTCAGTGATAGAGTACCTCTGAGTTCAAACCCCAGTACTGAAAAAAAAAAAAAAAAAAAAAAAAAGACAACGTATTAACCACCAAGCATTATCATGTACTGTATTGACTTCCTTCTTTATAAGTCTTAATTTTTCCCCTAAAATAATATGGTTATACACACAACTTACAAATAAATTGATTTCAGAATCAAAATTCACAGTGGAGAGGCCAATGATCAAATTTATTTAATGTTAACATGGAGTAATGACAATCTCTACAGAGGAAATGAATGGACCAACTATACAACTAGATGCCATGCTAAAAGAAAGCTTATAACTAGATTTTTTACCTTTTACCCTTTACAATTCTCCAGAGTTTAATTTTTGCACTTTAAAATCAATGACCGAAGTAGCCTAAGATCCATGGGTAGATATGTTGTGTAGATATGTTGTCCAATAGGGTTATGTTGTAACTAATCTTCATTTTGGGTAAAAGAATCATTGCTAATTTACAAATATTCTTAAAAGACCATATAAGATGTTTAGGTTCTTGCTTAAACACATCAAACATTGCAATGAATTTGCAACGTGGACGGTTTTGATACAGATCATAACTGGAGAAGTACAGTGCTTAAGGGTACTTAGGAAATCATTTAAAACTACCAAAGGCAGAGTACTAACGACCTGCATTTGAAAACAAAACTGTTGCGTTGAAGTGTAGCCAAACAAGCAAAAACACATGGTTCCGCGGGACCCCGTCAAATGCATAAGTTATTTTGGGTCTACCTGAGGAGGGACAAAGACGAGAGAAGCCATTTAAGAGCAGTTCTGCTTTCTGCCTCTTTTGTTCTTGCCAGGGTGCCCATTTTTTAAAGTATTCAAACAAAGAACCACAAACCGCCAGTCACACCATAATACCAGCTTGTGTTTACATTTTCAGCTCTCCGGATCGTGATCCTATTCAGTGCACACAGAGCGAGTGCTCGTGTACACGCGCCCGTCCGCCATCAGGAGGACTGCAACTGTAAACACAAGCTGGTATTTTGGTGTGATCACGCTAATATGGCGGTTTGTGGGGTCAAGGGGTGGAAGGTGAAGTATGGATCCAGAATTTCCTTGCTTTTTGTCAGTTTAAGTCAGGCTGCTTACTCAGTAGCTGCTTTTCAAACTTGAATACCAGCTATTTTAAAGAAAGGAAGGCCTACCTTAAATAATTAGAGGGGCTACCCTAGAGAACTGTCTTCCCTGTCCTCAGAACCTTCACAATTAGACCATGGAGGTCATGTGACAGCCAAGTTCAGAGCATAATCATGAGTTGACCACAGCCCAAAGTGTTGGGCAAAATAACTCAACTTCTTTACAGAACTTCTCAAAGGCAAACCACTTTGGTGGTTTGGCTTGTTACCAAGAGTCCATTTAATCAAGAAAATCGAAAGAAAAAAAAAAGTTAATTGTCCACCATACTCTGAAAAGAAATGGACTAATATTTAGATGCAACTCAGAATACTTTTACCAATTTGCTATTGAAAAAAAAAATCTTAGTTATTTAATTGCGGGTAGGTAATATATCCTAAACCAAAGTTGTGCTAGATAGCACCTTCAAGATTATTTGAACTTTGAAGTGCTATGAAAGTATCTTCAATAGACACAATATCAAAATGGTGTCCCAACCCACTTCACCAAAGACAGGAAGTGAATCATTTGGAGCAGATTTATTAGAGCTTAATTGCTATAAAAACAAAAGATAACAAAACAGCAAAATTAGTTTCAGTCTCATTCTTTCTTATGATACATATAGGTAAATATGAGTCTTTTACTCTATTAATTTTTTTTAAAATATAACATTTCCAAAGTCATCAAAGAAGGATAAGTGTAGGCTTCAAGAAACCAGATACATTTATCTTGCTTTTATCTCCTTTGAGTGAAGGTGACCTGAGCACTGGTTATGCTTCTAGTAATTTAGAATTCCATTCCTACTGACAGCACAGACATTTCCTTCAGTGTGCATTGTTTATGTTTTTGTGAAAAATTGTCCTAAAGTATAAGCCAGTTATCAAACTGTATACAAAAGTGAAAAACAGACATTTTCTTTATATATGAGCTTATTTCTAGTTCATCAGGATTTGGTTAGGAAAAAAAAAGCTCAAAGAAAAATATTTCTCTTCAGGTGAACAGGCTATAATAATGAGTGTATTATATATGTTACATACTATACATGTATTTATTTAGTTGTTTCTTAGAGACCATACATTCTTATGACAACACTGCAGTTTCTGGAAACAAAAAGTTCAGGTAGTCCTTTGGTTCATTGCAATCTTAAAGGTTTCTACAAGCATGGAATTTTCAGCCAACTACATTTCCTTCAGAAGCCATCTCTAATTAATACAGAATAATTGATCACTTCCTCCCTTTCATGTAAATATGTTCATATGTAATATGTATAATAGATGGTCACAAATATCTATATTATTAGCAGACTTACAAGTAAATATCTAGAATAACTAAATAATCCATATTAGTTTATTTTAAGTGAAGTCATTTTTTAAAATTTATTTATTTATTATTCTAAGTTGTTAGAAATGACAGCAGAATGTATTGCATTTTATATTACAGAGCACATTTTTACGTATCTCTGGTTGTATACGAAGTATATTCACACCATTCGTGACTTCCTACATGCACTTAGGGTAATGCTATCCATCTCATTCTACCATCTTTCTTTTTTCTTCACCCTTTTGCCCCCTCCTTTTCCCTCCCTCCCCATTGGCCATTCTACAAGATGGAATTTATCAAACCCTAGCCTTGCTTGTTAATTATTTTTTTAAATATCTGTAATTGTGATCGTACTGACTTTGCTTGCTTTGAAGTAGCTCTTTAATTTTCTTTCTTTTTCTTTTTTTTTTTGCAGTAACTGTTAGTTTTTTTAAGTCTCTTGTAGTGTTATGTTATAGTGAAGTCATTTTAAAATCATTTTGCCTGTCCTATAAGATCATCAATTATTTAAAAATTTGAATTACATTTAAACTCACCTACAAGCATCACTTATTCAGTTGGTGCTCAATAAAGGTGGTAGTACTGACTGGGTGAGGTGAACAGTGCCTGTAATCCCAGCTGCTTGGAAGATGGGAGGCAGAATGATCACAAGTTCAAGACCTCAGCAATTTAGCAAGACCCTATTTCAAAATAAAATTTTTAAAAGGATTGAGCAAATGTTCAATGCTAGAACACTTACCTAGTATGCATGAAGCCCTGGGCTCAAATCCCAGTACCAGGAAGAAAAAAAGAAAAAAAAAAAAAAAAAAGATGGCTATACTGATTAAACAAGGAGGTGAGAAAACAGAATGTAAGAAGAGAGCAATGTTCTGAAAGACTGTTAAGATCAAGTATCATTTTGCATATCATTGGCATTTTTTATTACTGGTCTGCAACAATGTCACCATTTTCCATTGACTTTAGAAATAAAACTCTTTTAGAAGTATAAGAGAGTTACAGTTAAAGAATGAAGAAATAACTTGAATGATTAAAAAACACACAAAAAGCTCACAATTCTCAGTGCATTTTTCCTGCTTTAAGGTTTTTGTCTGCCTATTTTTTTCCCTTAGAATGCTTTTATAGAAAAATATATGAAAGAAGCTTTATTTTCTACTTTGTTTATTTAAAAATTTTCCTTGGTGTGAAAACAGGTGGCTGTTTTTTGAGTTATTAGAGCAAAAGGGGGTGACTATCATAAGCTGGAACTATCATTAACGATCATTGGTTTCATCTTATTAGCAAAATACCTTTTCATTCACAAAATAGAAGTAAGTTTTAGGAAATGATTATTTGGTCATTATTTAGTTCTTCCACTGACCAGAACAGATTCAGTAGAGGATGAATGGATTAGGTGGTGCATGAATTTTCTTCTTAATAGTCTATATTAGAAGTCAGCTTAAAATGAACTTAAATGGGGGCCCTTCAATCATAATGAATAAATAAATAAATAAATAAATAATGAAACAAAACTTTTCTCTTTTCAAGAAAGAACTCTGTTAAGAGTTACTTGGGCTTCAAAGAAAACAATGGCAGATTTGGCTTAGATATTCAGAATTTTTAAAAACAGAGATCAAAACCTGTACCTAAAAATCTAGTGAGAATTTACATAGAACCAGTAAATTCAAGCGTTTGTAACTTTTAAAAAATTAACTTTCTTTGGAGGGCAATTTCTCACTATGTATAAGCATTTCTCTTATTCATTATTTGAAATATTTCTCACAATAAAATACATATGAGAAATAATTTTTATAGCTGTTTTAGGTTATATACCATTATATAGAAAAGTAGAGGGTAAGAAATAAGAGATAAATTATGTCTTTTGTAGTTCTTATAATTTAAATGCAAAGGCATGGATAAGACTTAACTTCAGCAATAAATAATACCTTGTATGAGGTCTGCAACTAACAGATGGGAAACAGGACTGGGAATGTAGCATGTATGAAGCTCTGGGTTCCATCCCCAGCAACTTTATAAAGGAGAAAAAAGACAGAGCAGCATATGTTTGTATATATTAGTGTCTATTGACATTCAAATAATATAAGATATACTTTAAAAGAAATACTAATCCAGTCATATATTATTCAATATAAAGCAATCAGATGAAATGCTAACATGGGATGTTATTTACTAATTCAAACATTTCAATGCCATTTGATTTTTACTCTTTTGGCTGAAGTGGTCAACTGTATCCACCTATAATCGTAGTAAGAGGAACTGGCACTCCAGGTTCTTCTCAATGGGTTTTCTTTTTTTTTCTTTCTTTTTTCTTTCTTTCTTTTTCTTTCTTTCTTTCTTTCTTTCTTTCTTTCTTTCTTTCTTTCTTTCTTTCTTTCTTTCCCTCCTCCTTCCCCCTCCTCTTCCTCCTTCCTTCCCTCCTTCCTTCGTATTTCCTGCTCCTGCCCCTCATTCCCCTTCTCCTTCTCTTTCTTCTTTTACAATTGTATCCACTGGGATAAATAGAAAGTTGCTCTTTTGCTGCTGAACAAAGAGAGGGACATAATTGATACCTATCTCAGCATATCTTTCTTTATTTTCCTTTTTCTGTTTTTAAGAGACTCGTTTGCTTTTCATTGTTTTGTAATGGAAATAATGTGTAAAGGGAGGAATAGCAAAATAAAACAGATAAAGTGAATGATTGTAAATATTCTGTGTTATACTTTAAAAATTGTCAGGAAAATTTTTCTCTATGTAAGGAAGTATTGTGGTAAAAATCAGATTTATTTAATTATTACATATATAAATGCGTGCTTGCTGTTAAAAATTAAAACAATATCACAATTTGTTAGAGTAAAAAGTGAAAGTTCTCCCCACATCTTAAAGAACATTACTTTATCATCAACATCCTCCTGTGTCTCAGAGGAAAAAAACAACTAAAAGTTTGTTGGTTTGTGATGATTGAATTCTGGTGTACCCCCAAAATTCATAATGTTAAAAGGTGGATCCTTTTGGGAATTGAGTAAATCACAGGGCTCTCTCCTCATGGATGGGGTTAGGGCCCTATAAATGGGGTTGAAGGGAGCCCTTTGGCCCATTTGGCCTTGTGAGGACATAACAAGAAGGCATCGTGATGGAAACTTACAGTGAGTTCTGACCAGACCCTGAGGCTTTGGCACCTTGATCTTGGACCTTTCAGCCTCCACAGCTGTGAGAAATAAATTTCTACTGTTTTTAAGTTGCACAGATTAAATGTTTTATTATAGCAGCCTAAGACAGTGAGAGAACAGGCTGATATTGTTTATCATTTCAGAATTTATGCTTATGCATTTATGACATGTAAATTGTTTTAAGAGTTTGTCTTAAACTCTCAACAACACATCTTGAAGGTCTTTTCAGGTTTGTATATAAAGATCTACTTCTTTCTTTTAAAATGCTGCATAGTGTTCCAAAGTAGAGAGGTAGCTTAATTTATTTAACTACCTGCCTACAGTAGCTCTTTCAATTTTAGTTTATTTTTTTGTACTGGGGTTGAACCCAGGGGCATTTTGCCACTGAGCTACATCCCTAGTCTTTTTTATTCTTTTATTTTGAGACAGGGTCTTGCTAAACTGCCCAGGCTAGCCTCAAATTTGTAATCCTCCTGCCTCAGCCTCCCAAGTCACTGGAGTTATATGCATGCACCATAGTACCTGGATGTCCACTATTTTCTATTGAAAAAAATAATGCAACAAGTGGCCTTGTACACATACCTTTGCACATTTGTTTGAATATTTTATAAGATACGTTCAAAAACACTGGAATTACTGGGTCAAATGTATGTGTATTAAAATTTATAAACACCACAATGAATGAAAATGCCAGCTAAATACTTTCAAAGCTTTAGCTTTAAAACAGCAATGATATGTAGAATTTCAAAGAAACAAAAGGCCAGTTTTGATACTGGTGTGTTACATTGTCAGTTCAAGTGTCTGACAAGTATTGAGTGTTGCCAAGCCTCGGGTGCTGTTTAGGTGGGACAGTAAATTACAGGACAGAGTAAACACTATTGTCATCCTTAAGATCTTTGTCAGTTCTCACAGTGGAGTCTGATCATATCATTTTTTTATTTGTTTTAGAAAAGAGAGTGAATGCTTGCACAAATGATAAAATAATATAAAACTAAATTGACTTTTTAAATACAAGAAGACATCCTACATTATTTCCACAGTATTCATACATGTGCATGCATCACTGGTTCTATGGCCAAGAAAGCAAAATTATAATTTTTGGTTACATTCTCCTCTAAATGAGTTGCTCTGACACTCACTGTGAAGGTGGGTGTGTCCCAAGTCTAGCCTCCTAAGGACATGAGTAATCTAGTGGGCAATAAGGCCCTGGTCACTGTTGAATAAGATGACACTACATTGGAATTAGCAGAAGGTCATGGCAAAAAAATTCAAGTTGTTGAGTGTTATACTCTGAATTCTCAAATAAATAAATAAAAATCATCAATAAACAGGTTGATCTCTCTCTTGCTCCAATGGGAAGAACACTTCAATGGGTATTGAAAATGAACACAGTAATCAACACAATTTGACAACCTATCAGTCTTGCAATGAAGTTTGTTTTGTTTGTTTAGGTACTGGAGATTGAACCTAGGGGTGCTTAATCACTGAACAAAATCTCCAGCCTTTTTTTTTTTTGATTTTGAGACAGGGTCTCACTAAGTTGTTGAGGACTTTGCTAAATTGCTGAGGCTAGCCTTGAACTTGCAATCCTCCTGCCTCAGCTTCCTGAGTCACTGGGATTATAAGTATGGCAACCATACCTGGCTGAAGTTATTAATAATTGGAGTAACATAATAAAAAATGTAGAAACTATTGGAAGGCTTTCAAACCTGAAGGACATTTAATCAAGTAAAGATGAATAAAATAAAGAAGGAGCAGGTCTTTGCTTGGGTCAAAATAAAATCAGAGTGAGTAATATCAGTGACTTAGAAAGAATATTTTTTACATTTTTGGCAAGATTAATTGACCATTTATAATCTTCAAATGTACTGCTTTCTTACACAAAACTTACACAGTGGATTGTGAGTTGTGAATAAGCTAGTTTTAGTGAGATTTCCATATATATACATGTATTTCACAAAATCATAGACAGATATTTAAACAAAAACAAGACCTCTTCATTCTTGCTTTCTACCAAAACACATTTCTTATGATTTTCTCTAGATTAATTGACAGGTTTATGTTATATTTTTAAAAATTGACATTTATTTTCTCTTAATTCTTCTCTCCCTGTGCACTCTCTCTCTCTCTCTCTCTCTCTCTCTCTCTCTCTCACACACACACACACACACACACACACAAGAAATAGTGCCTCAGACGACTGAAAGCAAAGGGTGTCATAGTTCCTCCCAATTATCCTTTGAGAATTTCTTTTTTATTTTAATTATGGACTCCTTTTTAAGCACATTGAAGATCTCCTTTTCAAAATTCAGTGTTTTAGAACTACTAATACTTAAAAGGGCATTTTAGTTTCAAGTTTTGAGTCTTTGGGGGACAATTTAAAATACATGACTATAAAATTAGGCCTCAAAATAATGCTTAAAAATAACCCCAAATTTCTGTTACAATCAAAATGAATGTGGGCTGGGTGTAGTGGTGCATGCCCCAGCTACTGCAGAAGCTGAGGTAAGAGGATCACAATTTGCAAGACCCTGTCTCAAAAAAAATAAAAAGGGCTGAGTATATAACTCAGTGGTAGAGTGCTGGGTTCAAAAACCAGTACCACAAGCATGCGCGCACGCGTATACACACACACACACACACACACACACACACACACATTTGAATAATTTGAGTAACATTTGTTGAATGCATTTTAATAACAGCCCAAAATGATCAATAGACAATCACTGACCAAATATGTTCCTAATATATCTATTGTCATTTGTTATAAAGAAATTAGAGGGCTGGAGTTATGGCTCAGTAGTACAGCGCTTGCCTAGCATGTGTGAGGCACTGGGTTCGATTCTCAGCACCACATAAAAAAATAAGAAAAATAAAGATATAATTTCTATCTATGACTTAAAATATTTTTTAAAAGAAATTAGAGGGGCTGGGGTTGTAGCTCAGTTGGTAGAGCATTTGCCTAGCATGTATGAGGCACTGGGTTTGATCCTCAGCACCACATAAAAATAAATAAATAAAATAAAGGTATTGTGTCTGTCTACAACTAAAAAACCTATTTAAAAAACAAGAAATTAGAGTTAGGCAACTATGTAATTCTATTTCATATGCAAAAACTATATACACATGTCATTGTGTATTGCTGTGATGATACATAATAAATACACCAGTTAAATTATTAATGAATATCACAGATTAAAATATTAGGGAACTTATCTTGGGGTAAAATCATAGGCTTACAACGTTAGTTCGTCTGGCTGTCACTGACCTTCAAATGACAGTTTAAACCAGACCAATAATTATCTATTCTCTTATTTATAAAATAGAATATTTTTCTTTCCAGAAATAGAAGTTTTAAAATCTTTCTTGATATTTATCTCTAGCATTTCCTTAGCCCTACTAACAATCAGTGTTTCCATATAGTATCATAATTGTCTGTATTGATAACAAATTTTTCTTCTTGTTTAGAATAGAAAACGACACTTCAGCATCTTTTCTCTGGAACTACATCTTAAATTTGAATGTTAATCATCATGCCTTAGCTTTTGTTGTTGTTGTGTTGATGGTAAACCCAGAGCCTTGTGCATGGTAAGTACATGCTCTACCACCATGCTACACCCCACAGCCTAACACCTTATCTTTTTAAAATGGAATAATGTCAATTCCCTTAGCTTGCTTCAAAGACCTAAATTATATTTTTTTTAGTTGTGTTTCTATTCTTTGAACACTCATCAGTTTCTCTACATTCTTTAAAAATGTGGTCCATAACAGGACATATTTTTCAAATGGAAGTGTAAATAATACATGATACAGAGGAGAAATTGTCCCTTGCCTAGTTAATATTATTTGTTTTCACCAACATTGTTGCCAAAAATGAACTTAATGTACCTAATCTTCCAGACATCATAGCTTTGTGCCATGGTACACTGTAGAGAGTCAGTTGTTTCCCCGCATGATCACATGACCAATTGGGAGCTTCCTCTCACTGCTGCTGTCCTGCATTGTGGGAGACCATCATACCACTAGCCTGGGAAAAGATCAAAATTCAAAATTTGAAGGAGCTGAATATGTAAAGTTAAAAAATCATAAGTTAAAACTGTTATAAGTCAGGGGCTGACTATATTTCTTTTTTTTTTTGGGGGGGGGTACTGGGGATTGAACTCAGGGGCACTCAACCACTGGCCTACATCCCCAGCCCTTTTTTCGTATTTTATTAGAGACAGGGTCTCACTGAGTTGCTAAGTGCCTTGCCATTGCTGAGGCTGGCTTTGAACCCACGATTCTCCTGCCTCAGCCTCCCAAGTACTGGGATTACAGGCGTGCGCCACCATGCCCGGCTACTGGCTATATTTCATTGAGTATTTATGAATGTTGATTGCATTTACTTCTTATGAGCATATATATATATAATACACATATGACATATATATGACCATTGTTCTCATTTGAATTTTAGTTTATTTTTTTCAGAATATTAACCACCCCAATTAATTTAATATAATTTGCAAATTGAGACAGTATTAGATTTGGCTTTTTTGAATACACAGAAAATATGTTGATTTTATGGGTTCCAAGAGTCGTCTTTCACTTTTTGTGGAAAGGCTTTGGAACAACTTGCTTGGCAGTCTAAAAAGTATGACCAAGAAGATATTTTCCTCAGATTATTAAAGAGAGAAACAAATGTATTTATTTTGTAATCAAATGTTACTGGGAGGAAAAAAAAATGGTAGAAAATAGTCAGAAAAGTTGTTTATTTTTATTTTATGTTGCAGTCCTGGGAATCAAACCTAGGACCCCATGCATGTGAGGCAAGTGCTCTACCACTGAACATTTGTCCACCCCCTTTTAAAATTTTATTTTGGGACAGGGTTTCACTAAGTTGCCCAGGTTGGCTTCAAACTTGTGTTCCTCTTGCCTCAGCTTCACTAGTAAGTGGGATTATAAGCATGAGCCACTATGGCTGCTTTAGGGAAGTCCATTAAAAGAAAGAGTGATAGGTGCAGGAGTTAATCTGCCTTTCCACGTATTAATATGTCTTGCAAAGATATCTTAATTAAGTGGTATACTGTTAGGAAACAGATAAACAGTTATTGGATTACTAAATGCTGGGTACAATGTGTTTGGCATTTGCCATTTATATTACTGAATCTTCACAATTATCCCATTTTTACACTGAGAAAGCTGAGATTTAGAAATCTAGCTCAGTATGGTAGGTAGTATTATTCGTTTATAGTTCTTCAGTCTTTCTAAGTCCGTGCAATATCTTCCCTGTGGATAGACTTTCCATCTTCATTCACATAGGTTGTCCCTGTGCTCTTTCTCACACCAAGGCAGTATGGATGGCAAAGACAACGTGCTGAGTTGAGTCTTAAGAACTGTGCTGAGTCTTAGCTAGCCCTCATGCACTCCTGCTCTCCATCAGAAGACCATGTTCTAGGGAGCTGATATTAAGTCAGCTTAAAAAAAAGAGACACATGGAGCAGTCATAAACCTGACTTGAGCCCATTGTGTTCAGGAGAATACTGCAGTGTAACAACTGACCAGATCAGAATAAATAATTGTTGTAAACCATTAAGATTTGGGAGTGGTTGTTTTGCAGCACTATTGCAGCAAAACCTGAACAATATCTCAGAATTAGATGGTTAATAAAAGTCAACGAAAAGGATATAAAATCTGGAACAATATTATATCTAGGAACGTAGTAGGGAAAATAAGGATTGCTCAAAAATGGTATGGGGACCATTTATGTATGATGTGACAAAATGCATTCAACTGTCATGTATAACTAATTAGAACAAATAAAAAAACTTTTAAAAAATGGTGTGGGGATATTAAATAACCATTGGGGGAAATATGGTTAAGTTTTTATACCTTAAAAAATAACTTTAGGGGCTGGGGCTGTAGCTCAGTGGCAGAGTGGTTACCTAGCATGTGTGAGGCACTAGGGTTCTGATCCTTAGCACTGTTGCCGCCTGAAGCGCTCGGAGCACCGGAGCCGCGGGAAGAACTTCAGAAGCAAACTGGAGACAAACAGCTTTTTATTCTGATAACTTTTCTCTCTGGTTCTAACAACTAACTCACGCCAAACACACCACTAAAATGGCGCTGACCCGATCAGCAATTTCGGCCAAGTCACTCCAGATCCCGCAACAAAATCCCGTGAGACTACGGGTGGCGACAATGGCCAAATCTCCACGGCTCATAGTCAACTGCAATTCAAGCCAATCCCCAAACAGGGCTCCTGCATTTCCCCCTTTTTGTTTTAAAAGAGGTAATGCTCTAGGACGTCTATGTGCAACCAACATTCTTACCCGTCATCGGATAATCAAGGCTGTGCCCTTGACTCCTGTCTTAGGTTGATATGTCGGCCACATGAGACTGTCCCGTGCGACTGTGCCTGTCTTAGGTTGTCCCCCTCTGGGGATCTTACCCGTCATTGGCTAACCAGCCATCCAATGGAGCCCTTTAGGATCGACTATATATGATGACTAACAGCCGTCCAATTGTGAGGAGATGTTGCGGCTTTAAGGCGACAAGCCTTTTGGTGATGAGCCAAATTGCATAGCATATCAAATTGTTTAAACAAATCAGCTGCCCTAAGTTCCAACAAGTAACACACTGAATTCTCTAGACAAATACCCGCAAGGCATTGTCCCGTAAAGTCCCAAACAATGAAAGATCAAAATGTCCATTTGTTGTAACATGTTGATGTAGGAGGCCCCATGCATGTAGAGCAGAGGCCACACTGTTGGTGAGGTTGTTTGATGTTTGAGCAGCAGGGATGCTTGCGGCGGCCGCGATCCCTGCAGCTGTAGCAGCAGACGTCTTTTTTATGTTTAGACAATGCCACCGGCAAATCTTCAGGGCCCGCTACCTAGAAACTCAAGCATCAATTATTAAAGGAAAGGCAGTGCTATTGCAGCACTGAGTCAAGAGGCGAGTTGTCAAACTACAAAATAGAATAATTAGATTAGAAAATTAAAGTTGATTTTTGTTCACACACATCGCTGGTTGAGCTTCTACAAACATAAGTTGGAAAAATATCATATTTAGAACAAAACAAAGAAAGACTGAGGGTAATTACTGCATTAAAGATAGATTAAAGAAAAGGTAAAGGCACTTTAGAGAAATAATTTGTTAGCTGGAACCCTTGAGTCTCTGTATACAGAGCAATCTTTTACCTGTTGAGATAATTGAAATTAATGAGCTATTAAACAAATGAAGTTAATAACAAATAAACAATCTTAAGTCAAAACACCAAAATATCAGGTTATATAGCACTAGTCATATTGTTTGCTAAAGAGAAGTCCCAGGGACACCTATAAATCAAAATTGAAAGTACCTTCATTTATAAAATTATTTACCTAAATTGAATACTCTAAACCTAAAATGAATTAAAGTTATTTGGATCCATATATATATATATTTTCTTTTTCATAAGCGCTTTGTTCTATGTGACGTCACACTGGACAAACAAACATACAAACATATATTTGTGACGTCACATTAACATGAAATATAGACAAATGTACAGACATAAAGACATGTATAAAAAGAAAAAAAAATACAATTGTGTGCACACTAAAGAGAGATCTCCTCGTCCCGGCCGGGAGAAATGACACTTAAGTTGTGAAATATTTTGAAGGACTCTTTTGAGGGAATCATTCTATACCTTCATCTTGGTCCTCTTGATTTTGTACCTTTTTTATTAATCTTGATTCTTCAATAACTTCATCTTGATCATTTTGATGTGGTACCTGTTTTATTAATCTAGATGGTATCCATATTGGAGAGGATTCGTCTTTTGGAAAAACACAAACAGATCCTCTTCCCCAAATTAATACTGGATCTGGACCCTTCCATGTACCTGAAAGAACATCCTTCCAGTAAACCAAAGGTTTATGTTGTTGGTGTGGATTCCAATGTCTGTCTCCAGCAGAATAACCATTAGAGTCTAAAGTTAAAAAATTTAAGGTAAACAGGGCAACTGCCAATCTGTCCTTAGGACTTTTCCAATTTCCTTCTTTTTGTTTTAATAACATAATTTTCAGTGTTCGGTTTGCTCTTTCAATAATGCCCTGACCCTGAGGATTGTATGGGATGCCTGTTTTATGGGATATATTGAATTTTGCGCAAAACTCTTTGAAAGATGAGGACGTATATGCGGGGCCATTATCTGTTTTAAGCATTTTGGGGATGCCCAATGCAGCAAAAGCTTGCAAGCAATGAGATGTAACATCTTTAACTTTTTCTCCAGAATGTAAGGAAGCAAAAATCATGCCTGAACATGTATCTATGGTCACATGAATAAATCGCAATTTTCCAAAACTTGGCTCATGAGTAACATCCATCTGCCACAAATGATTGGGCATCAATCCTCTAGGGTTAACGCCGAAATGAGGATTGGGCAAATGTGTCATACAAGATTTACAATCTTTTACAATTGTTCTGGCTTGCTCCTTTGTGATTTTAAACCTACGTTGCAAGGTGGTGCTGTTGACATGAAACTGGGAGTAAAATAAAGTAGCTTGTTGTAGCGCTGAAAGTATAAATACTGTTTTTGTAAGTTCATCAGCCTTTTGATTACCTTCATGGAGGGGACCAGGCAAATTAGTATGTGCTCTAATATGGCCTACGAATAGGGGTTCTTTTCTTGCCCACAAAAGTTTTTGTATTTGATAAAACAATTTAAAGGCTGGAGTATGAGGTGCTATTGGTCCTGCTAACTCTAATTTTGGGACGGCTTGTACAATATAGTGGCTATCTGAAAAAATGTTTACGGGCTGGTCCCTAAAATTTTCCAGAGCTCTTACCACAGCTTCCAATTCCACTAGTTGAGCTGATTTGTGTGCAGTTATGTAAGTCATATTTTCTTTTTTAGTGACTACTGTAGCAGTACCATTTGAGGACCCATCTGTAAATACATTAAATGCCTTAGGAATAGGTTGATTTTTTATTACCTGTGGAAATATAATAGGATGATTAATACAAAAAGATAATATAGGGGACTTAGGAAGATGATTATCAAAATTTGCAGAAGTAGAGCATTTAGCTATAGCCCAATCATTATCATTGAAGCATAAGTATTCAATCTGTGATGATGAATAGGGAGTAATAATAGTAGCAGGGTGAATGCCAAATATTTTAGTAGAAGTCTTAAGTCCTTGAAGAATAAGTTTAGCCACCATGGAGGTATAAGATTCAATTATACTTTTAGGAGAGACGGGCAAATGTATCCATAATAAAGGCCCTTGTTGCCAAAATACTCCTGTGGGTGTATATTGTGAAGAAATAATAATCAACATCAGCGGTTGAGTTAAATCAAATCTATCACAATGAGCTCCTTCGATGGCTTTTTCTACTAACTTTAAAGCTTTCCTAGCATCAGGAGTCAATGTTCGTGGTGAAGATGGATCAGGATCTCCACGAAGGATGTCAAATAAAGGTTTTAGTTGGCCAGTAGTGAGATTTAGTGTAGGGCGAAGCCAATTAATGTCTCCCAGTAGTTTTTGGAAATCATTGAGGGTGGTCAAATGTTCTTTATTTATTAAAATTTTTTGGGGTCTAACAAAAGTATCCATGATTTTAAATCCTAAATATAATATGGGAGATCTGGTTTGAACTTTTTCTTCTGCTATATATAGTCCATATTTTTTTAAATTTTCTACCACATCACTGAATATATTAAATAAGATTTTTTGATTAGGGTGGGCCAATAAAATATCATCCATGTAATGTAGACACATGAGGTTTGGATATTTATTTTTAATGGGTTGGATAGCCTTGTCCACATATATTTGGCATATGGTGGGGCTATTAGCCATTCCCTGTGGTAAAACCTTCCATTGATATCTCTGATCAGGGCCATTATGTTGTTCATAGAAGTCCAAGAGTAGGCCCCATAACGGTAAAAAAGCAAACCTGGGGGCATGCCAGAATTGGTGGGCCGCTTGATGTAGGGGAATAGGGGGAAAAGATTTTCTCAGTGGCAATATCCTTTATATCAAGAGTAATGAGTTCTTTTATAAGATTATGGAAATTTTTTGTACTCCCATTTGTTGCAAAATATCTCTTCCCCATAAAGTAACCGGTAGATTAGGTAAAACATAAGGCTGAAATGTTCCTTTATGGCCTTCATCATCCTCCCATTTTAAAATTACTGCACTTTTATCTGGGAGGTTATTATATCCAAGCCTCTTAAACTGGTTGAAGCTTTTTGCAGAGGCCAGTGCTTGGGCCATTGGCGTAAATTAATAATGGAAGAGTCAGCTCCAGTATCTATTAATCCCTCCATTTCTATTCCTTGGATTTTTATTTTACACATAGGCCTCCTTGAACAGTCTCGAACCAGCAAGCCATGGGACTTGAGTCAGTGGAACAAAATCCTCTATTGTTCCCTTCTTGAGGCATACCCATTTTAAATGAATTATGTAAATTGGGAAGGAGAAGCAACTGCTGAGCAATTCTATCTCCTTGATTAACAGAACTTACACTTTGGGGTGAGCTAAGCATTATTTTTATTTCCCCTTTGTAGTCTGAGTTTATTACACCTGGGGTCACTTGCAAACCTAATAAGCTTTTAGGACTACGCCCGATAATAAGTCCTACAGTCCCTGAGGGAAGAGGTCCCCTGACTCCTGTGGGAATCAGTTGAACCCCCATTTCAGGTGTTAACACTATTCGGGCGGTGGAACAGAGGTCTAATCCTGCATTTCCTCTTGTTCCTCTGGCGAGGGAGTGGATGGGTAGTAGGGATTGTGTCGGGGAAGCATCTGAGTGGATGCTTGAGGATACTCTTCTGCAATGCCCCGTACATTTGTGGGCCCCGGGGTACTGGGCCCCGTGCCCCGTTTTTTGAATTCCTGAACAAAGGATTTCCATGGATGTCAAATTTTGAATAGCATTTATTGGCCCAATGATTTCCCTTTTTACACCTGGGGCAGCGGCCTGGGGCATGGTATGAGCTTGATCTTATTTCTCTTTTGGGATTTTGCCTAGAATTGCCTGATTGATTATGATAATTTTGCCTGGAATATCCTGATTGATTATAATGTCTACGTTTAGCCTTTGTGAAATTTCGAGAGGAAGCACCTCTCATTGAGGCTGCAATCACATTTCCTCTGACAAAGGCGCCATTTATATCTTTACATAGTTGTATATATACGGAAAGATCCTTTTTAGTTCTCCATGGCCTGATGGCTGCTTGGCACCATTTATTTGCATTTTCATAAGCTAATTGAACAACTAAAGGCATAGCTTGGTCAACATCTGCAAAACACACTACCTGCAGTTCTCAAAAGTCGATCAGCAAAGTCGGCATACGGCTCATTAGGTCCTTGAATCACTTTTGACAAGCTACCTTGTAGATCCCCAGGTCCTTGTACAGTTTTCCATGCCTCTAAGGCAGCTGCATTTATCTGAGCATATATATCTGAGTCATAATCTGTTTGAGCCTGTAAGTCTGCGAATTGCCCTTCTCCTGTGAGCATGTCTATATTATAGTTTTCAAACCCTGCAGCCGCGTTTCTTTTAGCCGTTTCTATACAAAGTTCTTGGAATTGCGATCGCCAAACCAAGAATTGCCCCCCGCTTAATGTTGCTTTACATGGACTTTTCCAGTCTGAGGGGGTTAAGCTAAAGGTGTTAAGGGACTCCAGCATACTCAACGTGAAAGGAGCTTGGGGCCCATAAGTCATTACTGCCTCTTTGAGATTTTTTATTGTTTTGAAATCTACTGACTGATGGACACTCTGTCCATTTTTCTTTTCAAATGCTGGCGGTTCCCAATGTATCTGTGAGTTGTCCTCGAGAGCGCATAAGCGATCAGAAAGACTTTTTATTTCTGTTTCTAGGGTATGCAAATGCCTAGTAATACCCTTCATATTTTCTGTAATGGATTCCACCCATGGGGGAGTAGTCACTTCCACAAGTGACTCCTCTGCCTGACGGACCTTTTTCTCGGTCTTTTTAAATTTCTTTTTCCTCATTTTCTCAGGATCACTTTTACTAGATTCCTCACCACTGCTAATTTCACTGACAGCAATATCCTGAGGCCCCAGGTTCCAGTGAGAGCAAGTATCCTTCAGCTTTCGCCAATAACTCCCGAATAGCTTTAATAGCTTGGATTTTTGTCATTTTTGGGTCTCTTCTAATACTCTCTTTACTGGTCTCAGTTGGCCCAGTGGAATCTACACTTTTTTGATCACTTTCATTTTTGTCTATATACTCCTCACTGAGAACAGAGTCAGGTATATCAAGGAGTCTTTGCATAGCCTCTATCACTTGGGATTCAGTTATATTCGAACCCATCTTTAGAGACCTTTCAGTTCTTACCTGTCCGCTCCGAAGTTCCCCGTACGGGCCGCCACCTGTTGCCGCCTGAAGCGCTCGGAGCACCGGAGCCGCGGGAAGAACTTCAGAAGCAAACTGGAGACAAACAGCTTTTTATTCTGATAACTTTTCTCTCTGGTTCTAACAACTAACTCACGCCAAACACACCACTAAAATGGCGCTGACCCGATCAGCAATTTCGGCCAAGTCACTCCAGATCCCGCAACAAAATCCCGTGAGACTACGGGTGGCGACAATGGCCAAATCTCCACGGCTCATAGTCAACTGCAATTCAAGCCAATCCCCAAACAGGGCTCCTGCATAGCACCGCATAAAATAAACAAATAAAATAAAGGCATGCTGTCCATTTACAACTACCAAGAAAAAAAATTTTAAATAACTTTAAATAGATTAAAGATACAAGATATGAAAGCATAGTAACAAAAATTAGGAGATATGAGGAATATGTTTCTAAGAATGGTAGCAGAGTTATTAGATACAGACATAACAGAAATTTGATTACATAAAAAACTGTATGGAAAAATGGCATAAAAAGGTCGAAAAAAGGACTGGGGATTTAGCTCAGTCGGTAGAGGGCTTGCCTTGCATGTGCAGTGCTCTGGGTTCAATCCCTAGCACCACAAAAACAAATGAACAAACAAAACCAAAAAAACCCTGAAAAGATAGAAAGACTGAAGACACACTAAAAATACATAACCCAAACAGAAGATTAATATTTTTAATCTTTAAAGTCAATAGTAGTAAGATATGGACTCGAAAAGAATACCAAGAGTAAGAATAGTCAATTCACGAATTAGAGAAGAATAATAGGCCTTAAACATGAAGACATGGTAAGCCTCATTCGTAATCAAATTCTAGAAATTAAAAGGACAGTGAAATATCATTTCTTTCCTAAGAAAAATTTAATAAATTTAGAAAAATAATATTAATGCTCCGTATAGAAAAGGATTGAGAGTAAAATCATTATGGATTTTTTTGGAGGACAGTTGGCAATAACACATATTTTAATTTTAAGACAAAACATGCAGGCTTGTTGATGGAGCATTTCCATTTCTTTTCTTTTTGTTTTTTTCTTTCCACAGAGTGGGGCTTAACCACTGAGCCACATCCCCAGTCCTTTTTGTTTTTTGTTTTGAGACAGGGTCTTGTTAAATTGCTTAGGGCTTCACTAAATTGCTGAGGCTGGCTTTGAACTTGCAATTGTCCTGCCTCAACCTCCCCTGTTCGCTGGGATTAAAGGAGTGGGGCACCACACCTGGCTAGCATTTTTATTTCTTAAGGAAGAAATATGTCAAATGTGGAAAGATTTAGTGTAATATTCATTGTAAATATTTTGAAACTACCTAAATATTAATCATAGAAAATTGACCAAATAAATCCTACAACATCCATAAAATGAAAAAACAACATTTTAATGTTAGTCATAAAGAATCATGAAGATCTATATTTATAACACTAAAAGACAGCAATGAGCTGGGTGCAGTGATGCATGCCTGCAATCCCAGCAGCTTGGGAGGCTGAGGCAGGAGCATAGCAAGTTCAAAGCCAGCCTGGCAAAAAGCGAGGTGCTAAGCAACTCAGTGAGACCCTGTCTCTAAATAAAATATAAAAAAGGGCTGGGGATGTGGCTCAGTGATTAAGCTCCTCTGAGTTCAATCTCCAGTACAAAAAAAAAAAAAAAAAAAAGACAGCAATGGTTACAATTCAGGGAAAAGGGAATCTATGAAACTGTATAGTCACTTTTTATAAATGTATGATATAAATATTAATAAAATTAATTATTAAACAATAAATTGAACTCCAATTATGGTCTTTTTTTATACTTTAAACTAAAAAGTAAGTTTATGTTGTTGATCTTGATATAAGAAAATACCTTTCAAAAATAATATTAATTTTTTTATAATGAGAATATATGTATAGTTAAAAATAATAGCAATAAAACATTTTCCTTTTTGAAAAGATACATGCAAGCAATATCTTCTGCAAATATGAGAAAAAGTCTACAGGACTCAAAATAGGTCATATCTATTGTTTCTTCCTTGTCTAGGTTCTCATAAATTATTCATGGATCCTATCTATACTAATAATTATTTTTGTTCATTATTTCTTTGCATTCCTTTTTAGAAAATGACAGGTATTATATTCTGCAGTCATTTATATTATAGAATATTCCTCATAAAAGCTACTTTTTAGGCCGTGTTTACATGATTCAAAAAAATTCACATAGATAAAAACAGTTACATTGACTGAACTTAACAGTAGTTCTACATAAACCAGGAATTTTAATGTGAACTTGAAATGCTGATTACTTTAGGATTTTTTTTTTAAGGTTAAAGTCCAGAAAATTAGCCGGGCGTGGTGGCACACCCTGTAATCCCAGCACTTTGGGAGGCTGAGGCAGGAGGATTGCGAGTTCAAAGCCAGCCTCAGCAATGGTGAGGCACTTAACAACTCAGTGAGACCCTGTCTCTAAATAAAATACAAAAAAAGGGCTGGGGATGTGACCCAGTGGTTAAGTGCCCCTGAGTTCAATCCCTGGTACCAAAAAAAAAAAAAAAAAAGTCCAGAAAATTGGCTGGAGTTGTGGCTCAGTGGTAGTGTGAGGCACTGGGTTCGATCCCCAGCAACACATAAAAAATAAAAACAAATAAAATAAAGGTATTGTGTCAGTCTACAGCTAAAAAAAATAATAATAATAATTAAAGAAAAGTCCAGAAAATTGCCAGGTGTGGTACTGTACACCTGTAATTCCAGTTACTCTATGGACTGAGGCAGGAGAATAACAGGTTTGAGATCAGCCTGGACTATTTAGTGAGACGCTGTCTCAAAATAAATAATAAAAAGAGCTGAGAATATAGTATAGTTCAGTGGTAGAGCACTTGCCTGGCATGTGTGAAGCTGTGGGTTCAATTCCCAGTCCCCAAGAAAACAAAAAGAGAAAAAAAAAAAAAAAAGAAGAAGAAGAAGAAAATGCCCAGAAAGTTGCTTTCAACTTCTTAGAAAAAAAACTAGAAAATAGTCTTCAATGAAACTAGTTAACTTTATAAACAAAAGCAATTATGTAATATGTATATTTATATTATATATGCTTATATTTCAGTACATCAAATTATACAGTCACAGGTATATAAAATTTGGGATAAAGTAATGAACTACAGAACTAGTGTAGAGACTGATAAGAAGAAAATTCCAAAACTTTACTGAGGTACACAAAATTTTTGAGATGTATTCCTGTAGGGTTAAATGGCAATATTATGAGGATGTCCCAATATATTTGTAAATATAAGGAAAATCCACTTTGAGTTTCCATTGATTTTTGTGTGTGTGGTGCTTGGGATGCCCAGAGTATGGCACTTATTCACAATATATTAGGAGACTGAGTGACATCCCTAGCCTCTTTCCAATTAAATTAGTGATGACATTAAATTTTTTAAATTGTGAAAATAAATCAGGTTTCTTATGAAAAATTCAGGCCATGAAGATTTACTTCCTCAGAGGTAAATCTAATTAGCTTAAAACTATGGTAAAAGATACATGAAATGAAATTTACCATTTTTAGCCATTTCCAAGTGTACAGTACAGTGGCATTAAGTACCTTTGCATTGTTGTGCAACTGTCACCACAATTCATCTCCAAAATGTTTTTCATCTTGCCAAACAGTTAAACAATAACTCCACACTCTCCTCTTACCCCCAGCCCTGGCAACCATTATTTCACTTTCTGGCTCAATGAATTCGACTACTCCAAGTACCTCAAATGAGTGGAATAATATGGTATTTGACCTTTTGTGTGTAGTTAGCTTTTAAAATATCTTTTTGGGAAGATTTTTTAAAAGGACTTTTATTTTCTTAAATTGTAAGAATAATGCTTGTTCATGGTAGAAAACTCAAACAGAATAAAAAGACCCTTTAAAAGTTACTCTTGCTTATAATCTCCATGCCTTCACACCAAAGGTAACCCTTGTTAATACATTTTTTGGCCTTTTTTTTTTTCTCAGAAATTTAGCATGTATCTTTGAGGCACATACATACACATGGGTATGCACACACTCTTCTTTGCTTTTTGTGTCTTTTTTTTTATTTGTAAAAGAGATAATATTATACATACTGTTCTGCACTTAATATATCTTGGGCATTTTTCCATAGTAAACATATTTTGTCAAGTGAATCTTTTTAATTTAATGAAGTAATTCTGAAGTGTATGAAAGAATAGTCAAGAATGACAAAGAAATTTTTGGAAAAAACTGCTGAAGAAGGACTCACAATTCCAGGTGTAAGAGTATATAATTACAATACTGTGCCAAAGGTGGAATAATAGAGAAATCAGTGGAGCAGAAAATAATCTCAAGAGTGGATCCTAGAACATGAAAGTTTTCAGCTGGATTCAGAAGTCTTTAAATCAGTAGGAAAAAAGTATGTAATTCAATGAAGATGCATGTACAATTGCTTACTGGTGGAAAAAAATCATCAAACCCTTATAGGAAAAACCCAAATAAATGGCAGATTTATTAAAATATTAAATGTATAAAATGAAAACAAAAAAAGCAGTCAGCAAACATGTAGGATAAAATATAACAGTGAATATTTATCTGAACTTTTCAGAGGAAGGTCCTTTAAATGTACAAGCAAAGTAGAAATTTTAATGAAAACACTTGAGAAATTGACAATTCAAAAAAATGTTCTCTCTGATAAGCAAATGCTAACACATGATAAGGGAGATGGAGGGAATATTAGAAGTTCATTGGATTAGACAAAGGTGAATGAGGGGAAGGGAAGAAGGATGGGAATAGGAAGGATAGTAGAATGAAATAGACACAATTTTCCTGTGGCTATACCACAAGAATGGGAAATTATACTCTATGTATATATAATATACCAAAATATACTCTACTGTCATGTATATCTAAAAGAACAAATAAAAAATGATAATAATAAAAGAAAAAATAACAAATATGATAAAGATTATATTGGAAAAATACTTGTATAATGTATAGTACAGTGTTACTATCCTTATTATATGAAGAACTTTTACAAGTTAATTAAAAAATACAAACAACCCAATAAAAAGAAGTGGATGATATATAGGTATAAGCAAGCTAAAAAGCAATAGCATAAATGGGAAATAAACATTAAATATTTAAATTTTTCAAGTAAGAAAAAGTAACAAAAAGTAAAAGAACAACTTTTAATACATCAAATTGGAGAAGGTTAAAAGCCTGGTAACATTTAGTGTTGGTGAAGATAAATAGGCTTTCTCATTCATTTCCATTTTTTAGAAGACACTTTGGTTTATGTACCAAAACTTGTGAAAAGTTTTCGACCTTGAAATTCTCCTTTTAGAAATTTATCCAGAAGAGATATCTAAAAAATTTATGCAATATGTGTCTGCAGAAATGCTCATCATAATATTATAATGTAGAAAAATTAGAAACCACCATAAAATAGCATCAGAGAATTTATTCATTGGTAAACTATGGAGCATCTATACTATAAAATAATATACAGTTGTTCAAAATAACTTTGTTCTAAAACATTTAATGACATAGTAAAATATGGTATATTTTAAGTGACGAGTAACATTGCAATCCTAATTATTTTACAATGCACTAATGCATAGAAAATGTGCAGTAATGGACTGGGGATGTAGCTCAGTGGTAAAGTGCTTGCCTAGCATGTTCAATCACCAGTGAAGAAAAAAAGAAAATGTGCTATCAGGGTATATGCTCTAAAAGATTAATAGTGGTAGTTGTACATGGACCCACGTGCCTAAAACCCCAGCTACTTGGAAGGCTGAGGCAGGAGTATTACTCTTTTAAGGCTTGACTAAAATAGACCCCTTCTCAAAATAGAAAATAAAAAGGGGATGTAGCTCAGTAGTAAAGGACCCCTAGGATCTAGCCCTAGTACTAAGTGGTGGTGGTGGTGATGGTGGTAGGAATGATTGGTAGTGGCTGATAGGATTATGGGTGATTTTTGTTTTATTATAACTACTTATTTTTATTATTTTAAAAGTTTTAACTAATACATAAAAATTGTACATATTTATGGGGTACCACGTGATGTTTTGATATATTTTATTAGTTGTTTTCATAATTTCCACAAGTACATGTATTACTTTTGTAATTAGAAATAATATTATAAAATTAAAATGTTTTAAAATGTTTATGATACAGACATTGATATTTATGTTTTTCCTCAAGTGATTGGTTGCTTTGCATTATTTTGGCAAAGTACCAGTAAAGCTTGCAGGCATTATATTTAAAAAATTAATCAGGGGTTGGGGTTGTGGCTCAGCAGTAGAGCACTTGCCTAGCACGTGTGCGGCCCAGGTTAGAACCTAAACACCACGTAAAAATACAAGGCATTGTATACAACTAAAACAAATCAATAAATATTTTAAAAAAATAAAAAAAAATAAAAATAAAAAATCAAATAATCATCAGACTAAAATTATATGTTGATTTTGCAAAAATAGCAAGTTTTATTAGATAAAGTCCCAAAAGCTAAACTGTGTGGTATTTTCATTTGAAAAATGAGACAAAATATTTTAATTAAAAATTTAATTATCAGGGGCTGGGATTGTGGCTCAGCGGTAGAGCGCTCGCCTCGCACGTGCGTGGCCCGGGTTCGATCCTCAGCACCACGTACAAATAAACGCATTGTATACAACTAAAGCAAATAAAATAAATTTTTTTAAAAAATTTAATTATCAGGCTGGGGTTGTGGCTCAGTGGTAGAGTACTTGCCTAACATATGTGAGGCATTGGGTTCAATTCTCAGCACCACATAAAAATAAATAAATAAACAAATAAATTAACTAATTAAATAAAGGTCCATCAACAACTCAAAAGTGTTTTTAAATTTAATTATCATTGGGCTGGGGTTGTGGCTCAGCAGTAGATCGCTCGCCTAGCCCGTGCGCGGCCTGGGTTCAACCTCAGCACCACATAAAAATAAAGGCATTGTGTACAACTAAAGCAAATAAATAAATATTTTAAAAAATTAATTATCATTATGTTCCTTTAAGTAAGGATTAAGTGAACCCCTTTCACTAAATTATAGTAGATTATCTAACTTCATTTTCTAAGTAATAGGAACACAAAGAAGTATAATTTTGCAACTTAATACTCAGCAACATATCATTTTTTAAGATAAAAATCTAAATCTTTGTGGGCTGGGTTTGTAGCTCAGTGGTAGAGTGCTTACATAACATGTATGAGGCACTGGGTTTGATCCTCAGCACCCTTAAAAATAAATAAATAAAAATAAACATATTTAATAAAATCTAAATCTTTGTCCATATTATTACCCAAAAGATAGGGAATAAACCATATCATAAAATATGGCAAATAATCTTCTAGAGAAAGTCTTATTTTTTATTTCTAGAAAATGCTGACTTGATTTAGTGTTAAGACATATGCATATTATACATTAGAAAAGATTGTTCTGAAGATAAAATTAAAATTAATGTAAACTTAATGAAATATTGAAATTGTTAAGTGCAAAACAACTAGTTAAAATTACCCCCTTTTATGCCGGGCGCGGTGGCGCACGCCTGTAATCCCAGCACTTTGGGAGGCTGAGGCAGGAGGATCGCGAGTTCAAAGCCAGCCTCAGCAATGGCGAGGCACTAGCAAACTAGTGAGACCCTGTCTCAATAAAATACAAAAAAGGGCTGGGGATGTGCCCAGTGGTCGACCCTGTTCAATCCCCGGTACCACAAAAATAAATAAATAAATAAATAAAATACAAAAAAGGGCTGGGGATGTGGCCCAGTGGTCGAGTGCCCCTGAGTTCAATCCCCGGTACCACACAAAAAAAAAAAAAAAAAAAAAAAACAAAATTACCCCCTTTTATTTATATATCTTCCATTCATTTCCTATTTATAATAGCAAAATAATTTCTGTACAATTTTCAAATGATTAATAGAAAGTTTTATTTAAAAACTCTTAAATAACAAGTAATGTATATAATATTCTCTTTGGAATCTGATTTTAGGCACAACTAACAACCTCTATGACATGTAAACAGGAGATAAATTTCAAACAGCTGAAATGAGAAGTGTAACTCATTTCTTTAACTAAGGCGCATTACACACCAATGCAGTCTCCATTTCACACCAGGTGCTGTTCCCAAAGGAGAAAACACTGCCCTCCAGTGGTCTTCAATGAGGAAATGAAAATAGTTTCAGGTACCATGATTGTGGCATTTATATGAAACACGGTGTATTTATCTAGTCTTGTTTCTGGCTATATTCTCAAGCTGAAACGTATGTCTACAACAGAGCATATGAACAAAAATTTCCAAAATTAATTTTAATATGTATGTAGTTACTCCAGTTAGACAGAAATATTAACTAGGAGGATTGATTATGACTTTTTGACCCTAAAAGCTGACCACTTATTTGACTATCACAATTGGATTATGCTAGCCCCTATAGTTTCTCACTTCCCAGCTAAGGAAGAAGAGATTTCATCTCTATGTTTCCCTTGTTGGCCAATTTTTTTAGCTAAAAGACATTTAAAATTGTACAGCAGGCAGAACCCCAGGGGACTGAACAGTGTTCCAACATCCTTAAAGGCTTCCCATCACTTGAAAAACCAAATTCTTCCTCCTGTTTCTTAAACTAACCAAAGTAGGCAAAAGCAATTTAAAAAAGTCTTTGTGTCTAGCATTGGAACTTTCTCATATTTCACACCATTATATAAATGTCACTCTAACCTATATGTATCACAAATGCTACGCTAAATTAGGGCCAAATTTGCAACCTAGTTTAACTGGGTTTCCTCTTTTTGCAAATGCAGTTTTTGTGTCTGCATTTAGCAATGCATACAAAACTGTCCGTGTAGCTAACTGCTTCGAATTGCTAAATTTGAGGATGGATGTGTAGATCGCCGTCTTTATGCATGTGCCAAAGCAATGCTGTTACTAGTCATATAAAAACTTCCTAATCAAAGTGGACCTTGACTACATTGCTAAATTCTTAGACAATTTCATTGGCTCCTTTGGATTTAGTAAAGGAAAAGTGGAATTTGAAGAGGGGAAAGAGACAGTGTTCAAAGCTCCTCTATTCCTTTATCTTTCAGTCACCAGAGCAAATCTACATTGCATTAAGACCATGGACTTTGGAGACCCACTGCTCTAGAGGTTCATCCATTTCCAGCTATGTGGCTTAAACTTAGCATTATTTTCATGAACACAAAGTTGAAAATAGTAATGTCAGTCTCATAGGTGTTATCACAATCAAACAAGGGAATGTTTGTGAAGTGTTTATTTAACACAGAGAAAAGACTTAACCAAAAAATTATTTTTATTCTCTATCATTTCTTAAACTTTTAATCCAATGGCCATGAAATTTCTTGTAGGCATGATTTTCTAAAATTAATCTTCCTTTATCATATTAAATAGTGGCTCGTCATGTAGTTTGTGCTAAAAGAAAATATTTTAACATCACTCAAATACAGCACCTTTAAGTAAGAATCAAGTTTTTCTCTTCCACTCACACTGAAGGTAGAATCTTTTATATATTCACCTGTATTCACAAGGCACTTTAGAATTTTTTAAATGACAAACATAAAAATTGTAATCATTACAAAGGTGTTATAGGAATTAGACATATTTGGGTATATTGTAATGAATTAAAAGTTTCTGAACTTGAGAGTACAGAGTTCCACTCACATCTGTTCTGGTTAACAGAACTTTGCAAATATATATTGCAGAAAGAAAAATTGCTTTCTTTAATTTACTACTCTTTGATTTGGCTTTCTGTTTTTTTTCTTTTTTTCTTGTGTGTGTGTGTGTGTGTGTGTGTGTGTGTGTGTGGTGTTGGGGATCAAACCCAGGGCCTCACATGTGCTAAGTAAGTACTTTCCCACTGAGCTACATTACCAGCCCCTCACTGTCCTTCCAGTGAAGAAAAAACTCACAAACACATTTTTAAAATATACATCCTTTTCTCACTATCTGTGGTAATGAGTTTTTACTAAGCCATGATCCCACTTCTTCATTTCCTCCCTATGTATACCCACGGCACTATAAAGCATGTTTTTTTTTTTTTTTTTTTTTTTTTCCCCCTAGATCAGTTCATTGAGTATTGTCTTCACTGGCCATGACTTTTTTTTTTTTTTTTTTTTTTTTTTTTTTTTGGTACCGGGGATTGAACTCAGTGGCACTCGACCACTGGGTCACATCCCCAGCCCTTTTTTGTATTTTATTAGAGACAGGGTCTCACTGAGTTGCTAAGTGCCTCGCCATTGCTGAGGCTGGCTTTGAACTCGCGATCCTCCTGCCTCAGCCTCCCAAAGTGCTGGGATTACAGGCGTGTGCCACCGCGCCCGGCTGGCCATGACTTCTTACCAACAATGTAATATACAATATTTTATGCCAGACAACACAGAATCTTTGATTACTCAAAATAGTCCTTACAATGCTGAGTCAAACTGTTCATGATTTAAAACAGTAGCATAGATTGATGAGAATGCAACAATGATTTGATGGATAAATTTTTATCAAACTGTTAGAAAAATTTTACATGAAAAATTTAAAGTAACATTTAAAGATAAAAAAGTACATCCAATTAGACATTGCAATAGTGTACACACGCTACACTGAAGCCTATGTATCAATAAATGCAAAGAGGGATGTGGGTATAGCTCAGTGGCAGAGCCCATGCTTAGCATGTGTGAAGCTCTGGGTTCAATCCCAGCCTCCCTCCCTCTACTATAGCTAATCTAAATTAATGTCAAAATTTGACAATTAAACATATGAATTTATGATAAACATTCTGAATTTTAAAAATGCATCATATTTGTAACAGGACCAAAATAATCTAAAGTCAGAACACTTTTTTTCTGAGTATAATTATATTATTATAATTCTCTACCTTGACAGATGACAATTTTAGAATACTTTAAATACAATTTCTACTATATGCACTAAAATAAAATGTAACAGATAGACAACTCACCATAGTATAAGTAACACATTCAAATTTAGTAATTTATTTTCCAGGTGGAAACCAGGCTTCTTGGAAGACTTTAGACTATGCCAAATGGTCTGATTTCACCATAGAGGTAGGCACTAGATGACTAAATTTACTTCTGTGTAATTTTTGTTAACTACATTTTACATGCAAATGTCTATACAACCATGTTAATGAAGTTATAGAGAAAGAAAGTTGGCATTCCCATTTTTCTGTTTTATTCAAAAGCAACTTTTCAATTGACTTGCTCTATCTTTTAAAACCATTCTTCATTTAATCATAAGAAAATGGAAAAGTCTAACAATGAAGTCAAGTTGGATTACAAATCAAGGAAAACAATTCTTATGAATAAAATTTAGACTTGATATTTTTCTTCCCATACTTTTATAGTCTTGAGGACATAGAATGCTTCTATTGGAATCAGACAAAAAAAAAACCATTTTTTAAAATCATAAATATTTTGCAAAATAATTGCAAACTACTGATCCAGGGTTGTTTATTTAGAGAAATTTGTTTCCATCTTATGAAGGGTCTCAGAATTTTCTGCACCCCAAATTGAATTGGATGCTTAATTGCCCAGCTATCCAAAAATCTTTTTTTTCCCAAGAAATATAAACAAATATATTTAAATTCTACATGGGTGTATTTCCTATAAAAATGTCGATATCCAAGATTCAAAGCCAATATTGGAAATAAGATGTATAGTATTCTTTTAATTGGAACATTAATTGTCAAAAACTTAGCTTATAAGAAAAGTGTCCCTAAGGTATAAGAAAAAGAAAGTTTTTAAAAAAATTTTTTATAGCAGGTGTGGATACAATCTCATCCTGTAACACCCAGAAGAATAAGGAAAAATAAAACCTTCTCCACCCTCACATATTAGAGGGAATCAGGATCCTGACCCAAATTCCAAACTCCTACAACTTAGAAATGTTTGTAAAACCCCCAATACCAAGGTTTCAGAAATCTGCCACATTACAGGAACAGGGAGACCTTCAATCATGGAAATATGACTATTAAGATTTCACAGATAATCTGAAACATTTGCTAGTCACCCTACCCCCATGTTAGAGGGAGGGAGGAAAAGGGAGTGAGAGAGGAAGACTGAAATCACTGGGGGAAAACCTCCTGTGAGCACTCCAGGTCCTTCTTGGTTCTTAGGTGGCTGACATTCCTAGTCACAACTACTGTTATGTCAGAGAAAACAATGTAGTAGTGTGTGTGTGTGTGTGTGTGTGTGTGTGAGAGAGAGAGAGAGAGAGAGAGAGAGAGAGAGAGAGAGGGAATTGGGGTAGAATGGGGGACCAAGATGTTAAGAAATTTAACAAATTCATATGATTAAAAAAAAAAAAAAAACATTTGAGAGTGTTATGTTTATACATGCTGGGCAACATAAACCATAAACCTTGCTGCATTTCTGCAAACTGCTTCGTGAAGCATACAAATGGCACTCCTGTCAATGGGAGGAAAAGACAGACAGAAATCAAGACTGAGACAAGCAGCACCCCAGGATGCAGAGTTTGTTCCCATTGCAAGCTGCAGTGGAAGGAGATGATGACACCCAGAACAAAATGTCTTTTTTTTTTTTTTTCACGAGGACGCAGAAGCTTTTGCTTTGTGATCTCTGTGTACAGAAAGAATGATGGATGAAAATGACTTATTTTCCTCCTTTTTTCTAATCAAAATATAAGGTCTTTTTTGTTATTTTTAAACTACTTCTTGTAGAGCTCATTGTTGTGTTCCATGAAACAGACAAAACTCAGCAAGACAACAAAGACCTGATCTACAGAAGAGAAGGTAATAAAGAGCAAGTCCTCTCCAGAGGGTAATTAATCCTTAGTCATTCATCTTAGAAGTCCCAGTTACAGTGAAGGTTAATGTCCAGGTAGCTTCTTTCTATTTTCTTTAAATTTTTTTAAACATTTTTTTCAGAATGTTATACTATTAATTGCCAATTTGCATATGTGTGCAGCTGCTGTTTTGGCTCTGAACTCAATCCGATAAGCTTGCTGGAGGTATCGCAGAGCACTTGGCAGCTTTCCTATTTGAAAAGAAAGCCTCTCCCCACCACAGAACAGCTGATCGTCTATCAGCGATAGACCCTGATGGCGTGAATTACAATTACACTACTTTTCACACTAAATCTGGGTGATAGCTACTTGGAAAGAAGTTTCATCATTTTTTACCACAAACTGGAAAAAGAATTACATGGTCATGCTGTGCTTTTAAAGGCAGTTTGGTTCACTTTTGTCTATTTAACACCTAATTCCAAGAAGTCCATAGGCATCCAGAGATCTGAATGGCGCGTAATGAATTCACTGTTTAGATTGAAGATTTTTAAAATCTACCTCAAATTACATTTATTAACAAGGCGACCAGGAAGTGTTAAAGTTGTTAGACGCTTCATTTATTAAATAATTTGTGGGTATTTTCAGTTGTCATATCTAGAGTCATGGGGTTTGCTTATTTTTTTTTAATTAGCAATCCAAAACAATGCTACTGCAATTTAACAATTCATCACATAATCTTGGGCTCTTCAGTTCAGCTGTTAATGTTAGATAATTCAGATTGTTATTTTGATCTGTTTATAAATGATTTAGGTTGCATTGTGCTGTGAGGAGCACAGCAGCAGCCCAAGCAGATCTTCCTCATCTTTCTTGCATTGCCAAAGAGAGCTGAGGGGCCTTCCAGAGAATGCATTTGGGAAGTAAAGTTTAGCAAGTGATGGTAGCAGGGGACACTCATGATAACTTGATTTATTTTCATA
This sequence comes from Tamias sibiricus, assembly GCA_025594165.1. Taxonomy (NCBI): domain Eukaryota; kingdom Metazoa; phylum Chordata; class Mammalia; order Rodentia; family Sciuridae; genus Tamias; species Tamias sibiricus. The sequence goes on from CM046660.1 coordinate 131,332,066, forward strand.
GATTAGCTTACTTCATTATTAATTTACATTTCCTGTCAGTTTGGAAAACTGAGTGAGGGCCTCTTTGCCAAAGTCTATTTTATTAGAATCGGATAGCTCTTTAATTTTCTGGGAGTTTAGAAATTACTGTCTTTCCCTGATTCTTTTCAAGAATCCGGCAACATCAGAAAATATAAGACTCCTAAACATTCTCTTTCTTCTCAATCTCCCCTCAGCTCTTCTCCCTCTCACCTTGACATTTAAATCCTTTTGGAAAAAAAAAAAATAATAAAACAAGTTAAACCCACCTCAAGCAGCAGAAGTGGAACACACTAATCCTGACGTAGTTAACCTAAGAGAAAAATAGATTTTGTTTTCCTTTTTTTAGTCACTAGCTTTATTAGATTTCTCACTCTCACAGATTATCCGAAGACTACCCATTGATTGATCGCCCATAGAGCTGCATTTGGTGTAAAGAAAAAACTCACAGCTTTATTGGCTCCCAGGAGACAAAACAAACAGAACAAGATATTCATATTAATGCAAACAATGCAACAAATGCTGAAGCGAGGCTCAGGCGGGCCGCAGCAGGGCCGGCAAAGGCCTGGGCGCCTCAAGCCTCTGAGCCAAGGTTTTCCACCTTCCTGGACCCTGGCTCCCTCGAGCCGTAGATGCTCTGGGCCTTTGGCTGGACATGCAGGCCTCAAAGGCCCAGGCCCTCATCCTTGGCCTCTCAGGCCTTGCAGGGCAGCAGGCCGGAAAGGAGAGAGGGTTAGGAAGCCTTCAGCCCGGGACTCAGGGAAGGGCCTGTGGTGGCCCTCAAACTGTGTACTGCAGAACTGAAAGGAACTTAAGTGTCCTTCTTGCCTTCTCTATTCCCTTTCCATAGGCCTCTAGGGGCCCCGTTCCCCAATCTCAGTTTCCCTGACCACTGGGTCAGAGGCGAGTGTCAAGAATTCTAGGGTGGGCTGCTGGGGTTGTGGCTCAGCTGTAGAGCGCTAGCCTAGCACGTGCGCGGCCCGGGTTCGATCCTCAGCACCACGTAGAGATAAACACATTGTGTACAACTAAAGCAAACAAATAAATATTAAAAAAAAAAAAAAAAAAAAAAAGATTCTAGGGTGTACCTGCTAAACCACCTGAAGCAGCATGAAAGCAGAGGTGAGAAAGATGCCAGGAACTCTGGAAGGGTCATGATACTAATGCTCTCTTGTTTAAAAGCTCAATCATGAAGGAGATGATATAAAAACACAGTTAAACACAACACCAAACTTTACATGAACAATAGCGAGAGGAGTGATATGGACAGCAAATGCTGAGAGTTCCTGAGACATTGCCCGTGGAATGAGTAAGGAAGAACAGTTTTCAGCCAGGAAAAAAAAAAAAGAGAGAGAGAATATTAGTTCTACACCTAACTACCTCCCAACCCCCAAACTAGGGAAGAATCTATTAAGACTCGATTTCATATCTTTACAGTCAATATGATGTTAAAAATAGGGCTGTCAAATATTGCATGGGGCATACTTGTACTAAAATATTATTTGTTGTTTATCTGAATTTCAAATTAACCTGGCCGTCCTGTGTTTTTATTAGCTAAATCTGCGATTCTAACTAAAAATACTTTATTGAAGAAATCGTGTAAAACAAGACTCATTCTATTCAGTACATTTTTATTGGATCCTTGCCTTGAGAAAGAAAACAAGTTGCCTCCATAGCATATTTCCCCAAGCACATTGTAGGGTGGAAGAGGAAGAAATGAGTGAGACTACTTGGAAATGTCCTCATCTTTAGCAGGAAGTACAGTGTCATTGGTGCCTCTTCTCAAAGAAATGAACCAGGATTCATTGCCTAAGGTTAGCTCACTAGGTCTCAGCTACAGAAGGGGTCCCTTTCCTCCCTTTTGTGGCCAGTAGAGGGTATCATACTTAGCATGTCTTCAAGCAGTTATAATGGTACCCATGTACCATTGCTAAATCTTTAGTCTAGAGCCACTTTACTGGTTAGTGTTTAGTTTATTCTGAAAGAAAGTCAGAACTTAAAAACATTAAAGATGGGAGGGTCAAGAAAAATCTGCTTTGAAAGTCATCAAAGTTTTTAAGCCAGAAACAAATCTCATTCAGAGTCTCCAGGATGCTAAAAGAAAAGGTTTACAAGATGCAAATGGTAAAACCTCAAGAAAAAAGAAAAAAACAACAGTACAAAATAGTGGACATTTCAAGTGTCCGTGCAAGGCAAGCATTTTACCACTGAGCCACAAACCCAGCCCCAAGATAATCTGCCTTTTAAGCCAATTGCTTGAAGAGTACAAATGTACCCACACAGGATGCCCCTTTATCACTGACACTTAGTGTTGTTTAACAACTGCAAATGGAAAAATTATTTGTCTTAATGAGAGCAGTTTTCAGAGTTGATTCACCAACATGGAAGGAAGATAATCTAAGGCTGATACCTCTCCCTGAGCTGCAGGGTCATCTCAGATGGGGGAAGGCCAATTCTGCAGCCAAATGCAATGTTTAGTTTGGTTTAAAGAATGTTTTTTTAAATCAAGATCAATAGTTTTAGAGAACACATATGCTTACTTTCAGTCCATACTGGTTTGAGTTTTTTCTTTCCCAAACACTAACCTTCAGGTTAAAATTTAAACTATCAAAAAGTTAACATTGTGGTTTGGAGGGTTAGAGTGCTGTGTAACTACTTTAGAGGTACAAATTCTTTTTATCTTCTCTTATTTTGTGTCTTCAGCTACAAATATACATTCCAATACTCCCTATCCACTTATCTGAGCAGGCCTGAGAAAAACTCAACACTCAATGATTAAGGTGGTTCTTCCTCCCAAAAGAAATGTCCCAGGACCTTTGTAAGAGTGGTGGTAAACTGGCAATCACTGAATAGTAAACCCCACTGCATTGTCAGTTAAGGTCAAGCTGTCCATTCAATCTGTTGTTTAGCATAATGGTGTCTTTGTGTCAATAGACTTTGAATATGATTTAAGTTTCTGACAAAGCCAAGTACAAAGTCAGAGGGAAAGTTTACATTTTTGGAGGTAAGGGATTATCATAGAAGAAACAGTAGATCGAAGGTCATAGGAGCCTGAGTTGAATTCCAGCCATTTGAGTAGGTTTGAGAGACTCTCTTTTTCTTTATTTTTTGTTTTGTCCTCACAAAAAGAAAATTGAATTAAGGCATCTTGAAGACTTTTTTTTTTTTATTTGTTTGCTTTTTTTTTAAACAACTATTCTTTGAATTAATTAATAAGTGATAACTCATCTTTTATACTCTTGTTCCAAAGAATATCAGCAAGACAGTTTTTGAATGTATTCATGGTAGAGTCCTAAACAACAAAGGGCACATGGGCACATTTCAGATTATCCAGGCATCCTAGATTTCAAGAGAAACTTCAAACCTGGGAGACTGGTTAAAAATGAAGGGATTTTATGATCAGGTGCAGATTCTCTGGAGAGAGATGATGAACAGCCCTGTACACAGGACAGGTGTTAACATGTTTAAGAATTTACTTCAGTCCTATTTGAGGATTTTGACCTCAGAGAGAAGATTGCAATAAAATGAAAGCTAAAGCTATTTGGTAAATATACAAAGCATCATTATTTAAAATATTCTAGCACTTGCACACTAAGTGTAGTATTCATCCATGAGGAGCTCTGATGCTGGAGGAAGTTGGCAATATAGTTGTAGCTGATTCTAGAAATGATCTCAGAAACTTGCTTCTTTATACTTGATCAGCGATATGAGGTGATGTTCCTTTTGATTTGAGGCTCTTCTTGAACTGTAAGCTCCAACAATCTTTCGCTAAACAGACTTCATTCACATTCTGAATCTGGTTTTTGTCTCACACATATTAAATTTTACAAAACAGAAAGAAACAATAGAGCTTATTAGGAAAAAACTTGTTTTGAATAGCAAATTAAGCATAATGGAAATAGGAACATGTTTTAGCACAGTACCCCCCCCCCTTTACCAATTGAACATTTACATCTTTTTCAGTACTGTGATTTTCCCTTAAGTCTTAAGCTGGCACCACACACTTTCAACAAATAAGACTTACATCATTTGTATCTACTGAGAGAAATCATTGTAATTCTGTGGACTCCAAATGCACAGCCTTCCGAAAGAGTTTTAGGCAGTCACCCCTAAACTGCATTAATCAAATCATTATGGTGTACTAAGAATCCAAAGAACTACTTAATTTCAAAGATTGTAAATCAACTGTCAGTTCTGACTGGTTTCAAATTATGCTCTATTCTCTGAGATTGGAAACCTGTAAATTCAGAGGTACACCTGACTTACATGGTTTGTTATTAAGAGATATGCCCCAGGTGGAGGCATCTTCAAAGCCAATATATTTTCTTTATAACTGGTGTCAAATTGATGTATATATTAAAAAATCTTGGAAAATGATCTCAAAAAGGAAGTAACAGCCCAATGAGCCATATGTTCAGGGAAACTAACAGGTTTCCATTGGGACCAAATTTCACTTCACCTTTTTGTCCTTATGTGCAAATAAAAACTTATCTGTAAATACACCATTAAAACAGTCATGCAAATTTGTGAGTTCTACAGAAGAGAGAAATTACACTGAGCCCATAAAAACCAAATTGTGGGAAGGTGAAGTATTTTGTTAGATATTAGGAATATACAACACAAGAATAAGCTGAAGTAAATTTATTTGAACTCCATAGGTTCACAACTTCAGATACATTGCTTCAATAGAATTGGTTAATGAAGAAAAGATTGATGAATAGTTAATAAATTGCTTAATTTTGATATTGATGGGGCACCTGAATCTCAAATTTACATTAATACATATAAAGTTAATTTTTACCTTGCTGTTAGGTTGCTATTGCTATTTTAACAGATTCAGACACTAAGGAATTTTCCAAGTACCAGCTAATACTCATGTACAGGATTCCCTCTGTGCACTTGTATAGTTTTTCATGTGAATAGGACCAATGATGACAACATAAAAATGCCAAAATGCACTCATCATTTTAACTTTTATATTTGTATACTTTTATTATGAAATATTACCAGTAGAGGGGCAGAGAGAATACTATAAATGAAACCTTTGTGTACGTATGACTGAGCTTTATCAAACCTTCACATTTGATTTTAAAAAATGAGCAATTATGTGTAAAATTATGCAAAGGTAAAAGTCAGCAGAAAATAAAATTATACTGCACAGATTATCTTTCAGCCACTTTCATTTTTCATCTATGGTTAGAGAGAAGGAGGTTTTATGATGTAAATTTAGGCACCTGGTTTGCTAAATAGCACTGAGCACATTAGAAGAAACTGCACTCTCATTCGGTCCATATTAGAAACCCTTCTGTTGGTGGGTTCTCTGTAACCCACTCAAGTCCTAAGAACGTCAACGTTTAAAAATCTCTAATGATAGTTACGTAAATCTGTAATAGTGAAAATATTATAATGGTAGAAGTAAAAATGTATTTTAAGTTCAACTATCAGCTTTTAAGCTAAAAAAAAAAAAAAAAAAAAAAAAAAAAAGTAGAGGAAGTTGTACGAAAACCTCAGGTCCTGGGCTGACCTGCCTCAACAGGTTTGTAAGACCTTTTTCAGCGTGGACTCAGATTTTGGTGGATTCTTTGTCAAGGGACAGCAATAGTGCTTCTGTTGTGACCAGTTTTCTCTGCCTAGAGTGTTGAGCGGAGCAACCAGATGGGGAATGGTGCTGCCTGAAATGTCCGGGCCAATCACCCCACAGTCCCTGCGGCAAGGGGTAGGTTGGCCCGCTTCTCTAAAGGCTTTTCTCTCACCCGCGACAGTCATATGATGTATCTCTGAAGGTCCAGAGGGTCACTTAATCTAGTCTTGGGGTCAGGAGGTCAGGGCTTTGGAAGCACAACTAATGCTAAGGCCCTTTCTGTGCTTATTGAACTGGGCACTTCTGGTTCTGGTGGGGAAGGTGGGGTGATGGGGTCTGAGGGTAGCAACTGGGAGGGTTTGCTGGGGATGATCTCGCAGACTCGCAGCAGGGCAGCGCGGCCTGGCATCTCCAAGCGGGCAAGGAGCGGCGGGAGGCCTTTAGGGTAGCCGGTCCGGCTGTGTAGTCGGTCCAGGGATCTTTCTGGCTCTGACTTCTTCCCACCACTGGCTGTCCTGTGGTCTTCCTGAATTCGCTTGGGTGCCCACTTGGTGCCCAACGCGTTCTAACCCCTTAGCAGAAAGCGAGTGGGCGCAAGAATGCAGGCTCCTGGGCCACTTCTCTAAGGCGTGGAACCGAGAACGCGAGCCCCGGCCGCCCCAGCCTCAAGAAGCTCTCGGGGAGTGGGCGCTTGGCGCAGTCCCGGCCCTAGGGTGTACTGGTGCCGGGCTGCACTCGGCAGGGCCAGCAGAGGGTGCCGCAGGGGGCCGTTCGGGGCTCCCGGCCCGCGAGGCACGCGGTGGTGATGGCCAAGTTCCACTCGCCAGCGGCGGGAAGGACGCGCGGGAAAGCGAGGGAGCAGGAAGCGGGTGGCGGCGGCGGCGGGCCCGCTGGAAAGGAGGGAGCGCCGCAGGCGGGAGGAGGGGGCGCGGAGGAGGGAGGCCGGGAGGAAGGAGGGAGTGCGGCAGGCAGGCGGAGGGAGGGCTGATTAGCATGCAGCAGCGCTCGCGCGCCCGGCTCCATTGTTTTAACACCTCCCCTCTCCTCCGCGCCAATCTGTCACCGTTCAGCAGGCGAACGCTGCTGCCTCAAATGCTGCTCTTCTCAAATGAGACGGATAATTAGTTGCCCCGCACGAATGCCGCACTCTTCTCACCCCTGATTGCTATCACCTTCTTGCTCCTGGCAGTTTTGACACCTCGTAATCAGCCTGCTGCTTTTCTCTTTTCTTCCCGACTTCTGCTTCCCTCCCCCCCTTTCCTTCGTAGTTGATTTATTTATTTATTACTATTATTTTAAATGCAATCCCGGTGCCTATTTGGACGAGTCCTCGGCGGACTTAACCTTCCGCGTGTACGCGTGTGCCTATATATGTATATGTAAACTAGGTGTGTGTGCGTGAGTCCGACGCGGGCTGGCAGTTTTGCGGGAAATACTGCTTCCACGCGGAGAGAATTTTCTCCTAAGATATTTTTGGGAAGGGAGGAGCTGGGGAGAGGGACGGGAGGGAAGAGTTGGGGAGACCTCAATTAATGCTTTAAAGATCTCTTAGAAATTAACAAACTGGGGAGTCTCGGAATCTGCTGTCAGAAGCGTGTTTCCCCCTCTCTCCTCTAACAAGCACTGACAGTCTAATTACTGTAGCTACAAGCAGCTGTCGAGGCAGCAGCCCGGGAGAGAAGGCGCCACAGGCTGAGAGCACCCGGCCGGCCCCCCGAACCCAGCCGAACCAGCCGAATCCGGCCCGACTCCAAGAGGGAGGAGAAAAGGGCAAGGCCTGACACCCGACAGCCCCGGAGAGCCCAAGGCGGGCCTGGGAGCCCGCGGACTCGCTTATTGTTTCATATTTATGAAGTCTTTACCTTGAAGGTTAAAAGATGTGAAGAAGAAAGGAGGGGACTTGGGGGGAGTGGGAAGAAAATCTTCTAAGCTTCCAGCCACCCCTTTTCTACCTCCTCGAGCTCCCCCCACCTCCCGTGTTGGTAAAATAACCACGCAACCCGGGGCTGAGGGGGCGGGGTGAGCCAGGCTGGAGTGTAAGAAAGCAGATGTCCCCGCTGGCAGCAGCCTCAGCCTCCGGGGAAAGCTGCACCGGGGGGGCCCTCCCGAGGACATTCACCTCCCACTTCTCAGGCATCCCGCTCACAACTGCCTCGCCTCGGCGGGGGTGGTTTTTTCAGACTCAGCGTTTTGCGTGTGCAGCTTTTTTACCTGGGAGCTGTTCTTACCCGGCCACGCTTAGCAGATGCCAAGAGGCAGCCCCTGCACGACTCAGTAATAAAAGAGACAGAGGGAGAAACCTGGTCGGTACCCACTCCACCTCTTGAGCTGAGACCAGTGCCACCTCTGCAGATCGGGACAGGAGACTCCTCTTCTTTGGCCCAAAAGGGCCTCTGCCTCAGAAGTTGGAGCTTAGGGTACTGCTGGAACCCAAAAGAAAACACAGTTCCCAGCTCTCACTAAAAGTGGTGGAGGTGGGGAAAGGACAGGAGAAGAGGGGTCAGTGACTTTTGGAGTCTCAGTTCTGGGCCAGTTCCCCCCCCCCCCCCCCCTCCCTCCCCGCTCCCCCCCCCCCCCCCCCCCCCCCCCCCCCCCCCCCCCCCCCCCACCCCCCCCCCCCCCCCCCCCCCCCCCCCCCCCCCCCCCCCCCCCCCCCCCCCCCCGGTTATCGGTTATCGGCAGCCTAGTAGATTTCAACTATGTGAGGGGGAATCATCCTTTCTAGAAAGGAGGTAAAAAGGATCCCCTTTTCCCGAGATAGGTTCAGTGGTATATTCTGGCTGGTACACACTGGGAAGTTTTTAGTTTTAATTTTTGTGTGTGTGGGAGGAGTGAGAGGGGAGGCTGGGTGGGCGTGAGGAAGGGGGAAGGGAAGAGGCTTGGATAATTGTCTAGGCATTTCCATTCAGTCCCAGTGGCAAGGAAAGAGATGTACATGCCTCAGAACCCTTCACAGTGAATACCTAATAATCGCCATGTCACTTTGGTGAGGAAGATGTCAATGTGATGTGCTTGACACCCTGAGAAGTCGAGGCACCACTCATTCTTCCACAAGTTAAGGCTCTTCACAGTAGCACAGGGGCCTGCTCAACTCTCCCATTACAAACCCTCCAGTTTAAAACATTTGCTTCAGGAAGACTTAAATTTCTATTTGGGAGCTGCAAATCAATGTTTGCTTCATAAAATGGAAGCTATGCATCAAATATTTTTAAAAATCAGGGGAAAAGATAAACCCCCAATGCAAGAATCATAGGGAAGAAAAAGGAAAGGAAGTCTTATTTTAAACAATTTTGCAGAATTCTGAATTTGATATCCGCTCTTTCAAACGTCTTCCAGTGGCCATCAATCAGGCTGCTAACAATGAATAACAATTTTCTCAGCAAGAATGTTAACGTTTCTAATCTAAATTAATAAATATGGATCGTCCTCACAGGCTTTTATATTTGCTCCCATTAAAAGCAAATGTTTCTTTAGAAAGTTCAGTTTGAAAAATGATTTTAAAATTCAAAGTGATGTACTTTTGTAATAAATGCCATTGTATCTGGTCATCACCCTTCTATCAGGCTAATACAAAGAAAACAGGATTTTTATAAACTTCCCCCAAATGTGATTTATTTATTTATTTACCTCAGGAACAAAGAACACTTTAATGATCACAACATAAGTAACTCTTTTAATATTTAATTCATGTCATGTAGCTATACAAAGACAAAAATTAAAACTACATGTGTTATTAGAAATAATCTAAAGTGTTTAATTACTGGGCATCGAATTTCTTGGATTTGGTATTTACTTAGATTTTTATGTTGCCTGTTATCCTCTTACAGTTTTATTTAAAAGAACATTACTTGTAGCATAAATAATGTAAAATTTTTAGTGAAAACAAAACCCCCTACAGACTCATGACACCTTCAAATTCAATAGCTCTCACTAGAAGTCCAAGCAATAAGCTTAGATATTTGATACAAACATAAATTATGATTATACAACTCTGTGAGCCATATCACTTTGAATTGTGGTAATAACACTGTAAACATGAATACAATGAATTAATTTTTTACAAGATGATCTTTTAAAATATAATAAAAGTTACAAAATAAGTTTAGAAAAAAATTCAAATAGTTGTGACATTGGATTTTTTCTATGAATGATCCTGAATTTAATTTACAATCAAGTATTTGTAGTATTAGTAACCTGAAATCATCATACAACTTGACATGTCTGTTTTCAAGTGTGCCTTAAGTCTCCCCATTAAAGTGTGAATTAAGATGCCGGAGGAAATCCCCCCTGGATGTAATGGATGGTGGGAAAACTGCTTGACAGAATTCACATACTCGGGGTATATGCAGTTCTGAGTCTGAGCCACTTAGTACCATTAAGTCACTGTCTTGATTAGCAAAGGGCTTCCAAAGGGGCTGCAGGAAACAAACAAAAACATCTTCTGTTACTTGTACTCAAAATCAACTTGCATTGAATTTCAAATTTAAGTATTTGAATGAGTTATGTAAGAGTTTATATACAAAATTCCCTAACATAAAAGCAAATTACCTTTCTATAGTTAGCATGAGGACATGACTCAATTCTTTTTCACAAAGGACATAAACCAAACTTTGATTAAAAATCACTTGGGCTGGGGGTGTATGTAGCTCAATGGTACAGTGGGCTCCATCTCCAGTACCGTGAAAAACACCCCCCCCCCCGAAAAAAAACCCCGCAAAACTGGGAACACACTTCCGAATTTTATCTTTACTTATTTAAAAACACTGCAACTTTAGCACTAGCAATTTTTAATACTCAATTATGTCAACAGTAGTAGTTTAGGAACAAGTCAATATTTAAGACATTTTAATTAAGTTCTATTATATTTTATAACAGAAATCTTGAGTAATCGGGCTTTTATTAATACATGGCACACTATACGTGTGATTACACTGCGCTTAATCCAAAGCAATGTAAATTTCACTACTTTGATAAGCAAATACATAATATATATATGAAACAGCATTGATTTTTAAAAAGAATTTTTTTCTTTTTAACTACTAAACAGATTCCATGGTTCAGTGTTTTGGGAAAAACTTAAATATTTGAATTAATTATTCAACAAAATCTACCATCAGATACATTCTTTTGACTTCTTATTTTGCTTCTGTTAGTCAATGTATAGTTTGGTTTTATTCTTTCTGAATGAAGTGAAACTTGTCAATATTTGTCCAGTTAAAGAATTATGGAAAAATGTAATTTAATAGAACAACCTCCATTACAACTACCAGCAAATAAATGCCTTTCAAAAACTGCATTTATCTTTTTAAAAACTTCTAGAAAGAGGAGATATAGCATTTAGCTTAATAGTAGGTGCCTTCATTTGTTTACAGAAAAATTCCTTACTATCCTTAACTGTATAGATTATTTTAAAAAAATCTTTCTTACCTTGACATATGTAAATTACCTGGACATAGCTAAATTCTGGTATTTTGAGGAGAGTCACCCCATGAAGCCAATTTAAAAAGACTCCTTTATGCTCCTATTACTAATATGTTTGTAAAGAAACACAGCATAGTCCAGCATCTGATAGTTTTCATCCTCTTAACTTCTTTCATTTTAATTAAACAATCATTTACATAAATAGTATATTACTCATTGAAAAAAAGCATGACCTAAACTATTTTCTTATAAACATCTTACTGGACAGATGTACAGTCTGGGTAAATACATAAAATCTGTCTATGAAGCAAGATTCAGCATAAAGGGCTTATAATAACATGGACTCAATTCTTTTCATAAGAAGTATAGTAATATTTAAAATAGATATTATATAAAACTTGGGGCAAAATAAATTTTTTAGAAAAATATTTTTCATGAAAAAAATAGTCATAATTATGAGTATATAAACAAAAATTTAGTTGAACTAATTAAGAAACAAATTTTACTATTTGCATTTTAAACCAAAAAAGATTAATGAGAAATTGATATGGCTACAAATAGAAGATTATGATTTTATAGTAAAAAATTAACCTAGAAGTAATTTGGTTTCTAAATTTGATAAGCCAATCTTCCACTGCCAATTTATCTTCAGAATCCTTCTCCAGTAGGATCCAATAGTAGGAACTATCTAATAGTTCAGATTTAGTCTCTTCATAGAGTTTAGTTAGGAGTCCAATCATTGACTCAACAAAAGTTTAGTCACATGGAACAAAAATAAGCTGATAATTTTTAAATCTTTGCTATGATAACTGCATGTGTAAAATAGGTGTTTAGTAGTACTGATTGATATAAAGTAAAAACTTGTAATATGTAACCAAAATTTCACTTCTATTACTATGAAAAACTCAAGGATTTAAAAAAAAAAATTTTATTAGTTGTTGGTGAAATTTATTATTTATTTATTTATTTATTTATTTATTTATTTATTTATTTATTTATTTATATGTGGTGCTGAGAATCAAACCCAGTGCCTCACACATGCTAGGCAAGTGCTCTACCACTGAGCTACAATTCCAGCCCCATAACTCAAGAATTTTGTGTTCATCATATGAACTTTGTTTTTTTAAAATTTCTGATGGACCTTTATTTTTATTTATTTATATGCGGTACTGAGAATCAAACCCAGTGCCTTATGCACACACACACACATGAGGCAAGTGCACTATCACTGAGCTATATAAACCCCAGCCCTAAACTTTATTAATACTAGTAAAATACTGAAATGTTTTTAAAACCCATTTTAAGAAATATTCTTTCAATCTGAAACTGTAACATGGCCTTCAAATCATATTAATTTCTTTGCTTTTTCTGCTAAAATATCAATTGTCTAACCTTATGCCCCATGTCTTGTGACAGCTCAACACCAATTCTCCTGCATTTTTTAAGTTGAATACTTTTCCATCAAGTTGTAATCACATACCAGCTGTTTCCCTTGCTGCAGTATAGAAAGCAAATGTACAATACAGGGTGCCATCTACTGAAACATGAATGCACAGACTAACTAGTGAAAGAACAGGCAAGAGAGATAAAGGAGAAAAAAGTAACAAGCATTAGAACTGATACAGTTCACAGCTCTGCAGGAATTCCACTTGCAATAAATGAAATTGTTTAATTTGTTTCATTTAGTAGCAACTATAACTGAGACTGATGTGAAATAAGGTACAATGTAGAACACAAGGAGTTTAAAATTAAGGCTTCTCAGCAATGCCTAGTTTTTCCCACTACTAAAATACACTACTGCTTGACTTCTGTCTCCTTTGCATGTTAAAGTCTATAACCTATAGGACTACTTAAAGCCGAAGGATATTTAATCAAGTAAAAAAATCTCAAAGCAGAGACCATCAAACAAATGTTTGCAAGTTATATAGATATTTATGTCAAACTGTATTTTTACAAGCTTCTGTTTACTATAACAATTATGTATTTTTAATTTGCCCTCAGCATTATAACTTTTTTTTTTTTTTTTTTTTTTTTTTTTTTTTTTTTTTTTTTTTTTTTTAAACAAATAGAATCATTCTGTGGTGAACTCAGAACCTGAACCTACAAGGGAGAGTAAAAGTGGACTGTTAGGCTATAAGTAGTCTTCAAGCTTGTTGGAAACATTAAATATTTGACTAAAACCATATATACGCAGATACTATTTTAAAAATGTATTAGGTGGCATGTTATTGCCAGATTAGCAACCAAAACAAACATTAAACCTTACAGATCTATGTACTGTAAAACTGAGACTATAAGTATTAAATGACAATTTATTTTGATAAATAGGAATATATTATGCAATAATTTACTTATAGATAATTGTGTTCCTATGAAGATGAGTATTATATACAAACTTTTAAATAGATAAACACCATTTATTTCACATTATGAAATTTAATGATGAATTCTGTTAGTACAAGTAAACAAGCTTTGAATAAGAGACTAAGAAACTGATACTATGCTAGATATGGATAAGGCTTACATGCATTTTAAAATCTGTCATAAAATGTTATGATAGAGCTTTAGCATATTCATCTTTTTAAATTTCATGTCCTTTATCACAGGACTTGCATGTTTCACTGAAAGCTTTAACTTTGGCTAATTATTAATTTCAAAAGGATGTCCGATAATCTAAGAGAGGCATATCTGTGCACGTGTGGCAAAATGTGTGTTCACACATAATAAAATATGTTAATGCAAAACAGTTACCTGCTGTGGTCCTCGGATAGCTTTTCCTGGGGAATCCAGTGAGGGAAAAGGTGCATCTGGTGGGTCCTGAAGTGGGAATGTATTTACATATAACGCATTTTGGTCTCCAGGAGGAAAGCATGGAGCTCTATCCAGAGTTGTCCTGATACAAGTGTTCACAAGATTTGAGGGTTTTGTTATGTCAGTTGTTTTAAGGTTTTGTATAGCTGAAGCTATGGGGTTAATTCCCTGAATTTCGAACAGAGTTTCTTCTGTCTTAAGAAAGTTTCCTGTGTTGTCTCTGAGCTCCATATTAAATTTTTCCTGACACATTTCAGGTGTGATAGGACCAAAGATGTTGGGTCTCTCTGGAGTGCTATGCAAGAAAGTAGAGTCACTGTCCGTAGGTGGAAACTTGACATTGAATTTAGAAAGTGATTCAAAAGAGGTGTCTTCCTCATCCTGGCTCAGTCCTCTTGGTGTGACAGATGTGATGCATGGAGCACCTCTATTTATATCATCTTTAGCCTGAGGCTTAAACAGCGCTTCTTGTTTATCTGTTTTATCCGTACACTGTATAGGCACAGAGCACTGTGTTTCTGTGTGAAAAAAAGAACACAAAAGGGAAACATTTACATTCAAATCATTCTTAAAAATCTGTTCAATCAGCTTTGAACTGATAAGTATTATTTTTTTCTATTGTTATTATGGCAACTAAAAACAACTGGGGTTTTTACACTGCTACCATCTTGCGTAGGAATATTAGCAGCCTGCAGCAGGTGAAGTAGAACATAGATTATTAGTCACAGTTTAACTACTTTGTCTTTTCCTCTGACTTTTGCTGTAAGCTTTGCATCTTGTTCACAGTTACACTGTTCCACACTTAAAAAAAACATTTGCTTATAGTGCATACATTTAAACATTTTGTCAATAACAGAAACCACAACTGTGAGCTTGCTTAGACAACTAAGTTGTTAAAAGGGAAAATCCTTACTAGGTATATATATGTAAATTAGATCATTTATTATTTACTACATGAATTAGATGATTTATTCCCCCCAAAATCAGTGTGTAACTAAGTATCTCACTGGTCAATTTAGTCTTTGTCTACTCTCAATAATCAGGCTTTCAATAATGTGAAGGAGCAGTGGTGGAGGCTGGGAAGAAGGAAGAGGATGGAGGCAAAAGATGCAAATTTGAGATGCACGTTAAGAAAACTGCATGTGAATATATGATTTTCTCATACAAAAAAGGGGGAAGGATTGTGGATATCACATAGGCACCAGGGCTGATGTAGTTCTAAATAAAAACCCACTTATTCAACAAATTCAGCTATATAGGACATAGTCAAAAGCTAGAAAGAAGTTCTGAGGAGTCAGAGCTACAAGTCCATAGATTTTAAGTTCTATTCTCACTTTAGATTTATTCAAATGATCTTGATGTTTCTTTAGCTCATAGCTGGTTTGAAACAGCAAACGAAAAGAGGGTATAAGTTGTTAAAACAGAAAAGAAATCAATAAGAGCTGAAAGCATGGGAGGCGAGAAAAACAAAAATGTAGATGTATTACCTCAGAAAACACTACTAATAATGTAGGATCAAAAAGAGTTATATTTTGCAATACAAAAAAGAAAAAAGATCAAAGCACTTCCCATATTAATGATACTCAAATGCTAGAAAAAGTTAACTTATACTCCACAATGTCATTTTAAGAAGGCAGTGAATTTGGTAATGTAAGTATTCTTATTCAGTGGATAAATAGTAAAATTTTTAAAAATTAGCATTTTAAAAAGATTGTCACCAGTGAAGGTTGTACATTCACAAATGGAGATTTAACCAATGATGTGGGTTTAAGAGAATAGGGTGCACTGAGCACCTTGCGTGGTTTCTATCCATCTAACAAATGTCAGTTCCTTTGTATTCCCTTTGACCTTTTTTGTCTCATGACACCTCTCTATCCTTTGCTAAAGCACTTTCTGACAAAGGATATCTTGTCTTTGGATATGATGTGCAATCAACTTCTTTAGTCATATACCTACTACTTCTCTTTAGTCCACCACTATCACCTCTTATTGGATTATTACAACCTTTGAGATGCTTCCATGCTTCTAAAGTTGTCTCATATTCAATCTGTTCTCTACACTGCAACTTTCCCTTCTATCCTTTTTCTAAGAGTAATTTTTCTAAAGTCCAAATCTGGTCATTTTACCTTCCTAATAAAACTCTCCAAATCCTTAGTCCTTAGAAAAGCATATATTACTTCAAAACTGGCCCTTGGTCACCTTTCCATCCTTACCTTTCTCCATACCCACTTTACTTCATATTCCAGATGTAATGAACTTTGTGCAGTTTCCCCAAATCATCATACTCCTGCCTCTGAATCCTTGTACATGTTGTGCAAACTGCCTGATTTGTCCCATCCTTTCCCATTACTCTTTACCCAACTCTTCTTTTTCTTTCTTTCTTTTTTTGTATATGCTCTTCATATCTTAGCTTAGACATTAGTTTCTCTGGATGGTTCTTCCATGACTCTTAAGTGCCCTGAGGACTGAACACTGTGTGTTATACTTCTAGGCATGCTTCTCTTTCTCCCATTAGAGTAGATTTTCTGAGGTCCTAAACTATGTTCTGTTCCCCACTTTCCTGTCCAGTATCCTGCCCTGTGCCTGGCACATAGTATGCCCTCAATAAAAGAATTCTTTTCTTCACAGAGTCAGGATAATAGCCTACTTTACTATGTACTCTGTGACTAGGAGTGGTACAATTGAAAACAAGCTCAATTGCTTAGTTGAATTTCTCTGACTCCAAGGTTCTTAAACAGTCCATTGACTCTCAAGTAGTCATTTTTCCTGCCAGTGGACTTGAGAGTGGCAAGAAATTCTAGGAAACAATAATCAAATTCTGTAACACCTGAGAAGGAGGAAAGATTAATTAAATGATCTTCACAAGATCAGGGCAAATGCTTTAGAATCTGCTGTTGCTGCTAATGGCAACAATTATTAACATTAATTGCCCTTTCATATGCCATGCACTGTTATAATTGTTATATGGGCATTAATTCATTTAGTACTCAGAATAATCTCAAGGTATGTACTATTATTATCCCCAATTCATGTGTGAACAAACTGGGAGATGGAAAGGTTAACTCCAAGGCTACACAGCTAGTGAGTGGTATATCTGGCACTGGAACCCAAGCAGTCTTTACTTGAGTCTGTGCTCACTCGGAACCATTATGCTAAATTGAACATGTTGGTTTCTATATATAGAGAGGAGTCCTCAAATTGACAGAAATGTGCATGGAATTACTTTCCTAGCAGTTGACCTATCCCCCTTGCAAAGAAAATATGGAGAAATCAAACAGCTGTAATAAAGCAGATATTTTCTTTTAGCACAGCTAGCTGGTATATAACTTCAGCCACATTAAAATAATTTGAGTTAATCTGCTCATCTGATGAGAGTAAATATCTACTGAAAGGAGATTTAAACCCAGGATTCCTAACACTACTAGAAATCTGAGATTAGAAAACTTAAAAGTCAAATGAGCAGCATGAAAATACTTGTCATCCTGACATCATACAGAGAACCATGTTCAGGTGAGCAAATAGTTTTTCTATTTTGTCTGTTTCAGGAATACTTATTTTTGCAAGGAAAACAAGTAAGATGGAAAAAAATCTCCAAATTTTGAGTACAGACTACTCATTAGATTACTTCTCAGTCTTAATTACCATGAATACCGACAAAAAAATTTACCTGATTATAACCCTAATCCTATGTTTTCCTTTCCTAATTGCCAATGAAATAGGATCCTCCTTTTGGATCAAACAGTAATATTTCCTTAAGACATATTTGCTTAAACATACATTTCTATCTTTATCTTTTCTCAAGGCTATTGCCATATGTGGATGAATAGAAAAAATAAACTAATAAACAGGAAATGTACAATCCTATTAACTCATCATTTTAAAATGAATTATATTCAGTTCTTTTAAAGTAAAAATAAAATTTTAACAAAAATAGAACATAGGGACAATATTGTTAAATATACTGTCTTCTAGATATATTATACAAATCATATTTGAAATACTTCCTCTATATTTTATTTTTTTAAAAAAATATTTTTAGTTATACATGGACACAATATCTTTATTTTGTTTATTTATTTTTATGTGGTACTGAGGATAAAACCCAGTGCCTCACATGTGCAAGGCAAATGCTCTGCAACTGAGCCACAACCCCAGCCCAATCCTCTATATTTTCATTCAAAGTACTTGAAAACTCTGAATAGGTATCTTTAATTCCTTTTTATTCTTCCACCTTTTGATCTACTACTGTTAAGGCAAAATATTTGATATTTTGGTTTCTATTTGGACCAAACAAAATGTCAATCAAGTCTCTAGCATAAAAGACCTAAAATATTTCAAAAATAATGTTGTATATACATAGTTATATAAAGCATAATAATGTTAGGAAGCAGTTTGAGTAGGAAAGAAATTGAAGTTAAACACCCAGTGTTAGCTGACAGATACATACTCAGATTTAGACCTGTGCAATTTAAAAATGGTCAAAGTATTAAGCCATTGATAATGGGGTATGGTCTCTGTGTAACAAAGAATATGTCACCATTACAATGTTTTGATAAGATGTTGATGTTCACAAAGCATATTTATGAATTCTAGGTACTACATCTCCATATAGCTAGCATATTTTAAATAAAAAATGTTTACTTCAGACACAGTATTTTTAGTCTGTACAAAAGATCAATTCTCATGAAAATGTCAAAAGTTAAGATGGAGAAATTGAGTTCTTTTGGGGGAGGAAGGGGGAAGGAAAGGGAAGAAAGAAATTATGCCTATTTACAGAGATTGTTTTGTTTCTTCCACACTACACTGTACAGCTTTTCTGAAAACAAAATGTAGTAGTTGCAAAAAGTAAAATTTGACTATAATATGATTTTTAAACAGCTTAGATGTTAGAGCTATAAGAGATGAAATGTGATCTTTAATTAAAGGGGTGCTAGTCAGTACTGCTGCAGTTATCGTTCAGAGTGAAAACTGTAAATCACATCACTTGGGAATTATCTGCAGAATAACTCAAATCACAAGGGTAAAAGAGAATTTATTATTACAAATGATCAGTTTACTTTCCTTTTGTTTACTTGTTATAGACTCAATCCCTGGTATTTTGCTATTAATATTTACCTAAACACCAGAAAGCCAGTCTGGGATTTTAGGGAAGGGTGGAGCTTTTAAACAACACACAGCAGCACATATGTAAAACAGATATTCCTTCTAAGTAGTATTTAATACTAAATTTATATTTTGTGCCTCCAATAGGAATGGCCTCAGGAAATGTCCATACTACATTTTCATTCTTGAACCAAATTATCAGAAACTATCCATAGAGTTCAACGTAATTTCAGGCAGAAGTTAAAAACAAACCTGATGCTATAACTTAGCTCATATACAGTAGTGTTTCTTCAAGGCTGTTTCCTAACATATGAGTTTAAGTTCAATATGACCCCCAAATAGCAACTAAAAACTTTGAGAGGCATATCTCATACTTATTTTGTATTTTTTTTTTTTTTAAGATGGGACTTCTTATCAAGCTGACTAGTAATTAGGTCATTCAATTCAGTCTATATATGTCACATATAATGAAGACGGGGGGGGGGGGGCGGAAGCCAATAATTACATCATGTAATACATTACAGAACTTAAAACAGCACATAATTGAAGTATAAGTGGGTGTAAGATGGAGATCTTTGGCACTTAAGGAGCATTTACAAATATTTCACTCTCAAAAAGAATTCAACCAACAAAATCAAAATGAATGAAAGTTAAATCTTACCAGTTGCAATGTCTGGTATGTTAAGTTTGCTTAAGTGGTCTTTTTGTGCTTTTGCTAGAATGCATATCCTATGAAATTCTTCTTTGAGATCCCAGAAAGTCTTCTCTATACTACCCCTAAAAACAAATCAATATTTTAAATGTAAGCTAACTCCAAATATTTTTTAATCATAATTAAATTTACATACCACTATTTTATGTACCACAAATTTAATGAAATGTTGAAAGTTATTTTAAATTTGTAGAAAATGTCTCCAAAAGCAACTCTAATGTTTGGAGAACCAGGCACAAAATAAGTGCTAAATTAAAAGTTCTAATACATAAATGTAGTATAGATCAGAATATCTACTTATTCACATATCACACTGATGCTGGCTTATTCACACACTAACTTCAATGTACAGACTTTTTTTCTCTGTAAACATCAGAAGTAGAATTATGAAATAGTCCTCACTTTGATAAGGTTCACAATAGCATTCATCCATATAAAATAATGTGTCCATAATACATGGTCTATTGAAATAGTAGAGCTTTAGAAAATTCAACTTTTACTTCTAGCTCTGCTATTAACTGTATGACTTATTTAGGTCATTTTAACATGTAGGAGCCTTGGGTTGGTTCCTTCCAGTTTTTTTTTTTTTTTTTTTTTTTTTTTTGGTACCAAGGATTGAACTCAGGGGCACTTGACCACTGGGCCACATCCCCAGCCCTTTTTTGTATTTTATTTAGAGACAGGGTCTCACTGAGTTGCTAAGTGCCTTGCCATTGCTGAGGCTGGTTTTGTACTCGCGATCCTACTGCCTCAGCCTCCCAAAGTGCTGGGATTACAGGCGTGCGCCACTGCGCCCGGCTTCCTTCCAGTTCTAAAAGAGGGAGTTGTTTTATTACAATTGCTAAAATTAAAATGAATAAATAAATAAATAAAAATACTGCATATTTCAAAATTTATAATTTTTAAGAGCTGGCAAAAAAGGATGTAGAACTACCTTTCATGGAATGAAGGAATGCCAAGACTCCTTGGTGAAGTTTCTTTTCTAGGAGAAGAAAACTCTTGTCTTCTTACCTTAAAGATACAAAAAATGATCATACTTTAAATTACTTCCAAACTCAAATGAGATTTGGTTAACAGAAAACATAAAGGAACATTTATTTATCTTCTCCATTGAAAAACAGATTGAGTGAGTTTACACATATATACAAAACATATAATAGCTTATGATGTCCAACAGAATTTTTTCTTTAAATGAGATAAAGGAGAAAGGAAAATAAAAATAGAAAGAATAAAGCATGAAGCATTTTGGTAACTTCTTCAATTACTATCTTCAGTACTAGCAATTCAAGGAATTTCACAAATTCAATTATTGATCAAAATTGCTACTCTGACACCAAGCACCTCATATGATTAGAAATTGAGTGAAACCTTTGTGTTAACTCCTTTTGATAATACCACTAATAGCCTATATATATTAATGTCTGTTTTTTTGTAGGTTCTTTGCTAAGGAATACAGCTGTCATAGAGGAAGAAAAAAGAAAACCAAGCTACAGCTACTTATTATTTAACAAGCATTTTTAAGGTTTATAAAGATCATGTAATTATATATTTAAGCTGCTTCAATACAAGTTCTTGCCTTTCACTCCCACCCTGTGGCTTACACTGGTATTACATTTGTTTTGATCTTTAAAAAGTCAACACTAAAGAATAAGTTGTAATACTCTATAGTCTATGGTTCAGATTTTTAAAAAGTGTTTAACCATATGTAGAAATGTTTGTGTACTTTCTGAAGCTACAAACTGATAAATTCTGAGATTTGAAGAATTCCTATTATATCATCATATTTCACTCCAAACTATATAATTAAAATTCAAATCCAAACCAGAGGACATATCTTTGGTGACTTTTGATCTTATTCAATTAAAATCACTGTTGCTATTAGTAAAATGACAATTTTTACTTCATTGTTTTTATCACCTGAGTATCTACCCCTTTAATTTTGCTTTTCAAAAGACTGCTTTTAATATCTTCGGAGTCTTACTTGTCCTCTAAGATGACAAAGATTTGATTTCAGTTTGTTTTTCTTAAAATTAACATATTCTCCAATATATTTATTGCTCTTATTTCCTAGCTTTTTCCTAGATGAATACCCTACACCATATATAGAGTATTATTTTGCAGTAGTACAGAATTACTAAAATAAAATCTTGGCAACCTAAACAATTTGATTTTTATATATTATATCATGGTATTGAGGTAAAAAAAGATCATTTGCTTGCTGCATACTCTATCTAGCAAACATTCAGGAAGTGCCTTCTGAACTAAAACTGCTTTACTAAACTTTATAAAAGTAGTCAGAAGAAATTTTCACAATCACAATTTGTTTTTAAAAGTGGCATACAAGGTTGTTCTTTGGTGTTAAGTGCAATTACAACACTTAACAGATTTTAGTATGGACAGGAAGACAGGTAATCTTTTAAAGCTAGCCAATCATTTAGGATACTACAACAAAACAAACTTTTAAATAGATTATATTATTAAAACCACATCAACAAAATCAAAGCAGATATAAGGAGAATCAAAATATTTGGCAATAAATATGCTACATTATAATGAAGTGTTTATATTAAATGAAATGGCTTCCTTTGAAAAATTACTATTAGAAATTCTCAATATGTTATTTTATTAGGACCTAGAATGAACCAAAAAGAATTACTTTGTAATTTTAGCCTAAAGATGTATTACAGGAAGTGGTAAAGATAATATCCTAGTTTCTAATTCTGATTTTGACAGAAAATAGGAATGATTGCTTCTGAGGTTAAAGAATCATTAAAATCTAGTGGAGATGAAGAGAGGTGAAAGAAAAGGCTGGAAAATAATAATAAACCTTTGTTTGGCTTAGTAAATGAACTGGTATCAATTTACTTCTGTGATGTTTGGATTTGATAACTGGTGTGGGTGAATTTGTTGTAAAAAGATGCCCTGGATGTTCAAGCAGTGGGTAAAGGGAGGACTCACTTAGGGATTTCTATTAAGTATCTAAATTTAGTTTCTTTTTTGTTTCCTTTTTGGTACTGGGGTGTGAATCCAGGGGCGCTTAACCACTGAGCCATATCCCCAGCCCTGGTTTTGTATTTTATTTAGAGACAGGGTCTCACTGAGTTACTTTGGGCTTTGCTAAGTTGCTGAGTTTCTTTAAACTCTTGATTCTATAGCTCTACTTACTATTACTTTTGTTCTATTACTTAAGAAAAGCATTACTGGTTATACTAAACAATATCTACACCTTCTATCATTCATACTAAATTAATCTAATCTGTTCATGTATGTCAAATGAAAAATCCGAGTGCCTAATCCAAAAAAAATTTTCAAAAAGGAACTTGTTAACATGCTAGCTGGGAAAAGAACCAACCCCCCCCCCCCCCCCCCCCCCCCCCCCCCCCCCGCGCAAAAAAAAAAAAAAAAAAAGGTCAGCAGTTTCCTGACAGATGTTTTGAAGTAGGGTTTATTTAGCATGGGTACAGCATATTGTTGTTATTTTCCATTGTAGCAGTTTAACACAACTTTCTGAAGACAATAATTTATTTTTCAAAAGATTTAGGACTGATAAAAGTCAATGGCGATTTGAACTCTTTTCTTAAAAATTCAGACTTTCTTTTCAATGCTGTTACCTTACTTAGTGAAGACTCCTCTGAGCGTCTCAGAGTAAGCAAACAATACAAAGAGATAATTTAAATTTTTCTTTCTATTCTCAAATATTATCTAAGTGGATCCTGTACTTCAGGAAGATGAGGTTATTTTAACTTCAAATAAGAATGCAAGAGAATTTGGAATATTATTTTAGATTTTAAGCACTAAACCATTCAACAAATGAATTTATTTTGAGATACTAAAACTTAAAATACTTAACATCATAGGCTGTTCCAAGTACTAGTTTGGAAATGTGGATCTTGAAGAATGAATGCTGAAATGAGTTTTACATGTCAAATGTACTTCCAGTATGGCGCTGGATAAGTCATTCAACTAAATCCATTAAAATAAACCCATATGAAACAGTTGGAAGATGTTTCCTTAAATTTCCTCTTATGTGAATTGAGATAATTTTGACTTGGTGTAAATCAATTTAAACTTCATTTTTAGGTATTATAAAAATATGTGTTTAATATGAAATATTTAAGAAGGAGAAAAACAAGTAGCTAATATTTTGCTAGTCTAAAACCAGATTTACTTATTTATTATTTTGCTGTGCTGGGCATCAAATCCAAGGCCTCATGCATACTAGGAAAGCTCTCTAATACTGAGTTACGTTTTTATTTTGAGACAGGGTCTCACTAAGTTGCCCAGGCTGGCCTTAAACTTGTGATCCTCTTGTCTCAGCCTTCTGAGTAGCTGCGATTACAGTTGTGTGTCATCATACGGGCTCAGGTTTGTTTATTTATTTGGTACTGGGGATTGAATCCAGGGGTGCTTTACCACTGAACTATATCCTCAGTTCCCCTGCCTTTTATTTTTTTTTAATATATATTTTTATTTTGAGACAGGATCTTGCTAAGTTGCCCAGCTTTGCCTCAAACTTGCAATCTCCCTGCATCAGCCTCCCAAGTTGCTAGGATTACAGGTGTGTGCCACTGCATACAACTATAGGTTTATTGTTAATGAAAAGACAATGGGAAAATGAGCTGGGGATGTGGCTCAGAGGAAGACAACTTGCCTAACATGTGCAAAGCCCTGGTTTGATCCCCAACACTAGAAGGAAAAAAAATGTTTTGGGTTACCATCCAGGATTTGGTATATATCAACTTCTCAAAAATAAGAAGCGTATATTTTTCCTTACAGTTATCTGTTATAGTTGCTACTAAAAGTGAAAGTAAAATTATATTGACTTATGGAACTTTAAAAAATGATTTGACTAAACTCATTAATATAATGCACATTTTCTCATATATAAAGAACTTTACCTTGAAAAGACTACAGTTATTTATTTTTACATTGCTGGGGACTGAACCCAAGGCTTTGTGCCTGCTAGGCAAGCACTGTGTCACTGAGCTACTTTCCCATCCCTAAAAGGCTACTTTTAAATAAAGAAGTTCTCAATGGTACATATTTGATCTATAGCAATGCCTATCACTTTATTCCAGAGCTCATGTCAAAGACTCCCTTTTAACTTTAGTGGGATCCTTAAATACAAAAGGAATATTTACTTTTTGGTGGCTCAGGCAACTAAGCATAGTCAATTTTTCATTTAGTTGCTGGATAATGCCCAGCAGAATTATGCTCTTAAAACAGAAAAGAGAACTATGCACTTACTTTGAACAATGGAAACTGAGAAATAAGCCAAAGTAATGAAGGATGGATTGGTAAAGGAAATATAAACTGTGAACACCTATGGTATAAATAACTAGTTTGATATAATTCACTACAGAAAAAAATAAACTGGAAGGAAGGATTCACTTATCACCTAGATTTTTGAAACTTGTTAAAGGCCAGACTAAGGTTGAAAATTTCCTTACCAGTTATACATACATATACACTGAGGTAAAGATGTTATGATAAAGTCAAACATTGGATTTGGCTAAATTAAGGAGAATGAGAAAAGGAAAAGATTCAGGTGTAAAACAGAACTAGAAAAACATTATGAAAGGAAATTTAATAAGAATAAATATAAAAGCATAGCAAAATAAGTTTGAAGACAAAAAGGTAAAAAAATACAAGGAAACTGTATTTAATCTATAGGAATTCATGGACGTGCAAAATCTTTGGTTCTCACACCCTCCTTAACATTCCTGAAAACCTAGCAAAGCAAGAGGAACAAAATCCTCTTCTGCATGGAACAAAATCTGTTCTGCATGACACAGTGTGCGAGGCAAACCCACTGCCAGTGTGGGAACAACTCCAGGGCAAAATGGGATTCATCCCAGAGTTCTGAAGGAAGTGGCAAAAAAATAAACAATATAAAAATAAAATTAAACACCCCAATTACTTCCAAGTTTTTTTTTACAGAGTTCTGATTTAATGTAACCCCCCCCCCAATCTCTACCAATTCAATGATACAAGAAAGCATGCTTTTTAAAAAGGTAAAATCTTTTACCATTACTATTTCAATTATTATAATTTCAATCCTGACATTAATTTGGATTAAGATTAATACTTTTGAAACTATATTTTTTAAGTCTTTTACTTTGTATTGAGTACCTTCTGCATACAGCTTTCTGAATTTATTTTCTAAGAGCTAGATATTAATTGTGGGGATGACTTTCCATACAAGTTGCATAAGTCAAGTGACCAACTTAAGTAAGGCTTCCTTTCTTTGTTTCCCTAAACACTATGCTTGAACAGAATTGATTTGGGAAAATCTTTTTCTTTAACTACAAAAGATTTTTTTTTAAATTAGAGCTTTACAGTTATGCATAGTAGTTGGGTTTATTTTGACAATCACACATGCAAGGAATTTGATTTCAATCCCCATTATCCCCAGTTTTCTACCCCTCCACCTTGTCTCTATTCTTTCCTCTATTCTACTGATCTTCCTTTCACTCATTTATTTATTTCTGATTGGTACTTTCTACATATGCATAAAGGTGAAACCCCCTTTGGCACATTTATATATGCATATAGCATGATTTTGTTACAATCATTTCATATTTTCCCCCTTTCCCATCCTTCTAACCTCCCTCCCATTCTCTACTTCTACTCTACTCATCTTCCCTATGTATTTATGAAAGTGTACTCTGACACCTGCTTTCCCTTATTTTGCTTTAGCTTCCACATATGAGAGAAAATGTCAACCCTTGATTTTTCTGAATCTGGCTTATTTCACTTAACATGATATTTCATCCATTTACTGGCAAATGCCATTATTTCATTCTTGTTTATAAATGAGTAAAAACTCCAACTCCATTGTGTATATATACCACATTTTCTTAATTTATTCATCTATTGCTGGGCATCTGGGCTGATTCCATAATTTGGCTCTTGTGAATTGTGTTTCTATAAACACAGAAGCAGCTATATCACTATAGTATGATGATTTTAGTTCTTTTGGATAAATAGCAAGGAATGGGACACATGGGTCATATGATGGTTCTGTTCTTAGTTTTTTTGCGGAATTTCCAAACTGGTTTCCAGAGTTAAGTACAAATTTAAAGTTATACCATTGCCATGAACAGAAGATATTTTCTTAAATAGCTATTAATTAATCTATATGCATTTTAAAACTTAATCCACATAACCTCACATATTAAGTACTTATTAGGATCTTAAAATTTGCTTACAAACTTAGTTTGCTTTGGAGAGATCAAATAATTTATCTGAAGTCTATCTAGCACATGGAGTAGTTGTGACTGGAAGTTGTGCCTTTTTGCCTTTCTTTAACTACTCAGTCATAGTCCTTGGTTTTGGCTGCTAGAGAAGCTAAGTGTTACAGTTAGTTATCCCGCACAAAGAGGGAAACAAAGAATGGTAACATTTACATATCGCACCAAGGCAAACTAGCTCTAAGATTCTAAGACCTACCTGTCACACACAAAAAAACACAAAAATGGAGAATTTTCTGTTAATTCTATTCTTACTCAACTATCTGATAATAAAGAACTGGACTTAAATGTAGTAGCTGATAAATTCCTTTCCCGATACTTCGAATTTCTGGATCATCTCAGGATTGGTATCTGTTCCCTTGTAAATGGGTCACATTTTCTGGGCTCATCATATATTGAGTAATTTTGGATTATATTTTAAACATTGTAATTATTATGTTACATGGTGCTGAAGGTGTTGGCATGTTTATTTTTATGGTAAAAAAAACTTGGTTAGCTGACTCCAAACTCACTTCCATGGAGAGCAGCAGCTCACACCAGACCTTTAATCTTAACTACAAACTGCTTTCAGTTAGTCCTGTTAACTTTGGGAGATACAGAGATTTGAAATGAGCAGAATTTAGGGTTCTCCTTCTCTGGGGTTCCTTTACTTTCTAGTGACCATGATTATTCTGGTTTCATTCTCCTTCCTGGTTCTTTTAGCAAGAATTACAGTGGGCTTTCTGCTAGAATTTCAGCCTCTGCTATGCCTCCACTGAAACTATGGCCACTATCTGGACAAAACCGTGGATAACTGGAAATTCATTTTTAGCCAATTACTTGATTCACATTTTTTTACTCTCCTCCAAAATATACCAAATTTGGTTTCCAAAGTCTTCAGGTGATTGATTTCTTGCATGTTGTCTGGTTTATAAATGTTATCAGTAGAGAATAGGTTTGTTAGGTGCTTACCCCTCCACAATGGAAGTTTAACTCTTAAATTGTTTTTTATTCTTCCACTGTTCTGAGATTCCACCATGAAAACCTAAAGCTTTTTCTTTTAAAGCTCTCATGCTGCAAAATTTGGAATTTAATTTAGAAGCATTTTATATGACCAACCAACTCCTCCTTGAAACTATTTTTGGTTATAAGAATTATATGATATTTCTTACGTTTTGGTATTTTCATTGGTCCCTCTTCTTCCTAGGTTATAAAATATTACAAGTCTCTAAGGTTCAGATCTGCTCTTCCCTTCTTCTACCTTTCTTTAGTTATATGATCTATTCTCATATCAACTCTACTAAACAGGCCCAATCTCTCTCTTAATAGCCATTCTAAAGTTTCAATCTGTCCAATACCTCATGTTCACTTCTTCTGGTGTCTATTCTAGAACTCTGTGTGTGTGTGTGTGTGTGTGTGTGTGTGTGTGTGTGTGTGTATGGTAGTGAGGATTGAACCAGGGCCTTGTACATCCTAGACAAGTGTTTTAACACATAGCTACATCCCTGGCCCAGGAACACCAAGTTTTAAGACACATATAATCACATTACCACCATTCCTCATTTCTGGTTAATACTTCTAATTTCTACTTTTAATGTAAGGCCACTTTCTTTTGCATTTAAACAAAAACAGAAACAAAAAACAACAACAATAACAATGCAGAGTAGGAGAAATCCTAAAAAACAGATTAGGTTCTTGGAAAAGTAAAATTCAAAACAAAACTGAGGGTCTCACCAATTTATCTTCATTTCAAAAGGAATGGCATTTATCAAAGAGTAGAAAGGAGTTTTAGATTCAGCTTTATATAAAAGTTCATTTTATCCTTAGAGCAAGATAAGAAACAAGAGGCAGGGACAGGAATGAGGATTCTCAGGCTGTAGCACAGATAAAGAGCACGAAGGGGAAAATATTCAATTAGCAGCAGTAAGAAGGAAAACAAGGAGATCTACTGTGGCCTCTTGATCATCCAGCAGAAGTATTATTGTCCAGACGATCTTACTAAGGGGTATAGACAAGTCAGTGGCCCCCTTTGGTATTAGAATGAAACATAGAGGAAATGTGTTGTGCTTAATGTATTTTAAATAATAAAGAGCAATTAGGGGTAGAAGGAACAGTGGACAATATATATCAGATATAGAATTACTTAGATGAAACTGAGTTGGAAGGCAAAAATCATACTAGTATTGATAAACACAGCAGAGGAAAGAAAACAGATACCCACCTCAGAATTATGGTGTTTCTAAAAGGGACTGATCAGGAAAGAAAAAAAAAACAAACAAAAAAACCCACAGGTTAATGACATGGAATGGGTGGAAACTACAACAGTTTTACTATGATTGTAGGACATGGAAAGATGACTGGCAAAGAAAAAAATCTTCCAGGGAAAAAGTCAACTTTTATAACATGACAATTAGGATTTTTGTTTGTTTGTTTGTTTTTGTTTTTGTGGTGCTGGGGATTGAACCCAGGGCCTTGTGTATGCAAGGCAAGCACTCTACCAACTGAACTATATCCCCAGCCCAATAATTAGGTTTAAGCAAGGAAGAAAGTTCAGAAAGTGAAACATATTAGGTGCAACTGAAAAATTAGATGAGTCTTCTTTTCTCCCACTCTCAAAATTCTTTGTAGGGATTACAAATCCAGTAAGAGGATATTAAAATACAACACTGGGAAAAGTGTTAGCTAGAGATCCTGTGGTTAAATAAAGCTAAGTGGCTCTCTTACTGCTGATTTCAGATTCTACATATAATTCTTATGCTTTTCAAAATTACCAGAGAACATAGAATGTAGCATTTCACAGGTCTATGGTTTTGTGAAACATACTAGGAAACACACCAGGTGGATACCTGTTTCCTCTTTTCTTTCTTTTTTTTGTAGGTGATGCTGAGAGTCAATCCCAGGGCCTTGTGCATACTAAGCAGATGTTCTACCACTGAGCTATATCCCCAGCATCCACACTGTCTTTTAACAGATTAGAGTCAAAATTCAGAGTTTATTTTGGATTTAATATAATAGATACATATAAGTAACTGTTAATAAGTTAAAGTATCATAATTTAAAGTATAAATGTATAAAACAATAAATTATCCAATAAATGTGAAAAGGACTGATAAGTGAGCATTACAATCTTCTGCATAAACAAAGGTCCTGAGACGATCCTAGGGTATTTTTAGCAAATTTTTTTCCCTGAGGGTACAAGTAAATATCTTACCGAGAAAAAGGCAACATGATTTTTCTAACAGGAAATTATAGTTAAGCCAGTGGTTCTCAAAATATAGCCCAGGATCCCTGGGGGTCCCAAGATTGTTTCAAGGGATCCATGATGGGAGGATATCTGAGATTGGTTCAGTGTCTCTGCATATTTTTGCTTCACATATTAATAATATAAGGTTCTTACTAATCTTTACCTGGACATTTCTTGGGGTTGTGCTTGCAGAGAGCAAACTTGAAAGATAAGGTAATATCACCCTGGGACAAAAAATAAGCTTGTTTAATGCTAGCTATAAAATAAAGGGTTCCTCTACTGCATTGTAATCTACTACATCTGTATGCATCTATTTGGGTCCATATGTGCCATCCCAAGGTGGGAACAATGCAAATATAATGTTCTTTTTGCTTCTTGTGCTGTAACTAATAAAGTTCTTTTTATCTGATCCAGTCTGTTTTGTTCAGGATCCATTAAAGAATTAACTGATAACTTACTAGTTTTCAAGTAGGGTAAAATGAAGTTCTAGATTCTGACATTCATGAGGTTAACTATTTTCTTAATATTATTAAAATGTTATTTGCATTTTTTTTTTTACTGAATTGGCATTTACAATTCATTTACATTGCAAAAGCAATGGTGTGTAAAACTGTTGATGCCAGAGAACTACCAAGACCATGGTACCCAGCTGTATTCACTATATTCTTTAATGCCACAAACTCAGTAAAAAAGAATAAATGATCAGAAAAGGCTGGTTTCACCTAAGACTGTTCTTAATAAAGCAGTATAAATTACTTCCATTGAATTTTGATCTCAAGTTAACAACTTTTTAATATTTGGTGTGACAAAACAGGAAGTATGCACAAAAAATGCTGCTGCATACTGGCGTACAACGGTTATCTCAGGGAAGAGAACTTGTGCAACTCTTTGAGTTGCAAGCTGAACTAGTCACTCTTTTAATAGAATGCCATTTTCACTTGAAAGAATGACTGACATGCAGACTATGGTTATTCAGACATTTTCTCAAAAGTAAACGAAGTTAGCCTGTCACTTTAAGGAAAACAACTGACAAGATTTGTTGCCAATGATAAAATTTGAGCTTTCAAGTGAAAATTAAAATTTTGGAAAACTTGTACCTGTCATAGTAAGCTTGACAGCTGCCCAATACTTGAAGACTTTTCAGATGAGATCACTGATGATGTTATATGTGATTTTTAAATATTATACAAAGAACTAAGTCGACACTTGGAAGACCTATAATCTGTATAACTCACTAAACTAGTATTTCTCAAATGACCAATTCATAACTTTGTAAAAGAAATTCAAAGTACAAGGAAGATCAATGGCTTTTAATGTAGGAGAGAAGTTCATTGATATGCTTTTAGATACCAGACTGCAGTTAACATTTAAGAAACTACTACTTATCAAGTTTTGGTGTAGTATCAAAGAAAAATATCCATAATTGCTAAGAAGGCTTCCCCTTTCCAACTACATTATTTAAGTGAGGCTGCATTTTTATCATGTAATTCAGTATCAACAAAAATCACAACAGACTACATGCAGAAGCATTTCACAGCACTGCAAAAATAAATATATTCAAAACCAATTTTGAGAACTTTTAGGATGACAGATTATGACACAATAAGAGAAAACAGACTGGTGGGGGGTTGGGGAAGCTATTCCTTACCTACTGAGTTTGAAAGAACAGCTTTTCATGCCTTGGTTGAGAGAAATCAGAGCTGGATAGGATATACCAACTTTATTTTGTGGACTTTGAAAAAGAGTTAAAAAAAGAAGAAGAAAATAGAAGGGAATTGTGAGAAAGGGTTTAACAGAGGGAAATAATGGGAGAAAAAACAGTCACATCAGAGATTCTCAAATTTGCTTATAAGTTAGGAAAAAGAATTAAAAAAGTGACTTGCTACTTCTCATTTTCTTCTCTTCCCCAGTATTATTTCCAGTATTATAACAAAGCAAAACCCCTAAAATCGTGTACTGAATTAAAAAAAAAAAAAAAAAAAAAAAACCAAAAAACAAAAAAAAAAAAAAACAAGAGACTTATAGCAGGAAAGGGTTAAAATGAATGAATACTTCATATTTGAAAACAAAATTTCTCCAAGAGAAATTGCAATGTAAATATTAAAATGCTTTGGTATCAATTTTTTTTCATCTTTAATATGTCACTTTAGCAAAAATTCTAGGGACTGAGGATATAGTTCAGTGGTAAAACACTTGCCTAGCTAGGTAATATTTTGGGTTCAATCTCCAGCACTGCCAAAAAAGAAAAGGAAAAAAAAAAAAAAAAGCCAAACACCCAAACTCTGATCTTTAGCAAGTGAATAACCAGATGAAGATAATTTTTCTCTTCTAA
Source organism: Tamias sibiricus (assembly GCA_025594165.1). Taxonomy (NCBI): domain Eukaryota; kingdom Metazoa; phylum Chordata; class Mammalia; order Rodentia; family Sciuridae; genus Tamias; species Tamias sibiricus. The sequence goes on from CM046660.1 coordinate 131,364,520, forward strand.
TTATTATTCTACTAGAGAGTCTCAAAAAAAGAAAAAAAAATAGTCTCCAAAGAGATGAATAATATATAATATACAAGTGTTATATGTAAAAAGGGTGTATTTGATCTAGCCTCTAGAAACAAAACTAGGGAAAATAGGACATTTGCTTTGACTGAGAAGCCAAGGATCCTGAGGTACAATTCACAGAAATACATTTTTCTCTAGTTCTCTATAAGCCTCAGGTTAGGATAATGTACATGATAGCTATTTCTGTCTAATACAGGATGAAAGGAAAAAATTGAGCATTAGAAGAATGTAGGGACTTTAAAAAAAGTTTGAGTAATGAATCTAAACTATCAAATTATTTCAAGTTCCTCCCTTAGAAAAGGTACATACAGTAGTATGTGTTAAGATGATATAACTTTCTTATGGCAATCACTTGGTTGATAGATATCCTGATTAAAGGCCTAATTTTAAACTTTTGTTCAAATGATGAAAACACACTTATCATATACCTGTATACTACATTCTATTTTAAAGCTTTTACAATATATGTAAAACCTGGTATCTGGACAAAACGTAACAACTTAAACAAATAGTTTAAGAGTCTTTCAACAGAAAAAAATGTCTAGTGTTGAGTTGTGCTGAGAGAAGCAATGGGGACCCAAAACTCAGATGGATATCCCTAATTGGGAGTTGTCCCAGAAGTCCAGAGGATATGAAAAATGAACAACACAAGGATGAGGATACCATCTGAGACTCAAATCTGTGAAAATAGAATTTTATAAACCACAGAAGGCCAGAAAGCAGAAAAGGTTCAAGTTCATGCTGCATGATAAAATCAGCACACGTAACTGAAGGAACACACTAGGTAAATGCCTAGGAAGCCATGATTATGTTGTGTAAAAATGGTTATGTATGTGTAAATAAAACTTATTAAAAACCTTCAGTTATATCTTCTTTTTTAAAAAAATGTTATTAGTTGTTGATGGACATCTATCTATCTATCTATCTATCTATCTATCTATCTATCTATGTGTGGTGCTGAGAAATGAAACCAGTGCCTCACACATGCTAGGCAAGCGCTCTACCACTGAGCTTGGCTTATACAATGTTATCCAAAGTGGCCTGGAATAATTCTGGCTCTTATCTAGAGATTATCCTTTTTCTATCAAAATCTTGTAGAAAATTTGAGTTTATGTATGTATCCATGCACGCTAACCAAGATAGTTAAGAGAACTTTTCTTCTTTTCCCTAAACTAAGATTCAAGCCTCCACTGAAGCCTACTGTCAATTCACTGGGATAAGGGTCTGTTTTCTTTTCCCTACACGAACTCATTTTTGAGCCACTGCTCAAGCTCACTAGGAATTTTAATTTTTAAATTAAGGTCCTCCATATGTTTTATCAGTGCCATAAAATTATAATTAGGATTTCATTTTGTAATATCATTAGCTTTAATTATATGACAGAATTAAGTTATAACATTAAATTATATAAGATTAAATTTCCTATCATATTGTTTTATAATGCTTGCTAATTGCTTTGGGTCTCTAAATCTTCAATTTGCATGTTGTTATTCTTTTTTTTTTTTTTTTTTTTTTTATTGCTGTCAATGACTAGCAAGGCTGGGCCAATGGAAGTTCAATAAATTCTTCTTCTCTAAGTGACTGACAAGTGAATTTTTAGACATCAGCTTTCTTCAAACATGTAAGAGTGTCTATATTTACTTGTAATGGCCAGGTACAGCACACCATATTTCCTTAATGTTAATACTGAACAGTTCCATAGCAACATCATTTTTTATTAAACCTACAAAATTCTGTTTCTCACAGCTACTTAATTTGCTGATCTAATCACAATGTAGCTATATCAGAATCTGCAAACCATCTAACTGGCATCTTTCAGTAACAACTGTACTCATCCTATTTTTCTTTTTAACATATATTTTTTAGTTGTTGATGGACCTTTATTTTCTTTATTTTATATGCAATGCTGAGAATTGAACCCAGTGCTTCAGACATACCAGGCTAGTGCTCTACCACTGAGCCACAACCCCAGCCCGTGTACTCATTCTATTTTAAAGCTTTTGAGTAACTCAGATGAAAAGCCAAATACATATATAAAGAATAGATTAGAAATATATACACATTTCTAATACACACACACACACACACACACATATATATGCACTCACATATATAATCAGAAATGAAGCATAAAATCAGCTATTTGGACACAAGAACACATAATCTCTTTAAATAGTTAAACATTCAAATAAACTAATACTATGCTTATCTCATGTTTTGGGTTCTAGAATCTGAAATACTTTTATAACAGTAATGTCAATTTTGCTTATGAAATCAAGACTTTATGGAACTAAGCAACTCAGTTAGACCCTGTCTCTAAATAAAATACAAAATAGGGCTGGGGATGTGGCTCAATGGTTGAATGCCCGAGTTCAATCCACAGTATCCACTCCCCCAAAGAAGAAGAAGTGTGTGCATTTTTGTATAATTTTATTTCTTACTTGCAAATATTTTCAACTTTTTTTTTTTTTTTTTTTTTTTTTTTTTATTGAACCCAGGGATGATTTACCACTAAGCTACATCCCCACCCCTTTTTAGAATCAGTAATAACATGCAACAGTTTCTTGGTTCTTATTTAGCACTGCTCAGCTATTCTCCTTTGGAAAGTTTATGTTCATAATAGAATTTTAAAATTGTTCTTAAGATGATAGGCTATGATACTTGTGTCCTTTCAGATAAATGATAGAATTTTTAAAAATATTTTTTAGTTATAGATGGACACAATATCTTATTTAATGTGGTGTTGAGGATCAAACCCCACGTGTGCAAGGCAAGTCTTCTACCACTGAGCCACAACCCCAGTCCCGAATGATAGAATTTTATTTATTTTTATTTTTTGCTGATGTTGGGGATTGAACTCAGGGCTTCACATGTGCTAGGCAAGTGCTCTGCTAGTGAGCTGTATCTCCAGCCCTCATGACAGAATTCAGGAAGCTGAATTCACTTTATGTGTATTTTTTTCTTGTGCTGGGGATGAATCCATGGTCTATCATGCACTTTACCATTTAAATCCTAGTTCCTGAATTCACTACTAAATTCTTTCAAATGCCTTTACCTTTCATTAATATTTATCAGATGGTGAATTAAATAGCAGTCCTTTCCCCTACCTTACCTCTTGACCTTTAGCACCCTCTTCTATGTACCACCGGCAATCTATAATGCCTGTGATGCTTTTAAAATGTATCTATAAAACATTAATACTCTTCTCACCCTGGAGCATTTGGCAACTCACTTCTAATAAAGAGAATAAAGAAGTAAAAGATACTATAGAGAATTTCTCATTCTAAAATTTTTATTTATTGAAAAGATCTCTAAATTGGATTTCTCAGATTTGATGTTAAATAATAACTAAGATAGTCTTACCTATGGGATCAGTAACTAAAAAGACCTGACAAATAAATAAAATATCTTGCTTTATTTAGAAGAAAGATATAAACATCAGTTTATTTTAATTTTCTAAACTGCTTCTAAAGATACACTTTTCTGGTCTTAATGGATGTTTAGCTTCTTTCTAACCAATTGTAGCAAGATCATCTTTGCATATATCTCCATGCAGATATAAGTATTTCTGTATTGCTTCAATGAAAAAAACTTTTGCTTCACCTTGTTAGGTGAAGTTTTTTGTTGTTGTTGTTGTTTTGTTTTTTAAAACTGAGCACTGAAATTAAAGACAAAGTAGAAAGTAATTTTCAAACCTAGTATCATCTGTATCTTACTATCTACCTTATTTTAAACTTTTAGTGCTTTGTTAAATACCTGTGAAACAGAAAAATATAATATCAGAAAATATGCAATATAGGCCTTTAATTTACTTGAAAACAGTTCTTCTATTTAGGAACATGTCTGTCATATGTTTGTATATACTGAACTTCCATTGAGAATTCCAATGGGGGATCACCTCAGGAAAATAAAATGAGGATGATGATGTATTATATATCAGCATTTAAAGGCTGCTTTTTTTGAGAAGCGATGTTAGGGTTGAAAAGAATCTTGTCACCCAAACCTTAATAACATACTGACTAAATAATTTGGGAAGTCTGTGGAACCTAATTTTTCATTTCTTATTTTCTTTCAGGAATAAGTCTAACAGTGAAGTCTACCTTTGACTGCTTTTCTCTTGGTATTCCAGATTTCGCTTTATCGAGTGGCTGATCAAAGGTCAAATTATTCTTTCTTGTTTCACCATCTTCAAGCAGGGGAACATAGTCATAACTGTTATCTGCAACACAAAAACCTTTTGAACATCAGTAGAAAACTCTTATTTTTGGTATCATTTGAAAAAGTAAAAATAATACCCCCCAATTTTTAAAAGAATACATTTTAAGCTTTAAAGTTTTGAAAATTATTTAGATAACAGTTACCTTGAAAACTTGCTCATTTAGTTTCTTTCCCACTAAACACAAAAAGACCTTACACTTCCAAGGTCAGCAGTAAAACATGTTAGAATTCAGAAAACTAGAAATATGCTTTCTGTACTATTCTCTTACCAACAAAGATCATATTTTCTTGTTTAAGATAATTTATTGTATTTTTATATAATTTGTCATATTTTATACTTTATCATATTTTCTTGTTTGAGACAATTATTTATATAACCACTCCATGCTTATTGCTGGCAAATTAGAAAATGCAGGCCCATAAGTTTTATCACCTTAGTTCAAATACATTTGAACTAAGGCTTAGTTCAAAAGGCACAGATATTTAAAAACACTTTTGCTATTACTGGCAAAGTATCTTCTTGGAAATTTTATCAATCTAGAGTCTTATCATACAGTATAATGTGAGAGTCCACTTCCTCATATTCTGCAAGTGTTCATTTAAATAAGCATAATGTATAGTTGTGCTACACTTATTATATCACAACTACTGAGAGACAATGGAAAAGTAAAATAGAAAAATTCAACTTTCACCTTTATTTCCTCTAAAAGGTTCAAAAACTACAAACATACCTCGACTGGAATTCACAAGAAGTAACTGTGATTTTAGCTTGTCAATAATAGTTTGTTGAAGTGACAGCTGTTCCTGTTGCTCACGTATTCTCTGCTCATAGTTCTCAGTCTGCTGACATGAAAACCAGTTAGCCTGATATTTACTCACAGACATGAACATACATTTACTGTCTACTAATAAATAGATAGGAGTTGCCCATACTGCATTTCCCAGGTACTAAAAAGATTTAGCTACAAATTGGCTCCAGAAATGTGTTTGTAATTGTTACAAACATCAGTGATTTAAGATACTTAAAACACATAAAAATTTTTTAAAATCATCTCATTTAAAGAGATTCCATGGAGATTTGATGTTACAGTCTTTTGGTATTTCAGTTAGGATAAAAATTCTAATAGTAATTTGAATTTAATCCTTAAAAAAGCATGGATGATAAGACAGATGTTATATTAAAGTGATTCTTTATAAATACACACTAACTTACAAAAATTAAAATGTCAGGTCTTTAAAATAAATACTTCTGAATTTGTTTTCAGAATATAAAAACACAAAAGAAGTGCTATGTAAGTATACTGACCAGAAACTTCTTTTCTAAGTTGTAGTAATTCAACACCACGGCTAATAATTACTGCAAATTTTAAATACCATAATTTTAAATTTAAATACCATAAATAATTTCCCTTATCTTTTAAAAAAGTTTCTATAGTTGTAGATGTGCACAAAACCTTTGATTTATTTTTATTTATTTTTATGTGGTGCTGAGGATCAAACCCAATGACTTAACACGTGCCAGGCAAGCGCTCTACCATTGAGCCACAACCCCAGCCCCTCCCTTATCTTTTTAATCTATCCATTTTACTATTTTATTGCAATGGTTATGAAAATTAAGCAATGAAAAAAGACACAAGTGTATATTAGGGAAAACATATGTTGTAAACCTTCAAGAAAATTTGAAAATGTAGCATTACAATTAGCAAATTAGTAGTTTTAAAAATACATTAACAAAACATGACAGAGGATCCTTACCAATTTCTATCATTGGTAATAAACTTGAAGCATCCTTCAGTATATATTAAATATTTGATTTTAAAATGACTCAATCAAAATTCACAATTAGTGAAGCTCTATTATTTTCAGAGACCAATAAATCTAAAGTATAAATTACATGGCTGTTCCTAGATTCTCATATACTGATTAATTCGAGAAATTAAAACAAAATACCACATTTACCAAAATGGAAGGTGAACTTTTATAAGGATTACACTTCAAAAATGAGTAACTGACAGAGTTGTCTGAGTGAAGTCTTACATAACTTCACATTCCCCATAGAACTCTTCAAAGCTCGTAAAACACATGCTTACTGGAGGAAAAAAAGGAAATAAAGAATTCAAGTATATTTTATCATTATGTACAAAAGAATAAGTCTTCTAAGTCTATATGGACCACATGTTCAATGACTAAGAGTCTGAGAATGGATCCTTAGGTGCTCAAGTCTAATCTAGGGCCAAACTTCCCAGGATAAGGCATCTTATTCCTAAATAAATTCATATTCAAGTTGCTAGAAAGACAGCTATGGTAGATTGGCTTGGATGCAAACTTCTACAGCAAATTTTTAATAGCTTAAAGTTATCTAGGCTACAACAGAATAATCAGCAAACACATTAATCTTCTGTACCTCTATGAATTTAGAACTTTCTCCAAAGAACTCAAAAGTTCTTCATAAACATCCAATAATTACCTGTTTTTAACTATATTTGGATATGCCTTCTATTGTTCAGAAATTAAGTTACCTGTACAAAAAACAGGCCCATAATAAATGTCTAAGTTATTCAAGTCTCAGTCTGTTCTTACCTACTAAGGGTTTTTCCCCACTTTAATAAAGAACCCAAATGACCATACATTTTATCTTGTAACCTATTCAGAAAGCTTCTGCCAGTCAATTTTCATCATCTACTCTGACTTAAAAACATACTTTATGACATCTGCATGTAACATTATTGATTATTCACTTGTTGTAAGTGAATAATCCTGAAAATGTATTTAGTATATCTGGGAAAAATTAATAGATCAACAGTAATTTCAAGTTGAAGACTTGAACTATTTCTTAAATCCCTTGATAATGTAAATAAATCCTGCAATAATTAAAAAAATCCATCTGGAAGTTGCTAGCAGGGGAAAGAGAACAGCAATGATCTATATTCTCCCACTGTACTTTTCATATACTTCCTTATGGAAATTATAGTCTGTCTGTGTCTGATTTCCCTCTAGATTCTATAAACTCCTCATGGACACAGATTATTTCCTCCGGATGTCTCCAGAATATCACAGAATGCTTGAAATATATTGAGATGCTTAGCAAAATATTAATTGAATATACTTAATTGTTAATAAAATAGAAGAGAAACAGATATACCTTCAGATATGACCTGAAGGAATGGAGGGAGAAATGGCTTTGCCTATATTTCAATGAGGAAAATAGGAAAAATAGAAACAAGGTCAGTAGGTGAATAAAACAAAGAGAATTTAAAATTAATTAAATTTAAAAACAGAGAACGTGGATGTAAAAGATAGATAATGTTTGAAGGCTTTTATGTGGGGGCAGGAGAAAAAAACTTATATTGTTAGAGAAAAAGGAAGTACTTTGAGGAAAGAAAATATATATTCAGAAAAGCATATAAAGATTTTGACCACAGGCTATGAAGTCTGGTAATGGCTATTATATCAAATTGGGAGTGGGGGTGGGGAAACCAATAAAATTCAGTTTATTTGCCAGGTTTGGAAACTAAGTGAAACAAGTTTTATCTTATTTTTATTAAATTATTTTGTTTACTGAACAAATCTGAATAAACATACAACCTAAAAAATCCTTAAAAGTCAAATAATTGTTGCATGCTCACAGTATTTTTAAAAAACAATACAATTACAAAGCAAATGCATTCCAGTACTATCAAAGACCCCACAAAACAGAAAAATCACTAACAACCACATTGAAAATGTACAACAGCAATGTCTTGTCAACACTTCTGTACAGAGCATAGACATGACAGCTAAAACAGACAGAAGAGAAGATGCTTTTGACAGCCAGTGTGTGTGAATGATTCTTTGAGTCAGATGGCAGCAACAAGTTACCAACTAGGAGATCTGCATGACAACTAACCATCCATCTGTATCAAACACCATCTGGCCAAGATGACTTTGGCTTCTGTGTACTTGACACTCCTTCTAATTCCAAAGACTAGCAAAACAAGTGGTCTACCAGCATCTACAGAGCTAAACAGGTACTCAGGTACTTGTGTCATAAGATACATTGTATTCTTTCTTAGTGTTCAAAAGCAAAACTTAAAAGAATGGTGATCAAATGAAGTATACACCTTAAATTTATTAAAAATGGTTGTCCATATGCACTCTAGACTATCACAAATAAAGCAAAAAGTTTATCTTAAGAATTGCCCTTGTACCAAGGCAAAATTTCAATCCTTCCTCTTCAAAACTAAGGCAACATATTTCCTGTAATTTTGGACATACAGCTGTTCAAGTTTTCATGAGTTTCATAAATATTAAAAGAGTTCTATAAATTGAATTTTTTCCTAATTCTAACATTGAATGTTCTCATTTTTCACATATTATGAAATGCTCATTTCCTAAATAGGGAAAAAAGTTCAAGTGTCCTTCTGTAATACCCTAAATAGATCAAATATTATTTATTCTTATCCTTAAGATCTAATTCCAATAGTCTGAAAAATACCATGGCTTTCCTCCAATGATTTACAAAAGAATTTAATAAATGAATGGATTAAAAAACAGTCTCAATTTAAAAACCTTTCAAACTGCTCTAAGATTAACAAAGAGAATGAAAGGTTTGTTGAAGGATCTGCTTGGCTACAAATGGTCTCAATAGGGAGCTCCACAATTCATTAAGGAAGATAATTAATTATTCCCATTAAAGGCAGAAACTAATAATTTTAGTTTAGATAAACTAATAATTTAGATGCAACCTAGTTAAACATTGGTAAGCCAATCATCCATTTCAATTTTAAATTTTTTGGCTTACATATCTCCTTCTTCAACCATTCTCTGCCCTATAAATCCTACACACACCTGTCCTTCAGATCAAGACTATTAGAGATCTGCAACTTAACAGATACCAGATTTGATTATTTATTATTACATGACAGTACCACCATCAATTTCTCAGCATGCCAAGTGATAAACAATGCCCAACTATTTTTATTCTATGATTCTGTTTTGGTCTCGTTTATTTGCCTCTTTGAACCTTTGACTTCTTTATCTTTGAAACAAAAATAATATTTATCTGAAGGATAAAAGACATATAAAATATCTGTTACACATTTGGCTTTTTGCAAATGTTTGTTCCTTCCCTTTAATAATGAACAAAGTATATAGAGTCCCTACTAGGTCAATGTTTAAAAGAGCTGTGAGGTTTGGGCCACTTCTGAGAACTCCTGAAAGGGCAATGTCTAGTGGAGTTGTGGGGGCACAGCTGCCACAAGACTCCACACTGTTAAGGCTACCAGTGTGCAACTCCATACCCTGGGAGAGCCAAAGGTATGAGACTCCAAACTGGGAGAGCTATATCCAGCAAAGCCTGTGAGTATAGTTTGCTCAGAGCCTTGAGGGCCCACTCCCACTCCAGTGTGTAGGGAAGACAGGACATGGACTTGAGATTATTCTCAAGCCTCGAGATTCAATATTTGCCCTGCTGGATTTTAGATTTGGTCAGAACCTGTTATCCCTTTCTTCTTTCCTGCCATTTCCTTTTGGAATGGGAATGTCTGTGCTACACCTATTCCACCACAGTATTTTGGAAGCACATCCCTTGTTTAATTTCACAAGCTCAAAACTGGAAAGGAACATGCTGCAGGATAAATTGTATCTTGAGTTGCACCCATAACTGATTTAGATGATATACAGATGACACTTTAGACTTAGATTTTAAAATTGACACTGGAATGAGTTAAGACTTTGGGGACAGAATGAATATACACCACATGTAAATATGCCATGTATTTTTTTGAGAAAGACATGAATTTTGAGGGCCAGGGGTAGAACGCCATTATTTGAATTCGTGTACCCTGCAAAATTCATGTTAAAACTTAATTCCCATTGTGATGGTATTAAGAGGTGGGGCCTTATAAGAGGTGATAAGGTCATAAAGGCTCCTCCCTGGTGAATGGGATTACAATTTAAAAAAGAATGATTTTCAGGGAGTTCAGTCCTTTTTGCCCTTCTATCACTTCTGCCATGTGAGGACATAGTGTTCACCCCCTTTAAAGGACATAGAAAGAAAAGGCATCTTGAAAGTGGAAATTGGGCCTTCACCCAATGACCAAACCTGCTGGTTCTTTAATCTTGGACATTCCAGCCTCCAGCCTAAAACATATAGCAGGTAGTACATCCATCCATCAATATAAACTCTTGATTACTGCTGGACGTGGTGGTGCATGCCTATGAGTCCAGCAACTTGGGAGGCTGAGGCAGAAATACAGAAAGTTGAATGCCAGCCTCAGCCATTTAGTGAGACCCCATCTCAAAATGAAAAATACAAAGAATTGGGAATGTTGCTCAGTGGTAAAGAGCCCCTGGGTTTAATTCCCAGTGTATGGCAAGTCCCTACTAGACATTTCAATAGCAGTTTACCATTCTTTTTGATTCTTATAAGAGTATGAAACATTTAGAAGATTGGTTGATAATCTCTGCTTTGCTAGACTTCTACCAATCTATGAAGGATAACATGTCTATTTGCTTGTCATTGCAGATTCAGAACTTAGTGCATTTCCCAAAATATAGTAGGTGCTCAATACATTTTTGAATAAATGTTAATGTAAATATTTTTAAATAACAAATATTCTTGGACATATATACTACATTGACAACCCAAATTTCTAGAAATAAAAATCTAGGGAAAAAGATATATATATTTAAATTCTGATGGATAGAAAATGAATTCAGCTAAGTACTGACAACGTAGTGTAAAAGAAAAAAGACTTTAATCAGAGAGTATCTTTATCTACTACCAGTACCTTCAAGAGAGAGAAGAAAAGAATTTAAAAAAAGGGGATCTTGTAAAAACAAAAGGGAGAAAAGTAAAGCAGAGCAGGGGACCAAGGGAGGAAGAAAAGGAAAGGAGAATCAGAGAATGAATTCAACCAAATTATGTTACCTGCATGCATGAATATTGCATAATTTATTCCTATTTTACATATAAATATGATGCATCAATTAAAAATATACAGAACGAAGACCAAGAGAGTAGAGGAAATGATTCAGGGGGATGGAAGAGGGGAGGGAAAGATGAAGTGCTGGGAACTGATATGAAGAAAACTATGATATATGCCTTTATAAAATATGTCAAAATGGCCAGGCACATTGGCACACACCTGTAATCCCAGCACTTGGGAGGCTGAGGCAGGATCGCAAGTTCAAAGTCAGCTTCAGCAATGGCAAGGCACTTAGCAACTCAATGAGACCCTGTCTCTAATAAAATACAAAAAAGGGCCAGGGATGTGGCCCAGTGGTTCAGTGCCCCTGAATTCAATCCCTGCTACAAAACAAAAACACAACAAAAAGAAAAAAGTCAAAATGAACCCCACTAATATGTATAACCACAATGCACTAATAAATAAATTTAAAAACAATAAAATGTTTTATCCCCACCAACACTTTACACAACACACATTTTGTTGGAACAAATAAAGAAAAAAATGAAGGGTGGTAGACAAAAATGAGGCCATTTACATCTCAAGTGAAAGTGAAAAAAAAATTTTTTTAATGTGGTATCCACAATAAAGGTATTTTGTGCCTTTATGCCTTCCTTTACAACATATTTTAAAACTTTTAGGGTTAAGGTAACCCTTTAGGGTTAAGAATTTATACTTCTGGTGGGTCAATAAAAATTCTTGAATAAAGCAGTCTGACAACAAAGCAGTCCTTCTTACTTTATATTTATTGTCAGAGTAACAATAAATATTAGATAAGACCTAGAATACAGCCAAATTTAGTCTTATTTAAAGCCTTCACCTCAGCCTCACTGGTTGGTCAATAAGGCTCCTTGTTCAGCAAATTAAATGGTTTTAAATATTATGCATCCTTTGCCTCTATTATAGGTGCAAAGAAAAAGCAACTTATAACACAGGACCTGAACTACTCTAGAATTAAGAAGATTGTTTCTTTTCTACATAAAATGCCAATTTTTCTCCTTTAATCAAGACTGGGTAATAACAGACAAATTTCATGTTTCTTTTCAACAAAGAGATTTTCTAATTACATAATGCAAAGGATTTTGGGACAGCAGCAGAGGTCAGCAGCAGGAAGTTTTCTATAACCTAATCATTGATGACTTATAAATGATCACCTTTTTTTTTTTTTTTTTGGCCCTAGGGATTGAACCCAGGGGTGCTTAACCACCGAGCACATCCCTAGCCCTACCCTATTCAATTTTTGAGACAGGGTCTTGCTAAGTTGCTTAGGGTCTTGTTGAGTTGTTGAGGCTGGCTTTGAACTTGTGATCCTCCTGCCTCAGCCCCACCTGGAGTTGCTGGGATTATAGGTGAGTACCACTGTGCATGGCTAATTAATGACCATTAATTTAAAAAATTTCAGGTTTTGTATTATTTTATTAATGATTCTTCTCCCGGAAAAATAGTCAAAAAAGCAACAGAAGTTATTGTTTTTTGTTAAATATATTTGATTTCTCTCACAGAACAGTGAATAAGTGGTATGAGTAATAAAATGATTAAATATTTAATTCTACATTATAGATTCTTGTGATGTTTGAAACTCCTAGGCAACTTATCCTAGTTAGCCAAAAGATGTGGCAAGGGTTGCTGATTATTTCCCATATTCACTCTCTTTCTTTTAGAATATAGAGATTTAGCTGGGCACCTGGTCACTCATGTAGAGGATATATTCACCAGCCTTCTTCACTACTAGGTGTGATCATGTGACTAAATTCTGGCTAACAAGATGTGAATGGAAGTGATCTGTACAAAAACTGGACATCATCATTAACAGAAAGCTGCTTTTAGCTGCTCTCATCCTTCTCACTGGAAGGGAAGTGGTAACAATGGATCAGCTACTGTAATTTCAGAGAGGGAAACCATATTTTAAAGATGGTAAAGTTGCTTCATTAGCCCTGGTCTACTCACTTTTGGACTGTTACATGAGGGAGAAGTTCATTTTTATATTATTTCAACATTGTATTTCTTAGACCCTTTGTAACAGCAACTCATCCTGTACAAAAATTAATTCCAGGGCTGGGGTTGTGGCTCAGCGGCAGAGCACTCGCCTTGCACGTGCTCGCCCGGGTTAGATCCTCAGCACCACGTAAACATAAATGCATTGCGTTGTGTACAACTAAAGTAAATAAACAAATATTTAAAAAAAATAATTCCAAGGTCAAGCCAACTCTACCACCCTATTCTCCATACCCTATATAATAATCTTTTATTCTGTAAACATACTGAAAGCTGTTTAAGTCAGGGCCTACTTAGATTGCAAGATTCTTCTACTTTGGAATAGACAGAAGACCTCTTAGTGTAGGTACATATGAATGCTTACACTCTGCAAGAAACAGAATAAGCAACTGGATGTTGGTGATGTATACCCATAATCCCAGCTACTCAGGAGGTTGAGGTGGGCCAATTGGGCCAATTGCTTGCGCCCATGAATTTAAGACTAGCCTAGGCAACATACAAACAACAACAATAATAAACAAAAACAAAAAAATAACAGAAACAGTATTAGACTATGAACTTTTTATTTTCCCCCCAGTGCTGGGAATCAAACCCAGGTCCTCATATATGTAAGACAAATGCTCTACCATTGAATTACATTCCCAGCCCTTGATCTGTTTTTGAAAAATTATGACTTACATATTCAAAAAGATATATACCAAATTGCTAAGAATGGTTAGTCCTGGGGAGTAAGAGAGCACTACTACTTCATATTCTGTACATCTTAAATTATCTACTTTTTTGAATAAGCATCATGAGATGCTTTTGAAATTAAAGCCAGCAATACTGTAATAATCACTTATCTGCCTTATTTATCTTTACCTCTCATATCAATTTAGAACACTTTGATGCCTTTGCTTAACAGAATGCTCTTGAATGGATATAGCATACTAACTCAAAGAGAAGACTTAAAAGTTGGTGAGGTTGTAACTGATGACATATAAACAGTAATAAAACACAGCTAGTAAGAAAATATGAACCAGACCAATGATTTATTCTATTTTATAAGTTTTAAAAAAAACTGTGTTAAGGTATGCATAACATAAAATTTAGCATTTTTGCTATTTTTAAGTATACACTTCTATGGCAGTAAATACATTCGTATTGTTGTAGAACTATCATCACCATCTATCTCCAGAACTTTTTAATCTTTCTCAATTGAAATTCAGTGCCAATTAAACATGAACTCTTCATTCCTCTCTCTCCCTCGGCCCCTGGCAACCACCCTTTTACTCTATCTTTATGAAACAAACTACCTCACATATGTGGAATAATACAATATTTGTCCTTTTGTGACTGGCTCATTTCATTTGGCGTACTAACTTCAAGGTTTCATATTGTAGCATATGTAAGAATTTCCTTCCATTTTAAAACAGAATAATATTCTGTTGATGTACATACCATGTTTTGTTTACCCATTCACCCACTGATGAACAGCTAGGTAGCTTCTACTTTTTGCCTATCGTGAATAGCATTGCAATGAACATGTGTGTATTAACATTTGTGTAAGTCCATACTTTCACTTTTTTCCCCCCAGTACTGGGGATGGAACCCAGGGTCTTGTGCATGCTAGGCAAGTGCTCTATTACTGAGGAATATCCCAAGTCTTCTGCTTTCACTTTTTTTTTTTTTGGTCATCTACTCAAGAATGGAATTGGGAAACTTTTCAGCAATTTCTAAAGAATTGCCTCTCCATTTTCCACAGTGGCTGTACCGTTTTACATTTCCACCAGCAATGCACAGGGACTCTTATTTTTCCACCTCCTTGCCAATACTTTTGTTCTGTTTCTGCAAAACAGTCATACCAATGGGTATGCAGTAGTATCTCATTAATCTATTTTATTCTTTAGTTGTCTCTGCTTTCGGTACCATATCTAAGAAATTAATGCCAATCCACTGTCACGAGGCTTTCCCCCTATGATTTCTTCTAAGAATTTTATTGTTTTAGCTCTTACATTTAGTTCTTTGAACTGTTTTGAGTTAATTTTTGTAAAATGAAGAAAGGCAGTAGTCTACTCCAACAACATGGGATTTCTTTTTATAGACTGGTATCATCTTTTTTTTTTTTTTTTTTTAAACAGTGTTTTATAGTTTTCAGTATACGAGTCTGCCACCTATTTGGTTAAGGTTATTCTTAAGCTTTTATTCTTTTTGATGCTACTACAAATGTAATTTTCTTTTTCTTTTCAGAGTGTTTTACTGCTAATATACCAAATTTTTCCATGTTGATTTTGTATCCTACAACTTTTCAGAATTTATTATAATAGGCTTATTTATTTTTAATGTGTGTGTACATCTCTTTGTGTATGTGTGTGTATGTGGGGACTCTTTAGGATTTTCAACAGGTAAGTAAATAAATTTACTTGTGCTCTGGCTAGGAATTCCAGTACTAGGCAGAATAAGAAGTAATGCAAGTACATATCCTTATCTCATTCCCAATTTTAGATGAAAACTTTTTAGTCTTTCATACTGAAGTTTGATGTTAGAGTTTTCATATGTGGATTTTATTATGTTGAAATCATTTCCTTCTATTATTACTTTATGTGTTTTTCATCATAAAAGAGTGTTAAATTTTATCAAATGCTCTCTTAACCAACTGAGATGACTATGCCATTTTTTTTCTTTAATTTTGTTAATGTGGCATAGTGCATTGACTAAGTTTGGATGTCCAATCACCTTAGCATTATAGGAATCAATCCCACATGGTCTTGGTAGCTAATCTTTTCAATATGCTATGAATTTGGTATTCCAGTAATTTGTTGAGGATTTTTGTATCAATATTATTTTAGCAAGCTTTTTTGCCACTATGACCAAAAAGCCTAAAAAGAACAACATGGAGGAAAAGTTTATTTGGGGCTCATGGTTTCAGAGGTTCAATCTATAGATGGCTGACTCCATTGCTCTGGGCCCAAGGTGAGGCAGAACATCAAGGCAGAAGGGTGTGGTGGAGGAAAGTGGCTCAGAACCAGACAAGGAGGAAGCAGAAAAGGAAAGAGAGTTTTTCTCACCAGGGACAAAAAATATGCCTCAAAAGAGCACACTCCCAGTGACCTAATTCTTCCATCCACACCCTACCTGCCTACAGTTACTGCTGTTACCTCTATCCATAGATCACTGATTAGATTTATGCTCTTATAACCCAATCATTTCACCTCTGCACTTTCCTGCATTGTCTCACAGATGAGCTTTTGGGAGATAACCTCTTATCTAAACCATAACAAATATTATCTCAGTCTGTTTTGTGCTGTTATAACAGAATGTCTGAGACCAGATAACTTACAAAGAACAGAAATTTATTTCCTCACAGTTCTGGAGGTGAGAAATCCAAGATTAAGATGCCAGCACCTGGTAAGGGTCTTCTTGCTGCATCAGCAATGTGGTGGAAGGACAAAGAGAGGAGTAAGAGGGATCAGTCTCATCCTTTCAAGGTCATTAGTCACCTTGGTCTTGGCTCTTAACACTGTTATTGTGCTATCTTTTTGTCACTGTAACAAAATATCTAAGAAGAACATCTTAAAGGAGAAAAGATTTATTTTGGCTCATACTTGTAGAGGTTTCAGTTCATGGTCAGTTGGCTCCATAGTTTATATAAGGCAATATATCATGGTAGAAGGGTATGGTATAACAAAGCTGCTCATCTCATGATGCTGGGAAGCAGGGAGAACAGAAACAGCTGGGGAGAAGATACAGTACCCAAAGGCATGCCCCCAAGAATCCACTCCTTTCACCTAGATCCCAAATTCTACATTTCCCACCACCTCCCAATAGTACACTCATCAAACTCCATCAAAGGATTAATCTACTGATGAGGTAAGAGTACTTATGATCCAATTGCTTCCCAAAGCCCTGCCTCTGAATATTGCTGCACAAGGGATTAGAACTTCCAACACATGAGCCTTTGGGGGACTTTCTAGATCTAAATAATAATAGTTACACTATAAAATAAATTTTAACAATGAGTTTTAGAGTAGACAAATATTCAAATCATGGCAAATATTAATAAGGGATATTAGTCTGAGGTGTTTTATTCTTATAGTGTCTTTGGCTTTGTCCGTGACTTTTATATCCACACTATTGCTCAATTTGGGAGGTTTTCAGTCATTATTTCTTCGAGTAACTTCTGTGGCCTTATCTCTCCTTTTTCTCCTTCTGAGACTCCTAAAATATGTATATTGGTCCACTTGATAGTAACTCACAAGTTCCATAGGCGTTTTTTTTTCTTTTCACTTTTCTTTATTCTTTTTCTTCTCAGATTCCATAATTTCAAATGATTTGCTTTCAATTTCATTGCTTCTTTCTTTTACCTGTTTGAATCTGCTATTGAACCTGTTTAGTGAAACTTTCAATTCAGGTACTGTACTTTTCAGCTCCAAAATTTTAGCTAGTTCTTTTTTAAAATTAATTTTTATCTCACTGTTGATGTTCTTATTTTTTATCATTGCTTTCCTTTAGTTCTTTGTTCATGCATTCCTTTAAATTTTTAAGTATATTTAATACAGATGTTTTGAGGTCTTTGTTCAGTAAGTCTAATGTTTTTCTTGAGGTACTCTGGAAATTTATTCTGAATCTGTGAATGGGTTGTTTCTCTGTTTTGTTGTATTTCTTGTTATCTTTCTATGGAAAACTGAGCATTTGGAAAAAGAGCCAACTCTTCTAGCCTAGTCTTTGCAGTCTGAAGTGAAAGGTGTTCATTAACTAGTAGGCCCCTGTCCTTGGGATCATCCCAGGAATAAAGTTTAAGGTCTTCTCAGGCCTTTTCTAGCATGGTCCTATCTGGACGTAAGTGTATGCTTCTTTTTAACTTCTGATTGTCTGTTGCTTCTTATAAATGCATTAATTTTCCCCAAAATCTTACCCTATCTTAGTCTTGAGGTCTTCTATATTCTATGGTAATCCTTTCTTTATTCTCCTGTAATTGTTTACCCCCAGGTGTGTGCAGGCCTGAATTACTTCTTCAGTTTTCTTGAAAACTGCTGTCCAGACAGAGATCCAAACTATGTCACCATTCATGGCTCTTGAGTTCAGAGTGAGGCAAGGCAGAAAGTAATCCTATGGGCAGCCCACAGAAAAACTAGAACACTACAAACAAGTTCTACTGTGCTTCTTCTTTTGTCAGAAAGAACCAGGAACTAAACCATTTTCCCTAACTACACCATGCTATGCTGAGATGTTAGGGCAAGGACAAGAAATAAATGCCATGAAATTTCCTACCATTTTGATGGTAGATGACCTTATCTTATACTTCACAGAAAATCCCTCTAATTTTCTGCCACTATCTCTACAAACTTATGCTCATTTGTGATTATTTTTTTCTCTTGTTCCCTCCAGTCCTGAGAGGAACAGGTGTTAGCTTCCAGTTCATGGTCAATTTCTAATCTCTTTTCTGAATCTCCAGAGGTCAACTGACTACCTTCCTTTCCTTTCTCTTACTCATCCTCTCTTCTGTCCTATAAATATTTGAGCACCTACATGCTAGGTACTGGGTACATAACAGTGAACAAGACAAGGACTCAGGCCTTATAGGAGCTTACTTGCTTATTCAGGAGACAAACAGATTGTTAAAAATAAATATAAATGTCAAAGTAATATATGCTCTGAGGGAAAATAAGCAAGCAGGGTTGGAAGACAGCAATAGAGGCTGCTCTTACATTTAAAGGATGATTAGGAATAGCTTCTTTGAAGAGATAGTGTCTGAGGAGCAACTTGAAAGCAGTAAGGGAGGAAATCATGGAAATACCTAAAGGAAAACCACTCCAGGCAAATGGTATAGCAAAAACAAAGGCCCTGAGGCAGGAATGTATTTGAATAATAGCAGGAAATTAATGTGTGGAAAAGCATAGAGAAAGAGACAAAGTGTTGGATAAGGGTCAAATTCTGCTCTTCCCTGGTAACCCATAGTAGGGATTTTGAATTTTATTTTGTAGAAATAATGCAAAAGTTTGAGTAGAAGACTGATAACATTCAAACAATCCTTTCTAAGAATCACTCTGGCCATGTGTGGTGGCTCGCATCTGTAATCCCAGCTACTTAGGAGGCTGAGGTAGGAAGATTGCAAGTTCGAGCCCAGCCTGGGCAACTTAAGAGACAGACTGTCTCAAAATAAAATACAAAAAGGGATGAGGATGTAGTTCAATGATAGAGCACCCCTGGGTTCAATTGCCAGTAGTGAGGGAAAAAAAAAAAAAAAAAAAATCACTCCGGCTGTTGTGTAGGGAACTGACTATAGGAGGGCATCAATTATTTTTTCTCCTCTTCTACTTTCCAACTTTCCCTCCTCTAATTTCAAACTTTCTATTCTGTCTACTGTATTATTCTCCAATATCATTTCACTCAACCTAAAAGAAAGAAAAAAAAGCAAAAATCGTTATCTATTTGTCAACTTATTTCTCTTCTTCACAGTCAAGCCTTTTGACTATATATTTTAATAGTGTATTTACTCCTTCATTTCCTAATTCTTCTCAGTCTACTGCAATCTGCCTTCCCTGCTCCACTTAACTGTCCTCATAAATGTCAATGACCTCAATTCAGTCAAATGCAATGTGTGCTTATCAGGCATCATCTTACTAGATCTCTTAGCTATCTATTACTCCTAACTACTGCATTCTTCTTGAAACTCTTTTCCAATGGCTTCTATGATATCGCTCTCTTCTTCACTAATTTGTTTCCTACCTGTTTTCCTACCTGTGGTTTTTGTTAATCTCCTTAATGGTTCCCCTTTCTAAATGCCTATTTTTTTAAAATATTGGTGTTTTCTAGGCTTCTCTTCCTATGCCTCTCAACTGCTTAATGTTCTGAATCTCTGGATTCAGAAGGCCAACCGGTTTGCCTTTTTCCCTTCCTTTTATCCTCTCCTCCATTTCTGTCCTTCAAATACACCTTCAACCTATATACTCTAACTGGGAAATGTTATCCACATTTAGAGCTACAAAAAAAAAAAAAAAAAAATTCATTTATTACTGCAACTATAATCTCCAACTCAAAACTCTTCCTAGGCTTCCAGGTCCATGTTTAAACCACCCATTTTCATATGTATGACCCACAGGTAATGAAATTTATTAACTAAAACCTAATTATACATCTTATTTTCCCCATCCCCAAATCTACATTTTCTTCTGTACTCTTTGATTTCAGTCATCAACACCACCTTTAATCTAGTCATTGATTTTAGATTCCTAGGTATCATTCTAGAGTCTATGCCATCACCCTCAGAAATGGCCTACATTCAGGTGCCACCTGCTATCCAATGTAACACCTAAAGAAATTTTAGATCTTCCCCAATTCATCCCTAAAATGCTTAATTAGTGTAGGTCCTTATTTTGATTGATCTGAAATGATTGTCCTTCATTTTTTCCTTTTTCAAACCAAACTCTAGTATGTAGTACATATACTTAATACATATCAATGGATATTTTACGTGTAATTGTGTATTAAGACTTAATTTTGTATAAATACATAGAGTGCTTAAAGTGCAACTGGATGATTGCCACATATTTTTATATTCCTTACTCTTGGAACAATGCTTAGAATAAAATATGTTAATGTTTGTTGAGCTGAATTCAACATTGTTCTGCATCCTACCTATCTCTATCTCACAGACTTTTCTAAAGAACATATTAATCTTTAAATAATTTTTGATTGAATAGGATACAGTACAAACTACTTAGCCATACTCCTCATGATCAGACCATAATCTATTCCTGTAGCTTCTTTGCTTGCAATGTCCATCATTCATTTTGGAGCCATAGGGCCACCTGTGGTACATGCAAGGCACCACATATATTGCTCCCTGCACTTGCAGGACCCTTGTACCCTAGCTTACTAAACTTTTCCTAATCTTAGTCCAAATATTAACTCATATGGAGCTTATGACCTGATCTACAAAGAATGAGTTAGGTACCTCTTCTCTATGCTCATATATTATCCTGCGCTGATCTTTATTGTTATACTTTTACTTCAGTAATTACTACTGATCATCTTTTCTATCCTTTATTATATAATAAAATATCTATTTTATTCATTATTTATTTGAACTTTTAAAAATTCCTTAAGGGTATCAATGATGTTTTGTTTTACTATTTTCAAAATTTCATTAAAGTCTTGCTACATAATAGGCACTCAATAATTGCTCCCTCCCTCCTTCCCTCTCTCCCTCCCTTCTCTCTTTCTTTAGGACCATACCTAAGCCACTACCTTGACTTTACTATAAGAGAACAGACAGCATATTTTTTTTCTTCATTCACTATTGAGTACATGACAAACATCAATTTAAAAAAATTTCTCTTTTCTTCCTTTGAGATATATGCTAATATAAGTAAACATTCTTTCATGGCATGATAAGGGGCTAAATTACTAGCTGTTTACCACACTGGCCAGAAAACTTACCACACAGCAAGGAAAACAGGAGTTAAGACAAATTTCTTTTTCTTCCTTAACCTAAGAACATCTCAATTTTCCCGATCCTACATTTCTAAAACTTTTCTAGGACACATGTAGAATTGTGAGTTTCTTAACCCAATTGTAAAACAGAACAATAAAGGCTGGCTTTTTTTTTTTTGGAGGGGGAGTGTTGTTTCTTGTTTAGTTTTTAAAGTGATTATTCCTTATACTTGTGGAATAATCTTAATTATTAAGATTAAGAATGGAAATCTTAATTCTAAACTTCATTGCAATAATTTTCAAAAGACTCATCATATCATTCCCCCTTTTTCCTATCCACCTCTATCGAAGATTGATTGTGGGCTAGGGTTGAGACTCAGTAGTAGAGTGCTTGCCTACCATGTGTTAGGCAATGGGTTTGATTCTCACTACGCATATGAATAAATGAATAAAATAAAGTCTATCAACAACTAAAAATATATATATATATACATACATATAAAGGACTGATAATCCATGAGTTCACTTATTAATATAATGTGTATTCTTTAGTAAACCAAGAGGAGGATCACAAAGAAAAATGATGGTTTCTGAGGAATGCAAGGACATATGATATAAGCATTTACCAGTATATTATCAACTAGAAAGGAGAAAGGGAACTGTATAGTTCTATGCTGTATTTATGAAACAAGTATGAATTATTTTATTTCTTAGATTTCAAAACATTATAGGATAGTAAAAATCCTTTCTTCCTCCTCCTCCTCCTCCTTTCTTCCTCCTCCTCTTCTTCTTCTTTAGTGAGGGAACCAATGTAAGAGTCCCTACTTTCAAAAGCCAGTGCATGCACAGTTTAACATGTGGTAGGCCTGAGGTTGTCCTCTACCTGCTTTTTACAGAACTGGGGATTTTTGCAGAACACAGGACTTTGTAACTGCTCTTCTACTAAGCTACTTCTTGCACCCTTTTTATTTTGAGAGAGGGTCTTGCTAAATTGCCTAGGTTGGCCTCAAACTTGTAATCGTCCCCTCTCAGCTTCCTGAATAGCTAGGATTACTACCATGCTCAGTTTCAGAATGTTATCTTCAAAAAGGTGTATTTTGTAAGGTTGGCCCTTGAATGACATTGAGAACTTGAATTTTGAAAACATTTCCTAAGTGATAAGATTGTGACTATTGTGACAGCCTAGTTCAACATATAATGAAATTTGTGTGAACACATACTTTCCTTTTGAATTTGGGATTTTGGTTGATACAAGGTATCTATGTGACTAGTCCTCAATTAAAAAACAAAACCCCTGAACTCTGAATCTCAAATGGAATTCCTTATGCTTTACAAACATGTGACAGAATTTGTGAAGCTGGAGGGAAAGTGCATAGAAAGATCGAACATGACTTCCTTCAGAATCCTCCTGATGTCTTTTTTCATGAATGATCTGGATATGTATCTTTACCATGTCTGTAGTAGACCTTAGCTATGAGCATGACTGGACAGCTATGTCCTGTGAGTTCTTCTAGTAAATTACAAAATGTGTGGATGGAACTGGGGACCTCTGAAACACAACTAAGTAACAACACTAAACAAGGAAACAACCCTCCCATTATCATTTCACAAGTGGATGTTAGTAAAATTTTGATTTTTAATAAGACAGTAACATGGAACATAATGTCAGATTAGAGGACAGAATTTTAAATGGAATAATTTAGCATTACAAGAAGTTCATTACATTATCTTTATTTTTCTCATCTTGCTACAGGTTGGGTGAAAACCTCATCATGGAACAGTGACAGACACACGCTTAGGAACTATTAGGTTAAATAATTTTTATCTTCCAAATTACTTTCTTTAGACACTGAAAAGTACTAAATAGAAATGTTATGTGTACAGCAATAATTTAAGTCTGAAACTTTTAGTAAGCCAGTAAAAAGATTTCACTGAAATAGTCTATTTTAACTGTCATAAAGAATGGAAGACTATTATAAATGCTAGCAAATTAAGTTCCAGTATATTTTAAGATTTGCAATCTTCCTGTCATCCAAATAACAAGGTAAAAGAAAAAAAAAAAAAAAAAACTAGCTGAGAGACAGTGATACTTTTAACTTCCAATCTGTCATAAAATTGTTTTTACTTTTATTTACTCTTTTACACAAAGTAGGCATTGGTATTTAAAAATTATATATGGAAACCATTCTTTATCTTTCCTAAACACATTCATCTTAATACAAACCCATCAAATCAACTCTTATCACAGGTCACAATAAGTTTTTAAAAAGGTAACAAATAAAAATCTCAAATTAATTTCATCAATTAATATATCCCTGTTTCAATAATTATAGTTTTCAAGTTTCTAACAATACAATATTTTTCAGGTGCAAAAGGCTTTTAAATTTCATTTACTGGGATTAACAACAACTTTCAAAACCAGAACCACGCACCTTTTGCTGTAGTTCCTTTAATGCAGAATCTCTATCCATGCATGCCTGTCGGAAGGCTTCATATGCTTTATTGAGTTGTTCGCCAATGTTTTTATCCATTCCCCCTTGTCCTGTAGCATCACTATAGAGGATGTACTAAATGGCAGGTCTGGAAAATAATTGGGATAATTTAGATAGTTACTAAGTT
The DNA here is from genome assembly GCA_025594165.1 of Tamias sibiricus. Lineage (NCBI taxonomy): Eukaryota > Metazoa > Chordata > Mammalia > Rodentia > Sciuridae > Tamias > Tamias sibiricus. The sequence continues at coordinate 131,388,780 of CM046660.1, forward strand.
ACACAAATCTCATTTTAGAAATGTATCTTAAAAGACAGTCTTTCCTGGTTTAACATAAACCAAGTACTATAAGGGTTTATAAAAGCATGAAAGTTTCATCTAAAATCCTAACCAGAAATATAAAATCTTTTGAAGTTTTAAATATTATTTCCCAATGTTGCAGTTCATAAAGTTTCTAGTTCATAAAAATGCTACTTTGAGAATAATAACCTACAAATGTAACCTAAATATATAGAAATAAAAAGGACATTTTTAAAATTAATACTTTACTACAGAAATGTACAACAGGAAAAGCAATGTAGGAAGGGATTTCTTTTCACTAAATGGACAGTTACTCCCACTTACAAGGTGAATTCTTGCTACACTGAAATTAGAGCAAAATTAAATAGATAATAAATGTTTGTGGATGGAGTTCACACTGTTGTTATCACAGAGCAATTAAAATGTGTGAAAATGCTCTTATTTTAGCACAAAGTCTAGGGAGAGCTGCTGTTGGATTGTACATTAAAAAATAAAAATCACATCTCTTCTGTCCTACCCCCATTACCTATTAGTTTTCCAACTTCCCTGCTGTTTCTGAACACAGGTGATTTGCTCAAAGGAGGTAATTTGATTTTATCATCTCAGTTTGCATAATATCTCTAACCACATTCCTTGGCTCTGAGCAGAGAGAGAGTCATCTACTGACTGATTCTTCCTGTCCAGCTGTAAAAACCATAACACAGGACTTTTGTCTTAACCATTTAAAAGCCACAGAATAGACAAAGTACTCTACTGGTTATGGAGGGTAGCAAATTATTTTGCATTTTGGGAAATATTTTACATTCAGTCTCTAATCTGTCACAACATTTTTCATTTCATATTTGGGCACACAATGTTTTTAAAAATTTTAGCATTTTCATGTGAGATATTATTCAGATAAAATAAAACTCACAATTATCAAGCAAGCACTTAAGTACTTTTTAATATATTCATTATGTTGTACAACTATCACCATTATCTAATTTCAAAATTTTCATCACGCCCAAAAGAAACTCTGAACCTATTAAAATTTGTACCAATTCTCCTCCCATCTCCTAGCAACTACTAATCTGTTTTTGTCTCTATGGATTTGCCTCTTTTTGACATTTCATATAAACAGAATCATATAATACATGGCCTTTATGTATGGCTTCTTTCACACAAGATATTATTTCTGATGTTCACTGATATTGTAGCATGTAACATATTCATTCCTTTATGTGGCTGAATAATATTCCATTGTATGGATATACAACATTTTGTTTATCCACTCCTCCCTTGATGGACAGTTGAGTTGCTTTTTCTTTTTGGCTATTATAAATAAAGTTACTATGAACATTTGTGTACACATTTTTGTGTGAACATATGTTTTCAATTCTCTCAGATGTATGCTTAGGAGTAGAACTACTGGGTCAGATGGTAATTCTATGTTTAACTTTTTGAGGGACTGCCAAACTGTTTCCATAGTAGCTATAGCATTTTACATATCCACTAGTGATGCACAACAGTTCCAATTTCTCCATATCCTCGCCAACATTTCTTATAGTCCATTTAAAAAATCATAGCTGTAGGTGTGAAGTGGTACCAAATTATGGTTTTGATTACATTTCCCTAATGACTAATGATGTCAAGCATCTTTCCATGAGGTAGTTGGTCATTTATGTGTCTTTGAGAAATGTCTATTCAAATCCTCTACCCATGTTTTAAACCAATTTTTATTGTCTTTTTATTGTTAGGGTGTAAGAGTTCTTTATATATTCCAGAAACTAGGTTCTTATCTGATATAACTTACAAGTATTTTCTCCCACTTTGTAGATGTATTATTTTCACTTTCTATCCCCCCCCCCCTTTTTCTGTGGTGCTGGGGATCAAATAATTCAAATTCAGGGCCTCACATGTTAGGCAAGTGATTCTCCACTGACCTACACTTCCAGTCCTCTTCCATTTCTTTTAAATATCCAAATGTGTTTACTGGGATGGTTTCCCATCTTGATTCAGGGTGCTTTTAGTGCTGCTTCCTGCTGAAGGAACTTCCTTCTGTAAGCCCTGTTTCTCCTCTGTAGGTTGGTAGAGGAGAGTGTAGCAACCAACACACAAAACTGCCATTTGCATAGGACTGGTGATTTTATAGCATCCTGGGCATTTCAGATCTGAGGTAGGAATTGGGGCGTGTCACCAGGTATTTCTTTTATTTCCTCTTCTTTTCTTCTAGAGAGGGAAAAAGGAGATCTTTTGTGAGATGCCTGTTCTCATGGGGAGTTCTTCACTGTTGGACAAAGCTCCTTTAACTTTCTTGATACTGTTCTTTAACACTCAACATTTTAAATTTTGAGGAAGGCCAATTTACCTATATTTTTCTTTGGTTGCTTGTGCTCTATTGCTGCCATTTCTTTTTGTACTAGGGATTGAACTTAGGGGCACTTGACCACTGGGCCACATCCCCAGCCCTTTTTTGTATTTTATTAGAGACAGGGTCTCACTGAGATTTTGCTGCCATTTCTAAGGAACCCAAGGTCATGCAAATTTTCACATAAGTTTCTTTTAAGAGTTTTATAATCTTAGCATTTATATTTTTATCTTAGATACACATTGAATTAATTTTGCATATGAATGAGGTAGGGTCCAGATTCATTCCTTTGTATAAGGTCGTCCAGATAATCCAGCACCATCTGTTGAAAGGGTTGTTTTTTTCCTCTGAATGGTCTTGGCACTCTTGTCAAAACCTGACTGACCATAAATCAAAACCTTTTTTCTCTTTAAACCCAAGGCCTTGCATATGCTAAGTACATGCTCTACCACTAAGCTACAACCTCAGCCTCTACAATGTTCTCTTAAAGACTAACTCCAAGTAATATTTCACTCATAGCAAAGTCTTTCATTTTAAGATACTAAATGTGTATCTATCTTGTCTACCAGGCTTACTTTTAAAAAAAGATTCAAGTTACAGGTATTACTGTGCCATCACTTTCTGAAGAAGTGAAGGAATAATAATTCTCCACTACATCTGATAAATGAAAAAGATAAAATCCTGTTAAGGTAATTAACATGGCTATAACTTTTACTTAGCCATAGACACTATGGAAACAGAAACAATTAGCAGTAATACAAAGTGTCACTTTGAGTACTTTAATTACTTTCTCATTCAAAAAAAGTACTTAAGGTAATTTACAGAAAATATAAGAGGTTAAAAATAAGTATGCAAGGAGGGAAAGAAAACTGAACTACAGGGAATGAAATATACCAAAATATGCTAGTATAAAAATTAGAGGTTTGAAGTGGCTAGATTATCTATCATCTTAAAAAAGTTATCAAATGTCATGGCAAAGGAACTATAAACCATACCTGGGTTTTAAAATCTGGGACAAATTAAAGATTGGGACTTCATCTAGTTTCATGCTTTAGTCTATTACTGACTGACCCTTAGTTAAGGTCCACTAATCTTCTGTGACCCAAGTTTCTTTCTCTACAGTACAAAAAAAAAAAGATGCTTGGACTTGATTTTTAAGGAATTTCCTTGTTCTACAGTTCTTAAGTCTGTGAGTTAAAAATGCATGTCTGTTTCATCAAGAAGGTGCATTCTTTTTAAAAATGTAAATGCTGCATTAAATATAGCCGCATCATATGCAAGCAAATCATGTGGAGTCTTCACTTCAGGTCCTTGAATTAGATCACACAAATGTCACTAAGAGGAGCTGCTGAGTAAATTCCACATGGATGCATACTATTTGCTGAAATAAGAATGTATGCTAAGGAAATAAGTTTCAGTTGATACAAATAAATAAATGATACATTTAATTTCTATTTTATTCAAAAAATAAAAAAAAGAAAAGAATTAGGTGTTAGATCAATGACACTGACCAGAGAAAAAAAGGAGTCTCTGAGACCCAGCTAATTAATTTGACCAGATTTCAAATATTAATATCCTGATCTTTAAAGCTACTCATTCATTTATTTTAAAAAAATTGTTAAATTAATTTTGAAATGGAAGCAGTTACATTTCAATTACATTTTAGTATGCCTTCTGTAAAATTTGCCTGGCCCCAGGCATATCCAAATCTCATGGCTAGTATCTTTCCCCAACCCCAGGAAGCTGAAGCTAGAGCAATCTCTTGGAAATACTCTATTTTAGTGTTTTACTTCATTTCTTGGTTTGGTTTGGTTTCCTTTTACCACATAAGAAAAAGATTAAGACACTCCTGACATTCCAGAAGGTAGCTGGGTTAGCTGAACGCACCTCTGCTCCAGCCCTCACCCCCCCCCCCCCCCCACCCCCGCTCACCCTCTGAAATTCTCCTGAAGACTGGATACTCACTCACCCACTCATCTTTTCCCCTCTAGCAATAGTTACTTCTTTTCTCACCCAGAGACCAGGTGGTTTCGGCAAGGAAGCACAACAGAGGGCATCAGATTCCCATTCCAGCTAAGTGAGTGCCTGCTCAGAGGGAAGCACCAAGAAAACCCCTAGCAACAAGCCATTCCTCTAAGAATCGGAACAAAAAGCAGAGTAGAAAGAGTTGAAAAAACTTGCAGTTTGGCCTGAAAAGAAGCACATTTAAAGTTAGAAGCAGAAAAGTGCAGCTATTGAAGAAATTAGTGCTATTAAAGAAAAACCACATACTTTACACAGAAACAATAGAAAAGATGACTTGAAGTCACCTCAAGAATCACCAAGACCCCACTCACTGCAGGTTCAAGGGTGTAAAAGTGTTAAGACTTTGAAGATAGCACAGGGGCACCCTGTTCCCACAGGGCTGTGTAAGAAGTTGTTTCTCTAGGATTTAGTGCTCAGCTTCTCAGGCACTCAGAGGTCACTGCAGATATGGTCCAAATAGGCCTGGTTACTGCTCCTACTAGTAGCAGATCTTGGTGCCATCCATATGGTGCTGGTTGAGCAGGAATTAAAAAATGCTGGGGTTAGGGAGTCATGGAGGTTTCCACTGAGATTTCAAAGGAAGGCCTGTAAGGACATACAATGTGTACAGCAGGGGCAGAATCCCTGTGGGCAGCCTCTGAGAGGGTGACATGTGAAGCTGTGAAAGTGAAACTGAAGCTGCAATGGAGATCCCAAGAAGTTGGAGGTGCCAGGAACAATTGCCAAGAAAAGCTGCAGGCAGCAAGCAGAGTCAGCCCAAGAAAGAGGCCACATGGCTGGCAACCAAGACCATAGGGCCCTTTGGGTCCCACATCTCATCACCATGTGCCCCAGATGCCAGATGTAGATTCACAGAACATAATGTTTGCCTTGCTAGGTTTCTGTCTTGTTTTGGTCCCATTCCTTCTATGACTTTATTCTTTCCTTTTAGAATGGGACCATTTACTCTGTGCCATTTTATATTGGATATATATATAACTACTTTTGATTTTTACAGGTGCTCATAACTAAGAGTTTTCCTGCAGTCTTGCAGGACACTTTGGAATTGGACTTATGAGCAATGCTTGTTAAGAACATGTGAGCTCCTAGAGATGGACTGAAAGCATTTTGCTTTTTAAGATGGGTATAAGCCCCCAAAGGAGGCTATACTTTTCTGAGTAGAATGAAAAAAGTATAGGCTTTAAATTCAGATCCCAGATCTATAATTTTCTAGCCATTTACTTAGCTTCACTGAGCATTAGTTTTCGAATTAGTCATTTCATAGTCTACAGAGTTATTATACAGATTAAATGAACCAGGTATGAAGAATATGGTATTTTCCCCACAATATTCGTTCTCCTTGGCCCTTTTTATTTTTTTAATTAAATTAAAAAAATTTTTGGCAGTACTAGAGATTGAACCCAGGATCTTGCTCATGCTAGGCAAGTGCTCTACTGATGAACTATATTCCTAGTCCTCCCTTCTGCTCTTTAATGTACAAGTACTAATTATTAGCTGGTATGGTCATGTGGCTATGTTCTGAAACTGGCAAATGGATGTAACTTCCAAAACAAGCTTTCCCTTTCACCTTTTTAATTTCTCAGCTAGATGGAATTTTGTAGTGGTAAGCTACCTATATTACCTGGTGAGGGCAACATTTCAGGGATGATGGATGAAACAACAAGAATGAAGAAGCATGGGTTCTTGATTTTTATGAAGCTGATTGGCTCTGGACATCTTATAGTTTGAATGAATAAATATATATATATATATATATATATATATATATATATATAAATTAAAAAACCCCAACAAGTTCTGTTTTCTTTTTAGAAATCCACATAATAGTGGTGTTCTAAAAGAGATCTGTATCCTGGCTGATTCAGTGCTGAATACATAGTAGCACTGCTTTTCTCCCTGGATGATATGCTTTTGATGTGAGGTGTTCTCTCAAAGCTCACGTGTGAGACAATGCAAGAAGGTTTAGAGGAGAAATGATTGGGTTTATAGCCTTAGCTGAATCAGTGAATTAATCCCTGATGGGATTAACTGAGTGGTAACTGCAGGCAGGTGGAATGTGGCTGGAGGAAGTGGTTCACTGGGGACTTGGCTATGAGGTATGTATTTTATATCTGCAGAGGGGAGATCCCTCTGTCTGCTTCCTGATCATCATGAGCTGGTTCTCTTTGTCACACTTTTCTGCCATAATATGTTGCCTCATCTTGAGCCCTGAAGAATGGAGCCTGCTGTCTGTAGATTGAGACTTCTGAAACTGTATGCCCTCAAATGAATTTTTCTTCCTCTACAGTTGTGCTGGTAAGGTCATTTAATCACAGCAGCGAAAAAGCTGACTAAAACACTGTGAAAGAGACAAATTTGTCACAGTCGTTTTCCTTTTTCTCTAATTAATCAAATAGGTGGGAATGTTACCTAATGTTCTGGTCTGTTAACCTTTATACACTGCTAACTAACAGGAAAAATAAGTCTCGTCAGGGTGTTTGTGGGATTTTTTCTAAGTTTTTCTTCTACACTACCAATTTTTTTAAAAAAATATTTATTTATTTGCTTTGGTTGTACACAATGCGTTTATTTCTACATGGTGCTGAGGATTGAACCCGGGCTGCGCACATGCTAAGCGAGCGCTCTACTGCTGAGCCACATCCCCAGCCTCTACACTACCAATTTTATGACAATAAAGTAGTGTTAACTAGTGATTTCTCAAGAGTAGTAGTGTTTGTATCTATCTTCTGGTCTTGACCAGAAAAGTTAAAAAAAATTTTTTTTTTTCAGTAATCTTAGAAAAGTCCCCCAAAACACAAAAAAATAATATAAGAGATGTCACAGGTTGTAACGGATTAATAAAAGGCAAAGCTGCTTTTGAAACAGTAGTTAAAATCTTATGAGTTAGCAGATTAGCTGCCTCTCCAGCATTCCTGAGTCATTTACTGTAATCAAAACCAATATCATGAAAGTATAGACTCTGAGAGAGCTCTTCTATAAAAAGAGAATGACATATCAGTAGATAGAGGTTCTTTTTGCAAAAAGGCCTATTTTCTCTTTAAAGTACGGTTTTAAATTACCGAGCAGTCAAGAATATTACCACTGATAAACAGGAACAAGCAAAAGCCTCATAATTATAAAGCTGTATGTACTCCTTGCTCTTGACCACTGGCACAGCTCTTCATACCTCTGTTTTTAATTTCCCTGAGGACACCTAGAGGCTGTTGGACAAATGTTTGCAAGTCACAACTTGTTTTATTAGAAGCAATTGTGAGAACTCCAATAAAAAAGTAAATAAGGTTGCAGAGATTTCAAGATCTCTACTTCTAGTCATTCCCAAGATGTTTAGGATGTGACTTTAAAAAGCATAATGTTATTTTAAAACTAGATCCAATGTTTTAATACTGTGCAATATACTCTCTCACTCTGTTGAATATTCCTGAAAACAGGACCCCCAAATCCCTGGTAGCCTGATAAGCGACCTCTTAGATAACAACCTGTGCCAGAAATACCCAACTTTCTACCCTTTGTAGGGCCATGCCAGTTTTTCTTAAATGTGAAGACTCAAATCTAGTAAATTCTAACATTTGCTATGCCATCCTGTGGGGACATAAGAGTTGATTAAAATTTTTGATATGGGCCGGGCGCGGTGGCGCACGCCTGTAATCCCAGCACTTTGGGAGGCTGAGGCAGGAAGATCGCGAGTTCAAAGCCAGCCTCAGCAATGGCGAGGCACTTAGCAACTCAGTGAGACCCTCTCTCTAAATAAAATACAAAAAGGGCTGGGGATGTGGCCCAGTGGTCGAGTGCCCCTGAGTTCAATCCCTGGTACCACACAAAAAAAGTTTTTTTTGATATGCTGTTTCATTCCCTTTGTCTCTGGAAAAAAAAATCTAAAGAGATATTTATAAAAAAATACTCAAAACTTGATTTTTAGCTAGACTACATTTTGTGTAAAACACATTAATTTCTCTAAGACAACTTGCAGATTAGAGTCTAATTTAAAAAGCCCAGCCAACCAAAAGTAAAATCGGTTGCATGCAAATACATTTCCAATTTAGACATGCTATGGGTGAAAGTGAACAAGTCATTTACCCTTTCTGTGGACTCCACTTCATCAACTCCAGTTTAGAATTTTGGGGGTAGAATCATGCTATAGGATATTGGCTCCCAACTGGTCAATACATTGGAATCACTTGGGTTGGTTTTAAAAATACAGCAGCAAACCCTGTTTCAGACATCCTGGATAAAAATTTTGTGTTCAGGGAGATCCAAGACATTTAAAATCAGTGCTAAAGGTTGGGGAGAATGCAGTCATAGCTGGGAAAGTTCTGTAATACTACACAAACATGTAAAAATAAAGGAAAATAAGCTTTCATAAAATGTTTTTTTTTTTCATAGTGGTTTGTTTTTTTTGAATTGTTCCAGAAGATCAGGATAGAATATGGAAATAAAAATAGCAGTTGCTAAGGTAGACCTTCTCTCTCTCTCTCTCTCTCTCTCTCTCTCTCTCTTTTAAAGTATTTCAGTACTTTGGCAGATGGCCCAGAACAACAGCACTTTATTAAATTTGTTTCCATGAAATTCCCATACTCATCAGTGTATACAAAAATTTTTTCCCTAATAATGACAGTCTAGTAGAAGAATTTGAGTGTGACCATAGCCCTTCTCCTAACAAGCAGCAATGATGTTCCCCTTATCAATAATTAATCATCCCAATTCCATTTAAATTCTCAAACTAATACAGAACTGAGAGAAGACATAGATCCCAATGACATGCCTTCAATCTAAAGAGGCACAAAGCCATTGACCAGAACAATTTAAATCTTCTGTTTCAATAGCAAGTATCCTAACAATGAAGAGATTGGTTCCCTACTTCCTCATGAGAAACAGGAGAGGAATGGCAGGAAGTGATGCCTCTCTGCCAGGTGCTTTACATAAGCCACCTCATATTTAGTCTTCTCCCTTTACAGGAGCATGTGTGGTCTTTCTTTTACAGATGGGGAAACAGAGCTTCAAAAGAGTAAATAAGTTGTCTAAGGTCCCCAAATTAGAAAATGGAAGAATCAGATAAATCCAGGTCCCTCTAATGTGAAATCACAATCTTTAGAACGTGCCCCCCCCCCCCTTTAAAGTTTGCTCTAAGTAATTATACAGGACAGTAGAATGCACTTTGATACAAATGGAGTATAACCAGCCTTGTAATCATGTATGTACATAGGGCCTAATTTAGTTTTTATTTTTATCAAAGCTATAAATAGCTGAAAAAAATATGCATATATAAACATATATACATAAAATTTTTTTTGGTACTGGGGATTCAACCCAGGGGCACTCAACCACTGAGTCACATCCCTAGCCCTACTTTGTATTTTATTTAGAGACAGGGTCTCACTGAGTTTCTTAGCTCTTAGCCCTTGCTGAGGTTGCCTCAGCAACTTGCTATCCTCCTGTCTCAGCCTCCTGAGCCGCTGGGATTATAGGCGTGTGCCACCACGCCTGGCTAAATAGCTGTATGAAACAAATAGCTCTACAAGACTTAAGAAAAACAATAGTCCTGTTTTTCCTTCTTCACCTTGGCAACAACTTTTCTTGGCTGATTCTTTTTTAAATTTATCTTTGTATCTCTAAATAATATGTAGCATTTCCACTACTGATTTTTCAGTTTTGCTTTTTTTTCCACCATGCAAAATAAGAATTCAGTTGTCTCTAAACACTCCCTCCTTCCTACTTTCCTCATTCTTCCAACAGATATATAAAATATCCTATTTTGATTAGATTAACATTCAGCTTTTATTGTACTTGCTTATTACTATGTAATAGCTCACAGATGAGCCATATAAATCTATGGCTGCTTTTCCTTTCCTGAAAACTGCCCCCCCACCAATTATTTGCTTTACTTCCTATTATCAGTAACATAACTCCTCAGTATATTAAGATACTTCTGATATTCTATAGTTTCATCTTCTTTGATGAATCTCTCCTTGAGTATTCTGATTAATCTAGATTGGTTGCTCTCTAAATCTGATGGAAAGCCCTCTAATCTTGGGACTTATTTTCAATTTGTACTTGGGAATTTCCTTTGCCCATTTCTCCCGCTAATCAAATCCCTCATTTTCAGTATCCTAATTTTTCTTGTTTTACATTTTCACTTGATGACCCAAATCTTCAGCAGCTTCCTAAGACAGAGTGTTAGGGAAGCAAAAATTTTGAAACTTTGCATAACTGAAAATATCTTTACCTTCACACCTGACAGTTTGACCAGAGAAAGAGTTCTAGGTTGGAAGTAATTTTTCCTCAGAATTTTGAAGGCTTTGTTTGCTATGCTGTTTTCTAGCTTCCATTTGTTTGTTTTTGGTGAAGCCTAGACCCATTCCTGATATTGCACTTAACCTATCTTTCCCCCTTTGGAAAATAGTGGGCTCCTACCCACCTCCTGCCCTTGTCCAATGTATTCTGAATACATCCATTACAATGGGTGCAATGGGTGTTTGATCTTGGGAATTTCTTGAAAACACACACACACACACACACACACACACACACACTTCCTTATTTTTGCATTGCTTTCGGTACTCCTATTGTATGGATACTGAATCATCTGAGCTGATACTATTAACTCTCCCAATCTTCCCTACTTTTTAAAATGAACTGCTTTCCTTATTTCATAAACACAGTGTCTTAAGTTCTGTTATCCTGCTAAATGACAGTCAACTAATCCTAGATAAAGTAATAATCAAGGGTAACCAGCATTGCTTCAGGAGCTCCACCAAGAATGGGGGTATAGGAGCCAAACAATGTTCCACCTCTAATAGCCCATTTCAACCAGAACAGCTGAACTTTGATCAGTCACATGTATTGGAAAGCCAAGTTTGAAGAAAATCACAGGCTTTAAAGAAAGGTTTCTACCATCTCTACTTCTGTATGATTTGTAATTATTTAAGTCTATTTTTTTTGTGTGGGCTGAGAGATAAGTATGGGTGCTTTGGGAGGTGGGAAAGGCCCCTCTGCTGGGTTTTCCCCACTGCTAAGCCTATTCTACTTCTGGGTCAATGTTCTGCTAGGGCTCACACTTGTGGTGAGAGGCCAACTCAAATCTAAAGTAGTTTCAGGATGGGGAAAGGAAATCACCTTGAATAACTGCTACCCTCTCCACTTTGTCTCAGAAAAGGCATCAGCCTTTCCCAACCTCTTGGGGTATGAATAATAAGAAAAATATACATTCTATATCAGAAAAGTTGGCACATTAGCAAAGGAAGAGATGAATGAATGAGAGAAACATATTTTTTCTTAACTACTTATTTGCCTTCTCACTTGCCAAAATTATCAGGAGCAAAAAGCAGAAAATCAGTCAACACCATAGTACGCATACATAAATAATACATCCTCTACATTGGATGGTTAAGACAGACTTTTTAAAGACACTTGAAAACATAAGTGTGTTTTCCTTACTTGAAGGAACTTTTTAAAAGTTGAGAAACATCAATATCAAAGGAAAGGCATTTCTAAGTTAGGGATACCAAATATATGTGCTCATGAAATTATATTACAGTAAATGCTATGTAATAAATTTTTATGAACACTAAAATCATTGTAAATATCCCACAGTAACAGTTGATCACTGTCTGATTCTAATAAATTTTTTTCAAGTAATTTAAAAATATATCCTTTAGCTTGAAAGGATGTAAGCCTTGATTTTTGTCCTTACATCAAGTAACACTCCACGGCACAATTACCCAACTATGTTTGTTCTACTTCAATAGAAAATTTTCCTACCATCCTATTGGAAATACTTTAAGAATTCATACTTTCAACTTACTAAGTAACCATTAAAACTGGAACTCAGATTAGTTTTCTTAGTCCACTCAAAAGTAATTCCTTGGGGATTGTGGGAGAAAGGCTCCTTCCTTTCGGTTTAGCTGCAGCCATCAGGTAAGCCAATATGGGCGCATACAAGTACATCCAGGAGCTATGGAGGAAGAAGCAGTCGGATGTGCTGCGCTTTCTTCTGAGGGTCCACAGCTGGCAGTACCGCCAGCTCTCCGCGCTCCACAGGGCTCCCCACCCCACTTGGCCAGATAAAGCTCGAAGACTGGGATACAAGGCCAAGCAAAGTTATGTCACATACGGGATTCGTGTATACTGTGGTAGCCTCAAACGCCCAGTTCCTAAGGGTGCCACCTATGGCAAGCCTGTCCATCATGGTGTTAACCAGCTAAAGTTTGCTGGAAGCCTTCAGTCCGTTGCTGAGGAGTGAGCTGGATGCCACTGTGGGGCTCTGAGAGTCCTGAATTCTTATTGGGTTAGTGAAGATTCCACATACAAATTCTTTGAGGTTATCCTCATTGATCCATTCCATAAAGCTATCAGAAGAAATCCTGACACCCAGTGGATCACCAAACCAGTCCACAAGCACAGGGAGATGCGCGGCCTAACATCTGCAGGCCATAAGAGTTGTGGCCTTGGAAAGGGCCACAAGTTCTACCACACTATTGGTGGTTCTCACATGCAACTTGGAGCAGGCGAAATACTCTCCAGCTCCACCGTTACCGCTAAGTGTGACGTTTGTAAAGTTCATACCTAATAAACAATTTAGGACAGTCATGTCTGCTTAAAGGTGTTATTTGTCTGTTAAAACTAGTCTGCAGATTTCATGAATGCTTTGTCAAATTATGGAAGTTAAAGTGCAATAATGTTTGAAGACAATAAGTGTTGGTGTATCTTGTTTCTAATAAGATAAACTTTCTGTCTTGCTTTATCTTATTAGGGAGTTATGTGTCAGTGTTTATGCTATGTGGTATAATAGGTGTTGAATAAATTCTTTAAAAGAGGAGTACTGGAAAAAAAAGTAATTCCTTAATGACTAAAAAGTCAGACTTTGTTTTCACTGTTAATAATCTATTTTCAGTAGGCTGTTCTTTCTTATAAAGAAAAAAATATTGGTGATTAAGTAGAAGCTATTGCAGATTACTCATAATGAAACAGTTTACTTTCATTACTTATTGCTGATAAGTACCGTATGGAGAATTTATCTCTGAGGGTAAAAGGAAGAAAAGTCAGGTTACTGTCCAGAATATTTTCCCATGAGACAATTACTGTTTTTTACTTCTCCAAATTATTTTCCTTTAAAAACAATCCTTTAAAAATAATTTTTCTTTTTTGTATAACAATGTGACAGTCAACATTACTGAACTATATACTTAAAAATGGTTAAGATGGTAAATTTTATATGTATCCTACCACAATTAAAACAACTTATAGATTAGGGATTCAACTTATTTTCAGGCGCATGGATTGCATAAATTGCCTGTTCCAATCCCCCTCAATTTATTTGAATAGCTGTCAAATACAGCACCTGGTTCAAAAAACTTTGCATACTAAATGACCACCTACCTTCCTGGTTGAAAAGAGACTTTCATTACCTATTCTAAGTAATAGCCTCCTCTCTAAAATCTCTCAAAATCATGGCAGCAAGCAGAGGAGACAACAGGGGAGAAATGGCAGCCACAGAATAAACCCTACAGGAAACAGAAACTAAAACTTGACTTAACATAAATAAACATAAATTAGTTAAATTCACAATAATATATGTTTATAAAGTGTTGGAAAACAAAAAAGGAAAATAGCCAATAAGCTCATGTACTGTATAAGAATAAAGAAGTTTTATATCAAAGGCTATCATCTACCTTTGTATAATGGATATGATTTAAAAAAACACACAATCTTTCTCTGTTTCTGGGCAAGCCCCCAGTCATGTCAGCTTGACTATTACTTGTGACACTAATAGACCATAAAGTAAAATAAATGTATAAGCATTCACAAACTGCCTGCATCCTACTGAAAATAACATGAGTGTTATAAGGTAGCGTTCATAGTTAGTAGACACATATTGTTAAATTATACTACCTGCCTAAGTTCATATTCTTGAAAGTGACCAAAAAGTGTTTGGAATCATCATTTTAAAAAGTTAATAATTCTACCAAATATTACTTAACAATCTTTTTTTTTTTTTGTGTGTGGTACCAGGGATTGAACTCAGGGGCACTCGACCACTGGGTCACATCCCCAGACCTTTTTTGTATTTTATTAGAGACAGGGTCTCACTGAGTTGCTAAGTTGACTCGCCATTGCTGAGGCTGGCTTTGAACTCGCGATCCTCCTGCCTCAGCCTCCCAAAGTGCTGGGATTACAGGCGTGCGCCACTGCGCCCGGCTACTTAACAATCTTAATTGTGTATTAAAAATGAACTACTCATTGGGCAAAGAGGTGGGCTTTTATTAGATGGTTGGCTTGTATTCTTAGAAGTCATCCTGCCGCATATACAAGCACACACCATACACACCCTGAACTGTCCCAATGCTTTTCACTTCATATTAAAGAAATAAAGCAGGTTAAGCCTGTGTATTTTCTTTTCTGCTCATTTTGAAATTCCCTATGGGATTTGGCTAGAGTAGAATATCAACGTGGCTATTACTTATTTTTTGTTTGTTTGTTTTTTTAAAGTTATAGATGGACACAAGATGTGGTGCTGAGGATTGAACCCAGTGCCTCATATTTTCGAGGCAAGCATTCTACCACTGAGCTACAGCCCCAGCCCTGTGGCTATTACTTTTAAAGTAAGAAATTTCCTGGCAAAACCAGGAAGCTAGTGACAACAAAGTGAAACTGATGGTTGCCCAGTTAAGTTTCACTCCTGATTTCTCTTATGGTATGGAAGAACTTCCCCATGTAGAAGCAATACTCTTTCTTTTATAGTGTAACTAGAGGAGAGGAGATAAATAGCAATGCATTTTACTTATTAGCCTCAGTCTACCTATAGCATTTTTCCTTGACAATAAAAAAAAAAAAAAGTTGTGTGTGTGTGTGTGTGTTTGTGTGGTTTTGACCAGGATCAGTAAAACAGCTCTTTGCTCTTGAGAGTATTGGTGTCTGACTTTTTCATTTATTTGGATTTACTCTAAGGAGTTTTTTGTTTAAGTTCTGGACCACTTTGCTGAATGTTGTTGATATCTTAAGAACAACATACTCTCAGATGCTGGTGGTTTCATGAATGAATACTTTGAGGTCTTAAAAGAGGAGAGTTCTCATGCTACTTAAAACTACTTTAGAGCATAGTAAGTAGGAACTCTTCCTTTTAGGAAGCCAGCACTGCCTTAATTATTAAAATATGACACAGATAACACAGAAAAAGAAACTTAATAACTGATTTTAAATAAAAGGATTACCAAAAGGAATTAGTATATGCTTAAATATTTTACTGTGACCAGGTGTAAACTGGTTCAAAACTGAAAATATGCTAAATTATTCTAGCATCTTAAGAGGGCAAATAAGAAAAAAACATTATGACAGTTTATGATAGATGCCAAAAAAACATTTTTAAAAATTCAACATTCATTCCTGATAAAAACATTTATTTACGGAGTAATAAAGACATTGTCTTAGTGCAATAAAAAAATATATATATACACCAAATGAGCACCCAACAACTATTATTTAAAACTGTTCTCAAAGTGCTAGCCAATGCAGACTCCCATGCCTGCCAAAAAATGACTTTGGCCATAATCCAAAATCTGTTCTCTGTATAAATTCTAATAAACCAGAAATATTAAAGGAAAATTCCTTGATAAATAGTTGTTAGAAATTAATAGTATACCTCATATTTAATGATGACAGAGTAAAAACATTGCTAAACTAAGAAACAAGCTAAAGATAGACAGAATCATTATTTATCACTGTTCTAGAGAGGGTAGCAATTCTTTAAAGGAAAGAAATACAAAGGAAATGATAAGATTACTATAGTTAAATGATTGCTTTCTTAAAAATTCAAGAGAATTTCTCAAAATTAACAAATTTAGAAAGTTGGCCAGATACATAAACTCTCATTTATATTTTAGTTGTAAAATATTAGAGAACATAGGGGCTGGGTCTATGGCTCAGAGGTAGAGCACTTGTCTTGCACGTGTGAGGCCCTGGGTTCGATCCTCAGCACCACATGAATAAAAAATAAAGGTATTGTGTCCACCTACAATTAAAAAATATTTTTAAAAATTAGAACATAATGACTAACATCCCCCAAAGATTATTTTAATGGAATGTGAATGGAATAATATTCAAGACAATTTTGAAAAAGAAAAACGAAGAGGGACTTGCCCTATGAATTACTAAAAAAATGTCATAATCAAAGTAGACTGGTATTTGTACAGGTAGCAACAAATAGATCAAAGCAACAGATGAATCTTTAAAAAATAAGACGTACACACGGTAATTTACTATATTAAGGAGATATTTCTGGTAAAGAACTGATTTTCAACAAATTATTTCAGGAAAAATGGTTATCCATTCATGAAAACATAGAAAAAATTAAACCCCTAAATTATACAATGTACAAAAATAATGTTTAGATGTTTAAATGAGTAAAGTTTAAAAAAGGAATTAACACACAATATAGAAGATTTGAGTGAGACTTTCTTATTTATAAAGGATAAAAAACCTGGGAATTTTAAACCAAAAGACTGATAGATCTTTAAAAATATTCACCATATATTTCACAAAGGGTTAATATATCTGTACCTTAAGGAGAAACAGAAAAATGGGCAAAATACATGGATAGGGCATATTAAGTGCTGGTTAACTACATTATGGTACATCTAGACAAAGGAGTAGCACTGTGGTATTACAATAAAGAGAGCTATATATTGCAAGACTTCTGCTATGCATTTTTTCCCTGAAACAGCAGATTATATAACTATATGCATAGAAAATACCATTTTCATAAGAAAGTGAAATAACATAAGTGCACATATGAGATGTGGAAGGCTTTGGATTACACACGGTTGGGAAAACCACTTAGAAGGGTTTGACTTTCTGTACATGGCTGTATCATTTGAGGGTTCACCACTCCTTTCAAAGCGGGGAACAAAACAATTCTTCAACAGAATACAGCACTTGCATCTCTGCTACCTTTCCTTTAAATGTGTATTCTAACCCAGATAGGAAGGCAGATCACTTTCTTTTTCTTCTATTTCACATCACTTCACTTCCTTTACACCATTTCTCCCTTACACCTTGTCAAAAGCCTTCTCTCATGAGCTAAATGACAGATAGGTTGCCTTATTTTTGCTTGATATAACATCAAGAGCACCTATGACAGCACAACTCCTCTTGGGTTGAGTATCATCCCTCCTCCTACTTCTTGACGAGTGCAGCCTTTTGCTTTTTAGCTCCTTGCTAGTCAGTCTGCACCCGGGTGAGGACTTCACCTAACCTCAGAGTCCCACTGAGGACGGGGTTTGCTTCTGCTCTTTCCGCCTCAGCCAACCAATCTCTCTGTGACCCTCTGGCAAGTTACCCAACTTCTCATTGACAAGACCATGATGACACCCCACAGGAAGGTAGAGCGCGAAATTGTGCAATTACCTTGGGAAAAACAACAGAAAGAACCTATTGAGACGCTTTCTAAAGAGTAACCACCCTCGTAGTTGCTTCTGGGAGGCAGTCCCTCTCCCGATGGTTTGGGGAGACCCTCTGGACAGGGTCACTGCTCACCCCGACACCGCATGCCCTGCCGTCCCCACCTCCCGTTCCAGAGAGCGGGGCCATGTTTCTCCCCTGCACCCTTGGCCGCTGGGGCCGTTGCTGCGCCGACGTCGTGGGCCCGGAAAGTCCCTGGGCTGGGCTCGGGAACGCCAACTGGCGAGGTTTCTCTCGCACAAAAATCCCTCCCCACTCTTGGGAATTGGCTGCCTCCGCAACTCCGGCTTTCCTCACTGCGGCGCCCAAACTGTCAGCGCGCCCCTCTAGCTCACACAAAGTTCTCCGTCGGCATGCTCGACGGATCCGGACATACCAACTTGCTCACGAACTTTTTACTCACAGTTCAGGGTTTCCGCCACGCACTCTCACGCTACAGGTCGCCAGTACCTGATCCAGTGACCGCAACCGGAAGTTGTTTTCCGTTCCAGTTCAGAGGGCAGCGCCTGCGCGCGGAGTACCCTCCACCCGGCCAGGCCAGGCCAGGCCATCTCCCCTGGCCCCGCCCCGCCACCCGGCCCCGCCCCACCCAGCGCAGCCCCGCCCGGTCTCCCCTACAGGAAACGACGCAGCCACGGAAGGGATCCCAATGTCAAGCTTAAAGTTCTCTTTACGGTCTTGCTAAAATTTTGGTTAAAATAAGTACCTAGGTCTAACACCCTGTATGTGAGAGTACACAAGAATCACCCGAGAAGCTTAACGTGTAGATCCACCAACGAACCCCTAGAGATTGTGGTTCAGAGGAAGCAGGGTGAAGCCTAGGAACTTGCCTTTTCGTCACTTGAATGTGATTCAGGGAGTTAAAGGCAGCAGTTTGAGAAGCACTGTCCACTTGTTTGAGAAACACACACCCATGTGTTTTTTTTTTTTTTTTTTTTTTTTTTAATGGTACCTTTCCTTTATTAGTAGAACAAAATGGACAAAGATGATCATGTTCTAATATTACTTTTAACAATAACTAAATTTTTTCGTGGGGGTAACTCTTGGTGTTTGCTTGATTTCAAGTCTTTGTAACTAAAAGGAACTGTGACTTTAATGAAAAAAATATTAAATTTAATAAATGGTTAAGAAAAAATAATATCATATTAACCATGGGTCAGAGCTTTTGGGAACATGCAAAAAAGACATTTTGCCACCTTGTGAAATTCCCACATTGCATGGAAAAGCTTTTGAGGTCGAAATAAACATTTTGAAGACTAAAATGTTAAGAATATTAGTCATGTTAAGAATATCAGTTGTTTGTAATAGGCCACTTTCAGAACATGAAACTCAAATCTCACAGATAACTTCTCAAATACATAATTTCAAGAATTGTAAAATGCAATTTATATTTTAGAAGAAGCATTAGTGGCAATATGCCACTGCCTTATTTCTGCAAGATCAAGAACCAGCTCTCATGGAAACACAGGCATTTAAGAAAGCCCAAATCTCATTCCTAGCATTTCATTTTACTCTCTACTATTATTTAGTATAAAAATTGTGGTTAAAATGCACAACATAAAATTTGCCATTTTAAGTGTACAGTTCAGTGGTATTAAGTACTTTCACATTTTTTGTGAAAGGTTTACAACCATCCATCTACAGAACTTTACCTTATGAAACTGAAACCTTATACCCATTAGACAGTAACTCCCCTTTCACCTCTTCCCATAACCCTTGGCCATCCTCGTTTCTGTCTTTATAAAGTTGATAGGTACCTATGGAACTGGAATAATATAGTATTCATCCTTTCATGACTGTCTTGCTCATCTAGCATAATGTCTTCGAAGTTCATCCACATTGCAACATCTGTCAGAATTTGCTTCCTTTTTTAAGAGTGGACAATATTCCATTGTATTACATAGCACATTTTATTTACCTATTCATCTGTTGGGCACTTGGGTTAATTTAACCTTTTGGCAACTATTGTGAATAATGCTGCTAATATCTGTTCAAGTCCCGGCTATTCGTTCTTTTGACTATAAAGCCAAGAGTGGAATTGTTAGATCATGTACTCAGAAGTGTCATTATTGGATCATATGGTATTTCTATGTTGAGTGTTGTTTTCTTTTTCTTTTTTTTTTTTTTTTTTTGAGAAACAATCATTCTATTCACCCATGTGTTTTTTGCACAACTAGTTATACTTTTCAATAAATGCACTTGCTAAGGTTGAATGGTTGGTGAATGGAAGTATAACTTTATTAGAATATTTCTCATGAATTATTCCATTTCCTAGCCATGCTTAAAGATAGAAATTATAGGCAGATACTGGGAGATAAGTATCTTTTCCTTGTTATAGCAACAGGATCAGATTCTGGCTGCCTCATTTACACTTGTTTTCTTAGGCCAATAAGTTCAAGGATTTAAAAATCTGCCTATTAGTTGCATATTCTATTTGGTTAGCTTGAATAATGGGCTTTTTTTTTGCTCGGCATGGTGGTGCACTCTTGTAATCCCAGCATCCTGGGATGCTGAGGCAGGAGGTGTGAGTTCAACACCAGCCTTGGCAATTTATGGAGGCTCTTAGCAACTCAGCCAGACCCTATCTCTAAATAAAATATTTTTAAAAAGAGCTGGGGATGTGGCTCAGTGGCTAAGCACCCTTGGGTTCAATCCTCAGTACCGGAAAAAGAGAACAAAACAGTTTATTTATTTTTTTTAACAAACAGAAACTTCTTATGTATAGCATATGGACCAGTTGAATAGTTTCTTGTAGTGTACAATTGAGTTAAACATGACAATACATTGTTGATTTAAATTAAAAATAAAAGGAACAAACATGTGGCTTTTCCTAGAGCAATTTTAGGTTCACACAAAAACTGAGAGGAAGATGCAGAAATTTTCCATATGCTCTCTGACCTCACACATACAGGCCTACCCATTATCAACATCCTTTACCAGAGTGATGCCAAAAAGCTGCTACAAACATTAATGTGCTGACTTTCCTGAGAAATAAATTTTCAAATCCTTTAAGTAAATGAAAAGGAGCATGATTGCTAGATAGTCTGGCAAAGGTATGTTTAGTTTTGTAAGAATCTGCCAAACTGTCTTCCAAATTAGTTGCACCATTTTATATCCCCACCAGTAAATGATGAGAGTCCCTGTTACTCCTAATCTTTGCCTGCATTTGGTGTTGTCACTGTTCTGTATTTTAGCCATTCTAATAAGAATGTGATGGTATCTAATTGTTTTTCTAATTTGCAATTTCCTGATGAAATATTAAGTGAAGCATCTTTTCATATGCTTATTTGTCATCTGTGTATCTTCTTTGGTCATGTATCTATAAAGTCTTTGGTTCATTTTTTAATTTGGTGTTTTTTTTTCTTTCCTTTCTTCTTCTTCTTCTTCTACTTCTTTTTTTTCTTTTGTCAAGACATTGGTTTTATTTTATTTGTCCTTGTTTCCTTAGCACCTAGTTGGTGTCTGACATATAGCTGGCATTTGACAATTGCTTACTGAATGAATTGAAGATAAACAATATTAAATCATAGTTGTATCTAGAGTTGGCTGAACACTTTTTCTTATAACAAAATCATGATTCTTTTTATTTGTTCTTTTTAGTTACACACAACATTGGAGTCTATTTTGACATATTTATATGAACATAGAGTATACACTCGTATTGCTGAATTTTAGGTATTCTTTGTGTATTTTGGATAACAATCTTTTATCAGTTATGTGACTTGTCTTTACAGTCTCTAGACAATGTCTTTTGTAGAGCAGAAAATTTTAATTTTGATGAAGTCCAGACTATTTAGTACTAAGTTTCAATAAGTTTGAGGAAGGATTTTTTGAAGATTTCTGACTGAAATTATAGAATTTAATAATACACTCAGAATCTAAGGCTGAATGCACAGGTATTTTGAAATGTGAGGGTGCTAAATCCTTTAATAACGAAAAAAATCTGTATATATTTCTTAAATATATATATGTTTACTTTTTCTATCCCCATGATGTTGTCACAAAGAGAAGAGGGTGCATATATGAAACATGCACGAATGCTCATAGAATTATTTTAGATGGGTGAGTTTTGGGTTGAAATGGTGTCATATATTTTCCTTTTCTGAATTTTTTTTGTATGAAGACTGGGATAGAGTTCAGACATTTATTCAAGGAATAATTCCTTAAAAGAGTGACATAATTTTATTCCAACCATCACTCATTAGTATATATAACTCTTGTTAATAAGTGGAGATGATGTGACATCAGTGTTAGAGTGGCTGGGATGAAAATGGGGAACTGTAGACTTTTAAAAAATATTTTGGAACTGGATGTGGTGGTGCACACCTGTAATCACAGCAGCTTGGGAGTCTGAGACAGGAGGATCACAAGTTCAAATCCAGACTCAGCAACATAGGGAGGCATTAAGCAACTCAGGGAGACCCTGTCTCAAAATAAAATACAAAAAAGGGCTGGGGATGTGGCTCAGTGGTTAAGTGCCCCTGGGTTCAATTCCTGGTACCAAAAAACAAACAAACAAACAAACAAACAAAAAGATTGTGCTGCATAAAGGAGAGTCCTCAAAATGCAAAGAAAGTGAACACTTTGGAAAATGGTTTACTAGAAGCAGAGATAAATAAAAAGAAGCTGTTTTGTGTTTCCCATGAAAAAAGAGATGAACTATAAAATAATATATTAGACTAAAGTAAGGAGGGACCTAGACGCTGGGAAAAATAAAAACCAAGTTGGATAAGTTAAGGTTTTAAGGACACAGAACATGGAATATCAAAATTTGAATATTATTTAGACATAAGGATGCAAATCAATACTGCATAATATTTAATCAAAGATTAGAGAAAAAGCTTGAAAAATTCTCCCAAAAAGAGACTCGAAAGGAAACAGATGCTAACCATTAAGTGAAATAATGGCAAGATCATGTTCCAACTTCTTTCTGAAGAAGACATCAGGATAAGTGGAACAGAAGAAATAGCAACAAAAGACATGTCATAAGAGATGTGAAATAATACTTTGATCCAATGTAATAATTTCATTAGGAAAGAAAAGGAGTCAATGAAAAGAGACTAAACATCTCGGTCTATCCTGAAAAAAATTCAATATTAAATGTCACATCAGTTCATTCATTTATTTAGCAAATATTTTCTGAATGCTTGCTATCTGCTAATGGTTAGGGATAGACAGATGACCAAGACACAGCCCTACCTTAAAGGAACTTAGAGTTTGTTGTGAATTACACATATGTAAGAAGTAGGCATTACAATACTACAAGTATTAGGATATAAGATAAAATAATTATTTAATAAATAATTTGATAATAATAATATGGTATAAACTTTCTGATTATAGCAACAAAACTAAAGTGGGTGAGAGTGAAGTATCAGAATGTAAAAGTATTCTACTATTTACTCTTTCATATTCTGTATATATGGAGATAAGGAAATGATAGAATTTCATTCTCACTATGATAATTGAAGAAGTATTATTTTAGGATTTTTAAAATGTAAAGGTAAATAACTGCCAGTAGTATTAAAATTGTATGGTATTAAAATCGTATGGTTTTAACGTTAAAAGGAAGAAAAAAACAAAAGGAAAACATTGCCTATATAACAAAGATATAAAATTCTATTTTTTTGGTACTGGGGATTCAACTCAGGGGCACTCGACCACTGGGCCACATCCCCAGCCTTTTTTTGTATTTTATTAGAGACAGGGTCTCTCTGAGTTGCTGAGTGCCTCACCATTGCTGAGGCTGGGTTTGAACTCGCGATCCTCCTGCCTCAGCCTCCCAAGTGCTGGGATTACAGGTGTGTCCCACCGCGCCCAGCTCTAAAATTCTTAATTCTCAACATTTAATCAGTCACCCAATCAGGTAAATCATGTGAGAGTACTCCTCTGCAGTATTTCTTGCATGCATACTTAAATCTCCATTGTCACAATTTGTCTCTATTACTGCTTTGTCTCCATTGCCACGCCTTGTTCAAGTTACCATCAATTTCTAATTTTTGCACTGGCCTCCTAACTGTTCTTACATTCTATCTTTTTTTTTTTTTAATTTTGTTTTTGGCCAAGCTGGGGATGGAACCCAAGGTGTGGCACATGTTAAATAAATGCTCCACCACTGAACGACACCCCCAGCATTCTTCTCTTATATTTTAATGTTATTATGTCCCTGTGTTACTTAAAATAACTCAATTTTTTCCCATTACTTTTGTATTAGATCCAAATTCTGAGCCTGAACTGAGCCTTATTCTCACATCTCTAGAATTATATTTTGCCTCTTCCTCCTAGTGATTTTGAACTTCTTTTGAAACCTTGAGTGTTCCCTCTTTGTCCTTTTAGATGTTTGTAAACGTGATTTCCTGTCTTTAACATGTTTCCCTCACATTTTACCTGGTCTGTTGAGACCTCTGCTGAAAAGTCTGGTCCTATGCAAGGTTTCACTTGATTCCCCTTCCAGCTTAGGACTGTGGGTTCAGCAATGGGATCCTATTTCACCATATTGCCTCTCCTTTATGATATATATTACACTTACAATTCCAAAATATACATTTGGATGTTTCTGAAATTAGGATGGATATTACCACTGATCTTAAAGAAACTTCCAGTCACTAAGCAGAGGCCTGGGTGGTTGTTGCCTCCACAAGAGCAAACTTATGATGAGAAAGGCTAAAACACACCTTATGAATAAGGTTTCTGTAGAAAATGCCTCATTTGTATGTTGGATTGTCATTCACTAACCATGTGACCTTACTAACCCTGTACCTCAGTGTCTTCATCTGTCAAGTACAGGGAATAATAATACTTGCCTCAAAGGTTGTATTTGGACAATGAAATAATATATGAATAGGGTTTGACTTATAGAAGGAACTCAAACAATATTGGCTAATATAGAGAATTTTTATAACTTACAGGTTTTTTTTGTATGTAATTGATTTTTTAATTTAATGGGTAATCATGATTAATCAATTAAAATGTCTTAAAGTTCACATGGAGAAAGCTCAGATAGTGAACTTATTAGAAAAAGACTTTCAAACAATTGTCATAAGTATGTTCAAAGAGCTAAAGAAAGCCCATGGACAAAGAACTAAAGGAAATCAGGAACATGATGTATGAACAAAATGAGAATATTAGAGGTAGGAATTATAAAAAAAGAACAGAATGGAAATTCTGGAGCTGGAGAGGAGAATAACAAACAAAAAATTCATTAGAGAGATCCAATAGCAGAATTTGAGCAGGCAGAAGAAAGAAGCAGAGAATGTGAAGATGGGACAATTGAAATTATCCCATTGGAGAAGTAGAAAAAAAAGAGATAAGAAAAGTGAACATAGCCCAATGGACTTGTGGGACACCATCAAGTTTTCCAACATAGGCATTATGGAATTCTTGAAGAAGTAAGAAGGAACAGGAAAAAACATTTAGAGGAATGGACAAAAAACTTCCAATTTGTCAAAAAAAAAAAAAAAAAAAAAAAAAAAAAAAAAAAAAAAACTGAATCTGTACATTTAAAAAGCTCAAAAAACTCCAAATAGGATCCACTCAAAAGAGATCCACATTGAGGAATACTATAATCTATCAAGAGCCAAAGACAGAGAATCATGAAATTAGCAAAAAAGTGACACATTGGTGCACAGTGGATCCTCAATAAGATTAACAGTCAATTTTTCTTTGAAACTATGGAAACTAGAAGAAAGTGGGATGACACATTTAAAGTGCTGGAGGGAAAAGTGTCAACCAAGAATTCTGGATCAATAGAAATTATCCTTTTAGCTGGGTGTGGTGGGGCATGCCTGTAATCCCAGCACTTGGGAGGCTGAGGCAGGAGGATCATGAGTTCAAAGCCAGCCTTAGCAATGGCAAGGCACTTAGCAACTCAGTGAGACCCTGTCTCTAATAAAATACAAAAAGGGCTGGCCCAGTGGTCGAGTGCCCCTGAGTTCATCCCCAGTACAAAAAAAAAAAAAGAAAGAAAGAAATTATCCTTTAAAAAATGAAGTAGAAATTTTAAAATGTTGACACTGAACAAAAGCAGAGGGAGTTTGTTGTTAGTAGACTTACCCTAGAGAATGACAAAAGAGGGTCCTTAAAGCTGAAAAAAAAAAAAAAAAAAAAAAAAAAAAAAGAGCCACTAAGAAATAGTTTGAAGATATATGAAGAAATAAAGAACTTTAGTAAAGGCAACTACATAGATAAATATAAATGCCAATATGATTGTATTTTTTTTTTGCTATTTTTATTTCCTATATGAGTTAAAAAGCAAGTGCCTAAATAATAATTATAAATATATGGTAATGGCCATATAATATATAATTTGTGACAACACATAAGGGAGGAATTAAACTGTATAGGATAGAGTTTTGAATGTTGCTAAAACCAAGTTGGTATCAATTCAGTTTAGGTTGTTATAAATTTAGTCCATTAATCTTAATCCCTGTGATGATCAAGCACCAAAGCAAATATCTTTTGAAAATACACAAGAAAGAATGAGAAGGAAATAAAATGGTACACTGCAAGGAATTAAGTGCAAAAGAAGGTGGTAATGGAAGAAGTGAGGAATAGAAAAATGGTATAAGAGCATGCAGAAGCTTTTGCTAGTTAAGGGGATGGTGACTGGGTCACCAGATTTGCAGGGATGATTCAGTTAGTATGAAGGAACTTCTCATGGAGAAGGTGAACATCTGGAGGTGTTCATGATCACCAAGTGGCTGGGAAGACATGCAGCTCAAAACAGCAGTATAGGAAGATTCTGTTTTACAGAATTGTAAGCTATGTTACCATTACCAATGTTGTTTTCATTTCTAGTAACTCAAAGGAGATACTTATTTTATTTGTTGTAACAAATTCTTAAATAAAATTAGACAAATGTTATCATGTCTGGCCAGTTTCAACCTCTTGCCTAGACCTGCAATGCTAGGGTTTTTTTGTTCTTGTGACTCTTAATTAAGTGACCTTGATTCCTTTTGTATTTTGCTAATCATGAACAAATTCACTTGTATGATGGATATTATTGCCAAATGCAAAGACAGTTGGATCACTGTGAATGATTATGAGCCATAACCCTATGGTTATGACATGTTTTGTGAAAACCTCAATGTTTGTAGATACTTATATTCATTGGATATGTTTTGTTAAATGTCATTACCATTAGTCTATCATGAAGCCTCAATAACTTTACTTTGTTTGAAATAAAAACAGAAGAAAGAAAAGTGGTACTGAAATCAAATATCAAAATGGCAAAAGTACTTCCTTATTAGTAACTACTTTAAGTGTAGATAGATTTACTTCTTCAATCAAAAGGTAGAGCTTGTCAAAATGAATAATACACCATAATCAAATGATCAAACTATATACGCTATCTGGAAGAGATTTACTTTAAAATCAAAGACACAAAGTGATGAAGGTTAAAAGATGAAAAAAGATGTTTTTACATGCAAATATTAACCAAAAGAGAGATGGATGGCTATCCTACAATTAGATTTTAAGTCAAACACTGTTTCAGGATACAAACAAGAACTATATATTAACAAAGGGGTCATTTGTCAGGGAAATGTAACAATTATACTACCCACCAAACAATAGTTCCTTAAAATATGTGAATCAGACACTGACAGAGTTGAAGGGACAGAATTGAAGGGATAGTACTAGAATAATCATTGGAAATTTCTCTATGCCACATTTAACAATGAATGGATAGAAAAACAAAAAATGAAAAAGAGATGAAAAAACTGAACAATACTGTAACCCAAGTAGACATGATAGACATGAGTACAGCACTCCATCAAACTAAAGCAGAGTGCAAACTGTTATCACGTGGACATGAATCTTCTCCAGGAAAGAACAAAATTCAGGTCACAAATTCCAATATATTTTAAAAGGTTGAAATCATACAAAGTATTTTCCTCAACCAAAATGGAATGAAGCTTGAATCAATAACTCAAGGAAAAGTGGAAAATTCATAAATATGTGAAAATTAAGCAACACATTCTTTTTTTTCCTTTTCTCTTTTTTGTACCTGGAATTGAACTCAGGGGCAATCAACCATAAAAACATCCTCAGTCCTTTTTTGTATTTTATTTAGAGATAGGGTCTCACTGAGTTGCTTAGCACCTTGCTATGCTGCTGAGGCTGGCTTTGAACTTGAGATCCTCCTGCCTTACTGGCATGTGCCACACCCAGCAAACAACACATTCTTTTAAAATGGTTCAAAGAAGATGTTACATGGGAAATTAGATTTGGTTAGGACGAATGAAAACAAAATTGCAACATACCAAAACTTATGGAATTTAGTGAAAGCAGTGCTCAGAGAGAAACTGATAGCATTAAATGTTTACATTAACAAGAAGAAAGATATGACCTCAATAACCTAACTTTATACCTCAAGGAACAAAAAAAAGAAGAGCATACCAAATCAAGTTAGTAGGAAAAAGGAACTGATAAAGATTAAAGCAGAGATAAATAAAATAACAAAAAGCAAAAAGAATCAACAAAACTAAAAGTTTTGGTTTAATTATAATAAATATGCTATACTAGTGCAGATATTAATAATAAGGGATGCTATGAGTCATGGGAGGAAGTATGGTGATATATGGAAACTCTCATGAGTATTAGCTTAATTTTTCTCTAAATCTAAAGCTATTTGGAAAATTAAAAGCTACTAATAAAAACCAAAACAAAACCCAGCCTTCACTGTCTTAAATTCTTTTTTTCTTTTTCTTTTTTTCTTTTTCTTTCTTCTTTTTTCTCTTTCTTTCTTTCTTTCTTTCTTTCTTTCTTTCTTTCTTTCTTTCTTTCTTTCTGTTTTTTGGTGGCACTAGGGATCAGACAGGGTCTCATGCATGCTAGCAAGGGCTTTACCACTGGAGTTATATCCCAGCCCCCTAAATAACTGTTTGGTCAAAGAGAAAATAAAACGGCACTTAAAAAATATCAAATAGGGGTTGGGTGTAGCTGAGTGGTACAATGTATGCTCAGCCTGTGCAAGGTCTTGGGTTCAAACCTGAGCACCTAAAATGAACAAACAAAAACAAAACAAACCAACAGTAACCTCCGAAGCCCCTTAAAACCAAAACTGTAAAACGATAATGTAAGAATGACATATCAAAAGTTTTAAGATTCAGTTAAAGTGGTAATAAACATTTCCTAGCCTTAAATAAAAAGAATTAAAAATAAATAAAATAAACATTCAATCCACCAACTGAGAAAAGTAAAAAGCAAATTAGTCTGAAAAGGTATTAAAATATTAATAAAAATTCAAAAAATGAGTTCTTTAAACATCCACCAACTATAAGTGATACACCCAAGAGATTTACTTTATGACATGTTAAATTGTGGCAGGTGGGGTGGGAGGGGGAGAGAATACATGAAAGGACAAAATGAGCAATAACAAAGTGTTATCCATATAGTTACAGAGATGATAAAAAAGTTATCACAATACCATGCATGCCAATACATTTCAAAAATTTGATAGAATAATTTCAAAGTAAAAATAAACAATTAAACTGTGTTAAAAGTAGCATAAAACTTGAACAGATAGATTAATAAGAATAGAAGACACTGGAAATTCCCCTCCAAAATGGGGTCAAGGCTAAGCGGTGTTATGGATTTGTCCTTTAAACATTTCAAGAAACAAATAATTTTCATTAAACCTTTAAAAAACATTTTGGCATTTTTAGCATTTTACTTCATGAAGTTAGCCTAAATATTAACATGGAAACCCATCAATGATAGGTTCCAGAAAGTAAATATACAGATTATTATTATTATTATTATTATTATTATTATTATTATTATTTGGTACTGGGGATTGAACTCAGGGGCACTCAACCACTGAGCCACATCTCCAGCCCTTCTTTGTATTTTATTTAGAGACAGAGTCTCACTGAGTTGCTGAGTGCCTCGCCATTGCTGAGGCTGGGTTTGAAATCATGATCCTCCTGCCTCAGCCTCCCAAGTGCTGGGATTACAGGCGTGTGCCACCGTGCCTGGCTAAATATACAGATTAATTTAACATGAATATAAATGAAAAAATTTTCAGTGAATTACAAATATTTCTTTTTTCAGTACATGTTTTCTTAATATAAGTTAGATACAAAATTAATCAATTTGGATATATGTTTTGCATTGCATTATTGGTTGTAACTGAATTGTGCTCTGCAACTAACACTGTAATAATAAGAAATCTGTTTTCACAAAGCAGAGAACAGCTGCTTTGTTTATGTATCTGGTTGCTCTGCTTGGATAGGGTTCCTTGGCTTATGCCACATTGTTTTCATTCTTTTCTGTTAGCTTGAGTTGTGAACTGAATTGTGAAGCCAAAATAATAGAGGAGAGGCGTCTAAGCATGTGGAGGAAGAGAAAAAGAGGAAATGTGTAGGTTTGGTTTTGATTAATTTATTATTTTAATCAAAGCAATAATAAAATACATTTTGTAGCTATAAATCTACCTTTATTACATAAGCAGTCTAATAATATGATTTTTGGCAATATGGAATTTTTAAAAATGCAATTACTCTTTTGTGTCACAGCAGAGTACTATTTAGTTTGAAGTAGAAAAAATATAGTTGTCTCTAAAGATTCCAGAAAGACATTAAATATACTTTAGCATGAAATATTATTTTCTTTTTTTAAATAAATACATCCTTAATAAACTAGGATATTTGATAGTTATTTGTTTTTTAATGACAAATGTGTTTATTTCAAACCAATAGCCAACGTCATTCTTAATGTTAACCACGAAGGGAAATTCCCACTGAGATCAGGAACAAGACAAGGTTGACAGCTCTCTCCTCTGTTAATAAGCAGCCTTCCAGAAATTCTGGCCAATATGGTGAGGAAAAAAAGGGGAGGAGATATATTTATGTATTTTTAATCTATTTTAACATCACATGTGAATGACTTAATTTAGAAAAAAATAAGAGAGCAATAACAAGATGGATGAAAGATAAAATTATGAAATCAAGATGTTAGCAGTAATTAGAAAATAGAATGGAAAGAATATCCTTATCAACATAACACTCCTACTACCCACACAAGAAGACAAAACAGAATATATTGGAATATGTTTTACAATAAACAAGGAACCCTAATGTTTGCTGAGGCCTTAACACATGGAAAGACATAGAATGTTCACAGATAGGAGGGTTCTTTAGTGTAATACTATAAGAATAATCATTTTCCTCAAGTTAGTGGACAAGTTTCATGAAATTCCAACAGAACTTTGTTTCAGGGGGATTTAACAGATCCACTTTGAATCATCCAGTTAGCCATCTCTTTCATGAGCGTAAGTGTTTAAGAGAAGTAACTGGACATTGTTCCAGGGACCCTGTGGCTGTTCCCAGTGGCAGGAATCTCAGGCAGGTAGGGACAGGTATACAACTCCATGTCATCCTAGAGGCAGATGGTGTGTCCACCTGTGCACACATGGAAGTGCACACTGGAGGTGTGAAGAGATGGGGTGAGTGAGAGAGTAAAGGGAGACGGCTGCTAGCAAAGATGTGAATATTCTGTGACCTGGTAAAATAAGTTTCCTTTTACTTTTTTCTTTTCTTTTCTTTCTTTCTTTTTTTTTTTTTTTTTTTTTTTTTTTTGGTACCAGGGATTAAACTCAGGGGCACTCGGACCACTGGGCCACATCCCCAGCCCTCTTTTGTATTTTATAGAGATAGGGTCTCTCACTGAGTTGCTAAGTGCCTCGCCATTGCTGAGGTTGGTTTTGAACTTGCGATCCTTCTGCCTTAGCCTCCCAAGTGCTGGGATTACAGGTGTGCACCACCATGTCCGGCTAAGTTTCCTTTTTCTCCATCATCTTATAACTTGGGTAAGACATCCCATAAATACTGTTTTAATATTATAAGAAAGAAGGGCAGTGGTAATAGAAATTCATTGGAAAAGAAGTGATATGAATATATATTTAAGTTCTCTCTGACTGCCACTTAAGAGCTATTATAACTATTTTCCTCCAGTAGGCACTCAATAAATGATGCTAATAACGTAACAATACTGATAACAGTTACTGATGTTTAATGTTATTGAACTATCAGTATTTCCTAGGATTATTCTTAAGAAAATACTACACAATCTTTAACATTCATTTTTATTGTGAAAATAAAAAGGCCAGAATAAGACTAGATTATATAATTCTAGAAGTTTGAATGTTCTGAAATAGGCATTGCAGGTTGTATATAAGGTTAATACTTTAGTATAATAAAATATTCATTATCTTGTGTTTCTTATGAAATAGAAAAGTGCTAACTAAATGAGTTGATGTTTGAATAGATATGTTGGATCAGGCTGGAGTTCATTTTTTAAAATAATAACCCAAAGAAAGTATGGATACATCCAATATTAATTTACTTTTCAAATTGGCAAGCTATATACAACTTAAGCCCAACCACTTTCAGTCTTACATTATGTTTTAAAAATCACTCATTGAAGAAGACTTTTATTCCAGATGTAAATTTTAAAAGCTCATTTCAATTAGAGGCATAATAAATTCTATTTTAAAGTTAGAAAGAAAACAAAAAGATAGCAGTATTTTAAGTTTTCCTTTGGTTTTGGATTTTTAAAGGCTAAATTTCCAACTGTGACAATGAATACAAAGGCATTTTTGAATCATATATGTTTCTCAGCAAATACAGGAGTGGAATAAACTTTCAATACGTAAGAAGACATTTAGGCCACCTTGTTAGGTTGAGAATTGATAGAAACTAATAAAATTTGGTTACCTCTTCTCCAGGTTACAAATCTTCCATCACAGCATATTTCTCTTTAAAGATGTAGGCAGTTACACATTCTGGAAGCTGTTTGCACAGGATTTACTGATGCAACTTAAACTGTCCTCAGCTCTCCTGTTGTTGAACTGGGAACTTCCACTGAGAAATCCCCTGACTTGAAGACTTCCTTATTTGTAGCTATCAACAGCCAATCATGGCAAGATATTGAAATGAAGCAAAACTACCAGAAAATATTCTGTAAGCCACTCGTGACTGTAACTCTGACTTCCTTTTGAAGCAAAGACCCTTTACCTGAATAGTTAAGATATTTTTTTTAAAAAAGCTAGAAATTGTAAACACAAAAATATTTTTTGATAAAGCACATTTTCATGTAAGAAATTGTAAAAGTTTTATTTGGTAATTGCCTTTTTTAGCCTTTAAGAAGTCACTTTTTGAACAATATGTTTATAAGCAAAAGGTAAAGACCAAATTTGAATATAGTTGTTCTTGTTTCAGATATTGGATAAGCCTAATAAATTAAGGCTTCTACTGGATTCCACAGCCTGCATACAAATGGAAGGTGACATATGTCCCACAGTCATTTTTCTGTTATAACGTTTTAGAGCTGGAAATGTTCATAGACACATCTATTCCTTTTCCTTTTCATGCAGATGAGGAAACAGGGTAAATGCTCAGTGTCACAAAGAAAGTTAGAGGCAACACTCAGACTAAAATTGGAGTCTTTTGAATGGAAATACAATTTTGTTTTTTACTATATGACACTTTCAGCTCATCAAGTTATTGAACTGGAAAAAGACAAGCAATTGAGTGGTTTCCAGTTCAGCTCCTGCCTGGTCCAGATAAGAAGTCTGAGGAGGCCTCACCCACAGTTCCAGTTATTAAAAGGACTAGAATTTATACAACTTCTGATTCTTAGTCTAGTTTCTTTTCTATTTTAAAACACTGTCCTCTCTTTGATGGTATGTTAAGTAAATCTGAGATATTGTTAATTATGATGGAATTATTCTATAAAAATAATTTTGAAAGTATCTAAAATGCTGAGTAATGTTTCATTTACTCATTGAATATATAATTAAGTATAATTTCCTTTAGCACTTCAAGCTTTATAGCTATCTTACTGATGAAATATTAAATGTTAAATGTTCTCAGGTGCACTGAAAAAATAAAACCAGCCACTGCTGTAAATATTGCAAAATAAAACAAAAAAGTGAGATTGCCACTGGGGAAAGGAAACTTTTCTTCTCAAGAGTTTACATTTTTGAATGAGCAAGATTTTAAAAGCACAGGTTTTTGAAAAAGCAGTATTCCTGTCTTAACTGGGAAAAGCCCCTTTCTTTGATCTGTTCATCCTGAGTCCCCTCCCTCTGCTATTTGCCTTGGCAATTGAGCTTGGCTGACATCCAAGCTCCCTTAGGGCTAGCTATTCCTGGGGATGTTGGCCTCAGCCTCCTGGGGCATTGCCTGAGAGAGGCTCCTGAGGCCATGACAAAGAAGCTAAAGTTAGAGATGCTTTTTTGAAGAAATTCTGTCAGAATGCATGAAATGTAAAACCTATGCCACTGACCTGTTCAGCCTCTAAGCAAAGAATGTAAGGCAGCTGGGAATTTTTATCTTTGTTATTCCTAGTAGTTCCCTTCCCAACTCCCTGCTCTACTTTTTATTTCCTCTCAGAGTCATAAGCCATGTGGCCAGAGCTGATAGAAATGCAGAAATTCCTAGAGGAGAGGAAGGAGCAATGGTGCCAAGCCCGGAATGGCATGATTTAGAGTAAAGTGACCAGGGCAGGAGGGGAATAAAGGGTGCCAAGCCCAAGTTGGAGGCTGGAAGGCAGTCAGGTTCCTGTTCAGGCAATGATGAATGGCCAAGGTGGTTGCTAATGAAAGAATGAGGATAGCACTGCAAGAGGCAAGAGGGTTTTCAGATGGAAGGCCCCCTAAGAAGAATCCTCCATAGCAGACTCTGGAGAAAGTGGAGGGCAAGGAAGCCATGTCTCTTAATTGCTGACATGGTGCAATGATAGTCTATGACTCTGGCCATGAAGTGAGTTAGCAGCTAGGCTGTGTGGGGTGGGTGTTTGATTGAGAAACTTGGTTCAGATGAAACTTGGGTCAGGATGAATCCATGATTCACGCATGATATAACTGGGAGCTGCAAAATTTTCTAGGCTCTATTTGCTGGTAGGCTGCTTTGCCAATATTTTATTGGCCCATGACCTCAGTAGGGCTGACCCTAAAATGTAAGATCCCACTCTAAACTGAGGGTTGGGATCAGCAGAAATGATGGATATTCTTTTTCTACAACTTCCCCAACCTGTATAAGCTGTGCCCTGGGAAGAATAGCTGATACTACTAATTAGTGACTTGATGCAAATTTATGCCAAAGTATTGCTTCCTTAGTGGGGATACTGGCATTTTGTGTCTTAGTTATAGAATAGTTGTCCCCACGTAATGGAAGAAAAGACAAGGGCAGAGTAGAGGAATTGTTTCTTCTCCTCATGTAGTCTAAGATAATGATTGGCTTTATATTAGTTTGGAGATGCAGCTGGTATTCTCTATTATTTGTTTAACAAAACTTTATTACCTATTATGTGTAGGGTGCAGGGGTTATTAAAATGCTTTGCTTTGCTTAAAGAGCTCACAATCTTAAGAAAGAGACACAGCCAAAAAACATTCTACTCTGCTCATTGATGAAAAAAGTAAAAGGTGCTGTGTAGTTCTTAGGGCTGGAGCTATACATGCAGAGATGCCCAGGAACTGAATAAGCAAAAGGATCAAGAATTAAAAAATTATTTTACACCTTTTTCTATATTCTTAATGAATTTGAATTAACTCTGATTCTTTTTGTTTGTTTGTTTGTTTGTTTGTTTGTTTTAGGCTGAACATATGGCTTTTTGCTTGTTTCCATAATTTTATAAGTACATTTTTTTCTCAAAATATCAATGTGCTTTTTAATATTATAGATGATTATTTATATGCTTGATAATACACACCATTTTAAGGTTCTCAGCATCTATTCTTAAAAAATCCAAATCTATGAGGTACACAGATAGACTGAACAATTAAGAAGTACCTTAAGTCTACTACTTTTGAGAATAGGAATCAAAGTAGAGCACTGGATTCCCCAGAACTCTGTCCTCCTCATTATATGACAACTATGTATTTTTGGTGATCAAAAGGAAAAAGGACACTTAGTGATATATGATGAAACAAAGGTTGGTGGACTCAAAATCCAAAAATATTTTGACCAACTCAAATAATAGGCTGATGTCAACATGGAATTTAATGGAGATAATTATAAAGTTGTCTAGTTACTTCTTCTCCCCTGTCTACCACTATCCCACAAACAAACAAAAACCAGAAAATAATTTGTGAGCCCAGAATAGGTTGATGAGATACAATTTAGTAGCAGTCATATAAAACTGGCTTGCAATTTGCTTGAGGCAATAATATGGTTATGCTAAAAAAAATTTTTTTTCCAAACCAACTGGACCTTAGAATTCCTTCTAGAATGAGGGAAGCACTACTTTTACGTTCTGACCCATCTTTTCTGGATACCATTATTATTTTTATTTTTATTTTTTAATGCTAAGTTGTTATAAATGACAGCAGAATGCATTACATTTCATATTATACTTATAGAGTACAATTTTACATATCTCTGGTTGTATACAAAGTATTATTTAAAACCATAGACAAGGGCTGGGGTTGTAGCTCAGTGGTAGACTACTTGCCTAACATGTGTGAGACACTGGGTTCAATTCTCAGCACCACATATAAATAAAACAAAGGTACACTGACAACTAAAAAAATTTTTTTTAAATCATAGATAAATCAGTTATTAGTAAATACTCATCCATGTTATATGTATGTCTCTCTGGGAATGGAAAATATTTAGCTTAGACCAAATATGAATGAAATAACTATATTTAAATGTCAATTGCATTCTTTGTAGCTTCATGGTAAGCCTCAGACCAGCAAGCAGGAACAACAAGGAAAACAAATTTTGGTTCATTTAGGATGCACCAAATTCTATCTTATCTAGAAGATGAGATATGTCACCTTGGGAGGTAATGAGTTTCCTCTTTCTGGAGGGTGGGACAAATATGATGAATGATCATTGTTTGGGAACTTGACAAAGTCTCAGATGAGGTAGACAAAGACAAAGTCTCAGATGAGGTAGCAATGACTAATGGCCGTATAGCATTTACTGTGATCCTGGCACAATTCTAAGTATTTTACATGTATTACTTCATTTAATCTTTATAAGTACCATTTTAATGGTAGAGTTCTTTTACAAACCCCCCTGGCATCTGTCTCCAAGATTCATGTTCTTTTTTTCTGGGGAGGGTATTAGAGATTGAATTCAGGGGCACTCGACCACTGAGCCACATCCCCAGCACTGTTTTGTATTTTATTTAGAGACAAGGTCCCACTGAGTTGCTTAGCACCTGGCTTTTGCTGAGGCTGGATTTGAACTTGTGATTCTCCTATCTCAGCCTCGGGAGCCACTGGGATTATAGGCGTGGCCACCACACTAGGCAAGATTCATGCTCTTAACAACTTCACTACAATGCATCTGGCATGCTTACTATTATTATGCACTTGAACGCAGGGTCTCATTCACTGATAGCATAGAATTTTAGGAGAGTTGATAGGAAGTTCAGATATTTTTCTTTACCATTTTGATTACTACTTATGCCCAGTTTTAGATGCTTCCTGTCTGACAAGAAATTAATTAACTTAGGATATACCCTGTCAGTTCCTGTTTACCACTATCAGTTTGGTTTTGAGACAAGCATGTAGTACAACTGGAAACAGCAAGGGGATGGTAAGAGAGAAGGAGTGGGATGCTGAAGAGGTGCTCGCTGAAAACTGGAGGAGCAGATTAGACTTGCTGCCTCTGTTTAAGTGTCAATTTTGGAAAATATGACAGCCTTGGAGCAGATTCCTTCCCATTCATTAAGGAAGAGGACAGTGTGCATTTTGTTTCTGCAGGTTTGCTCATCCTTCAATCTTTTCCTTTCTAGTCTATTATGTATAGCTTAGTAAGTCTTATAAGAAAAAGAAATCCATGATGCTTTCTATAGTATACAAGGTGAACTATCCAAATTTCCATAAAAAATATCTGTAAGTTGACAGAATTTCATCAGGGAATGAGACTTCTCACGATAGAATGGTCTGTTTCAGGCATTACAAATTTTGTTTTTCTCTTTTAGTGGCCAGGATAGCATTACCTTCAGCTTATTGCCAAACAGACCCTTTATTTTGATCTATGTACTGAGATTTCTACTGTCTAATGTTAATGAGAACCGCCAGCCAAAATAATATGTCTCATAGGCATTTTCATTCTAAAGTGAGAAACCTAGAAAAGTGGTTTAGATATCAGGGTGAAACAGAAATTACTGAACTCCCTTTACAGAGTTCTAGCACTTATGAAAGATAGAAAACAAGTCTGTGTTACCTGAAATATATTTCTTCTGGATTTATAAATTCATGAAATTGAAATTGCTGTGAGATGTCTAAGGTCATCAATAATTTTCTATGTGAGCACACACACTACAGTGATTTAGTATAGATACAATTTCTAATATTAGCAGGATTAATAGTTCATACTTGTAATACTCCATAAATGGGGAGATAAAAAAAATACATTAGCTCTTCTGTAACCTCTAAGGCACAGTGATAGTGAGACAGAAATTAGGAAAAGAGAAAAGCGAAAGAGACAGAAAGGATAATCCATGAACTCAGGGTTTTTCTATGACTTTAATAAAATAAGTCAGACTCTCAATGAGATCTGACCTTTGAAAATTGTTTAGCTTGACTCCAGGGGGATGTTGAGAGGATTAACTAGCTGAGACTTGCAGAGTGATTTCAAGGTTCTTTGTGTGTTATTTATTTCTTAGTTCACCAGTTAAGTTCCCGTTTAACTTGATCATATTTAACAGGATGCCAGATCCACAATGGGAGATTCAATAAACATGGGTTCCAAGTAAAACCAGAAGCTATTGTTTGAGGGGGAAAGATTGAAATAGTGTTAGAAGTGTAGGAGAAATTTTGTATGGAGGCATGCTATTCTGTAGATAACCAGGTTGACTCTTTTAACTTTGAAAAGAAGGAAACTGAGATTAATTGATTTTCTCAATATCAAACAGTTGACTGATGGTGTTCACAGATTTCCAGTGGCATGAAAGACCCTAGCTCCAAAGTACTTGATCATCTCTGGCTTTATAATCTAAAGATGGTGTTAAGATTTAAAAGCTGAGTGGGATGTAATTGGAGAATGTTTTCTAATTATTTTGTTGGTGAAAGTCCTGGGTGCTTTGTCTCTCTTGTCACTGAACTTCAGATTTTAAAATATTGTTCAAATGGGAAAAAAAAACTTTCTAGGAACACCTCTTTCCCATATCATTTATTTAGTCATTAATCCTTTTTTTTTAATATTTATTTTTTAGTTTTAGGTGGATGCAATATCTTTATTTTATTTTTATGCAGTACTGAGAATCGAACCCAGTGCCTCATGCATGCTAGGCAAGTACTCTACCACTGAGCCACAACCCCAGCCCTCATTAATCCTTTTTTTATCAGTTGCTGTATGTTGATCAGTTAGGGGGAATGGAGCCATAGATCTGAGTTCAGTGTCACTTTCTGTAGCATGTCAGAGGGATTAAAAATTACCTCTTTGTTGAGAGTCAGTCTAGCAGAAGTCTTAGGTACACGGGTGCAGGAACCATATTGTGCAAGTTTCAAATCCTGACTCCACCCTTGACTAAGTTGCCTAAATCTTTAGTAGTTTTGTGAACTGAATGAATTAATATATGTAAAGCATTTAAAACCCTAAGTACATGGTGAAACCACATAAATGGTTTGTTGTTGTTGTTGTTTGTTTCTTGCTATATTTTTCTTCATTGGCTCTGTAAAATCATATGGTAAATTCATGCAAGTTTTGTGGGAAAATGAAACGGAGGGAAATTAAATT
The DNA here is from genome assembly GCA_025594165.1 of Tamias sibiricus. Classification (NCBI taxonomy): domain Eukaryota; kingdom Metazoa; phylum Chordata; class Mammalia; order Rodentia; family Sciuridae; genus Tamias; species Tamias sibiricus. Next base: position 131,428,323 of record CM046660.1, read on the forward strand.
ATTTAGATGATATCTTTTTTGTTTGTCTTCATAATCTCCATACTGCCTCTCTCTCCTTTCCTTGATTTCCTATGTATAGTTTGGAAAGCTAGTTTTACCTGCTATCTATGAGTGGGCAGGACTGGCTTTATTTGACTTGCGTTTTCTATAACACACAGCTGCAATCTTCTTGTCATCATACTCAATATAATGAGAAAGAAGTCATGGATACAACAGGAACCATAATAAACAGGTTATGGAGAAGTCGCTACATGTCAAACACTGGCCCTAAGTATTGAAATTTACAACAATCCTTGAGAGTATGATTCTCATTTCTAACATTTTATGTGTGGGTCTTTGCATATCATGTGCAAAGTATCATGACTGAAGACCTAAGACTCCCAACATCTTCTATGTGGACTATTTTGTGCTAATATTCTTACAGAAAGCAAATGCTCCTCTTTCCTTCTCTTCCCAGATATTTTTTTAAACTAGATGCAGAAGGTATTCATATGGGCACAACAATATTTAAGCTTAACAGTTGTTTAACACTTTTATATACTTAGATTTGAATTTTTAGTTTGTGTAGGAGCCCTAATTAAGGAGATAGCTAAGATTGCGGTTAGCTGTGAGCCATAAAGATGTTCAAGCATTACCACCATTTGCATGATCTCACGAGACTTGGCCCGGGACATTGCGGACGGGGTCAGCGCAATTTTGTGGTGGTTGGAGGAGTGTGGATGGTGTTGTTGTTGGAGCTGGAGAGAGACGCTAGCAGAATAAAGAGCCTGTTCGTTTCCAGTCTGCCTCGAACTTATTTCTACGGCGTCGTTGCTCCAAGCGGCAATCGCTTCAGGCAGCGACAAGTGGTGGCCCGTACGAGGACTTTGGTCAGCAGGTAAGAAATAAGAAAATTTTAAAAATGGGAGCGAAAATAACAAAAGGTCAGATAATAAAAGCCATGGATAAGTTTTTCGATATCGCGGACTCAGTGGATAGTGAGGAAAGTGATCAAGAAAGCATAGCCTCTGAGTCAGTTAATACCGGTGAGAAGAGTAGTGGTGTAAATTCAAAAGTAAGAGCTGAAAAAGCCATCAGAAACTTATTGAAATTAGCCGAAGTATATGTACTCTCCTTAGAAGCTGAAATTCAGGATACCAGTAAAAGTGATAGTAGTAAGAAGGAGCCAAACCATGAAAGTACGGTCTCCTCCACTAAGTCAGTTAGGAACTATGAAGCTAGTAGTGAAGAGGAATCAAAAAGTGATTCTGAGAGCACAGTCTCCAGTAAAAAGAACAAAAAGAAATTAAAAAAGAAAAAGGACTGTTAAGTAGAGGAGTCACTTGTTTCCTCTACTCCCCCATGGGTGGAATCCATTACAGAAAATATGAAGGGTATTACTAGGCATTTGCACACCCTAGAAACAGAAATAAAAAGTCTTTCTGAGCGCTTATGCACTCTTGAGGGTAACTCACAGACACATTGGGAACTGCCAGTATTTGAAAATGAAAATGGACAGAGGGTCCACCAGTCAGTAGATTTCAAAACAATAAAAAATCTCAAAGAGGCAGTAATGACGTATGGGCCCCAAGCTCCTTTCACACTGAGTATGCTGGAGTCCCTTAACACCTTTAGCTTAACCCCCTCAGACTGGAAAAGTCTATGTAAAGCAGCATTAAGCGGGGGGCAATACTTGGTTTGGCTATTGCAATTTCAAGAACTTTGTATAGAAACGGCTAAAAGAAATGCATTTCTATATTATGGTTTGGAGACCATAATATAGAAATGCTCACAGGAGAAGGGCAGTTCGCAGACTTACAGGCTCAAAAATATTATGACCCAGGTGTATATGCTCGGATAAACGCAGCTGCCTTAAAGGCATGGAAAACTTTACAAGGACCTGGAGATCTACAAGGTAGCTTGTCAAAAGTGATTCAAGGACCTAATGAGCCATATGCTGACTTTGCTGATTGACTTTTGAGAACTGCAGGTAGAATGTTTGGAGACGTTGATCAAGCTATGCCATCAGTTGTTCAATTAGCATACGAAAATGCTAATAAATACTTCCAGGAAGCCATCAGGCCATGGAGAAATAAAAAGGATCTTTCCATATATATACAACTATGTAAAGATATAAATGACACCTTTGTCACAGGAAATGTGATTGCAGCTGCAATGAGAGGTGCTTCCTCTCAAAATTTCACAAGGGCTTAACCTAGACATTATAATCAATCAGGATATTCCAGGCAAAGTTATCATAATCAATCAGGCTATTCTAGGCAAAATCCCCAAAGAGAAATAAGATCAAGCTCATACTGTGTCCCAGGCCACTGCCCCAGGTGTAAAAAGGGAAATCATTGGACCAATAAATGCCATTCAAAATTTGACATCTATGGAAATCATTTGTCCAGGAATTCAAAAATGGGGCACGGGGCCCAATGCCCCGGGGCCCACAAATGTACGAGGCATTGGAGGAGGAGTATCCTCAAGCATCCACTCAGATGCTTCCCCAACACAATCCCTACTACCCATCCACTCCACTCCCTTGCCAGAGGAACAGGAGGAAATGCAGGATTAGACCTCTGTTCCACCATTTGAATAGTGTTAACACCTGAAATGGGGGTTCAACTGATTCCCACAGGGGTCAGGGGAACTCTTCCCTCAGGGACTGTAGGACTTATTCTTGGAAAAAGTGCTAAAAGCTTATTAGGTTTGCAAGTGACCCCAGGTGTAATAAACTCAGACTACAAAGGGGAAATGAAAATAATGCTTAGCTCACCCCAAAGTATAAGTTCTGTTAAACAAGGAGATAGAATTGCTCAGCTGCTTCTCCTTCCAAATTTACATAATTCATTTAAAATGAGTATGCCTCAAAAAAAGAACAATAGAAGATTTTGTTCCACTGACTCGAGACCCATGGCTTGCTGGGTTCGGGATTGTTCAAGGAGGCCTATGTGTAAAATAAAAATCCAAGGAATAGAGATGGAGGGACTGATAGATACTGGAGCTGACTCTTCCATCATTAATCTACAACAATGGCCCAAGCACTGGCCTCTGCAAAAAGCTTCAACCAATTTAAGAGGCTTGGGATATAATAACCTCCCAGAGAAAAGTGCGGTAATTTTAAAATTGGAGGATGATGAAGGGCATAAAGGAACATTTCAGCCTTATGTTTTACCTAACCTACCGGTTACTTTATGGGGAAGAGATATTTTGCAACAAATGGGAGTACACCTAGCAACCAAGCCTGCAGATGCTAAATGTGAAAATCTACAGGGTAATCTTAACCCTAAAAGAAATCATTATCAAAAGGTACAGGGTAATCTTAACCCTATAAGAAATCATTATCAAAAGGTACAGGGTAATCTTAACCCTAAAAGAAATTATTATCATAAAGGAAAAAGATATTTTTTTTGGGGCCACTGAGAAAATAATTTTGAAAATACCATAGCTTTCTGATAAGCCAGTGTGGGTCCTTCAGTGGCCCCTATCTAAAGAGAAATTACAAGCAGCCCACCTACTAGTTCAGGAACAACTAGAAGCAGGACATATAGAACCTTCCACCTCTCCCTGGAATTCCCCCATATTTGTGATCAAGAAAAAATCAGGAAAATGGCGATTGTTACATGATCTTAGAGACATTAATAAAACCATGCAAATGATGGGCCCTACTCAACCTGGACTTTCTAATCCTGTAGCCATTCCAAAAAATTTCCATCTTATTACTCTTGATATAAAGGATTGTTTCTTTTCTATTCCTCTACACCCTCTGGATACCCCCAGGTTTGCTTTTTCAGTTCCTTCTATTAACAATAATGGCCCTGATCAGAGATATCAATGGAAAGTTTTGCTGCAGGGAATGGCTAATAGCCCCACTATGTGTTAAATCTATGTAGATAAAGTTATTCAGCCTATCAGAAATAAATACCCAGAGCTTATGTGCCTCCATTATATGGATGATGTTTTGCTTGTTCATCCTAATCAAGAAGTCTTATTCACCATATTTAGTGATATATCAGAAAACTTGAAACGATATGGACTAAACATTGCTAAGGAAAATGTTCAAATTAGATCTCCAATATTATATCTAGGATTCCAAATTATGGAGACTTTTATTAGGCCTCAAAAAATATTAATTAATAAGGAGCATTTGGCCACTCTCAATGACTTTCAAAAATTGCTAGGAGATATTAATTGGCTTTGCCCTACACTAAACCTCACTACTGGCCAACTAAAACCTTTATTTGACATCCTTCGCGGGGACCCTGATCCATTTTCACCATGAACATTGACTCCTGATGCTAGGAAAGCTTTAAAGTTAGTAGAAAAAGCCATCGAAGGAGCTCAGTGTGATAGATTTGATTTAACTCAACCGCTGATATTGATTATTATTTCTTCACAATATACACCTACAGGAGTATTTTGGCAACAAGGGCCTTTATTATGGATACATTTGCCTGTCTCTCCTAAAAGTATAATTGAGTCTTATACCTCCATGGTGGCTAAACTTATTCTTCAAGGACTTAAGACTTCTACTAAAATATTTGGCATTCACCCTGCTACTATTATTATTCCCTATTCATCGTCACAGATTGAATATTTATGCTTCAATGATAATGATTGGGCTATAGCTAGATGCTCTACTTCTGAAAATTTTGATAATCATCTTCCTAAGTCTCCTATATTATCTTTTTGTATCAATCATCCTATTATATTTCCACAGGTAATAAAAAATCAACCTATTCCTAAGACATTAAATGTATTCACAGATGGGTCCTCAAATGGTACTGCTGCAGTAGTCACTAAAAAAGAAAATATAACTTACATAACTGCACACAAATCAGCTCAACTAGTGGAACTGGAAGCTGTGGTAAGAGCTCTGGAAAATTTTAGAGAGCAGCCCATGAACATTTTTTCAGATAGCCACTATATTGTACATGCCGTCCCAAAATTAGAGCTAGCAGGACCAATAGTACCTCATACTCCAGCCTTTAAATTGTTTTATCAAATACAAAAACTTTCGTGGGCAAGAAAAGAACCTCTATTCGTAGGGCATATTAGAGCACATACCAACTTGCCTGGTCCCCTCCATGAAGGTAATCAAAAGGCTGATGCCCTTACCCAAACAATCTTTATACTTTCAGCGCTCCAGCAAGCTACTTTATTTCACTCCCAGTTTCACGTCAATAGCACCACCTTGCAGCATAGGTTTAAAATCACAAAGGACCAAGCCAGAACAATTGTAAAAGATTGTAAATCTTGTATGACACATTTGCCCAATCCTCATTATGGTGTTAACCCTAGAGGATTAATGCCCAATCATTTGTGGCAGATGGATGTTACTCATGAGCCAAGTTTTGGAAAATTGCAATTTATTCATGTGACCATAGATACATGCTCAGGCATGATTTTTGCTTCCTTACATTCTGGAGAAAAAGTTAAAGATGTTACATCTCATTGTTTGCAAGCTTTTGCTGCATTGGGCATCCCCAAAATGCTTAAAACAGATAATGGCCCTGCATACATGTCCTCATCGTTCAAACAGTTTTGCGCAAAAATTCAGTATATCCCATAAAACAGGCATCCCATACAATCCTCAGGGACAGGGCATTATTGAAAGAGCAAACCGTACACTAAAAGTTATGTTATTAAAACAAAAAGAAGGAAATTGGAAAAATCCTAGGGACAGATTGGCAGTTGCCCTGTTTACCTTAATTTTTTTTTAACTTTAGATTCTAATGGTTATTCTGCTGGAGACAGACATTGGAACCCACACCAACAACATAAACCTTTGGTTTACTAGAAGGATATTCTTTCAGGTACATGGAAGTGTCCAGATCCAGTATTAATTTGGGGAAGAGGATCTGTTTGTGTTTTTCCAAAGCACGAATCCTCTCCAATATGGATACCATCTAGATTAATAAAGAAGGTACCAAATCATAAGGATGAAGATGAAGTTGTTGAGGAATCAGATTAATAAAAAAGGTACAAAATCAAGAGGACCAAGATGAAGGTATGGAATGATTCCCTTAAAAGAGTCCTTCAAAATATTTCACAACTTAAGTGTCGTTCCTCCCGGCCAGGACAAGGAGATCTCTCTTTAGTGTGCACACAATTATATATTTTTTTTCTTTTTATATATGTCTTTATGTCTGTGCATTTGTCTAAATTTCATGTAAATGTGACGTCACACATATATGTTTGTACGTTTGTACGTCTGTCCAGTGTGACGTCACAAATAACAAAGCACTTATGAAAAATATATATACACACACACACACACACACACACACACACACATATATATATATATATATATATGGATCCAAATAACTTTAATTCACTTAAGTTTAAGAGTATTCAATTTGGGTAAATAATTTAATAAGTGAAGGTACCTTCAATTTCGATTTATAGGTTTCCCAGGGATTTCTCTTTAGCGAAGAATATGACTAGTGCTGTATAACCTGATATTTTGGTGTTTTGACATAGGAATGTTTATTTGTAATTAACTTTATTTGTTTTATAGCTGATTAATTTGAGTTATTTCAACAGATAATTTCATGGAAGTTTACAGAGACTCGAGGGTTCCAGCTAACAAATTATTTTTCCAAAGTGCCTTTAGCTTTTCTTTAATCTATCTTTAATGCAGTAAATACCCTCAGTCTTTCTTTGTTTTGTTCTGAATATGATATTTTGCCAGCTTATGTTTGTGGGAGCTCAAGCACCAATGTGTGTGAGCAGAAATCAACTTTAATTTTCTAATTTAATAATTCTATTTTTTAGTTTGACAACTTGCCTCTTGACTCAGTGCTGGAATAGCACTGCCTTTCCTTTAATAATTGATGCTTGAGTTTCTAGGTAGCGGGCCCTCAAGATTTGCTGGTGGTATTGTCTAGACATAAAAAAGACGGCTGCTGCTACAGCTGCAAGGATCGTGGTCACTGCAAACATCCCTGCTGCTCAAGCATCAAACAACCTCACCAGCAGTGTGGCCTTTGCTCTGCATGCATGGGGCCTCCTAGATCAACGTGTTATAACAAGTGGACATTTTGATCTTTCATTGTTTGGGACTTTACAGGGCAATGCCTTGTGGGTATTTGTCTAGAGAACTCAGTGTGTTACTTGATAGAACTCAGGGCAGCTGATTTGTTTCAAGAATTTGATATGCTATGCAACTTGGCTTGTCAGCAGAAGGCTTATCGCCTTAAAGCTGCAGCATCTCCTCACAATTGGACGGCTGTTAGTCATCATACGCAGTCGATCCTGAAGGGCTCAATTGGATGGCTGGTAGCCAATGATGGGTAAGATCCCCAGAGGGGGACAGCCTAAGACAGGCACAGTCGCATGGGACAGTCTCATGTGGCCGACATATCAACCTAAGACAGGAGTCAAGGGCATAGCCTTGATTATCCGATGACGGGTAAGAATGTTGGTTGCACATGGACTTCCTAGAGCATCCCCTCTTTTAAAACAAAAGGGGGGAAATGTAGGAGCCCTAATTAAGGAGATAGCTAAGATTGCGGTTAGCTGTGAGCCATAAAGATGTTCAAGCATTACCACCATTTGTATGATCTCGCGAGACTTGGCCCGGGACATTGCGGATGGGGTCGGCACAATTTTGTGGTGGTTGGAGGAGTGTGGATGGTGTTGGAGTTCTTGTTGGAGCCGGAGAGAGAAGGTAGCAGAATAAAGAGCCTGTTCGTTTCCAGTCTGCCTCTGAACTTATTTCCGCGGCGTCATTGCTCCAAGCGGCAGCGACAAGTTTGCTTGAGGTTTTATTTTGTTTTGGGTTAAAGATTTAATATGATTGCCTATCTTTCCAGAATTTGAATTCTTATTGCTTTTTTTTCCCATTTATTGTGATCAGATATTAGGCTCATTTGAAGGAGGTAACTCTGGCAGAATGTCAAACTGTATTTCTAGTTCTTTGTATACCTTGGTTTTTTAAATAAATGAATTAAAAGCTTATTCTTGACATGATCAAAGCATGATATATGTACATATGGAAATGTCACACTGAAACCCATACATTTTGACAATTAATAAACCTTAATAATTATAATTGCCCACATCAGGTAGGGTCCAGTTAAGAGGCAAAAACCACATGCTATTTGAATAGGAAAAGTTTAATGTAAATAATTATTAACTATATTAGGTGGTGTTGTATAAAAAAGATAAAGATAACTTAAAGAATATTCTTGAATCCTGAGAAGATATACAAGTAAGGAACAAATGTCAGAAAAGAGCCCTTCTCCTCAAGACTGGAATTTAAATCACTTCAGAAAAGATGTGGTTGTGGACCACTAGATTGCAAAGAAGTTTGTTTGATTGCCCAGGCCAGAACTCATCCACAGAGGCTGAACAAGCAGTAAACACCACTCCAAAGTGCAGGGGGACTGTGGCTGAGAAGCTGACTTTAGGGGTATCTGTGAGGTTCATTGGGAAATTGTCAATAGGGATGCCCCTGAAATTGATGAGAAGCCAACCATATGTATGCCATAGCAACTTGAGGGTGAAGGTTACTGGATAAATCCCACACTTGCATGTGCCAGCCATGAGATAGAACAAGAACCAAATGGAAAAGAGTAGAACTAGGAAGAGAAGCCCATTCTATTTGTAGTGACTCTTTGGTTCCCTGTACTGACAGATCTTGACATTGTGCTCACTAGAAAAGAGAAATATTTTGATGTTCCAGTGCCATTTTTACAGAGCAGATAATAAAAATGAGTTTGGATCAGGGAAGCAATACATATTTAGGTGGTACACTTTTGAATGTAGTGGATTAGTTTTCATTATATCTGCTACTTTAACATTCAATGGTAGTTTTTATTCAAGCATATTAGCTTTATTATTTGAAGGTTGATGAAGCAGGTTCTAATTATAAAATATCTTTTTGGGTTTAGTTTCCACCAAAGTCTTGGCACTCCCCAATCCTTTTTGACTGATGTCTGAAATAAGTTGGTCCTTTTTGTTATATAAGAATTTGAGCTAGGCACCATGGCACATGACTGTAATCCCAGCGGCTGGGAGGCTGAGACAGGAGGATCACACAAACAAGGCACTAAGCAATTCAGTGAGACCCTGTCTCTAAACAAAATACAAAATAGGGCCTGGGATGTGGCTCAGTGGGTGAGTGCCCCTCAGTTCAATCCCCCGTCCCCCCACTACAAAGAGGAAAAAAAAAAAGAATTTGACTCCAGTTAAAATGTAGCTACTTCTTGAAGGATAACTATTATACTGTTATTGACTATTGAACTTTAAGGTAATTGAAGATAGCAAATCCTTCTCAGAGATTGAAAAGTATTTAACTGACATTTTAATCACCATTCCCTTTTGAAACTTAGATCACATGGTATCAAATCATTCTGATGAACTTCCAGATGACTATTCTGTTCTGCCACACAAATATAGCTAAAGCCTTGAATGTAGTACTCCTACTTGAACATATATTGTTATGCTTTGGATGTGAGGTATCCCCTAAAAGCTCATATGTAAAACAATGCAAGAAGGTTTAGAGGAGAAACGATTGGGTTGTGAGAGACTTAACCCAATCAATGAATTAATCCCCTGATGGGATTTATTGAGTGGTAACTGAAGGTGGGTAGGGTGTGGCTGGAGGAGGTGGGTCATTGAGGGCATGCCTTTGGGATATATGTTTTGTATCTGGCCAGGGGAGTTGTTTTCTCTGCTTCCTGATCATCATATGAGCTGTTTCCCTCCACCACATTCCTCTGTCATGATGTTCTGCCTTATCTTGAGCCCCGAGAAATGGAGCTGGCCATCTATTGAGTCTGAGACCTCTGAAACCATTAGCCCCCTAATAAACTGTTCCTCCTCTAAAATTGTTCTGGTCAGATCTTTTAATCAGAGTAGTGAAAAAGCTGACTAAAACACACATTTATGTTAACTAGAAGAGTTTACTTGTTTTTATGTAGGGAGACAAATTGTTTATATTTCTGACATGTTAAGATACAAAAAGAAGCTACAAAAGTTCAGATGTTCTTAATGGAAAATTGAAGATAGAGAAGTTTATTTCTTCCTCTAGAAAGATAGTAAAAAATTTAAAAGGGTGACAAACTGAAGTCTAATTTGACATTTAAGGTTAATTTACAGTTTGGTAGAGACTTGATTCATGAAGTTTGTGCAGTTACGTTATGTAGCATTTAAATGAATAAGCAATAGATTCCTCTCTCTTACCAATTAACCTGCTTATTAGATGTTTTAGTTTGGCAGTGCTGATGTAACAAAATACCTTTTTTGGTAGCTTAAACAACATTAATTTATTTCTCATAGTTCTGGAGCCTGGAAATCCAAAATCTAGGTGCCAGTGGTTGGTTTCCACAGAAGGCTGTAAAGGAAGAACTTATCCACGCTTCTTTCCTTGGCCTGCAGATGAATGTCCATCTTTTTGCTGCCTCTGTGCAGGCACACCCTTACCTCTTCATGTGTCTAGATTTATTCTTCTTACGAAGACACCAGTCTGATTGGAGTATAGCCACCCCAATGAACTCATTTTAACTTGATCACCTCTTTAAAAGCCCTTTCTTTATAGTCATAGTCTGAGGTAGTAGGGGTTAGGGTTTCAACTCATGAATTTGGTTGGGACACAACTCAAACCCATAAGATTAGATGAACTAAACTTGTCATAGTATAAGCAGAAAACAGCTTAGTTTCTTTTCTCACCAATGCCCTTCATCTTTGCTCTTTGAATTTTTCCTTTATCCTGGATGACATCTAGGTAAATACCAATCATTCTATCCCCTTGCCACTTTTTATTTTATTTATTCTAACTTGTTATATAAGATAGCAGAATGTGATTCAATTCATATTACACATGTAGAGCATAATTTTTCATGTCTCTGGTTGTACACAAAGTAGAGTCACACCATTTGTATCTTCATACATATACTTAGGGTAATGATGTCCATCTCATTCCACCGTCTTTCCTATCCCCAAACCCCCTTCCTTCCCCATTTTTAAAAATATTCTTTTTAGTTGTAGTTGGACACAATACCTTTATTTTTATTTGTTTATTTTTATGTGGTGCTGAGGATTGAACCCAGTGCCTCACACTTGCTAGGTGAGTGCTCTACAGCTGAGCCACAACCCCAGCCCTCTCCCTTCCCCATTTTTAATGCACAGTCTCATTTCAGGTTTAAAAAAGGTTTGTCCAATCTGAATAAAGATTTTATTCTTTCTGCCAGTGGAAAAGGGGCAGAAAGGGACATGGTGGGCCATCTTTATTTTTTTCCTGTCTTATTCTTTTACTCTCTTGTAAGCTGCCTGTCACGGCCAGCCACGGCGCCGCCACGGGAGGAAAATTCTCGGAGGCAGAGTATAGCTTTTGCTACTTTTACTTCTACTTTCTTAGAGCTTAGAGAGGGAAAGAAAGATTTTTCTTCTTAGCTTAGAGTAGAGTAGCTTAGAGTAAAGAAAGATAGAGCTTAGCTTTTCTTCTTAGCTTAGAGTAGAGTAGCTTAAAGAAAGATAGAGCTTAGCTTAGAGAAAGACTAGAGCTTCTTTCTTCTCTCTTCTTTCTTCCTTCTTCTGTCTTCTGTCTTCTGTTCTTAGAGCTTAGAGAGGAAAAGAAAGATTTAGAGTAAAGAAAGATAGAGCTTAGCTTTTCTTCTTAGCTTAGAGTAGAGTAAAGAAAGATAGAGCTTAGCTTAGAGTCTTCTTAGAAAGATAGAGCTTAGCTTAGAGAAAGATTAGAGCTTCTTTCTTCTCTCTTCTTTCTTCCTTCTTCTTTCTTCTGTCTTCTGTCTTCCTCAGGAGTCTCGGCCTAACTCTGACCAGTCATTACTTCTTCTATCTGGTTTCTCTTCTGTAACCGCTCTGCCTATGTTCTGGCCGCTCTGATTCTTCTGACCGACCGAGTGGCTGCCCGACTGACCGAATGAATTCGTTCTCCTAACTCGGACCGCTTTCACCCGGTTATATACCTTCAGGTTTGCGGGTGCCTACAGGTGCGTCACATACATATCAGGTGGAACCTATGGCTTCCAGCTAGCTACAACAGCCCTTCCTAATTAGGGCTCCTTCACTCTCTAATCCCTTATCTCATTATGTTATGTCTGGAACTTCCAGGCTTTAGGGTACAGTTGTGAAGGAGAAGAGGCTTGGGTCAGAAAATGTAGTACTGGGGGGCTGGTATGGTAATCTGACTTTGGAGACCTCCATGTAGGGCAGACGTCCAATTTTTTTGTCAATGCTTGTCCTGTCCCTGGCATGAAAAATAGAATCTCTCTGGCTTCTTGCTATTGCTTTTCAGTCCCTGCTTTAGCATACCCCATCCAGACCCTTTGGTTTGGTACCTGAACTTAGACCTGTTGCTATGATCTCAATGTTTGTATCCTTTAAATAGTCTATGTTAAAATCTAATTTCCAAGGTGAGGTTATTAAGGGGTGAGGCCCTAGGGACTGAGGGTGTGGTTTAGTGGTAGAGCATTTGCTTAGCTTTTGATCTCCAGCACTAGAGGTTTGGTGGGTGGAGAAAAAGGTGAGGTCTTAGGCAAGCAATGAGTTCATGAGATTTATGCCTTTGTTTTAGAGAGCCTGTTTGCCCCTTCTCCCCTTTATGTCCTGCCATGTGAAGACTCAGTAAGAAAGTGCCATCTATGAGGGATAGGCCATCACCAGAGATGGAATTGTCTGGCACCCTGATCTTAGACTTCCCAGTGTCTGGAATTGTAAGCAATAAATTTGTATTATTTATAAATTACCCAACCAAAGGTACTTTATTATGGAAGCCCAAACAGACTAAGTGGACCTGGTTACTATCCATTTTTGGACTACCAGAAAACCTGTGTTAGTTTGTTCTGCTGCACTAAAAAATGTGGGTCACTTCTGTGATAGCCCTCTCTTTCTCTCTTTGCTCTGTTTTCAGCATCAGCTCCAGGCCAGCTTCTTGCCTTTAAACTTTTCTAGGTAAGAGTCTCTATATCACACTAACTTCAGTGGACAGTAGATACTGATCAGAGTTTCTCTTGTAGCCCTCCCTTTCACCTGGCTGATGGTTTGTGTGTGTGTTGAGTACTTTCCTGAAACCTATCATGAGACAGGTAGGGAAAAGGCACTGTGTTCTCTCTGAACAACCCCCACCCCCACTCTAGTCTTGTTGGATTCATCATTTTGCCTCCTTTTATATTTTTGGGTTGAATTTCTGGATCAGCTTTTGTGGGTGATCTCTTTGTAAATTCAGGGATAATGTGGGTTCTTAATACTGTTCTCTGCTCTAGGCCTTCAGATGACAACCAGAAGCAACAGGAAAATCCTGCTAATATTGTTATACACATCAATAATTTTATTATTGAGACAATTTAAAAACAAATTTAGATTTTGACTATGCATATGAGTAGAACAAGGTAATTTGATATATGGACTTGTTTGCTCAAAGTATTGCTTTGAGAAATACTGTTGAACCAGTTTGGTGAATAGACCATGTCTCAGAGATTTTCATTATTCTTTTAGGGTGTTTCCAATAGGCAGGGAAATGGATAGAATGGGGGAAATGAGAGTTATTTTGCAGGGTAGGGCTAAGAGAGAAAATTTCCAAAAGATCTGTTTAAGGTCCTTTAAGTTTTCTTTCCAGAGAAAGCCTAAATCAAAGGGCTCTGCTTAGCACCCATCTACCTCTAATCTTTTGTGTTATTTGATTCTCAAATAATGGCTGCATTCTGATCTACTCTCTTCCTGATTTTGGTGTGGTTGCTAGACTCAAACAGCCTATGCTGCTGAGCTATTTCTGCTTTACTCCTGATTTCAGTGATCACGTTTCTGATCATGAATGTATCATCTGGGCTTGATTTCTGCTCCTCCCTTGCTTGAATTGTGCAGTCTGTGGCCTTGCAATTGCTTGAGCCTATGATTCAGCTCACTATCATGACTCAGCAGGAAGGACCCTGCCTCTGCTTTCACAGCTTGCCTAACAGTAAACAATTCAGAAATTAATATGTAAATTTAATTCCAAAAGACTCTTCTTTGGTTACATTTCTACTATCATTGAAGCAATTTTAAAGCACAGGGAAAAAAACAGTTTTGCCTTCTCTACAAAGTCAAGATAATGTCTTATAAGATGGCAGAATTAAGCCGGGCGCGGTGGCGCACGCCTGTAATCCCAGCACTTTGGGAGGCTGAGACAGGAGGATTACGAGTTCAAAGCCAGCCTCAGCAATGGCAAGGCACTTAGCAACTCAGTGAGACCCTGTTTCTAAATTAAAAAAAAAAAAAAAAAAAGGGCTGGGGATGTGGCCCAGTGGTCGAGTGCCCCTGAGTTTAATCCCCGGTACCACAAAAAAAAAAAAAAAAAAAAAAAAAAAAAAAGATGGCAGAATTAGATCTGACAGAGACTCAGAAATTTGCTCTTTTTCTAGGTGCTTATACTGTGTGGGCTGCTTATAAATGCAGCCTTCACTGCATAAAGCTGTCTGTAGTGACTTGATAGAGATCAGAGATTCATAATCTAGAAAAATGGAAAAAGTAAAAAACTATTTTTGTGCAGTTTGGCATTTCCTCAACTGGTAGGAGAGAGGACTGGCATAATGTGGACATGACAGACCCTATCAACATTGACAAGAGGTAGGAGAAAGAAGATGGGATGGTGTAAAAAGACAGACACTGGCCTTCCAGACACTTGTGTATCTACAGCAGTGAGCTCAAAAAGGAAGATACTCATAAGGGGGTTTAGGTAGGTACCAATTTTCAAACTTGGTGCTGTAGTTTGGATCTTGAATATCCCCAAAGGCCCATGTATAAAAGGCTTTGTCCCCAGGGTGGCACTATTGGGAGGTAGTGGAACCTTTGGGAGATGGAACCTGGCAGGATGGTCTCAGGTCAATGAGGGCATGCCATCAAAGAGGATGGTGGGATCCTGGTCGCTTTCTCTTCTTTGCTTCCTAGTCACCACACACTCCTGCCATGATGTGCTGCTTCAAGCATCAGCATTTAAAATTTTTCTTCTGTTCATTGTTATATATAGTCAGCATTGTAAAACTCTGTGGCATTTTATCTCTTTTAAGATATGAAGAGGAAAAATAAGTATTTACAATCTACAAAAAAGCATTTATATTATTGCATAAGTATATGCTATGTAAACGAATATGAAAAATACGGTAAATATTTAATTAGAAATATTTTTTTTAGTGTTAGGAAGTAGGATGAGGGGGAGCATAAATATGAAGGTCACATATATATCTAAAACTACAAATGAGGTATTGTGTTGTCATGTTGTTGAAATTTCCTATAGCAAACAGATACTCAGAAGTATAAATTGGGATTAAGGCCTGGATCTGCTTTGCTCTGCGACCTCCTGCTAGTGATTAACTGTTGTTGAAACTGATGAATGCGTGGGTGAAGGTGAAGAATGGGTGTTAATTACACTGCCTTGAAGTGGAACAGCTCCACAAAAGGCTAATCTTGGAAATGTGGAGATTCTTTTTATTACCTTAACACCTAGTTTGCAAAGCCCAATGAAGGAAAGAGCAAGAAGCTAACTTTTATTGGGTGCCTATTCTGGGCTGGGTTAGGCTTTCTCATTTCTTTTTCACAACTATTCTGTGAATTAGACACTTTTCAAAAGATAAAGTAGGCTCAGAAATTTGGACATAGTTAATAAAGGGCAGATGCAGGGTTTGAAGTCAGGATCCAGGGCCTATGATCTGCATATATATCTCATGAAGGCTGATGGGCCTGCTGTAGCATGTCACATATGAAATATATTTTAGGTAGGTGTGTATAGCTGTGTCTTACATAATTGCTTTTGGCCATCTTTGTCTCCTCTCACTTCTCCTCATCTCCCTTCATTTGTTTTCTGTTAATTCTTTGGCTATTCCCATTCTTCTTTCCCTGTGCAGCTGAGATGTCACATGCTGGTCTGACTCCCAGATCATTGTGGAATCTTTTGGGCTAAAGATCCTGGCCTTGTAATCTCTGGAAGTTTAGGTAGAGGGTCAGATTGACCCCAGGTCTGAAGATGCCCAAGAGCGTTCAATAAGATGCATGTTGTTTTATCTTAGGTTTAAGTTAGACCTGGGTAGAATTGGAATAGAATTGTTGGCTCTGTTTGGGCTCAGAACATGATAACTTAAAATATGGTGCCTTTGAAACTGAGATCACAGCAGGAGTAGGAAGATCATGATTGTATTAGTTAGGCTTCCCTAGAAGAATAGAAATATATATGATTATAAGATTATTTGATTGGATTATATGATCAGAGATTGATCACCTTCACCCATGCATTCATCAGTTTGAACAACAGTTAATCAGAGACTGATCATATAATCCAATGATCATATAATCATATAATCCAACCATAATGGCTGTCTCTAGGCGGAGCTGAGGAAATCTGTTACTGTTTATTCGAAGAAACTGAAAGCCTCAGGAAAAGAGAAATAAAGATGCTACCCAGTCTAAAGCTGAACCACTCCTATTCCCTGAGAGTTGCTAGTACTAGTCAATGTCCAAAGGCTGAAGAATCTGGAGTCTGATGTCCAAAGACAAAGGCAGCAACAACAAAACAATGTACCTGCTTAAGAAGGGTTGAGCAAGTGTGAAGGAGTGTGAGCTTCCCCTTCTTCCACCTTTTGTTCAATCTGGGCCCTCAGACTATTGGATGCTGCTGCCCACATTCAGGGCGGGTCTTCCCCACTCAGTTTGCTGACTCATATGCCAAGTGTCTCTGGAAACACCCTTACAGACACATCTGGAAATGTTCTTTACCAAGTTTCTAGGTATCTCCCAATCCAGGCAATATTAACTATCACACTAACCTTCTCCTGCCTTCTTCCTCTAAGAGCTGACCATAAAAGGATTCTCTGACCCATCTTCCCTGAAAGCAGGTCAGAAAACACTCATGCGACATATGTCCTGCCTTATACCTAAAGGGAAAGAATACCAGACAAAAAGGCCAAGAAAAATCTGAACATACAAGCCCTTGCTGAGTACCCCCACCTCTAGCTGATTGCCATTAGATTAGACCCTTTGTTCTCTAACATATTTGACATATTTCTGCATGACTGCCGATAAAAAGACATAAACTTCCCCAGGTCTTTATTTCTGAAGGCTCCTGGGTTAATAATTTTTTTTAAAAGAAATTTGTATATTTTCCCTTTGTTAATCTGTCTCCTGTTATAAGGGTGTCAGTCATGAACCTTAATGATGAGTGAGAAGAGGAATCTTCTCACCCCTTTGACTTAGAGGTTAGTTCAAGCTTAATCCTTAATATTTAACGTCATGAATTCCTAAGACTATATTTCTGAGTTATTGATGGGACTGAATAAAACAGACCATCTCAATGGTTTATCCTAGGGCTTCCTCTTCCCTGTAATTTGGTGTATTCAAACTGCTTAAATCACTAAGGCCAGGCTCAGAAAAAAACTTTTTGACAGTGGCTCCATGAAATGGACACTAAGTATTGAATAATTAAAACAAAAGTTATAGTTTGGCTGGATCTGAACTAGCAAAAGTACTAAATATGAGAAATTCTATAAAATAGCAGTGATTAAAGATGTTGACAGGAGTCGTAAGATAGATTCAGTAATGGAATTTGGGACAGCTGTGTTGACACATGATAGTCACAAGCCATGGTTTCAATACTGAGCATGGTGTGAGCATTCATTAATCTGGGTAAGGGCAAGAAAAGTAGAAAATACAGTTTTGTTACTAGTCTGAAGCTTAGTGCACATTACTTGGGGCTCTCCCCACCTCCACCTCCAGTTTAATGTTTAGCTTATGTCCTCTTTTTTCCCCCCCATATCAATTTTGTTTAATCTTTATGTCAACCTGAGAAATTTGATGGTTGGTTTTCCATTTTGTAGATAACACTCAGAGAAGTTAAACAAATTACCCAGAGTTGCACAGCTAATGTGTTAAGAAGCAGGATTGAAACCCAAGTTTGTCTTCCAAGTCTCTAGTCTCTACTTTTTTCTTTGCTGACTGTCAAATAGCCTGAAGAGTGCTCCAATCTCCAATGTTTGTAGTATCCCACAGTACTGCACTTGATTACCTATAGGCATTTTCTTGCTCTCATATACACCAAGTCCTTTTCTGTGTAAATAATGCTCATATAAGTAAGAATATGTTTTATTATTTCTTTTGGACTACCTGGAATTCCTTGGTTTATCATCCATCATCATTGTCATTAAAAAACACTTGAGTATTTTCTACTCTTAGAGGGATTCTTCCTATTCATTAAAATTGTTTTTGCCTTCATCTATTTCTTTCATAGCCCTCTGTGGCTGTAGTGGTAGTCTCTATCTTCTCACAGTTCTTGACACATACACAAACCAGGACCAATTCTCTATGGTCAGTGCTGAACAAAGTCTCTTCAATAGAGCAGAATCTTAAGAGGGGTTTGGTAATATTGATACCAGTGTTGAAAATCAGGAATCAGGATCAAGTCTTCATTGTCCCCCACCCCACTTGAAGATTAAATACCCAAGAAACGCCTAGGCAAGAGTAGAAAACAAATTTTATTTAAGAGACAGAAGAGAGAGAAAGAGATAGAAATAGAGAGGACTGCTCTGGAGAGGAGCCAGGGACCCAGAATTGGTGTCTTGCATTTTTATAGACCCCCACCTACTTTCTTCCCTGCAGAAATGCCCAAAAGGAAGGAAAGAATGGGGATGGGGCTCACTTGTGTTGGAAAGTATGATCCTTCCCCTCCCCCAGAGCTGTTAGCAATCTTAGCAACCTGTTGATGGGGAAGTGCTATCTACCCATTTCCTTTTCTTTGATAATCAGCTACTTGTCCTTTGCCCCAGTCTCAGTATTGCTACTGGTCATACTTCATCCAATTAGAGCCCCAAAGATAAAAATCTGAGAAAAAGCAAGATCATCCATAACTTAGGGACTGAGAAAGATGAAAGTTGGCTAGAAAATGTTGGGAGTGATCAGGGCCCGGTTAATGAGAAAATTTTTGTCTCTTGTTTCACAGTGGTAGAAAATGTATGTGTTTATTTTATAACTTGTTCCTTTAGTCCCATAATTATTTTCCTTCCAGATGTATTGAAATAAATGACTGCAAAATTGTGTCACCATAATTGGCGACTTATTTTTTCATCTATTCTTTTCTTTCATTGGTGCATTGTAATTAATAGTGAGACTCATTAATTTCCTCTTTATTCAGGGTTTACCTAAAACAATAATGATGACAATAATAATGTTTGTGATTCATTAGATTCACAAGTGTTCTAGGTATTATCTTAGGTTCTGGTATACATTAGCTCTGAAGTATAAAACTGATTA
Organism: Tamias sibiricus; assembly: GCA_025594165.1. NCBI lineage: Eukaryota > Metazoa > Chordata > Mammalia > Rodentia > Sciuridae > Tamias > Tamias sibiricus. The sequence continues at coordinate 131,447,544 of CM046660.1, forward strand.
AAAAATGACTTGTTGTGGCTACATAGTGCTAACTTACATTTTTTTATTTTGTATCCTGAAGCAGATATGCCATTTCCAGAGACACTAACATCATTATTACCAGAATTGTGCTTGGGTAGGAAGGTTACTGCAGTTGAAGATGTGACCCTTGAGGGGGAAATACAAGCCATACCCTGTTCGGGAGTCTATTTGCACTGAAAAAATTAAGTACTACAAGTAGTCTTGGCAGGGTCTGACCCAGTTCCTTTGCTTCTCCTACAGTTAAGAAAGCGCGCGCGCGCGCACACACACACACACATACACACACACACACGTAAAGAGAGAAAGGATGGAGGGCCTGCCATCTATGTGTGTGGGATGGCAAAGAGTGTGGGGAAGGTGATGTAAGAAGGACTCAGAGTCCACACCAGTATTCTTTTCTAGCCATGAAGTTTTATGATAAGGAGACAGCAAACCTATTTCATTTCTAAAGAAATCTAAAAAGTAGCTTCAATAAAAACAGAGTGTTTAAACATATTTAGTCAGATTTATAATTTGATGAAACTAATGGTTTAAATTCTCATTCAGCATTTTAAAAAACCAGTATTTCTACTTATCAGAATAAAATATCTGTATATTTATCACACTTCCCCCAAAGGCATCAGAGAATAAATGTGTGATTAGAACCCAGTATGTTTGTATATGGTATTCTCCTATTTTAGAGTGTCCATCATGAAACTCAAAGCATTTGTCAAACTGTTCTTTTCCTTTATTTCTCAAAATAAGCAATGTGTGGGCAGATATCATCCCATTTTATAATCACAGAAAGAGAAGCACTGAAAAGTGTAGTTCTTTGCTTATAGTCCCACTTTAGCTAATTGAACTCTTTTATGGAATTGTTAAGGGGTTGGTGTCAAGTTTTTTTAGCCTTTTAAGTGCTACAGCAGACTTAGAACTGCTGAAATATAATTTTTATAGGGCTCTCACAATTCTGCACGTTTTGGGAGAGAGATTTAAACCTTCCTTTTTTTGATATTTTGCAAATTTCAAAGAGGTATTTATGGAAAATGGGGCAGAAGAGATAGTGACTCTCTCTGGAGCAAAGGACAAACATACTTTCTGTCCAACATAAAAGATTCAAGTTCCCTAAGTTCAGGGTCCCTTTCCTCCATTGCAGGTGCAACATATTTGTGAGCCCATCTGCATTGCCTCTGTGGGACTTGAGGACAAGGAAGAACTAACAAAAAGTATGCTATTCATGCTGCTTGCTGTGCTGTCAGTTATAAAGTCCCTTGTCTTTGACCCATGAGTTTCATGTCATTAGCCGGTGTCCATGAAAATATATCATGCTAACTTGCTAGTTCATCAATAAGGCAAAATATCATAGTTTTTTTAGTTCTTGACAACCAATACTACTCAGTATACTCTGGGTCTTCTGATTGTAAATTTATGGCACTTGGCCTACAAAGTGCAGCCAAAGAAGAAATAAAAGAAGCCACATATTCTCTGGGAGAAAAAGATATCTTCTTGAGTTAACTGCTAATGAATATGGTTAATTTGCTTTGTATTTGAAACTGTGAATTTGGAATCATAAACTTGTGTGAATAAGAAATGTCTTATTACTTTATTTTCTATAAGTCACTGAGCTGGTGATTCTCTAACTTTGTCTTCATTGTTTTCCTCACAGAGATTTCAATTTTCCCGGGAAGTGAGGGCAGAGCCAGTGTGGTCCATTATGGTCCTTTCTGATGTGCCCTTTGTCTAAGACAGTGTGGTCTCCTTGAAGAAGTTAACCCTGATGCTTCCATGATAATCTTGGCCATGGACTTTTTAACTGAAGTGCTACCCAGGGAGGGAGGTGATGTTCTCAAGCTACCCACTGTTTTTGGATTAGGGGGAACCCTCTCTCACTGTAAGGCCAATTTCTTTCTCATCATCCCCATAGCACAATATCTTCAAGGGGCTCATAATTTTTGGAAAACAAAGTCAGGAAGAAATACTCTGGAGCAGAGGAGTTTAAAGCATTTGGTTCTTTTTTTTTTTTTTTTTTAAGAGATGTAAAAAGGAAAATAATTTGAGAGTAAAGCACAATTTAACATTTAAATAAACCATTCTATTATACTGTGTTTTATGTCTTATGCATCTTTATGTTCTCTTTGGATCCAGTTCCCTAATAGAAATGGGTGACCAATTTTAGAGTGCTGCATGGACCATTTCAAGGATACTGGTTCCAAGACAGTAGTCTGGTGTGGAGTTAAAGGAAAGAGGCAGTGCACAGAGAATGAGCAAAATGAATAGGAAATATTTAGGGTTCTCGCCTTCTTTGTTCTATTCAGCTAGTAACCTATTCCCTATGTCAAGCTCTCAAGGTAAAAGCAACCAACAAAATGCCTGCTTAACCAACACTTTTCCATTCAAAGACTATGTAAATGACAATAAAACTCTGGCAGTATGTGCAGATTCTCTTGCATACTAGATTCAGAAAAGAAAATATGGTCTGTCTTGACTCTCACTGCTGTCAAGTGTTTAAATTGTCCTTCCAGCATATATTTAAAACACATTGTCATTGCAATGTTACCAAACAGTGAGCAAGTCAATGTATTTGAGACCACACAATGATTGACATTTTATAAGTCAAACAGAGAGACATGGAACCTCATTCTGTGACTGCTGTTTCCAGCTCTGAAGACTGCCGATACAGTTTTTGACAGTGTAGAGAGATGTGTAATGTTGGTTCACAACCACAAGCTGTGGAGTCACAAGGTAGCCCCAGCTCCTTGGTTGCTTGGCACACATTTCTTTGAATGGGAGCGATCTGAGGCTAAGGACAGTGAAGTCATTAGCACATTTTAAAGCAGTTGTTCTTTTTTTGTGTGAATGTTGGGGTGTTTTCTGATTTTATTATTTTCTGCTATTCACTTTATTTGGTGATTATATCTTGGAAACATGTTATTGAAAGGTCACAAAGGAATCCAAGGGGGAAACACAGACCTTTGGGGTCACATGGTCATACATGAGTGACCAAGATCGTTGCCCTCAATGCAAATCATCTACCAAGTTTCTTACCTATCCTTAGAAGAATTCTACTAAGATTCAACTTAGAAAATTAAACTTCTTCCAGAAATGAAAGGATAGACTAACCCTCCTCTGTTAGGATGAAGTCTATCTGAGTAGTTGCCCCAACCACACCTCAACTGAGTTAGGGTGAAAGATTTATTTTCATCCCTAAATCATGAGCCATTGCAGAAGGCAGAAACTTCAATTTTAACCCCCGCATTCTAAAAGTATATAACTTAGTGCCTGGTACAAAGTACATGCTTGATAAAATTTTTATTAAATGAGCCAATGAATGAATGCCAACAATTGAATAATAGTGCATATATATATATGTACATATACGTGTATGTGTGTGTGTGTATATACATATATATATGTATATACATTCATATATATCTGCTTTTCAGATTTCCTGGGTATTGTTTTCTGAGGTTACTCTTTCTATTGACATTTTCCCCCCAGATCTAATGACTACACTTCACTTTATTACATTTTTATTTATTTATTTTTCTAATTAAGCTTTCTATGGTTCACAGATCCTCAGAAAACAGCAAGGTCATCCACTGAAGAGTTTCTCTTGACCCTCATTCTTTTAATAAGCATCTCTGGCAATGATTTTAACTTCCCCAAAGGGATGGTACATAGATCTCATATTGTTTAGCTGGAGAAAGAAGAGAACAACATGATCAATGAAATTAAAGCTTTTGCATAATTAGGGAAAAAAATACCCTTTGCCTGGCACAACTTCAATCTTCTTTTTCACCAGCTGCTAAGTCATTTTCATATCCCTAGCTGCTTTCTCCAAGCACACAAACACACCTGTTATCCCAGCTCAGTACCCATTTTATGCTGGCTCCTTGTGAGCAGGAGATGTGAGTGTGTTTTGACTTGCATCCAGGAATAACCATCTCTTTATTCTGAGATGACAGTAGTCCTCTAAAGCAGTCATAGGAAGTTGAATACTGGTCAACCTCAGAGTTTTGCTCCTGAGATTTTGAGGAGTTCAGTTCACTTAGCAAACCATGTGTAGGTTAATTACAAGTTTGAATTTCTTTCTCTGCTCAACTTGTTGCTGCATGTATCTGTGGAAGCTCATCTGGCCTGCTGTATTTTATGCAATGGCCAGACATTAGTGTCTGTGTCCAGTCTATAAACAATTAATCTTATGCTTCCAAGTTCATTAGAGATGCAGTCACCAACAGATTGGGTGACTGGAAGCCAACATAGCACTTCGTGCCCTGGCATTCAAAGAAGAAACTTGATCTAATGCATAAAGGCTACACTGTTAATGTGTAAATGGGAACAAAGCAAAAGCCAGTGTAAGAATTTGAGATTAAGGGAAGTCAACATTAAAGCACTTGGTGTGCTGATTGGCAGTTTTTGGCAAATGTAGGGTCTATTCCAATCTCTGCTATACTTTTATACTTCCATCAGGCACAGATCAATTATATGGCATTCAGTGGCTTTTGCATGCAACATCCTTAATACTTTTTACCACAGAATGCTCAGGAGCCACCAACTCATTTTTATGGAAATTACCTATAGGTCCTCAACCCCAGCTGATTTATAATAGTTTTCCAAAATAATAGTGTCATTCTGAAGATTTCTTTTCATTGTTCCACTCTATATTTCTCCCATCTGGTTAGTTCACCACTCATCTTAATTAGTAAAATGCCATCCTGTCTGGTTCTCCCTTGCCAGCCAGTCATTCAGTTCCCAAATTGCTTCTTCACCTCTATCATATAGTTTAGTATTTTACAACAGGAAAACTGTAACATAGCACATTCTTCCCTTAACAGGGAAAAGTGAAATCCTCTACAGCAATGCTAATTAAGCAGAGTTTAACATTAGCTTTAATTTAAATCACCTCTCCTGAGACTTCCTAGCATATACCCAGGGTGTCATAAAATATGAAGCCACACTCCCTCTCAATTAGCATCCATTTATTTGGGAACAACACCAAGCAGCAATAAACAGGCACAACCTGTTCTTTTCCCTCATATTCTGCCCAGCAGCAGCCTGCTCATTGGATGCTTGCTTCTGAAGCAGCATCCTCTTCTACGCAACTGGGTTAAACCAAATCGGAGCCAAGTAAAGTGTCTTCTGAGGCATTTCCCTCTCAAATCTTACAAGTATTCTTCATTGTTGAGCTGTACCACGGCAGTGGGTAGACTATAGAAATAACTTGCATTAAAAGGAAGAGCAGATCACCCTCAAAATGGAATTGGTTTGGCCAGAGGTGATTGTAAGCAGAAAGTAAGCTGATGGTGAAGGATGCTGGGTATGGGATTGAGATTATATTAGGTCTATGAATCAGACCTTTTCTTTTGCTCTCTCTCTCTTTTTTTTCCTTTTAAACCATTTCTCCTTGCAGTAATGTCTCCACCTGCCATATCTAAAACCTCCAAACTCTTCTGTCTCTTGCTAGCCAGTGCACCCGTTTTTGGCCTTCCTGATCTCCCTTCATCAATGGACTGTTAATGGACTGGTATATATCTGATACTACTACTTTACTAGTTTTGTCTCTAGGGTTCGTGTTAGATATCCCAGATAAATATTTGGGTATGGGTAAGACTTTTAATTTGTGTCCTATTTTTTAAAAATATTTTTTAGTTGTAGATGAACACAATACCTTTATTTAATTTATTTTTTTATGTGGTGCTGAGGATTGAACCCAGAGCCTCACACATGCTAGGAAAGTGCTCCATCACTGAGCCACAACCCCAGCCCCAATTTTTGTCCCATTTTTATTGCACAAACACCAAAGAAAATATTTATTTATTTTTAGATGACAGATAAAATTGTAGTAATTATCATGTAAAATGTGATATCTTGAAGAATATATACATTGTGCAATACTTAAACCTAGTTCATTAATAAGTGTTTACTTCACATAGTAATTTTTGCAGTGAGAACACTCTATTTTTCAAGAACACATGTATACATTATACTGTATATTGTAGCTCTTGAACTTATTCCTTATGTCGAACTGTAATTATATAGCCTTTGATCAATATTTACCCCTTCTCCTCCCCCAATCACACCAGCCTCTGGTAACCTCCATTCTACTCTCTACTTCCATGGGATCAACTTTAGATTCCACATGGGACGAGACCATTGGGGTATTAGTCTTCCTATACCTATCTTATTTTATTCAACATAATGTCCTCCAGATTCATCCATATCATCACAAATGACAAGATTTCATTCTTTTGTGACTGGTGAATATTTCATTGTGATATATGTCACATTTTCTTGATCCATTCATCAATGGACACTTTGGTTGATTGCATATCTTGGCTATTGAGAATAATTTTTGTAATAAACATGGGAGTACAGAGGTCTTTTCAATATTTGATTTCATTTCTTTTGGGTATATACTCAGAAATGGGATTGTTGGATCACATGGTAGTTCTATTTTTAATATTTTGAGGAACGTGCATGCTTTTCCCAAAATGGCTATACTAATTTATATTCCCATCAGCAGTATTTAGGGGTTTTCTTTTCTCTATACCCTTGCCAATTCTAAAAAAGAATATTTTTAAAGTAAAGTAGCTTATAATTCATCTCCTCACCTACATCAAATCCTAGCACACTTGTAACCACTTAATTCAACTGTGTCAGTTGTTCCAACAGTTAAGACCTTAGTGCATTTACAAATGTATAGAAGGAAAAATTCATTTTAAACTGTTGGGATAAGGTGATCTTGGCAAATTCAGCTCAAACACAGAAGACTTCTTTTTTTGTTGTTGTTGTTATGTAGATCAGAGATAGAATTTTAATAAATAAGAGAGGTGGGAACAGAAGAAAAAAACCCAAAGGAGATATCAATAATATTAAACATCTTTTAGGTACCATCTGTTGCATAATCCATTAGCTGAAAAATTGCAGAGAGCCCTAATAATAGCACTTGAGATTTAAATAGCACCTTTCAAACAAAGAGCTCTGTTCTCACTAATCTCATCTGTCTTTACAACATCTTTTTAGGGTAAGTGACTGGGATAACTGTTATTATCTATACTTCACAAAGAGCAACACCTTAGCCCAGGGTTCAGTAATTTTTAAAAATATTTTTAAATTGTTGATAGATGTTTATTTAATTTATTTATTTATATGTGGTGCTGAGAATCCAACTCAGTGCCTCACACATGCCAGGCAAGTGTGCTACTGCTGAGCCCCAGTCCCCACCCTAGTATTCAGTAATTTAAGCAAGGTCATACTCCTAGCCAGTATGGCTTAGGGTCATGCATTAAGTAATGTAAGTATGGGGCACTTTTGCAATAGCTATATTGTTTATATCTATGGAGAAATAGTCCCAGATATAATTTAATGACTTAAAAAGCACTGTCCCTGATTTTATGGACAAAGATCAGATCCTCTTGCTCAAGGGAATGCTGGTCACAAATGTAATATAAGTTCTTTGTAAATGCATTAAATTATCCTTTGCTTAGGTGAAAATACTTCAAGGTCTATCTCTAACACATATGTGTCCTTTTTATGCAAATATTTGTTTATAATTGTCAGGGTCAGTCACATATGTGTGTGTATATGTACATGCATGTATGTATGCCTGCTCACATGTGTGTGTATATATACATTTAGGAGTGAAACTTTCTGATATTCTAGTTGTATCAGAGCTATGCTACTATTATTAGAACAAATTTAGACAAAAAGCAGCAGTAAGTCTGGTCAGAGACAAACACGCAACCTATGTTTTGTGAAGTTTTGATGCCCTTCAGCGAGTTTCCCTCACGTCTGGAACTGGGTATCATCTTCCACTGATGGAAAATACTCCCAGTGCAGGTCCAAGTAGATTTGGCTGTGGGAAAGACCGTGGTACTTCATAAGAAAAACCACAGTGAGAACTGAGGCTCCTTTATTATTCAAGAAATGTTTAGTATGTAAGAAAAGAAGGTCAAATGCATTTTTAAAAATCATTCTCTAGATTTCTCAGTTTTGCTCATTTTACAGCTATGGAAGCAAGTATTTAATATACTTATTCAGTTCATTTAACCAACAGATATTAATTAAACTTCTACTATATGTGAGGCCTTTGTCTAAGTTCTAGGGACAAAGTACTTAACAAAACTTTCTGGTCCCTGGCAACAAAGGAGTAGCAAATACAGAAAATAAACATACAGAAACAAAAGAAATAAGACCGTGTGTGTGTATGTGTGTGTGTGTGTGTGTGTGTGTGTGTGTGTTTTACTGGGGCTTGAACCCAGGGCCTCACATATGCTAGGCAAGTTCTGCTCTACTACTGAGCTACACATATCCCCAGCCCTAGAGCTTTTCTAAAAAATGCCTGAAGGAACTAGGGGGGAAAGGTATGGAAGGAGAGGGGGAGAAATATGGGTCCCACATGCTATAAAAGTAGAATAGTATTTTATTTCCAATTCATTTGGAATAAAGCTTGCTATACAACACACATTTAAGTTCTCATAAACAGCAGTTCTCAGACTTTGGTAGCAGGATATGTTCTTTATAATTGTTGAGGATACCCCAAAATCTGTGATTTATGTTGGTTATATTAATATTTGCTATATTAGAAATTAGAGAAATATAAACACATTTAACTTATTAGATTAGCTTAGCAACATAATTATATATCTTATAGATTCATATATAAGTATACTTTTAAACAAAATAATTAGTGAGGAAAGTGGCATTGTTTTACATTTATTTTGGAAAAGCTCTTTAATGTCTGGCTTTAATAGAAGACAGCTGGATTCGCATGTCTGCTCCTGCATTCAATCTGTTGTGAAATGTTGTTTTGGTTGAAGTGTATATTTTTAAAAATCCAGCTTCACACAACTATGTAGTTGGAAAAGTGAGGACCTCATGTCCTTTCTGAGAACCACTGTCATAGAGTAGCTTTCAGCTCAGTACACATATATAGTAATTCCAGGAAAAGTGAAAAATATTCACAGGAAGCTGGATATCTGGTGATCTTAACCATCTTCACATATGTTACTTTCAAGTGGTTTTCCTCTCACATTGTTATGGGCATGCATTGGGTTAAATTCATATAGCAACAGAACTCAAATATGACTCCCAGCAGTTTATTCCTTTTTGTGCAACTTGCAAAGTGACTTTTACATCTCTGAACATAGAAAATGTAGCAGGTGGTAGAAATTTATACACTAAGTCTCATATTTTCACTTTATTTTCTACAACTGATTTCAGTGTACTCTGGAGACCTCATTCCCACTGATGGCAGAATGCACTGGCTTTGCCAATAACACATACCTTCATTTCTGCTGTTCAAAACAGTCTTTTCTCAGTAATGATTCAATTTTTTAGGATCTCTTTCTGTCGGTGGACTTACGAGAAGCTTCTGGACCCCTCTCTTGCCTAAGCCCCTTTTAAGGCCCAGAAGAGTTCATAGCAATTAGTATGTTTAATTTTGCATCCTTTTTCTTAAAGAGAACTGCTGAAATTGTGCAAGATTTAGGTATTACAAAACCTGAATTTGCCTCTCCTTTCTCCTTCTCAATGTATTCCTTTCCCTCTCCTTCTCAAGATGGCATCTAGTTGAGAGGAGAGGTTAGTTATCCTTTTGGCAATTGTAGAGGGATATCTGCCTACATACTGTACTCTAGGTTCTTGCTGAATGAGCTACAGAAGTGCCCTTGGCCCTGTGAACTCTGGTGGATCACGGTTCTTTGCTGACTGGACCTTCAACTAGATAGTTGCAGTGTGACAAATCTGAGATCTGACTGTGTTCCCAGCCTTAGGATTTCTTTGTGGTCCTTTGCTGAGGAAGTCACCATACTCATGCTATTGATGACCCTTTCAGAGTGAGACAGCCAATACTCTGAACTCTTTTCTGTGACCTCCTTAGTCCCATGCTTCTTGGGGAACAGGGTGCTTTCCTGGATCCATCTGGTCATGAACCTCATTGGTTATTTCTTCTCTATTGCTCAGGTGCCACGTTGGATGAGTCTCCATGATACTGTGAGGGTTCTGAGAGATTTGCAGACTGACCAGGAGACAACCTCCTGCTTTGGGATCCTATTCTCCTCATTCAGTGTGGGTGTTGCCACCACAGAGCACATTAAAGTTTAATCCTAAGAAGGTGAGAGAGAAGTGAATACATTTGTCTGATTTCTTGTCTTTCACTCTTTTTCTCTCTTTACTGTCTTGACTATTTTTTACATGTTTCACATTGTTGTGAAACAGGTTTCCAGAACTTTCTCATATATAAACTTCTATTTGGTTTCTTCATGTTTGGTGTTCATCCTTTCAACTATATTGTTCTCTATTGCTAGAATGCTATTTACAAAATATGATTTTGATAATTATTCATTGTTTAAAACTTTTCAATCATTCTTCTTGCCTATAATATAATTAAGTCCAGATTCCCAGGGGAAGTATATAAGGTTACTTATCACTCAAACTTTGACAACTGATTTATATCTCCACCATGCTCAGAGTACCGTTCCCCCCCCCCCTTATAACACTTAATTCCTTCTCCTCCCATAGTAAACCTCTTGCCCTGTGTTATAAGTTGAGCATCTAAAATCAGAAATTTTCCAAAATCTGAAAATTGTTGAGTACCCATATAACTCTCAGAAAGTTTCATATTTTGGAGAATTTTTGGACTTCAGATTTTCAGATTAGGGAAGCTCAACCAGTGAAGTGTATGCAAATATTCTAAAATCTGAAAAACTCAAATCCGAAACACTCTATCACAAGCATTTCTGATAATCAATAACCAAACTGTACTCATCTTTGCATCCTTATATTTTATGTAGTTTCTGATATAATATAGGTACTCAATAAATATTTGCTAAATAATGAAGGTAAATAATCATTCCTAATTATTGATTTATTATTTTGAATTTTATTACATTATCTTTCCCTTAAACTACAATACATATGTATATAATTATATAAATTGTATATAAATATGTATATAAATATATAAGTTGGCTTTTCCTAAAGTGTGTGTGTATATATGTATATAATTAAATATTTAGTATATATCATATTAAAATATTAGTATAGGGATACATAACATTTTGAGAAAGTTCTCCCATCCTTAAAATCAACATTGAAAACTAGCAAAATTTTGGACTAAAAAGAATTATATAGTTCAAACCCAAAAGAGATTTATAGTCTGCTAACAATTCCATAGCAGAGTTGTATGACCAGGGGTTTAATCTTACAGGACATTTGAATCTTCTTGGTATTTAAGGGACATTCTGTCTCATTTTATTATAACTGAACCAAATATGGTAGACTCAAACAAAACATTGTGTACTATGTTTCTGAAGTGATTTCTTTGCTGAGTTAAATTTCTGTTTTGGATGTTGGTTTGACCCCCTATTGTGACTGACCGTCAGGAAGCATCACAGTTGCTGAGGTACAGAAAACCCATGTGGCTACACTCCATGTGTTCTTTCCCACAGTGTTCCCAAGCCTCAGCATTCCTCAAAGAATCTACCTAACAAGGAAATGCATCTTGTCTTTTCCCTGTGCCTGCAGCAAGTGCTGCACAGTCATAAGGTGATCTTGTTCTTCTGTTCTCTGCCCTGCATTTGGGACTTTTACAGCTGGCTCCTGATGGGTCTGGGAATCATTTGCAGATGTTTATATACCTCAAGACTCAATATGAAAACTGACAGTCTTCTCGCTTTGTTAGTCAGGGCTAGAAATTCTTCATATTTGCTTTTTTCCTGTATTTCTTCCTGTTAGTCACATAATTTTCAGAATCAACGTTAGGTTGGTTAAGCTTTTTTTTTTTTCCAGCTTCCTCTTGTAAATTAAGAATCTAAAGATTGAAGATCCTTACAGCTTGAGTGTTTGAGTGTTGGTTGGCCTTAGACTTGGAGAAACTGGGAATCTGTGCAAGCTCTGATTCTAATTGAGTAAATTTGCATAAGTCACAGGACCAGAGTCTCTGTTTCTTCATCTATCATATGGGTTTATTATCATCTGAAAAATGAATTCATTAACATTTAGTGAGATTATTTGTGAGTGAATGCTTTGAAAGGTGTAAAATGTCATACAATGTTGACTTGGTATAATAATGATGTATTTTTTAATCCATGTTTATTAAATTTCTATGGAAAATTATGTGGATATATTTCTGCTTTGTTATAGTGACCAGTCATTTCAGCTAATTTGGTCAAACATCTAGTCAAATCCATTGTTTTTACTGCACTCATTAATAGGCCTGTATAGAGAAAGTCCAAAATAGCCTGGAAATTTAACTTTGCTGTTTAATAAAGAAGCTTCCTGTTTGTCTTGTTAATGGCACCTGTATGACTCACTTCTGAGCCAGATGTTGTACTTCATCATTTCATAATGTGTCGTTTTCTGCACACTGCCTTTCTTTTCATAGTTTCGGAAGCAAAGTCTATTTCATCCCATCACCAGGATATTGTTGATGACAGCTGCAACACCTGAATGGGTAGCTTTAGCTTTCACATGGGCATAGAGATAGAAAATTTTCTCAGCATCAAGCCAGCAGGGAATGAAGCATATGGCGGGAAGAGGAAGAAGTGAAGACTAGTTTCTATAACAAACCCTCTGAGTTTTGACAAGGCTCTTTGATATACTGTCAAACTACCCCAGGGCTGAGAGGCAGGTAACTCTTCTCTATCTCTAGTCTGAGCACTCAGATTTGCCTGAGGAAAGAACTTCCTTACGTTGTTAGGAAAAAAAAAAAAAAGTACCTGTTGTGAGTTCTTTCTTATTAGATATGATAAGGAATAGTTTGTATTTCTTCGTGCTCATCAGGTTTACCTGAATAGATGTTTAGACCCCCACCCATTCCTAGGATATTTTAATTCAGTAAGTGAGGGATAAGACTCAGGTATCTATTTCTTACAAGTTTTTTTTTTTTTTTTTTTTTTTTTTTTTGCTTGCTGTTTCTGATGTGCATAATGTGTTAGAGAATCTAATTATGTAATGAATGATTTTTCTAGAAGATGTACTTAAAGGCCTCCCCTAATGCTGAGTTTATATGAGTCAATATGAAGATAGATCTTCACTGGCAGGGCCAACATCTGAAATACACATAGGAGCTAATAGGCAAGGTGAAATGTGTGATGTGACCTGTGAAATTTAGTAGGTAGTGGAGGGGATTGTGGCAAGTTGAAGAGTGAAGCTCTTGAAAGGCACTTAATTTAACAACCATATCTGCAGACTAATCTGGCTTTGGTCTCCACTTTAACAGGAGTATAAAAAGTCTTCCAGGAAGGTTGGTGGGGGCTGGAGGAAGGGGGAATTTTTCTTATGTTTAAGTTTTCTTTAGCTTCTCCAGTGTGAAATACACAGTGCTATTTTCTTTTTAAGGTTTATAAAACAATGTTAAAACATTAAATGTAAGAAATATGTCTTGTAAATTGCCTTTCACAAAGAGGGAGGAGAGGAATATGATTAAAAAGGATCCATTTCCTTCTCTGGTTTGATCTCTCAGCTTATTCCATCTGACTACATATCTGGAGCATGTGTGAGTAGATAAGACCAAGCAGGGTACAAGTAAATTTGACATTCAGTGTATCTTATATATATATATATATATATATATATATATATATATATATAAATAACACACACACACACACACACACACACACATATATATATATATATATATTTGTTGTTGTAGTTGGACACAATACCTTTATTTATTTATTTATTTTTATGTGGTGCTGAGGATCGAACAGCACCTTGCACGTGCTAGGCGAGCACTCTACCGGTGAGCCACAACCCCAGCCCCTGACATTCAGTATATCTTGATTTCTTCTATTCTTGGATCCATTCCTAATCCTGTAGGACAGTGGTAAGAAAGCATCAGTAAAACAAGAGAAATATGAAGGAAGATAAACTACTTCAAGAAAATTTGAAGAACTATTTTAAAGTTAGAAGTATTTTAGGGGCATCTGCTGAAAATGTTGCCTAACTGTGGTATTCCTTTTTTTTCACTTTAGGGCAATGAAATTTTATGAGTCACTAAATACATATTTTGACATCTGGCTTCACTGTTTTTTTTTTTTCTTTCTTTCTTGAATTCTGTAAATTCTCATCATGAGAGTTTCCTCCCTGTCAGTCTTTTGATACTACATTTTCAATCATTTTCTGTGTGATTTGCAGATGGTGATACCTAATTGCCGCAGGCCTTAGGCCTGAATTCTCTAGCTAGAGTAAGGCATGAGGACAAAAAATGGGAATGTTAATTTTTGTGTGAAGACAGGGTAAGTTTTGGCCTTCCTTCACTGTGTAATTTTTCTCCTTTTGCCCATTTTATTTGTTAATGTAAATTCTTATATTTAGCATTATTTAGACATGATTTCTCACAGATTTAAAGATTCTCTTGACAAAATTTCATTCTGACACCTCTAGTTTTGGAACTCTGATCCATGTGAGATTCTGAGATGTTTTAATTTTGAATTTCTTGATTTTCTTTTGTAGAGAAATTAATTTTACATTGACATAAGGTAATGACTGCTCTTTTATATGAGTAAATTTTTAAAAATTTTTAACTGGTATTTATAATCATCAAAAAGAGTTTTACTATCTAAAACCAATGAAGTGTGTTTATGTTGTTTGATAGGAAGGAAATATGAATTAGCAATAGGGACTAGTGATTTTCACGGTCATGAATTAAATTAAAATCAATTAAAATGTGATTTTCCGTTTTAGGTTGTTGGTTGGAAGGCAAGGAAAGGACTAGATTATAGTTCTCTGTTTCTGATCATTAACTTGTGAGGAGGTTACCTTGGGGTTCTGGGGTGAGCCTACTATCATGTGGTAGGAAATTTAAGATAATGTGAAGTTCTTGCTCTCTGTTAACTATCTTAGTGGTGCAGAGAAAATGTGATAAGATCCCTGCTTATAAACTTATAGTTTTAGGAAGTTAGCTCAGGATCCCTCATGTATACCTTAACATCTGAAGGTCAACATTGAGCCCTACCTGGACATGTCCATTTCTTAACTGATATTGTCTACTCTTAGGTATTGCTGCCAGAGTGTGAGAGTATGTTTTGGGTGAGTTACTCTGCATGTACAGGAATACCTCTTGGAGTGTCTGGAGGCACAGGGGTTAGTTGCTGAAGAACTTTTAAGACTGCGGCATCCTTAGGATTGTACTAAGAAGATTGGAATGGGGATAACCCTGAATTGCTGATGTTTCCCAGTTACTGTGAACAAGAAGCTATTTATTTTAGAATCTCTGGAGTGGCTTTCACTTTTGATTTGTGGAGTTGGTGAGGAAGGTTTTGTTAACCAAGAAGAGGATACTAATGCTCTGGAATCCTAGTGAATTGTTGTGAGGAAGATTTTCAACCCATTTGCCTGAGGGTTAAAGAAGTTATGTTTTCCTGACTTTCCTAAAGAGGACTGCTTCATTAGGTAGCCTAGCTTTGGTCAGGGCTAGAAGTTAGGAAAACTGAGGCCCAAGTTTGAGGGCAATGCATAAGAAAGTCAAAGTAAGTTTTATTTTTGGTTTCATAGACTGATTCTATGGTACTTACTGATTTTCACTCTCACTAAGATAACATTTATCAGTCCAATAACATTTGATTAAAATATTGGAGATTTTTAAAAAATTTTATTGCCTCTTGCATCTGTGCATCTTACCCTGACAACCACATTACAATGAACCCAGTATTTATTATTCATGAAGACACCCAAGGCATTGCAATTATTATCTCTTCTTTAAATTAAATAGACCTTATCATATAACCAAAAAGATTAATAGAAGCAGGGGCAGCAAGTGAAGAAATGGGAAGGCCAACTTGCAAATCTGATTTAAATGTCTGGTATATTGAAATTGAGGGGAAGATGTAAAATTAAGAAAGTTACAAGCAGGAAATGGCAAACACCAGCTGAGGCGATGGAGAGTGCCATATGTTATATGTTCTTCATGCTTTTTTTTTCTCCTGCTTTTTTCAAAAAAAGACTATATATAAAATACACACATTATATATATACATGCATACATTACCCTGGCACATGTATCATTAAGGATCTCCTTGGAAAGACAAGTTGATATATTTATTTTTTGGAAACAAAAATTCAAAGTTATTTTCTGCAGCATCAGGTTTGCATTTATACCAGTAATCCCATGACTCTATTCATTGTTGAAGATTTAAAATTCTAGTCAGTTTCTTTTGGTTTTCCTGTTGGATTTTATCTGTCCAAGTTCTTAGCTCTGCTGTCTCTCTGTGTTTCTGTTGATGAGCATCCAAGGAATAGTTTTGAAGCCTGTTCCAATCTATTCTTCCCACAATATTTGTTTAACACGGGATAAACAATTGATCACAAAGAATAAACAATGATAAAATGTTCTTAATCTTATTATATTGGGGCTATGCAAATCTGGGTAGCATTTGTTACATGGAGGCAAATATGAATTTCATGTTATTTTATACTGCGGAATTAATTTTGAATGTCAAAATGACTTATCTCATTTATTATTCTCTGTTTAGATTTATTTTTAAAATTTGACATTTCCCCTGCAATTCGCTGTTCAAAACCTGTCTGCACATTTATATCCTTTCATCATATGCTGCTATAAACAATAATCAATAAAGCATCCAATAAAAAGTCTAGCATTGCTAGTTGTTAAGAAAGTCAGCAGCTTTTGAAAAAGGAGCAGCTATTCATCCTATCAACTCATCTACATTTCTCTAGGTCTTAGATGTCTTTGACCTTCCTAGTTTGCCTTCCAGATGGCAGTAGCACTGAATTTCCCCTACATGTTCTGTATTCATGATTCATAGGGAAAAAAAAAAAAACCCTCTCATCCTTGATTAATAATTTATTATCATTTTAGCATATTTGTAAAATTTATATCAAGAATTCTTTTCCGGGGCTGGGGCTATGGCTCAGCGTAGAGCACTTGTCTTGCATATGTGAGGTCCTGGGTTCAATCCTCAGCAACACATAAATAAAATAAAGGTGTTGTGTCCACCTACAACTGAAAAAAAAAAAAAAAAAAAAAAAAGGAATTCTCTTCCTCCCAATTATAGCATGAATAGTAATGATGTCTTCTCTTTTAGATGGGAGCCTGCCTTGTTCCATACTTCATTCTCTGCTATTTTGTAGCCTGGAATCTGTAGGGGCTATTCTTCTTAGTAGGCAGTGGAGGTGGGCTTTACTTAACATCAAACACGTTATTCTAGATGTGACATTCTCTTCTAGAAGAAGGAAAAGAAGAAAAAGTTTCCAAGTTAGTAAAAAATTGGCAGTGACCTGGTATGTCAACTTATGTTAGAAATGAGATTGATCAAATTATGTTATGTGCAGGTGTAAATATGGCATAATGAATCCAACAATTATTAAGCATAATTATAATGCACCAATAAAAATAGACTTTAAACATTTTCTAGACGATGATGACTTTAAAGCATAGTTACTTAGTCCAATATTTTAAAGGGAGCTTAGTGGTAGATACAAGCATTACAATAATTACTACATCAAAATGCCAAAAAGGTCTAGGACCTGGGGATTTTATATGATTAGTAAAAGCTATATCTACAATGACATTGATAATTTTTGGATTATTTTATAAAACTCTGAGATACTGGATATTTTAGAAAAGTGTCACCTCCTCCTGTTCCTCTTCTTTCTGTTTTTTAAAATTAGAAAATTATGTGCCTATGTCTTGGTTGTCTGTTGTGTTTTGCAAGTGATAGTGGTAGGTCAAAAAAAATGGAAACTGGAAGTAGGGAAACAAAGTTTCCTCTTTTATATCATAAGTGAAACAGTAGTTATAAATATAAAATCCAACGGTAATTTGACTGAGATATATATCAGACCTAGCCAATTCTTTGTCTCAGTCTTCACAGTGAGAAATTCCGAACAGCTGTCAGGAAGTAACACACTCTCTGTTTCTCAGGGGAGGAAGAAGGAAAACTAAAGGAACAAAGGACCGTGCCTGGACAGATGATTAAGCAATTAGAGTATTGTAAAATCTAAAAGAATCGTAGTATCAGAACAATTGAATGAGAAAGTAACTTACTGAATGTAAAGCAGTAGATATACTTAGAAAAGATTTGGAGTATATAAGAAAGAAGCCATTTTGGAATCTTAATGTAAGATGAGGGGTAAAATAAACCTGTATTCTTTTTTTGTCAATCTCTTTCCTTGCTTCCCACCAAATTATCATGTTGGAGGTCAGTGAGAAGAGTCAACATGGACCATTTTTCATGAAGGTGAACACCAGTCACCCAGAATGTCACTATCCTTTATTCAGTACTTTGAAAAAATGTAGTTAAATAAATAAATGAACACTCCCATTCAATTGAGTCATTTAGTGGGATTCACAAGGTAAGAGGCCACAGTTTGAGCTAAGCCACATCACTGGTCCCTTGAAAAAGGGTGGAATTTTTATGCTTATCAATACTAATAAATAATAAATGTTTTTATTACTCATCTTTTACAATATTTGCCTTCAGCGTAATGTTCAGGTATTGAGTATCCCAAGAGTAGAAAGATTGGTGAATGGACAGACAAGAAGAGTGAAAGACAGGAAAAACATTTTACAGTTTTATAACATTTCCAGGCTATTGGTGCCTACTGATTTCTTCCTGTTGTACATCTTCTAAGCACAGCTTTCCTTATGAGTGAGGTGTCATATTTATGATAGGATTTAAGTGTTACTGGGAGAGTCCTATTTCTTCCAAGATATTTTTTTTTCTTACTCTTTCAGTCCCTATGGTTTAACCATTCAGAATTAATTTCTTGAGATCTTCAAAACTATACCACTGAAATGTAAGTGTCCTTGGAAAGATAACACCTTGCATTTCCCTCAGTTGAAGCCTAAGTGGATAGGTGGGTAGGCTCACTTTAGTGAGATAAACCCTGCTTGAATGTAACATAGGCTATGGAGGAGAGGACAGCCATGTTCCAAGAGGATATCTGAGCCGGGAGGTGAGGAAATGTTACTTAGATGTGGAGTGTTATTACTTGCTCTGAAGAGAACTAGTTAGCAGTTGAATATAGCTTTCATTCTAGAATTGAACAGATGAGTTACTTAAAATGGTTGCTTTTGGGGGGCAGGTTGAAGAATTTTGTTGTTCATCATCTTCCTGAGATTCACATATAAACAGGCTTACTTTCTATTTTAAAACAAAGAAAACAGAGGGCTATGACAGAAGTACCCTGTAATTGTGACCATGTGTGAATCCCAAATATAGGCCATAACAATATTTCTACCTGCCCCTGCAGGAACTAAGACATTTGGTGAACTACTTTCCAAAATTTCAAATAAATTATAAAAAATTCAAAACAACATGGGAAAGTAAAAGGGAAAAAAAAATTTATCTTCCAAAGACAACTGCATATAAATTCTAGTTTTTTTCTATTAAATTAATAAGTTTCCAACTATTATATTGTAAAGGAATAGCCATTGCAGAAAGTTTAAATTCAGAGGTATAAAGGGGAGAAATCTTCTAAAACCTTACTGACTTAAGAGATGGCCACCAAGAACATTTTTGTATTTCCTTTCTGTATTTAGAAAAATCTGTATACGTGTGTTATGGCAAACGACTTGTCCCCCAAAATTCATTCTACTTTTATTCCTGGGCACACAATTACTCAATTAAAAACTACATTTCCCAGATTCTGTTGTGGCTAGGTGTGACCATGTGACAATGTTTCCACCAATGAGATATGAGCAGAAGTCACGTGTACAATTTCTGGTCATGTGTACAATTTCTGATTGCCCTGGGTCTATTCTTCCTTTTCCTTTCCACTCACAGGGACTGACTGTTAGGAGGCAATAGGAGTTCTAGGCTGATCAACAAGTGGCACAAACACCTACCCCAATCTTTGTCCTGTTGCACTCTTTATCTTGGACTACCCATTTGTCATCTTGGAAATCCAAACTTAAGCAGGAGGAATCCTACATTTGTAATTCAGAAGTCCAGAGCTAAAGATCCCTTGGATATAGTGCATTCCTTACAAATAAGCTGATGGGACTTGGAGAAATTTGAATTTTATATTAATATTTTAATGCATATCTTATAAATTTATAAATACTCTGTAAATATTTAAACAAATACTCTACATTCATTTTGTCACATATCCCTATATCATTACCTGTTCTTGGAACACATGATCTTTTAAGAGTTGTATAATTATATAATTATCAAATGGATAAGTATTATTTATTGGGGATTTTTGCTGTTTTAAATTTTATTATAAAAATTATTTTATAGAAACATATATGAAATCATACATATAAAGTATATACATATATATTCAAATTTAAATACACAAATATTAAAATTTACTTTACTTTGAATTACTATTTTGTACTTTGGATTAAATGCTGAAAGTGGAATTGCTACATCATAGGGCATGTGTATTTTAAAGACTCTTGACATATTTTGGGGTTAATAAACTGTGACCATAACTGTGAAGTACTAGGGAAAGATCTGTGAGTCTCTTCCCAAAAGATTAATTATACATATGGCAGGAAGGGAAGGGATCTTGCATAAGGATCATGAAAAGTTCCTCATTATCAAGAAATTATGCTTGTTTACTCTCTAATGATTCTGTGACAGAATAGAGAAGTACTTGATTTTCAGTGTATTAAATAAACTAAGAAATTTGAGATTAGCTATCACCAAGCATCTTGGCTTAAATAACTTCAGACCTCTGCAAGCTCCTGAATTCCGTTTTAGGTGACAAAAGGGAATAGAATATGTTTCCATTTGAAACAATTACCTTACATGCCATCTTAAAGTTTGGCTATAGCTGGAAAGCAAATTCTTCCTTGGCAACCATTCCTTATGAGAGGCAGTCTGGATGGTCTGCATTCCATCTTCAACAGAGGCCTAGATGTTGTGAGGTGTTATTGGAATGCTATTTAGCATTGTTTTTATTAGGGAATAAAGGCATAATAGAATCATTTGGTTTGTACCTTCTGTTTCACTGTGATAAGAAAACCTAAATAAAACCTAGCTTAGGGCTGGGGTTGTGGCTCAGCGGTAGAGTGCTCGCCTAGCACGTGTGCGACTGGGGTTCGATCCTCAGCACCACGTACAAATAAACGAATTGTGTACAACTAAAGCAAATAAGTAAATATTTTAAAAAATTAGCTTAGTGCAGGGAAAGGTGTCCTAGGTCTTTATAACAACAGCAGTGACTGAAGGCTTCAGTCTTACATGAAATCAGTCTCCTGGGGAAGGCCTTATGAACTCCATTACACAGATGTGCCACTTGCCCCTACTCTGAAATTGTTTCTTCTATTTTAGATTAAAATTTGAGGGATTACTTTGACATGAATTTCATAATAAGATTTTCTGACTATACAAAAAAATCAAATTTTATATCTTTATTTTTTAAAAAGTTTTGGCTAGTGAGACTGTCCTATCCCAATTACTGTAAATGCTATTCATAGAAAGAAAGGAAATAACTTTCTAGCATAGTTCCAAGTTTTAGAGAATGTACACCAGATCTACATAGTAGCATGCAAATCAACTTCTTCACATCCATGGTTTTTCCTATTCTGAATCCATAGGATAGCTCATCTACTTTATTCTTTGCTATAGGAAGTAAGGAAATAATTTTGGTTTCTTTCCCTAGAAATAAGAACAGAAATATAGTTTCTCTTAATACCATGTTTCTTTGAAGGAGCCCTAATTAGGAAGGGCTGTTGCAGCTAGCTGGAAGCCATAAGTTCCACCTGATACGTATGTGACGCACCTGTAGGCACCCGAAAAGCTGAAGGTATATAACCGGGTGAAAGCGGTCCGAGTTAGGAGAACGGAGAATTCAGTCAGCCGGGCAGTCACTCGGTCGGTCAGAAGAATCAGAGCGGCCAGAACGTAGGCAGAGCGGTTACAGAAGAGAAACCAGATAGAAGAAGTAATGACTGGTCAGAGTTAGGCCGAGACTCCTGAGGAAGACAGAAGACAGAAGAAAGAAGAAGGAAGAAAGAAGAGAGAAGAAAGAAGCTCTAATCTTTCTCTAAGCTAAGCTCTATCTTTCTTTCTCTCTAAGACTCTAAGCTAAGAAGACAAGAAGAAAAGCTCGCTTTAATCTTTCTCTCTAAAAATCTTTCTTTCCCTCTCTAAGCTCTAAGAAAGTAGAAGTAAAAGTAGTAAAAGCTTAACTCTGCCCCCGAGTTTTTATCCCGGTTTACGGTACCAGGCAGCTTACATTTCTTGAGTTCTTGAGTGGCAAATGTAGTTTCCGTTGACTGTTCCTTCTCATGTCCATATATGCTATCCACCAGCGTTGTAGTGGCAGGAGCAATATACTCAGACTTTCCTCTACATGTAGTTCAGCCAAGACCTAATTTAAGTATGGTTGCCTTGCTTACTAATAATTGAAGGAACAATCATATCATATGCTGGAAGTAGCCAGTGCATAATCAGCCAGGTTCAATACTGAATGCCAGCCCCACTATTCTACAGAAACCATGAAAATAAGCAAAAGTAGAATCCATAATTGAAAGTAAATAGTATTACCTTATTGGCAGACATTAGCTTCTCATATTCCATACTGCTGCATTCCTGAGGTCAAACAGGCAAGATGATACACAGGGTAAGGGTGCAGAAAAATCTAAATGTGAAACAGAAGAGTAATAATGGAAAATGTCACAAATGGAGAACAACCACATTAAAAATAAATTAAAAGGTTATTTTGATTATTTTTGAAACTAGACAGACCAATGAAACAGAAATGAGAATCCAGAAATAGACTCAAATGTGTAAGAAATTTAATATTTAGCATTTCAAGTTAGAGGATTAAGTGCCCACTATTTAGCAAATATTTTGGGGTTCTGGCTAGCCATTTGGTAAATACAAAGTTGTATTACTAACTTCCTCTATAGATGAAATACATTTTGACGAATCAAAACTTGAATTACAAAATGAAAGAGTAAAAATCACTCAACAAAAACTTGGACAATTTAAAAAATCTTAGAGAAGGGAAGGCCTTTTCTAAGCATGACACAAAATCTAGAAATCATAAAGGAAAAGAATTATACATTTGACTAGTAATGAAGTAAAACTTCTGCATAGAACAAAAGAAGAACAGAAGTTTAAAAAGTTAAGAAGAAAATGCTAGGAAAAAATGACTTCAACAAATGTGACAAATAATTTCTTTAGTATAGAAAAGAGTACTTACAAATCAATAAGAAAAACATAAATAGGAAACTAAGCAATGTACAAGGACAGCTGAAGGACAGTAAAGGTGGAAGAAGAGTGTGTGGAAAAGGACTTTGAAATAGGTTGGAGAAATCTTATGAAGAGTAGGAGGGTGCCATTTGAAGACAGAAGGGTATTGTCAAGTAGCAATGTAGCCCCAGAAGCCAAGCCAGTGAAGACCACTTCTTGTTGTATAGAGAATATTGCCCATTGCCTATTTTGAGAAGCCATGTGGCTATTTCTGTATTCTCAGTATGGAGAGGATCTTGCACTGAATGTTGCCTGAACATGGCTTGTGGCTTGTTCAACAGAAGCAATCCCTTAGCTCTGACCTGGTCCTTTGTCCAGCCCCTTCTGTTTGCTCTATATGATTTTTCTCCTCTTAGAAATATAGTACAAAGTCTTTGCTGTCCAGAGGGACACTGGCAATAAGGAAAGGAAAGCCTAGCAGATGTATTTCAGTGGGTAAGGCCACGTGATTCAGCACCCTTGGTATACATATATTGCAAACACACTTTCTGGAAGGATACTTGGAATATGAAACTAAAGTAGAAGAATTCTACATTTATCTAAAAGTGACAAATATACATTATTTTGTAGCAAAATAGTTAAAACCAAAACCTCCCCCTTCCTCCAAGTCCACTTTAATAAAGTTCAGGAACTGTCACAACAATATATATCACCTGTCATCAGATGATCTTAATTATTTGGGTGTCTTAAAGCCTTGGAGATCATAAGACTTAAGCTACCATACAGGTTACCTTACATTGAAGCCATTTCATACTTTTTGCAAAGTTGAAACAGTCAGACATTCTTCAAGATCAGCTGCCTGGTAAATAGAACCAGGGTGAATGCCTTGCTGACAGCTCCACATCCTGCTAGTTGAGTGATTCTGTGACCTAGCCTTTCTTCAGACTAGTTTTTCCTCACCTGGGGAGAATAATAATGACACTTATTTCTTCAGGTTGCTATAAGGGCTAAAGGAGATAATATAGTATTATGTAAGCCGTGAATTTGTACTTAATTACCAATCATTAACAACAGTAATGCCATCAGAATGATACAAGTGGAAGTTTTTCTCATTATTTAGAATGATGGTGCAGGAAGTTGTACTGTGGCCTCATTATATGACTTAGATGAATTATTCAAGGAAAAAAGAATGCTCTCTCACAGGTGCATGCTTAGTGCGAAAGTCAAGTTCAAGGATAACAGTCAAGTCCAAGGATGAGAGCCGGAGTAAACATAAAGGGTAAAGCATCAAGTTCAGGGACTAGAGTTTGGGTCCAGGTTGAGGTTATGGAAGCAAGAATCTGGGGACTCAGGTGAAAAGATATCAAAGTGATTTTCATGATGTGGAGTTTCACTGGTTGTGTATTCATATATGAACACAGGAAAGTTATGTCTGATTCATTCTACTATCTTTCCTCTTCTCATCCCCCCTCCTTTCCCTTCATTCCCCTTTGTCTAATCCAATGAACTTCTATTTTTCTCCTTCCTACCCTCCCTTGTTGTGGGTTAGCATCCACATATCAGAGAAAACATTCAGCCTTTGGTTTTTGGGGACTGGCTTATTTCACCTAGGTTGTTTCCATAGCTTAGCTATTGTGACTTGAGCTGCTATAAACATTGTTGAAACAGACTGTGTCACTATAATGCTGATTTTAGGTCTTTTGGGTATATACCGAGGAGTGGGATAACTAGGTCAAATGGTAGTTTCATTCCAAGTTTTCTGATGAGTCTCCACACTGCTTTCCAGAGTGGTTGCAGCAGTTTGCAGTCCCACGAGCAATGTATGAGTGTCCCTTTTCCCCCACATCCTCTCCAACATTTCTTGTTACTTGTATTCTTGATAATTGCCATTCTGAATGGAGTGAGATGGAATCTCAGAGTAGTTTTAATCTGCATTTCTCTAATTGCTAGAAATGTTGAATGTTTTTTCATATATTTGTTAACTGATTATATTTCTTCTTCTGTGAAGTGCCTGTTCAGTTCCTTTGCTCAATTATTGATTGAAGGAGCCCCAATCAGGGAGATGGCTATTGCGGTTAGCTGGAAGCCATAAGTTCCACCTGATAATAATCATACATTAAGTATGCACGTGATGCACCTGTAAATGCATGTGACGCACCCGCAAAGCTAAAGGTATATAACCGGGTGAAAGCGGTGAGAAGAGGCATTCATTCAGTCATTCATGCAGTCGCTCAGTTGGTCGGAAGAAGAGTTCAGGTCGGAGAAGAAGAAAAGAGTCAGAGCGGCCAGAACGTAGTCAGAAGAAGAAATAAGAGTCAGAGCGGTTAAGAGTTCGGTCAGAAGAAGCTAGAGAAAGAAATGAGAAGCTAGAGAAAGAAAACTAGAGAAAGACAGAGACTAAGAAATGAGAATGAGAAAAGAGTTTAGTATAAGGAAAAGAGTTTAGTAAAAAGAAGAATATGAGGAAAAGAGTTTAACTAAGAAGAGAAGAAGAGATAAAGAGAAGGACAGAGACTAAGAATAATAGATTCCTGCCACTGAATCTCCTCCCGCGGTATTGTGGCTGTACGTCAGTCAGGCAGCTACAATTGATTGGGTTATTTATTTTTTTGATGCTAAGTTTTTTGAGTTCTTTGTATATTCTGAAGATCAATGCTCTATCTGAGGTGCAGATGGCAAAGATTTTCTCCCACTCTGTAGGCTTTCTTTTCAAGTTCTTGATGGTTTCCTTTGCTGTGAAGAAGCTTTTAAGTTTGAATCCATCCCATTTATTGATTCTTGATTTTAATTCTTGAGTTTTAGAAGTTTTGTTAAGGAAATTGGTTCCTATGCTGACATGATGGAGATTTCGACCTACTTTTTCTTCTTGCAGGCACAGGGTCTCTGGTCTAATGTCTAGGTCCTTGATCCACTTTGAGTGAAGTTTTGTTCAGGTTAAGAGACGGGAGTTAAATTTCATTCTACTACATATGGATTTCCAGTTTTCCCAGCACAATTTGTTGAAGAGGCTATCTTTTCTCCAAAGTATGTATATGGTACCTTTGTCTATTATGAGATAACTGTATTTATGTGAATTTGTCTCTGTGTCTTCTATTTTTTTGTCCATTGGTGTTCATGTCTCTTTTTGTGCCAATACCATGTTGTTTTTATTACTATAATTCTGTAGTATAATTTGAGTCTGGCATTGTGATGCCTCCTGCTTCACTTTCCTTGATAAGAATTGCTTTGGCTATTCTGGGCCTCTTGCTTTTCCAAATCAATTTCATGACTGTTTTTTCTATGTACAACCACAAGAATGGTATTCTATTTAGAGTAAGTTACACTCCATGTACATATAATATGTCAAAATACACTCTACTGTCATGTATATATAAAAAGAACAAATATCAGGATTTGAAGTTTTATTAAATTCATACTTTACTATTTTGAAAAATGTTTATTATTTCAAATGACTCTTCAAATAACTGTTCCTGATAAAAATCATACTTGCCTCAGTCAATTCTTTTGTGCTATAAACTTTTTATAAAGTTATTGAGCAAGACTTGTGACAATTATAAAACATTGGTTGTAATTGTTGATGATTTTTACAGGTCTCTATAATGTGATTTGGTTGACTTCACACATTGAAAAAACTTTGAAACAAGGAAAATGAAAAAAAAAAGAAAATATGTTGAAGTGAAAGCAGACAAGGCAAAGCGGTGGGGATGGGCGGGGGGAAAGGTGATTTCCTCCATTAGCAAGAAGTTTCCACTGCTAGAGGCAAAAACACAAAAGCTGTTTATGAAGGGACTGGCTCACACAACCAGGAAATAGTGTCAGAGGCTTCTGTGCCTTGAGGTCTTTAGGTTGTCTTTAGGAGCACTGTGGTCTCAAACTGTGCTCTCATCCTGGATGGGTGGTTTGGAGAATTCATGAAGACTATAAAGTTCATTAGGTAAAAGGCATCTAAGGAATGACCCCAGGACCCCAGGCAAGATGCAGCAGTTTCAGTGATGGCTCAGATGAATAAACATTAGAGTATTAAGTGAGTGCAAGCTCTCAGAGCTTCTGTATCTTTTTCTTTTTAACATAAAAAATGGAAATAAGCTGGGCGTGGTGGCACACGCCTGTAATCCCAGCACTTTGGGAGGCTGAGGCAGGAGGATCGAGAGTTCAAAGCCAGCCTCAGCAATGGTGAGGCACTTAGCAACTCAGTAAGACCCTGTCTCTAATAAAAAATCACCAAAAAGGGCTGGGGATGTGGCCCAGTGGTCAAGTGCCCCTGAGTTCAATCCCCAGTACCAAAAAAAAAAAAAAAAAAAAAAAAAAAAAAAAAGGAAATAAAATATTAGGATTTTTGATTCTTTAAAAAAATAAAGCCCCAGCTTATAGAGTATTTTTGCCAAATTTCACAGTCTAAGCATTCCTGCAGTTTCACATGACTAATTTGATGTCACTGAACATGGATTTGGAAAGAGGTGTGCACAATTATATATGTGAATGGTTGAAAATGAACGGTACGGTCCTTGGATAGATCTCAAGTCATAATGTTAAGCCAAAGAAGCCAGAGTGTATACTGCACTGTTCCATTTCAGGGAAGTCCAAGGCATTGTGTGTCGTGTTTCAGAAGTACACACCCTTTTATTGCTGAGTAATATTCTTTTGTATGAATATGCCAAACGATGTTTATCCCTTCATCTACAGATGCACATTTGGCTTATTTCTGTTTTCTAGATATTTTAAATAAAATTACTATGAACACTTCTGCACAAAAATGGTCTTGAGCATTCCCACACATCTTTTTGTAGACGCCTATTTTATTTCTCTCAGGTAAATATCTAGAAATGGATCTTTTGGTCATAGGGTAGGTACGTATATTTTACTTTAGAAGAAATTTTATATCATTTTGGATATTAAACTGAAAAAAGATATTTGAACCTATAGATATTTAGCATATTTTTCCTTAGACTCTGATCTCAATGCTACCAATATTCATACTACCCAAGATTAAAAGAGAAACCCATGCTATAATCTGAATGCTTGTGTTCTTACAAAATTCATATATTGCAACCTAACTCCATTGTGATAGTTTAAAGATGAGGGGCCCTTAGCAGGTTATTAGGTCACAAGGGCTTTGCTCTTATAATGGGATTAATGCCCTTGTAAAGGGGCCCCGAAGAGTTTCCTTGATCTTTCTCCATGTGAGGACATAGCAAAAAGGCATTGTCTATGAGGAACAGGGCCACACCAGACATTGAATTTGTTGGTGCCTTGATCTTGGACTTCCTGGCTTATAGAACCGTGGGAAAAGAAATACCTATTGCTGCCGGGTGCAGTGGCTCACACCTGTAATCCCAGCAGCTTGGGAGGCTGAGAAAGGAGGATTGCAAGTTCAAGCAGGAGGATCACAAGTTCAAAGCCAGCCTCAGCAAAAGCAAGTTAGCTCTAAGCAACTCAATGAGACCCTGTCACTAAATAAAATACAAAATAGGGTTGGGAATGTGGCTCAGTGGTTGAGTGGTTGAGTTCAATCCCCCATACCCAAAAAAAAAAAAAAAAAAAAAAAAAAAAAAAAAAAAAAAAAAAAAGAAATACCTATTACTTATAAAGTCACTTTGTATATGGTATTTTGTTATAGCAGCCCAAATGGACTTAAGACACAGAGACCGTTTTTTTCATCCAGCACTAATTAGTTCATTCAAAAATATTTATTGTACATTTACTATGTGCCAGGTACTGTGGTATGCACAGGGAATACAGTGGTAAAAAAGCACATGTAAATACAATTTACATTGTAATGAGTATCAGACCTCCTCCTCTACCACATTGTTCATCCATGAAAGAGTCACACTATATATATCTCCACACTATTAGCTACTGGGACAGAGATCCATTGAGAGTAATTTTTGATCACAAAATCCAGTCAGACTTGAGAATCATCAAGAATGGTAAATCAGATGTGTTTAAGCTCACTTTTGCTTTGTTTTATTATCTGACCAGCAAACAGATGTGTACCTGAAGTTTACTGATCTCATAATCTGGGAAAAGTAAAGACCCTGTAAAGTTAAAGTAACCCAGAACTGCAGGTTCTCTGAACTAATTTAAGAAGACATTGATGGATGACCTTATGACAGCCCTTACAGTTCTACTCTCTTCCCACATAAAACCAAGTTTCTCTCTGCCACAGTTATCTACTTCTGTGCTTTACTTCTTGCCGGGTCACTGAACCTATGAAAAATTTCAGTGCAGGAGACATGGTGTTCATGTTGGATTTTCCAGCATGAGAACAACATTTGTTCCTTCCAAAACTCACTGTATTTTGGATAGAAATAGTTTGATGGGTTTTATGTCTTCTCTCTGCGTAGAGGAAAATAAATGGGGATAAAATGGCCCCCAAATAATCATGTTGCTGTTACAAAATGATCACCTCCACTTTGAAGACAGCTGAGACTTATCTGCATTAACAACTAATATGATTTAAACATGAATCTAAGCAGTTCCAAAATTATGCATCCTCCTGATTCCTCTGTGGATAAAATATCAAGACCTGAGGAGGTGGGAAGAACTCTTTGTCTTCTGGGAATCCTTGTGGCTAACATTAAGTTTATGCTTATAATATTGGGCAAAAGGGACTAGAAAGTACAGAGAGCCCCTGGAAATTTTTCCTCACTAAATGGTCATTTGCTAAAGGCTAGCCTTTTCCTTGTTTGAGTTCTGACAGCAAAATAGAGACAAACCCACTTGCCTATTCTCCTACTTGACAACGTTGCAGAGGGCTGGTCCTTGTTACAGACACACATCCCAGCTTGTGGGATACCAAGGTATAAATGGTTAATTCGACATATTGCTGGAGTTTTCATCTTGAGGAAGTTCCATGTGGTTGCCTGTGTGTGAAGAGAGGAGAGCTTTGGGTAGCGCATACAGCATGGAGAAAGGTGTCTTGGTATGAAAACTATGCTTTAAGGCATAGCTCATTGTGCCAGCATTTCCTGCCAATGTGTTGTTGGGTGAAAAAACTGTATGATTTCTTCTGCTTTTTTTTCTCCTTTTCTTAAACAAAGCTTTATCTATCATCACAAACCAGCTGGAGGAAAGAAAAAGCCCCAAAGAATTGAGTTCAAACACTAGCAGTTATTTTGAAGACAAACGATTGATTGAACTTAACTTTTTCCCACAGCAACAAGTGCCAGTATGAAGATGAGACCTTAGAGAAGATCAGCAAGTTCAAGCAGCATAAAGAAGAAAAACCTACTTTTACTTGGACAGTTGTAATTGCTCAGCTCAAGTTGTTATTGTATGCAGCTTTAAAAATGTAATATCTTGTTATATTATCTAAATAAGGACCAAAAATAAGGATTTGTATTTAAAATATGAAACATGTCGATCTACCTAATATAACACTACTAGAAAGTGCTTTACTTGCTCTTTAACT
This sequence comes from Tamias sibiricus, assembly GCA_025594165.1. NCBI lineage: Eukaryota > Metazoa > Chordata > Mammalia > Rodentia > Sciuridae > Tamias > Tamias sibiricus. Next base: position 131,478,078 of record CM046660.1, read on the forward strand.
TTTTTCTGTGAAGACTCAGCTGAACATAAACAAACTGGCATAGATTGACCACATTTATTCCATTGAACAGAAAGTATCTTGCTTTTTTACTTAGTAGGTCTGCAGAAATTCCATGTTTTTGTGTCTCATTTCTTCCTTGGTAATTAGCATATTTTTTCTTAGAGGAGCATATGGCAGCCTTACTTGTAAACAAACCCTGCAAACTTCTTTCCATGTTGAGATCTGAACTGAGCTGTAATTTTATCAAGTCATAATCATGGAAGCACAAGCAGTCCCAGAAATAATGACATTTAACACACAGGCACAATAGGCACATTGTCAGAAACTGGACTAACTTGGTCTTCTATTTCTTGAAGATTCACGGTTGGTGCAGTGTATAGAATTAAGGGATAAAGCAAGGAGACCCAAATTGCAGCAACTTCAGCCTGCTAACAGGATAAAAGAAAGCCCAGACAGAAATAGAGAGCTGCTCAGTTTCAATTACAAATCTGGGCTCAGTGACTGAGGAATCTAAAGTTGTTCTTAAAGCAAAACAGTTTTAATAAGATTCCCATTGTCAGAGCTATAGAGACAGGAGTGAAACATGGTTTTTATCTACCTGCTTTGTCAAAACTCAGTGGGAAAAAAGGTAGTCATATATGTTCACATTTTGGAGTCTGTTGTCTAAAATTGCACATGGAAATTTTGTTTGACAATCATTGTATCAATATGCTCATCACGATTGCAGCATACAAGTAACATTTGTCTGCTTCCTATATGTGTAGGTGTAGCTGTAGTCATTCTAAGTCAAAAAATAACCCACAACATTTTTTTTTTCCTGGCTTGGAATTTGGGAGGCCAGTTGGGCAGAAATAATGGTGAATACTTATAAATTGTTTACAACAAAAATCCTAACAGGATAATTCAAGCATGCAATACATTATACTGTGATACCTATGTGTAGGTGATGGAAGATTTGAGTGGGTGCTTGCCTTTTTGCCAAGGGACTCATTCTACCACTTTGAAACTGTGTTTTAATGGCACTACATATAAGATATATATATATATATATATATATATATATATATATATATATATATATATATTTATTACATAGAGAAAGGTTACTTGTCCATATCAAAGAATGGGGGAGGGAAGGAGATAAAGATCTAGGAGGATCTGGAGCATCTCCCTCGTTGATCCCCAACCCATGTCATTCCTCGATGCTGCTATGTCCTAGATTTTCCTTAAAGGCTTCCTAGAACCAAAAGAATTCAGAAAATTCATGTCCATTTACATCTATCTACCTTAGCTGACTTCAGTGTCTCAGGAGAAGGTGATAGCTCAGGGCTCTCTCAGGAATTCTAAGTGATTTGGCAGTAAGCTGAAATAAAGATAAAAGATGCCATGAGATGTTTCACAACCCCTGGGGTAAACTCAGAACTCCCAAGCGGGGAACTGAGGATTCAGGTTGCAATGTGACAAACACCAGTGCTGATAGCCCATGAAGAAGGTAAGAGGTAAAAGAGATGGGTTTCCCCAGAGAGAGTAATTTTTTAAAAAATATTTATTTATTTGCTTTAGTTGTACACAATGCAATGCATTTATGTTTACGTGGTGCTGAGGATCGAACCCAGGCTGCGCACGTGCTAGGCTAACACTCTACCGCTGAGCCACAACCCCAGCACAGAGAGAGTAATTTTAATAATTGCTTTCATAATTTCTGATTCTGTGTAGGTCAAATAAGCAAATGTATATCACAATTACCTAAGTTAAATTTTATACTGTGGGCCTCAGTCTTGTAATCTCCTGGGGGCCTTAAAAATAACTAATGCTTGATTCCTACTGTTAGAAATACTGACTTAATTGTTTTGGAATTGAGTCAGTCAGCTGTTCATTGCTGTGACAAGAATACATGACAAGATCAACTTACAGGAGGAAAATTTTATTTCAGGTTCATAGTTTCAGAGGTTCAGTCCATGGTTGGTTTAACTCCATCGCTCTGTGTCTGAGTGAGGCAGAACATCATGGTAGAAGGGCATGGTGAAGGAAAGCTGCTCAGGTCATGGCAGTCAGGAAGCAGAAAGAGAGCAAAAAAACTAGGGACAAAATGTAATCCCCAAGGGCATACCCTCCCACCTACTTCCTCCAGCCATGCCCCACCTGCCTACTGTTACTACCCACTAGTCCATTCAAATGATTAATTCATCAAATGTGCTAATATACCACTTAGGTTACACCATTTATCCTCTAATCATTTTACTCATGAACATTGCTGCACTATATAACATGAAATTTTTGGAGGACACCTCGTATCAGAAACATAATGAGGAAGCAAGGGCCAGGTTTGAGATTTTTGAGAGTTCTCTAGGTGATTCCAATAGGTAGTCAAGACTGAGCAACACTGCAGATGATCTTTCTTGAGTATTTAGGTAAAAACATTGCAATTCACTTTCACTGTGAAAGCTAAAAAAAAAAAAAAAGAAGATTTTTAACCTTGTACTACTATTTCAGAGTTAAACAACTACTGCGATTTGAGTTGAGCATAGATATCTGAGATGCAGCAGTATCCCAGGATCAGATTGTCTTAGGATCCAGCTTGGGGAGCCTCAACATGATGAATCTTGCTTGTCCTTCACCTCAAACTCTTGCTCTGTTCTCTCATAGGAGTCACAAGAGACTTTGTGATTGCATATCTGCTTGCTTATCATGAGTGAATAGTGGTCAAGGCAGAACAAAAGATCTCTTGTACCTATCTATGTCTAGGATCATTTGAGATATCAATAGGTCATTTGTGTATGTGTTACTAATACTTGTCTTTTCTTTTTCCAGAAGAAAAAGTATGTATGAAATTTCTCAAATAAATATAACTGGGATATTTTGCTCAACAGATATTGCCTTTTAAATTTAAATGGGGACCAAGCTCAAGGCTTGAAAATTTGGCAAGATGAAAAATGGCTGAAAACCACTTTTGCTTACCTTTGTGTGACGGCGAAGAAAAGGGAAAGAAATGGAATCAAGTAACTTTTCATTGTACTATGATAGTACTATGTACCTTGAATATTGGTAGACCTTGTCTTGTGACAATATCTAAGATAGTTTATATGAACTCAGGATTCCTACTGTCCGTAGAGGATTACTTGAAGCCCAAGGCTATGACTTTCCTCCTGGGATTACTAACACTCAAGATGTAAGGAGCAAAGGGCCTGGGGATATAGCTCAGTTGGTAGAGTGCTTCCCTCACATGCCCTGGGTTCAGTCCCCAGCATCGGAAAAAAAAAAAAAAAAAAAAAAAAAAAAAAAGATGTAAGGAGTAAAGCTGTGACATTGGTATAAATGAGGTAGGGTGGAGATTTGGGGGTCTGTCTATAACTGATCACCTAGGCAGCTGACCACTCTACTGCTTCCAAGATTGGTCTAAGTTTCAGAATTTGTTTGCAGAAGAAAAATGCTAGCTTGTTAAAGAAAAAACTTCGAAAAGACTGTTAGATTCTACAACATTATTTACTGAGACTGTAAAATTTTGTTCTTCTTCTTCTTAGAAAAAGGGACTATAGAGAGTATTAGTATAGCTTTGTTATTTGGACAGAGAACACTGTGGGCCAGGGAAGTGAAGTTGCCAGAATCAATTCTATGGAATTGTAAAAGTTCAAGGACTATAACCTGGTCCTTCAGTACCAAATCGATGGTGTTTTCCTCCTCCAAGATGGTTGTAGTTTTAGAAGAATGACACGAGACCTTACTAGTCAATGTTGCAGCTTAAGAAAGCTGATGAAGAATTATAAAATGGTAAAGAATACTTGAAATATTTATGAGAGGAAAAGACCAGTCTTTTACTCTGAGTTAATGGTATTATAAGCTATATAATTATGGGAAGATAAATCAGTAAAAACTTCCTGGCAATATGCATTTGACACCATCCACTAAAAATATTCATAGTCTTTGACCCAGTATTTCAAATTTGAGGAATTTTCCTAAGGAAATTATAAGAGATGCCCACACACATTTTTGTTCAAGGTAGTTCAAAGATATTTAAATCATACAAAATTTGAAATTGCCTACCTAAGTGTTCATGAAAGGAAATTGCTTGGTAAATACCATTGGTATCATACGATATGATGTATTACAATTCAGTCATTAAAAAGCATGTTCTTGAGGCATATTTAAAGATGCAGAAAGATGATCATTATAAATGGCAAACAGAAATCATGTTTAGAAAATATTATTCAGGGCGTAGTCTCAAATTTGTAAGAAAACCAATATATATATTATATACAGACCCAGAAAGAAGATTATAAAATACCAAAATGTTAATCATTGTTATCTGAGTGGTAGCATTACGATTCCATTTTAATTTTCTATGTTTTCCAAATTTCTACCATGGAACTTTATAACATAAATATGCAAAGCGAACATATTACTGAAAATATATTTTGGGGGGCTGGGGATGTGACTCAGTGGTAAAACATTTGCCTAGTGTGCACAGGACTCTAGGTTTAATACCAACACCAGAAAAAAAATAAACATATTTTTTGGATTGACCATCAAAATAATTTATATTCATATTCTTCAGACAGGAACCTTTGTCTTAAGTGGAGAACAAGAGCTAAACTTTGCTCTTTTGGAGGAGCTTGAACACAGGGACAAAGGGACTTATTAAAAAGGATAAACTTGCCAGAAACAACTTGAGCCCAATGAGAATGAGCTTCTGGGGCTGAAAGAAGAAGTGTAGATATCTTAAAACTGCTTGAGGTGCAGATGTCTGAGACAAAGACAGAAAGTAAAGTTGGAAAAGGATTAAGTTTAGATGCTATGCATTATTTCTAAATGACTAGTCTTGATGTCTAAGGCTACACATTTCTGAAGTTTACAGAGAACCTTTAAATGTCAGCATCATTTTTAGCCCAGAGCTCTTTTCTTACACAACATCTAAAAATATCTATTAGTTTAAATTGTCAGCATGTAAAACATTTGCTATGACTTTTTCTCATCGTATCACTCAAATCATGTCAGAGCTAGAAAGGAAAAAAATGCTTGGATATTCTGGCAATCACTAATATTATTTGCTGAAATTTTCATGAAGATATTTAACACCAATTTAATAGTGTTGGTAATAATCATAAGAAGCCTAAAAAAAAAAAAAAAAGAGAGTTCTATTTATCGTGTGTGCACTTCTACCAAGACGTCCAATCAGCAATTTAAACTCCCAATGTCCCAAACTAAATTCTGTGTGTAGTACCAATATCTATTCAGTTGCCCAAGCTATAAGCTCACTTACTTGCTTTGCAGTACATGGAGGACTAGAGCAGGAAAGATTGCCCACCTAACATTCATACCACATGGAACTCCTTGTTCCCTCCATTGCCCCTTCCTTTTGCACAGCTGAGCCAGATTGTGCACACATATCCATCCTCCAAGTGTTTCAGGGGAAGATGACCCCAGGCTGATTTGTCCATAACAATTATGTAAATTCACTTCTGCTTGACAGCAATGGTTTAAGAAGGACCACATGACCTAGTTCTGGCCAAAGAAATTTAAATATCCTGATGGGAGCTTCCTGGCTTCTAAGAAACAGACACACAGAGAGATGATCTATTTTATTCCTCTTGACATTCTTATAACTTAAAACCTCTTGTTCCAAGGAAGGGAACCAAACTGGGAATAAAACTGACATATTAACAATGCCTGAGTGGAGAGGTGAAAGGATTTAGGCCCCTTTTGGCGTAATTGAGCCATTGAGCATACCACTTGGAGCCCATCCAAAGCACCAGGCTTCTTATGTGGAATAACAAATTTCATCATTGTTCAATAAATTTGAGTTGGGGAATCTCTGTTGTTTGCAAGCCAACTATCTATGAAATTATACAAAGATACACTATAAATAGGCCTTATTTTATTGAAAATTATTATCCTCGCATAAAAGAGTAGGCTTTTTTCTGGCTTAGAAGTATAACACTAGGCTTAATATAATTGTACAATAATCAGAACTGTAATGGCAAATTACTATACACTCCTGTTGGGTTGTTTGTGACATGGAGTACTTAAAGAAAATCATGACATGAGATTTTTTTTGGAGTTTGAAGTAGCAGAGAAACCTGACTTTGCATTTGAAGTTGCTGAAATCACCGTTAACAAAGTTGGTTGACTATAAATTAGCTATAAAAATGAAATAAAATAAACCTGTTTTAAATTTTTTAATTTATTCTTTTCTTTTGTTGAGGTAAACGTCACACAAAGTCTCTTAGATGCCGATAATCACAGAAAAATTGGAAAATATAAACTAACATAAAATATGAAATGTAATACATTCTGCTGTCATTTCTAACAACTTAGAATAAAAAATAAATTTGAAAAAAAAAGTAAAGTAAAAAGTAACACAGTTAGGGGCTGAGGTTGTGGCTCAGTGGTAGAGTGCTTGCCTAGCATGTGTGAGGCACAAGGTTCGATTCTCAGCATCACATATAAAAATAATAAAATAAAGGTCCATTGACAACTAAAAAATATTTTTAAAAAGTAACACAATTATACATAAATAGCTAGTTTGATATTTTGATTTTAATACTTTAATGATTTTCTTTTAAATATTTAAAAATACATAAAATGTAGAGATATAAAAAAATATATAAGTATATACTTAACCTTGAATGATGTACTTTTCACTTAATATTTTTTCATGAACATTTTCCCATACATTTTTTTTCAATACTATACTCTTAAATGTTTGTATAAATACTTCATTACTTGCTTAACTGTATCATCATTATTTAACCACCATCTTTGGTTGGCTGTTTCAGAGTTTATTAAGACATTTACTATAATGAAATAATAAATATTCCTGGGTGCAAAACTTGGATTATGTTCTTAGGATAAATTTTATTTTGTACTGTCTTTGGGCCATCTATTTTATTTCATTGACTTAGTCAGCATCACTTTTTGAAAATTATTATAGTTTTATAATATGTCAATTTCTAATAGGGCAAGTTGCTCCAAACAAATTATCTTCAGAATAACTTTCTTATCTTCATGTTTATTCACCTTGATAATTTATTTCAAAATTGTTCAACAACTCCAAAAAACCTAATCGAACTTTTGATTACCTTATATTAATCATATATATATTGACTTGATAATAATTAACATCATCATATTGAATCTTACATTGTTTCCTCATATATTAAGACTTCTTTTTTTGTCTCTCAGAGAAAAATTGTAGTTTCAGTTTCCCCTGCTGTTTCTTTTTAAAAAATTTCCCCTCTGCTTTTCTTTAATTGTTGTTGCTATTGCAATGTGGGGGCAAAATTCTTAAAAGTTCTGCCCTTTCAGTGGCAAGCTACTTTTCTTTCTTTCTTTCTTTCCTTCCTTTTTTCTTTCTTTCTTTTTTTTTTTTTTACATTTCATATTATACTTATAGAGCACTTTTTTACATACCTCTGGTTGTATACAAAGTATATTCACACTATTTGTGACTTCACACATGCACTTAGGGTAATGATATCCATCTCATTCTACCATCTATTTTTTTTTTCTTTACCCTTTTGCCCCCTCCCTTCCCCTCCCTCCTCATTGGCCATTCTAGTATTTTTCTTAAGATGTTTCCTTTGGCATTTTCTGGTAACAGAACGTAACTTCCAGGAAGTATGAAGCAGGAATGACAGCATTCTCCAAGTCCCAGCTCTGTCATAAATGGTAATAATTTAGAAAAAGCCGATTTCTTTTTTGTTAATATTTATTTTTTTAGTAGTAGTTGGACACAATACCTTTATTTTATTTATTTGTTTTATGTGGTGCTGAGGATAAAACCCAGGGACTCGCATGTGCTAGGCGAATGCTCTACCGCTGAGCCACAACCCCAGCCCCTAGAAAAAGCCAATTTCTTTCTATCACATATTATAAATCTAAGAATAAATATTTAATATATGCTTTAAACATATGTCATTAAAATTTTTAATCATTTTCTTAAAAAAAATTAAACCTATAACGGAGGTAAGTTTTAAGACAATATTTTTTCTTTTCTTTTTTACATGTAAAATAATATAAGACCAGTTGCATTTGGATTTAGAGACTTGATGTCTCACATAATTATGCAGAACTAATTAATTCAAAATCTGTTTATCAACAGTAGTCTGTAGCTACAGCATTTTCTCCCAGAGGCATTAACAAAGGCTTATCACCTGCTTTCTTGTTGCAGTTTGTCTCAAAGGCAAATCAATATGAAAAATATAAAAATGCTATTCCCATAACTAACACTTTCAACAACTTACAAGAACTTTTAGTATCTGATACCAATTAGTTTTCTTAGCTTAAATTAAAAACAGTTTTATTTAGCAGTGAAATGTGTCAAAATACTAAGTATTTAAAAAGCATAATAAAATTTTCCTCAATTTTTTAAAAATTTAGGTTATATACATTTATTTATGCATAAAATTTTAATTATTATACTTTTTCAGATAAATAACTATAACAGATGGTAGAGAACAAGAGGCCATAAAAGAAAGTACTACATACGTCATAGGTTAAACAATATAATATACATTGCATATACCCACATATAGTACATGCATACAAAATGTAAGTATCCACATGATAGGCAATATCTTCCTTTGTAAAGTATCAGTGAAATAGCAGAAATGAGTTATTGATGAATGTATGTGTCTGATTTTTTATAGGTTTTCTTGATCAGTTAGATTCCCTCAAATTTATTCCATTACTACATTTCTGGAATTTCATTGGTTAGAAAATTAGATAAAATGAAACTGTTTTCAGTTAGACAGTCAATAATTTTTTAAAATCTTTGTCAAAAAGAAAATGAATTTTAGAAATTGCAACAAAGTGAGTTAAGAGTTGGTGAAGTCTTTTGTGTCTCATGAATTTGATTATTTAAGATGAGTCCAATGTGAGTAGAGTAGGTGTTACAAAGGAAAATTTCCATAGAAAGAAATTTTCCTCTTGTATTCTGCCTTAATCCTTCTACCCTCAATCTCCAAAGCCCAAAGTGTCAACAAAGAGGAAAAACCTACTTAAATGGGCAGGTGGATCCTTGTTATAACTTAACATTAATGTCCCTTCTGGAATCAGCTCAGTAGCTTCAAATACCAAGTTGTCATTGACTAGAGGTATAGAAAACAGAAAGGGGTGCTGAGTGTGGTGGCATGTCTGTAATCCCAGCTACTCAGGAGACTGAGGCAGGAGGATCACAAGTTTGAGGGCAGACTAGGGAACTTGATAAGACCCTGTCTCAAAATAAAAAGAGCTGTGGTAGAGTGCTTGCCTAGCATTCATGGGGCTCTGGCTTCAATACCCAGTCCCACAAAACAAAATAAAAAACACCACCACACACCGCACCAGCAGAAAAAAAGGGGGGCAGTTTGAAGTCCATGATTAATGACATGTAAATAATTAGCAGTCCCTGATATAGTTTCTCCCAGTCTCTCATTAACATGTCTATAAAATACAGCTGAATGCCTCTGAGCAGGTTATCCAACCTTTATTCATTTTCCTCATCTGGTGTTGCTATTAGTATTAAATGAGATAGTGAACATAGACTACAAAGTACAGTACTTTATGGAACAATAATTTCTTCAATAAATAATTTCTTCAATAAGTAGTAGGCACCATTTTAATTATGACAAAGAAGTGCAGAAAATGGGGAAGTTCTAAGAGTTCTAGCAATGGATGTGTAGAATGTAGTTTTGTTTTATGCCCTCCCTATGTTCAGTGTGTCAGAGAATCCATCTGTGGAGTGGGAATGGCCTTTCCCTGTCTTCCACTGTCAGGTAAGATGGATGTCTGTCAGAGCCTGGGGCATGGTCCGGAACTCTCCACATGAGCCAGATCTCCAGCTGCATAGTCAATGAAAAATCATACCAACACCCAAACAACAGGGTCGTGCCAGCCACAAATCCTGTCATTTGGGGACAAAAGCTAATACCACAACAGAAAAACAACATGGAACTTTCCATGCTTCTATGGAAAAAAGTGCTGCAAGAAGAAAATGGTTTGGAATCCTAAATAATATGCAAGGAGACATGGCCTCCATGAAACAGCAGAAAGCTGGTTCGACCTTCGTCACTGAAGAGATGGGTACTGCATTCACCTTCCTTATCTCTACTCCGTGTTCTAACATTGTTCTGGGTCCCCTCCATCTTCTTGTGGAAGACCCATCTGTTGTGAGTTGAATTTTGTACTGCAAAACTCATGTTGAAGTCCTAAACTCTGGTGCCTCAAAATGTGACTGCATTTGTAGACAGACTCTTTAAAGAGGTAATTGAATTTAAATGAGGTCATTGGGCTTTAGCCCTAATTGAATATGACTGATGTCCTTATATGAGGAGGTTAGTTTACAGACATATTATGTGCTAGAAAGACCATATGAAGACACAAGAAAAACATGGTTACTTACAAACCAAGGAGAGAGCCAACCCTGTTGACACCTTGATTTCAGAGTTTTAGCCACCAGAACTATGAGGAAATAAATTTGTGTAGTTTAAGCCTCCCTGTGTGTGGTATTTTGTTATGGAAGCTTTCATGGTTTGGATATGAGGTGTCCCTCAAAAGCTCCTGTTAATGCAGGAATATTCATAGGTGAAATGATTTGATTATGAAAGGTGTAACTTAATCAGTCTTTTCTGGTTTGAATGGACTGCCTGGTGGTAACTGGAGGCAGTGGGGGTTGCTGGAAGAGGTGGGTCACTGGGAGATTGTCCTGGAAGTGTACATCTTCTCTGTGGGCCTTTCCCTTAGTCTCTTTGCTTCCTGGCCACCAGGAGAAGAGCAGTGCTCCTCTGCTGGGCCCTTCCCCCATGATGTGCTGCCTGGGTTGGGCTCAGAGCAATGGAGTCAGCCAACAAGACTGACACCTCTGAAACCATGAGCCCCAAATAAACATTTCCTTTTTTAAAAAAATTATTTTTTATTTGTTTTTTTTAGATATATATATGACAGTAGTGTATTTTGACATATTATACATATATGGAGTCTAACTTTTCTAATTAGTATCCCAATCTTGTGGTTTTACGTGATGTGGAGTTACACTGGTCACATATTCATATATGAACATATGGAAGTTATGTCCAGTTCATTCTACTGTCTTTCTTTTTCCCATTCCCTCTCCCTTCCCTTCATTCCCCTTTGTCTACTTCAATGAACTTCTGTTCTTCCCTCCCCACAATTTATTGTGTGTTAGCATCCACACATCAGAGAGAACATTCAGCCTTTGGTTTTTGGAGATTGGCTTATTTCACTAAGCATGATAGTCTCTAGTTCTATCCAGTTACCAGCAAATGCCATAATTTCATTCTTCTTTATGGCTGAGTAATATTCCATTGTGTATATACCACATTTTCTTTATCCATTCATCTGTTGAAGGGCACCTAGGTGGGTTCCATAGTTTAGCTATTGTGAATTGAGCTGCTATAAACATTGATGTGGCTGCATCATTGTAGTATGCTGATTTAAGTCCTTCTGTTATATACCGAGAAGTGGGATAACTGGTCATTATGTGGTCATTATGTGGTCAAATGGTGGTTCCATGCCAAGTTTTCTGAGAAATCACCATACTGCTTTCCATAGTGGTTGCACCAATTTGCAGTCCCACCAGCAAAAACATTTCCTTTAAGTTGTTCTCTTCAGGTGTTTTGGGTACAGAGATGAAAAAGCTGACTAAAACAGAAACTCTATCAAACTAATGCCCTATCTAGTTGCCTGATGTCTTGTTTCTCTAAGTCTTCTTCTCTAGGGACCTTTACCTTTTCCTTTTCAGCTTCTCTCCCAGACAGAGTAGTTGATGATGTCATAATCACCTGCTACTTTCTAAAATATTACATTCCAATCTGTGCTGTGTACCAATCTCTTGCCATAGTTGCCCTGTTTTGCAATGGCAGGACACAGTAGGCAACTCTCACCATCTCTCTCCCATATCCCCAGATTTCCCCTACTTCCTCCCTCCCAATTCCCCCCTGTTCTTCCTTTTCATCTGAGTCCAGATGTTATGGTTTATCACTTCATCTTCTGTCTCGTTAATATCTTCAAACTTCTATTTCCTTCCATTCAATAGCCTCTCAAAGCCCCACCCACCTGTCTCTTCCCTGCACTCACACAGCATTTCTGAGCACTGATGAAGGAAACCACACAGCCACGTCACATGCACTGCATTGTAGTCAACCCAGGCTCTCGGTGCTGTCCCAGCCTCTCTACCTTCTCTACGACTACGATTTCACACTTCCTCTATTCTCTTCTTCAAAACCCAGATCTCATCACATCCACTCTCACTACCAGCAAATGACTTCACTTCCTATTTGTAGGGAATACTGAGATCACTAGCAAGAAATTTCCAGAAAATCTGTTAGCAAACATGTAAATTTAGCTGTGCTTTCACCACATCATTCTCACCATTTCTTTGTCACCCTGTGTTACAAATGGTGATGGGCTCTTGTTCCTATCTAAGATTAATTCCTTAACTCCTTGGAATTCATTTTTCAGACTGCCTCCAAGTCCTCAAATTTCCCCCTCCCACGTTTTTGGTTCTCTCTCAATTTTAACTTTGTCTCTTCTTTGTCTCCTCATGTTTCTTCCTTCTTCTTATCATTTACAGTCTCAAAATGTCCCAGTAGTATGCCCTGCTACTTCTGGAAGCATGCCTCGTGGCTTTGTGTGCTGGGAAGAAAAGCAAGGCTGGGATGAGCCCTGCCAATAGGTAGAGTTTTGAGGAACAAAAAGCAGTGGCCCATCTGTTTATATGAAGCTCAATTCTCATTCATGAATGAAAGAAATGAAAATCTGACTTTTTCATGTATTAGGGAGGCTCAGAAAACACAGTACTACTACTTATTATTATTACTGCTAAAAATAATGATGGTGATGATGATATCGTTAGCTAACACATCATTTTCTCTGTGCCAGGCATAGTTCTGTCTTCCATATTTCAGTTCGTCTACTACTCAACAAAGCTTTGAAGAAGATACTGTACTTATTGAGCAGTTCAGAAGATCAACCATACTTAACAAGAAAAACAAACATTTATATGATACCAAGTGTTATGAATGCTTTACAATATTAACTCATTTATTCTGCACATCAACCCTACCATGTCCACACTATGACTTTCTGCTTTGTACAGTCTGAATTCTAAGGTGACCATTTGGGAAGTGGTGGAGGTGGGGCTGGAAGCCAAGGAGTTTAAACACATTTCTCTATTGCTCCTTTATGTGTATTTTTTTGAAAAATCTTTAAGTGACCTCATTCATATGTGGAATATAAAAAAGTTGATCTCATAGAAGTTGAGAGTAGAATGGTGGTTACCAGAGGCTGAGTGAGGCATGTAGGGAGGAGGGGAAGATGGGGAGAGGCTCATGATGGGTACTAAGCAGTTAAATAGGAACAAGTTAAATAGGAACAAGTTCTGGTGTGCTGTTGGAGAGTAGGATGGCTATAGATGAAAATTATGTACTGTATATTTCAAAAAGCTAGAAGAAAGGATTCTGAATGTTTTCATCATAAAGAAATAATAAATGTTTGAGGAGACAAATATGTTTATCTTCATCTGAACACTACACAATGTATATATGTGTTGAGATATCACATCATACCCCAGAAATATGTACAATTTTCATGCTTCATGTTATTAGTTCCAAGTAAATTTAAATTAAAAACATTTTTAAAAAGCAAGTAAAAATTAAGACATGAAGGAGGAAGTCTTGGGATGAAAAGATCATGACTAATTTACATCCTATGAGAAGATTCAAGGGGCCACCAGCTCCCTGCTTCCCAAATCTGTGACCTAAGGCAAGTTATCTAATCTTTGTGAGCCTCAATTTTCTCATTTACGAAAGAAGGAAGAGTAAGATTATCTATCTCATAGGTTGCAGGATAAAATACGATAATGCATTCTAAATACTTACATCAATGCTTGAGAATAAAACATGTGCTAAATAATAAATACTTTTATTATTTTGTTTTTCTTATATTTCCCTAGCCATGAATAATTGATGATGAGCAGGTAAAGTAATATAAGTGACTTTTGGCATATCCTTCAGAATTGTTTGAGCTACAGCTCTTAGTCCATGCAAGAGGGATTTCTGCCCAGGACCTACACTTTATAGAGCCCATTATCTCACACATAAAATAAATTCATTAAAGAGTACATGAGTATCTCTGTCCATGGTAAACTTTAATGCTGACGATCAAGACTAACATCATTCAGGCCTCAAAGAAATTCTTCTTCAAGTCTGATTGATTGTCTCAAAGCAAAAATCAACTGTTCAAATGGCATGGAGGTATGTGGGTTGAACTTAGGGGCACTCGACCACTGGGCTACATCCCCAGCCCTTTTTTGTATTTTATTAGAGACAGGGTCTCACTGAGTTACTAAGTGCCTTGCCATTGCTGAGGCTGGCTTTGAATTTGCAATCCTCCTGCCTCAGCCTCCCAAGTGCTGGGATTACAGGCATGCGCCAACGTGCCCAGCTTTCACCATTGATATTGGAGAAGCACACTGCTTAGAATCCAGGTGATAATTTAAGCAGTATAAACACTTATATAAGTGAAAATATAAATGTATTAACTTGTCAAATTCTTTCTTTTAATTAGCATGAATGAAATAGACTCTTGCTATGATGAAGTATCCCAGTGGTATTGAATGTCTATTTTCTTGCTTCACTTCATGATCTAATTTGTGTTTCCAGAGGTACTTGTAAATTAGTGCAACATTTGAAATAGTCACATGAAGCTGTAGAAAGTCTGGGCTTTAAATAATTCATATTACTCAAAGTTGTACAGGCTGAGCATACTTAATCTGACAACTCAAAATCCAAAATGTTTTAAAATTCAAAACCGTTTTTTAGAGTTAGCATGATGCCTCAAATGGAAATTTCCACATATTGACTCACATGATTGGTCACAGTCAAAAGGTACATGCACTAAAAATATTGTATAAAATTACTTTCATGTATGTGTATGAGGCATATATGAAACAAAATGAATTTCATGTTTTGATCTGAGTCCTAACTCTACAACATCTCATGTATATGCAAATATTCCAAAAATATGAAAAAAATATCAAAATCCAAAATACTTCAGGTCACAAGCATTTTTGGACAAGGAATATTCAGAATTAGACCTGTATGTATAAAGGTCTAAGCTTAAAATTCATGAAGCATATAAAGAGTATTGATTCTTTACATTATTAAATGGATCCACATGTTGCTGTAAGAGATAATAAAGTGGTAATATAAGTAATAGCTATGCATATGGTGAAATAAAAAATATTTTATAGTATTTTCTGTAATGATAGTAATTTATCATATATAACTATTATAATATTTGAACAAGGTATATAGATCTTATTTATTTCTAAATCTAATTATTGCTTTAGTAATTTGACAATTTATGTCTCTATAACCTCAGCAGAGCAGTTTCTTCAAACTGGAATTAATAAAAATCTACTTAAAAACAACAATGAATCAAAGAAGATTTGTCTAATTTAGCATTACAGTCAATAAAGCATAAGTAATGTGAAAAATCTCATAACATTGTTAGTAATTCTACTAAAATTAAAGCAAGAAAGAAAAGGTTTAAAAAACATGATAATTTATGAATTATATCTTTTTTTATTATCATTTATTGTCTTTATTTTATTTCTTATCCCAGTGTCACAGACCTCCATATAGATATGTGTGATAAAAATTCAATTCATTCATTTTTAGTATTTTGCTAAATCTCAATGATAAAAAATCCATAATTTTTCACATACTTTAATTTTTAAAAAAATGTTTATTTATTTAGTTATACACAATGCCTTCATTTTTATGTGGTGCTGAGTATCGAACCCAGGCCGTGCACATGCTAGGTGAGAGCTCTACCGCTAAGCCACAACCCCACCCTACTTTAATATTTTTAAAATCATTATGAAGATGTATTTGTCAAAATAGGAAAATAGAACTAACTGCTTTTTAGCTTGCTTTCCACTTTTAAAATAATTGGTCATATGTTATGTAGGCTTCAATTTGTATTATTATCCTTGGTTCTATGAGGGGTGAAGGCCTGGGCCTCTGAGTTCAGGAAGCAAATGTGCATTCTCTTGTGAATGAAAGTTCAATGTGTATCTGAAAATAACATATTTATTTATCAATACATTTACCCACTCACTCAACAAGGATAAAGTACCATTCTAAAGATCTAAAGATAATTGCTCACTAGTGGAGATACAGGAACCTGAAACGCAGTGATGAACAGGTACACAGGTTGCTTTCCCTGACTGTAGATTTATCCTCTGGATCTTTTCTTTTCTTCATCTTTATTTATACAGTGGAGAGTGGAACAGTAAGTGAATTCCCTGGACTTAGCCAGAAAAATCTGATTTTGAATCTTGATTCTGTCACTTACTGCTGATGAGATCTTGGATGTTACTCACTTAGATTCACTGAGTTCTGGTTTCCATGCCAATAATATGGAGAACTTGTCCTAGAAAATGTACAGTGTTGTTGCATGGACATATACATAGAAACAGGAACTGCATGCATGATAAAGAGCCTGGGAAAGGTCATGTTTAAAAATGGACTCTTCAAGTTGGAAAGTGCTATGCAAATGTGGGATGGTGACACTCTTAGAATCAAGCCCTTCCCACCCTCCAGATTTTAATTGACTTTATTTGGGATTCCACAATTGGGCAACAGTCTGGACCAAAAATAGTTCAAAATGCTCTGTACCCCATCACAGGGATCAAATAACATATAGAAAATGGAAGTGAAATTGTTACAGATCACCTGCTTTCCTGTTTAAACACAGTTTGAATAGTTAGTTGCTTGTGATTTGCTAAGATTCAGAGACTTGTTACAGAGTTAAGTTACAGTCTGTTTATACATCAAGTTAGGTTACGGTTCACTATGCACTGAAAGACATTTAGGACAGACCTAACAGAGGAACTGTAACGTACAGATGGAGCCCTAGCAAGGACTCCAGAACAATAGGGCCCAGTCACATAATTCTAGCAACATGCAAGGGCCTCCATTTCTTTATCTGTAAAATGGAAGTAAAACTGACTAACCAATTTTTCTCTCCCAGAATTCTCAGAGAAATTGAATGAGATAATGCATACAAACATCATGGAAACTTTTTCTCTGCGCAGGTCCTAACTCAAGCTATATTTTTTTCCTAGACTTTCTCTGACTATAACACTTTACCCCAGGGTTGTGTGACCTCCTTCATAAGGTAAATATGGCAAATGGAGGAATTACATGGCTATGGAATTATATAACCTTTCCACATGAACAGAAAATTTTCTACATAACCTTTTCATAAAGATACATTACTGTGCTAAATTATTTGGATAATACTTTAAAAAATATTTTTGTTTTAGTTGTTGATGAACCTTATTTTACTCATTTATTTATATGTGGGGCTGAGAATTGAACCCAGCTCTACCATTGAGCCACAACCCCAATTCCTCATTGAAAATGAAGAGAGAAAGAGAAAGAGATAAATATAGAGGTAGACATAGAAAGAGAGAGAGAAATTGACTCATTTCCTCAGTCTCAAAATTGTGCAATTCTACCACCTTATAAGGAAGTAGTCAAAAATTAATATCTGAAAAAATTTTAATGAGCAATTGAAAAATATTGTATACAATTAGTGTGTGTATGTGTGTGGGGGTCACACTTATAGTTCTAAGAATTGAGCAGTCGTTTAATTACTACCTTTGTAAATCCAAAGACTATTTTTGAGTCATTTTTGTATGCTTACTCTGTCTCTCACAACTATCTCTTGGGAAAAAATGGGTAAAGAGAGGGTGAAATATATGGTAGTAACAAATAATCCCTGAAGGTTAGTGGCTCAAAACCACAAAGGTTTATTTTTGGTTCACATAAATTTATTTCCTCCTCCAGGGCCCAGTTGACAGAGCATCTGCTACTGGAAGATTGCTGGTGTCTGTGGCAGAGGGAAAGAGAGGTCTGCAGGATCTCACATCGGCTTAGAGCAAGTGAATGCTCCTGGCCCAGAAGTGTCATCCATAACCTCTTCTCCCACTTCTTGGGATAATCACATGACACCATCTTGCAAGGTAGCCAAAATTAGAATCCTGTTGTGGTCCAAAAAGGGAGAACTGGAAATATTAGTATACCATTGTATTTACATGAGGTAGTGATATGAGTCTTTAAAGTCAATCTAACTTAGTTGGTCTCAGTCTCCCACTCCCCAACCTATCTTATTAAAGCCTGTATTCTTCAACAGAATTTATTCTTTATGCTAATGCTAGTCATAATTTCATGTTCGCCTTTAAAATGCAAATACACATGAAATCTACTCTAATTTTAGTGTGTTTGTCCAGTGGTTTTGGGGAGCTGTTGGGTGACTGTTCTTGAGGATGGAAAGGTTGTTTCTGAAAGACTAGAGCCTCCTCTCATGAAGGGCAGAAAGGAGGTCTGAAGGTAAGTCATCTGCTTTATTCCACTTTCCAGGATAGGTCCAGAGGGATTTGTAGGGCTGTGCGCCGTGTATGGCTCCACCACGCAAACCCTGGAGAAGTCACATGGTCCATTCTTGTCCTTTTTAGGAAATAGGCCTTGGGAGTCCTAGGTATGGGATGCTTCCAACACTAAATGACAAAGTGCATGCTGACCCACAGTTTCTCAGGTTCCCAGTACAAATAGAAATTCTCTTCCAATAGATGTGCAGGAATTAAAACATTTCTCTTAAACATTTAAAAATATGTCCTATTATCTTTAAAAACATCTGAGGAAAATATATACTAGGTTGTTTTCTAATTATGCAATAAAATCACTCCTAGTTCTGGTATGTTGGTTAAAAGTCAAAACAGCTTGTATTTGAATACAGCTATACACATTCAACATGCAAAAGCTGTTTTCATCATGATAATTAGACATTAAATAGTGATTTATATTGTTAAATACTGATTTAGGGTTAACTTAGTAACAGTCTGGAAATGTAGAAGTACTTTAGAATATTATGTTTGAGTATGCTTATAAGGTGTCACATATTATTTTTCCTCCCAAATTTAGTACACTATTTTAATTTGCAGAATTTGACTAGGTACTGTGTATATGAAATAAATTGCTAACATTTAAAAAAATATATTTTTAGTGAAAAAATCCTATCCCTGCCCCCTACTCCTTGGATCCCCCCTGTCCCTGAGATAAATCCTATTATCAATTTATTGTGGTTTCCCTCAAAAATACCCCATATTGCTATGAATTTTCATGTGTGTGTATGTGCATTTGTTTACCTGTTCCTAAGTTTTGTGTTTTTCATTTAACAGCTTATCTTGGAGATGGTTTCATATTATCATATACAGAACTGCTTTATTCACAGTCTATTGTATTGATCTATCATAATTTATTTACTTGATTACCTATCAAAGGGAGTTTATGTTATTTCAATTTTTTTGCTGTCTAAACAATTCTGGAAATTATATTTAAGCCTTTATGTTGATGTATAACTTTGCTGTTGGGCACAATTCTGGAAGTAGAATGGTCAGACCAAAGGTAGATTTTCTTCATGGAAATGTCACAAACATGAGCTAAATTTTGAAAACTGCATGATGGCATAAAATGAAGAATTTTTTAAACCTAGCTGATATATTTGCTCATTCAATTTTTTTCAACTCTAGGTTAACATAGTCAAATAAGACAAAATTTCAGACCTCAGGGGACTTAAATATTATAGATAAAATAGCAGCTGTTTAGGAAGGATATGTCTTGAAAAAACACTTAATATCATCTTCATAAGATTTGTTTATCCACTCTAAAATTTAATCTAAAAGAGACATTCAAATGTTCCTGTGTACATATGTCTGGATTTTGAAAATTTCTTAACTATAGAAAATTATTCTAATATTTTTCCTTCAAAATTAAACACATTTTAAAGCAAAGCTTTGGTAGAAATATCAGTAGGCATAATTATATCAAACCTGTCTTAGAATTTCATAAATAGTTGACAAAGTCAAAACAGCAATGTGCTTTTTAAAGGTCTCACTGAAAAACTAATCTGTAAAGTGTCCTTCACTTAAGTGCTTATTTCTAAGTAAGCTCACTGAGAACTTCCTTAAACTAGAAAATTCCTGTTTCTCACTTCCAAAAAGATAACCTGTACCCTTTAGCAAATCTTGCATGGTTAGGGATAATTAATGAAACCTTAAGTAGCTTCACGGGACAATATTAAAAACCATTTCCTTCTAGAGAAGAAAGGGTGTGGTTTCCCAGAGAAGCACAGGAAGGGTTAAACTATCACTCCTTCCTGATAATTTCATATCACTTGTATAAGATTGCTAAATGTCAAAAAGTGTTTTTTTTTTTTTTTTTTGCTAACAGTATAAAACTGAACATACTGTGAGACATAAGGTAGCAGGTGTCTTGGCTCTAAACTATCAAGTCTGTGGGCATTCTGTTGTAACAGGTGCTCCAAAAAATTTGAACAGATTTTTAACCAGAGCTGTATAGGCTTTTAATTAGCCTGGTTATTCAGCATGTGTAAAAAGCATTAGGTATATGTTTAAAACATCATAGGGTCTAAAAAACAAATGCTTCACATAGTCACTCTCTCTTTCTGGCTTTTCTTTCCTTTCTGCTATTACATTTGACGTATGTGTTTCTTTTTTCACAGATTTCCCTAGTCAAGGTAGAAACATGACAAAGAATGACCATTGTTAATAGAATAGGAGATCTAGACTGTTCTGCAGCTACACACACTTTCCACACACTTTATTGGAGCTCAGGCCGGATGTGTATCAGGAAGCAGCCTAACTCTCCCTGAAAAGCCTCTTTTTAAAAATTCATGCCTCATAAATTGACCATCACCAGAAATCTCTACAATATGAAAAGATGAACTTTTATTTGGAACTGTTGTTTATGATTTTAGGAATAAATAATGATAAAAGACAATTCTATTTGAATTGTAATTACTCTTCTAGATTATTATGTTAACATGGATATTAATTTAAGGCTACTTTTTTTCCTCTTGTTTTTATGCATTAATGTTACATATTATCTTTGGGATCTAACTTTGTAGATTAATTCACTGATCCAAAAAAATATTTACTGAAGATATATTATTGTGTGTGTGTGTGTGTGTGTGTGTGAGAGAGAGAGAGAGAGAGAGAGAGAGAGAGAGAGAGAGAGAAAGGAGGGTTTGGAGAAATAAAACAGTTCTTATCCTTAAGGTACTTAAAAATTTATGTGAATTATAAAGCAGAATATGTTTGACATGCTAATGGTATTGTAAGCAGAGCACACATGAGAGTTGAAATGGAGGAGATATTTAAATTTGGTGAAACTGAAGCAAGTTTTATTAAACCAAGGGACATTTAATCATCTTCTTGAAAGTGGCATAAGAATTTTACAATGATGATAAGAGTTGGCATTTAGGGCTACGTTAGTGGCACAAATGAAAGTACTAGACGTAGTTGAATATGATTATTATGTATGTTATTGGGAGCAGTGTTTTACATTTTAGATATGCAGATGTAATGTATAGACTTGCTTTTTCCCCACTTTAAAAAAATTTTTATTGGTGCATTATAGTTGTACATATTGATGAGATTTGTTGTTACATACTTGTATGTGCACACTAAGTTTGCTTTAATTGAGTAAATTAAAAGATGCCAATTGCTGGTTGTTTGCGGTGTACCCTGTCCAGTGCCAGGACTTTGCCAACTTTACCTCAGGTCAAGTATACGACAACCCTGTGAAATAGCTAATTTAAGGTCATATGATAAGCAAGCAGTTCACAGGAGTTTCACCCAAACTCACCTGGAACCTACATATGGGTGTGCTCCCATAACACTGGACCATCCCCTTGATTTTTAAGCAAGAAGGAATTTTGTGTATTGGTCTTGTGGATAGAATTCACTAAGTCTCTTTGAGGTTCATTGAAGATAGAATTCACTAAGTCTCATTGGTTTGGGGGTGGGGCAAAAACATACTCTTTATGCATTAAGTGCAAACATACATGCAGTACATACCTAGATATGCAGTATCAACATTTTAGGATGTGAGGTGATTGGGGAAACTGTCTAAGAAGACTGCTTAGTAAGATGATAATGAGAAAATATGAGATATTTTCTAACTCAACTCCTCAATTTTTAGGAAAAGTCAGAGGGTGGACATGACTGCCCCAGTCTTATGGTGGTGTATGTGCATATGTGTACATTTTTTTTTTAAATCCACTAGTTTTAGAGACAAAAGGGCACCAGAACCATTTATCACTTTGCCAAGCTCAACCATCTCAGGATATGTTCCTTTTTATCTGATTTCTCTCCAGGTCTGTAGGTGGGTTTATTTATGCACTCCTTTCACCCTTAAGCCATAGATAATTAACTTTCAACTTCTTAGAAATCAACATCAGGGAGTGAGCCAGCCCTGGGGTTAGGTTTTTGACCCTGGAATTTGTCATTCAAGCTGCTGTGTTTTGGGGTACTCCTGATCTGCCCATCTGGGTGTACCTAGAATAGCACCTAGGAAGAATTAGGTGCTCATACTTATGAATTAATGCATCAATATTAGCAATAACAGGAAGAATAGGGCTCAGAAAGATTGAGAATTGTTTATCTTTAAATAATTTAAGTACTAGTTAAACTTAAGCAATGGTGACTCATTTGCTGGCTGTTGGACATCCTTTCTCAGGCTAAAAAAAAATGGTCTGGGATCTGGAAGTAAAGTCAGGCACTTAGCAGAGCTTTGGGGTCAGGTCTCTACTGGGTCTCAAATGCCGTTGCTTAGTGTGGTAAGTGGTGCCCTTAGTTTGTTTGGGGCTGGACAACAAGTTCACCATTAAGGAATGAGTATTATAAAGCCCTTAAATGGTTTTACTTACCCTTTTCCTACACATCAACATGTAACTCATTAAATTTGTTAAAGATTAAAAAAAAGGGGGAATTTTAAAAACATACTGAAGTATATTATTCTATTACATTTAATTAATTAATTAATTAATTAGTGGTGTTGGGGTTTAAATCCATGGCTCTGCCCATGCTAGGCAGGTGCTCTCCAATGAGACTAGCTATTTAATTTTTGTATGTGATACTCTCACGCCTCACTCAAATAAGAATACAGTGAAATATTTTCTTTCCATTGTCTGGTCTCACCCATTTACACTGACCAATGTTATTGTTTTCTTCTAAAAGTTTCTTTATGATAATAAAACAAAAATTAAGACTTTTTTTTCCCTGTTACTAGAAAGTGGCATATCATGCACAATATTCCATAGCCCTCTTTTCCCCCTAAATAATTGGTCTTGGAGATGTTTTCTACTGGTACATGGAGAGCTTCCTGTGTGTTGTTTTTCTTAACAACTAGATTATATTCCATTGTATAAATTTACCTTATTTAACTATAATCTTATTGACTTTTAGGTTATTGGAATTTTTTTGCTATTATAAGTAATTCTTTGATTAATAGCATCTGTGTTGTTAATATGTGTGTAAGCATTTCTATAGGATATATAACCTGACGTGAAATTTGTTGGGCCTACAGGAATGTACTTGTGATGTAGACAGTTTTATTAAACTGTCCTATCTAGGAAGCATGCCCATTTATATTTACTACAGAAATGTTATGAGTTCCTGTTCTTCATATTTTCATAATTTATCAAGAGTATGTTAACAGGGTTTTCCTCTTTTTCCAGTTTGAGATATGAAAATAATTTTTAGAGCTCTATTCTGAGTGCAGTCAAACTTCTTTTTATGTATTTAAAACTATTGTTTTAAGTGTGTGAATTGTTTGATGGTATCCTTTTCAATACTGAGTTGATTCTCTTTTCTGATTGATTTCTAGGAGCTATTTATGCTATAGGATATCTAATATGAGGTGACAGGTGTTCATTCCCATTTGACTTCAGTGACTTTAAATAGTGAATAATTAAACATAAAATTTTTATTTTTAAAATTTGATAGCACAATGAACTAACATTGCTGAAAAACTTCACTTAACACAACTCATCGCACATTATTTATCTTCTCATATTACACACAAATAAATTGGGCTTTTACAAAAATAATTACATCCATGAGAAGAATCACAGCATCTCTTTTAGCATTGCTCTGTTTTGTGTCAGATAAATAAGCTTGTTGGGCACCAGCGCTTGTGCTGTGGTAGGGACAGTTCTGTCACTGATTTGCCTAATGCTCCTTAACAAGTAAATGGCAGATCTAGGGAAGTCAATTTTCTAAGCTTGCTCTTTATAAATAACTGCCAATTGACCAAGATACCTGAGGCCATAATTATTATTTTAAGAGCTTGGTGAAGTATGTTTTTCAAGTATTTAGGTCTTGAAAAACATTTATTTATTTATTGTCTTTAAAACTTCTTATTGAAGTTACCAGAAGAGCAAGCATTTCCATTTTTGGCTGGCATTCATAGGGTGTGGCCATGAAGTTTTTCCAGCCTGATGTTACAATGAATTGTATGAAATTGCCATTTTATAAGTAAGGAATGGTTAACTATTGGAAATTTCATGTTTCAGCCTATATCTGAAAGCTGGGAGCATTTAGAAAGAATTTTGCTCTTGCAGCAGGGCCTTCAACATGGGGCCAACTGGAATTCCTAGTATCCACACAGGTCTATGGGTAGTAAGTTAATGGGAGTCTTGGAGCTCTCCTGATAGAAGCTAAGACTGCAGTATGCAGCAGTCACCACAAGAGGGGGCATTTCTCTTGGAAATGTGAATATTCTGCTTTTCAGAATAAGAACTGTTACAGGCAGTCTACGGGAGTGCCGCTAGGTCAGCAACAAACATTGTCTGTGGGAAGGGGCAGAGGGACAGAGATTGCATGTCATACATTGTCTGTCTCAGAGGAAATCCCAGCGTTTTCTACCTGGCAACTTACAGTTAATAATGCTGAGAACAGGCAAGCCAAAATGATGGGAGACCAATAACAAGTCCATTTTTGGTGGCCTAATTGTGGATTTGATAGCCAGAATTAAAACATCAAAAAGGACAAGCAGAAAGGTTTGAAGGTGGATCTCTTAGACACTTGAAAATAGCAGAATGACATGCTGCATGATGAATATGCTGTTGAACTGCATATTCCTGCTGATTTCTGGCTGTTAAAAATTCAGTGTATACTAACAATAGGCCCCTTTGCCAGGATGTTACCCAAGCCCTTACCTTAGGCAGATAATGAAAGCAAATTTGCTTTTGTATCGGCACAGCTGGGAGTACCTTTAGTTCAAAAATTGTGCAGCTCTTGATGAACAGGAGTCTTGTCTTTTGTTCAGCTCCTGAAGTTTGCTCTCAATGAAAGACGAGGCTAACATGCAGCAAATGGGCACAGTACAAGAAGAATCCAGATCTCTGAGGCTGGTTTTTACAACCAATCTCCAATGGACAAGGAAATATTACAACCACCAGGCTCCTAAATGAGACCATTAAGTGACCCTAAAGAAGTTGCTCAACTGGAGGAGTTATCAGAAAATTAGGAAACAGAAAAGAGAGAATTAATATGGAAAACTGTGATTTAAGTCTTCAGATACTTAGCCACCCTGGCCGTCTTTCAACATCCAAGCTCAGAGTTCACTTAGACTTCAAGGGTTTTTGGATTTAGTCCATGGATTGTTATAATTTGATAGATAATAAAGAGGTAATTCTTTCTCTACTGGAAGCACAATATTCATACTAACCAGGGTGCTTTTCTATAGTGGTTTGTTGGGATTCTCTTTCTTCCACCTCCAAAATAAGCCATCATGTTTTCATTTGTTATTGCAAGAAATAAACATCACGTTTTGCTTTAAAAAAGAAAAAAAAAGCTTCAGCTTATTATTGTGGATAAGCATGAAAATAGCTGTTTTATCCATTGCAGCAAGTGCAAGCTGCCCCATCTCTTGTTAAAAGAAAGCAATTTGCCATAACATTGGTGCCAGATTAAGATTCTCAATGCATCGTGAGCTATTTGCCCTGTCTATAATTTTCAAGAAGAAAATGCCAAAATGAGCCAATGAATGAATGAGTGAATAAATAAAAGAGCAAAGCCAAGAAATGTACGAAGGGGGACTTGGGCCAAGTTTTAGTAAATAATACATAATTCAATTCAGAGATAAATGACTGTCTAGATTGCCTGTTTCATTTCTAAAACAAAAAGATTTTTCAGATGAGATGTGAACAAGAAATTGTCATTTGCCCTTGGAACTGTTTTGAGTTCTTATAGCCCAGAGATGAGTAATATTCAGACATTGAGTCTGGCATATTTTGTGTGTATGCTATAAAATTACACGTGGAGAAAACATTTTACTACATTGATTTGTTATAAGAAGTGTTCAATAAATGTGTCATTAGAGCAATGAATTATAAAGGTGCTCTTTCTTAGGGGCCTCTTCTACTAGTAGTGTGTGAAGTGCACCACCTAACTACCTATGATTAACACAATTCAGTAGGGATTGAAATGCAGATTACAAAACATGATCTCTGTTGGGGAAAAGTGGGTGGGAAGCAGCTGATGTTTTTCCAGCTTCAGGTCCTTGAAATACATACTCTGGCTTCTTCCTCCCCACAAGTCCAACAAAAAAGCCTGGAACAAACCAGGGAAAAGAGAGAAGCATTACAAGACGTGGAAAAGAGAATTTATAGGCTGCAGAGATGGTGGGGTGACAGAAAGGCACCCTTGGAATAATGATGAGGATTTAATTTTTATCTTGGAGATTATTCTGACCACATCTGCTTATGCTATTCTAATAGCAAAAGGGAAGAGCCAGTGCTTCCCCATAAAGGCCCAACTGGGGCCGGAGTTCAGAGTACCGCCTACCTCATTCCACAGGTGTTTTCTGTTATTGTAATTCAGCCTTCACCTGAAGTGAGCACTAGGGAACCGCTGTAAGCATTTACAACTGAAAGGGAAATAGAACATCTGGGCTGCTGTTTTGCCCCCTCCCCCTTATCTTGCTCTAACATTTCAAAGTAGAGATCTTTTATTTCAGATCTCTTGAAATGGAAAGAGAAGATGGCTTAGGGCATTTCTTCTTAGCTGTTTTTATTTCACAGGAATGCGGGCCTTCATACAAAGAGCTCAAGAGTTTAAAAAATTCTCAGGTCTTGGTGGTGGTGTCCGTATGTGCATTTTCAATAAGACTTTGGGGAAAGGAAAAGGGAGATGGGAGTCTTGCCTGATCATATAACTCGTTATTGGATTACCATAAGACTCAAATTCTCATTAATTGTCCATATGGAAGATGGGGAATAGGAGAAAGCTTAGACTGTTTATTATCATTTTCATTCATCTTGTGGGGAAGGTGGTGGCCTTTTTGGATGCTTATGAAGAATACTGAAACACTGGGTAGAAGTGTGATACATCACTCTCAGATGATTACATCAGCTCTTGCAGATGTCTTTATATCTCTTAGTGAATTCCAAGACTTAAAGTGAAGTGTGTACCATAAAAGAATCCTCCTTAATGGAACCCTCGTGGAAACACTAGGTTTCATCCTCATAGATCAGGTCCAGAGGAATTTCTTCCCCTGGATCTATACCACTGATAATGTGCTTGTCTGTTAAGACCAGATCCTAAAGCCAGAACAAGTCTGTGTGTTATGGCATCTTAACCACAGATATATATTGATGGCTGAGTTAGAGAAGCCTCTTTTATGTTCAAGGGGGCTCTGCTTTCTGTATCTTTCCCAAACATTCCCCACATTAATCCTAACAATTGCTTTACCTTAGCAAGCCAGTTTTTAGCATCTTTTAACCATTTATTTTCTAAATGTTTTGGAATTCTAGCCTGAAGCCTGCCTCAGGTAGAGGAGAACCTAGGAAAAATGTGAATACTCATAAATTTTCTGAGGATGATGAGGATGTGTTTTCATGAAGATACAGTTTCTCTTTGAATGGCTTTAGTAAGGCTAGAGGGTTGTTCCTACTGAGCAGAAACCAGGGACCCACAGGGACTTAGGGATGCCTTCCAGCTTCATAGACACTAGACCTGGAATACAAAGACCGCAGTCATTGTTTCTCTAGAGAGTGGCAAAAGGAATCTGAGTTAATGCAGGAATGTCCAGACTGAGATTAGAAGCTCTAGAGTGACAAGCTTCCAGTCAACTCTAACAAACCTAGGATGGCAGTAGGACCTCCTCTGCCTGGAGCTTTCCTTGGTTGGTGGGCCAGTGTCTGCCCTCTGGTTTCTTTCTGCTCTGGTGTCAGGTCCTAACCCGGTTCCTACTTGGCTTCACTCACTCAGGGCAACTCCTTGTTCCAAGCTGTGTCCGGTCTTCTTTGGCTTATGCCAAACCCGAGTGCCACCTACTGCCATCCCTGACTCGTGTCTATCTTCATTGCCTGCCTTAAGCAAGACTAGCTGTTTGCCTTGCTAAAACACACTCCTTTTTCTTTTTCCATAGTATAAAATACACATTGTTCAATGTGAAAATGGGAAGATGATATTTGAAAATCAAAACCAAAACCTGGATGAATCAGGCACTTCTCTTGTTCTAGATGATGAACAATGAGCCTAGTTGACTGGTTTAGAATTCAAAGTGAGTGGTACGAGCCTGACCCTGGAGGGTGGGGTGGGAGATGGAGTCTAGTAGGTTCAGGGTCTGTGCCAGTCATCGCCAGCTTGAGCCAGGGTCATAAACTCAAGGAGCATTCTTTGAAGTTAGGGTTTTATCTTTTATTGTATTCACCTTGATCTTCTCTGATTTATCCCAGACACTTAAAAGAGCCACTTGGATAAGTGTGGGTCCCTAGAAGCAAGAATCCTAGAGCCAAAGATTCTTAGTTTCTGTTTCTGAACTAGAGTCAGTTCCACCTTTGGCTGCATGGAGCTTCTGTAGAGCATGAATCCTCTTAAGAGAATGCACACACCAGCCCCTTCGTGAAGGAACAGCTAGCACTTATGAAGCCCTGACTGTTTTCAATCAGCTACTGCCTGATGTTCAGTCCTACGACAGTCTGTGAGTATGCACTATTGTTACTATTTTACTACTAAGGAAACTGAAGCTCAGTGAAGTAAACTAACCCATCCAAGCTATATAACCAATAAGAAGAAGAGCTTGGTTTGAACTCAGCTCTCCTGAACTTCAAAGACTGCAACTACTCTATAGAACAGGAGGAGAAATACCTGCAGGTATGGTTATTTATATCATGTACACATACATTAACAGTTCCCTACATGGTGAAATCTATTAGTGAACTTCTAGCATTTTATTTTGGAAAGATCAAGGCATGCTACTTTACAGCTAAGCGTTTTACTGCATAAAGCAAACTACAGCTTGCAAATTTTGCATGTGTTTTTTGGGGCAATGTTCAAGAGTGATTTTTTTTCTTCATTTAATTACTTCCCATTCCTTTATTTAGGTTGCTTTATCCTTTACTTTCCCATACTAGCATCTTAATTAAGCTTTATAAATGTGATAAAACCTTTCAAAAAATTCTTAGGAATATGTTTTCATCACTAGACTATTTTGTTCTAGAAACAGAGTGATCATACAACTAATCTTAGATTCAAGAAGAGGCTTTGAAATGCTGGAAAGAAAAAGCATCAACTCCAAATAACACCACCACAAGCTCCTGCCTTCCCCTCAGTCCACAGAAGCCTCCTTTACTGGAGGTCTTGCTGGCAGGAGCTGGTGCTAGCCCCCCTTCCACCGTGGACCTCAATCGCATAAAGTCCATTAATGATCCATTTGTTTCTTCTCCTCCTGCTTCCACAAAAGGAAATGCATTATTCATAGGTAACCTTTCTCCCCTCTCCCTTTGTGTTTTATCAATCTGTAGACTACGTGAATTTCATGTTGTTGCAGACTGTGATATTCGCTGCTTTGGTGGCTCTGGATGTAAAATTACTCCATTGTCATCCAACATTAACAGAGCTCAAGAATGCATCCATATTGCAGCTCTTGGTTTTGCTTAAAACTCCATCCATTCTTTTTAATGGCTCTCAACTGACCCAGTTTAGCAGAACTGGCTGGACCTCTGTTCTGTTTTCTTGGGGAAAGCCTCTTGCGTATTATCTAACAAATATCCTATTGGATACTGAAACCTCCTCTGGAGGCACAGGGATTGTATGCACATCTTTTCTCCATGCTATCTTTGGTTATCAGTGCCAACAAAATAAAGCTGTGTCCTAAGAGCTACAGCCATACCTTTAATTGATTGGGACTATTCTATAGTTCTTCAAGACCAAGGTCCTTGGAGGATGGAACTCAGTGTCTATTTTTATACCACTAAAATCCTGTTTAAAATGGTTGCTCCATCTTTTGTGGAAGTAACATGTGGCTTTTTAAATTTAAATGAAAAAAAAAAATCTAAAATTCTGTTACACCAGCCATAGTTCCAGTGCTCAGTAGCCAGATGTGGCCAGTAATTGGTGTGTTAAACAACAGAATTTTCACCATCTCAGAAAACTCCAGTGAATAGCACTGGTCTAGTTATAAGATTTTTGGAGTACCTGTGATATGCCAGGCACTGTTCTCAGCACTTGACCTCTATGAGTTCCCTTACTCTTTATAATAAACATGTGAGTTTTATACTCATCCCTCCCTACTCATACTGAGCTTATGTAATGAAATGCAACCTTAGTGTGTAGGCTAACTAAAAGCCTAACATAGGAGGATAGTTTTGTAACAAATAACTGAGTCTCAGCCAATCACAGCAGCTGAGTCTTAGTCAGTTACAGGCAGCCAATGATCAGACTGTTCAAACGAGGCAAATGCAGCTGCCACCAATCAAGGTTTCTTTACCTCACTTCCATTTCCTGTCTGTCAGTGCTGGAGCAGTCCATCATTGTGGAGCAGAGTTCTCATAACCTCTTTGGGTTCTGAGGAATGTCTGATTGGTGGATTGTTCTTGGCTCAATTAAACTCTGTTACACTTGATTTGTCTAAAGGGTTTATTCTGACAATACTGTTATTTGTCTGAGCTATAGCTGAGCAGATATAGGCACAGAAAGCCTGTTTACAGCACAAAGTTACTTTCACAACATCCTTAATATGTGGAACAGACAAGACAAACACAGGCAGTCTGTCTCCAGAGTCTGAATCCTGCATCTCTTGCTTCTTATAATACATGTGTTAAGAAGAGATGAGCCCCAAACCACCTTTAATTTAAATAAATGTTTTCATTTAAAAAGAATGAAAGACTATTAATCTAATAATCATCACAACTCTGCCTCTCCCAGCCCTGACTGTGCTCTAGGCAGATGGTCACCCTTCCGTTTATTACAAAGGACTGAGACGGAACACCTGGTTCCTTCAGCCTCTTCCTTTACTACCTGAATATTGCCCTGTTTCTTCATCAGTTTTCATTTCTTTCTCTCTCGTATCCCCCTGGGAAAGGCTAATTCCTTTACAGGCCTGGGGGGGTCTCATCCTCCCACAACTCACATGGGACTAAGCTGCCATTATTTACTCTTTTTCTCATTAATTTCAGTTTTTTCCTCCTGTGAAAATCTTTGTCTTTTCAGGAAACACTGTAATGCTTTCCTCCCTGACTCCTTTTTTAATTATGCAGCCTAGCTTCTAGTGTTCCTTTAAGACCCAAAGAATATCAGTTCCAGGTGGTCCTGCAGAACCCTTAGATCCCTTTGCCCCAGATGACGCTAGTGCTCTTCTGCAGTCTCCGGAGGACTTCTGCTCACCTCCACACGGTACTTACTGCACTATGCTGACCAATGTATTTCTATTTCTATTTTTTCTACTAAATTGTCTTTGTACTGCTTGAGATTAAGGATTAAATTCTTATTATTTCTGGATCTCACCAACTAGGACAGTGGTACCATAAAGACACTAAATAAATGTCAATTGGAAACAAACATTTATTCTAAAGAGAAAATAGCAACAAACACCTAAACATGTGCACTTTCTTTTGACCTATTTCCTCTTATGATATTGCTTCTGGTATTTCATCATTAAACTTCTTCAAAATTTTAGCTACGATCCTTGTTCATTACCAATTAGTCTTCATCTCCTTTTAATTTGACCTTTGTGCCCACTGAAAAAAACAACCTTCTAAAAGCAAATGTAGTGTCAGTGCCTTGATAACACATTTTTGAAATGTGGAGTATTTGATATTGGTGATCCTTCCTTGAAATTCTCCTTTTCCTTAAAGCTGTTCATTTCAGCATTTGGACTCTCATTACTTATTTGATAAAATTGATTCTTTGTCTTGGTCTTCTTGGCCAGCTTCTGCCCTTTACCATTCAGTAATTATGGGCATTCCTTAAGCTTTAGAACATTCTGTCTCTCCCTTTGTAATGTTATAGATTTCTATAACTCCAATTATTTTCTCCCTGGGAATGATTCTTCCATTTATATTTCAATCATGTCCTTTCTTCTTACCATCTCTGTATCCTGCTGATTCTTGAAACTTAACACTTGTAAACTAAGTTAAATCACTTTTGCTATTAAACTTGTTCCTCCTCCTGACTTTCCAAACTCTTCCAATAGCATTGCTATTTCTCATTACCATATTTCAATCTCACTTATCTCTGATGTCTTTGTATCTTCAATCCCATACTCCCAGGAGGTCATTATATACTATTGGCTTTTCCTCTGAAATTGCTCTCACTTCTCCTTTCACATGGTTGCCTCCCTAATCAGGATGTTTATTTAGCTCTTGTCTGGACTGTTGCAATAATTTTTGAGCATTGATCTTACCTTGCCTTCTAATGCATTCTTCACACCACTGCCAGAATAATCTCAAGTAACTGATTATATTTGATATGTCTTTCCTTATTTGAAATGGCTTTAATGACAACTCCATACCTATTTAATAAAGTCCATATCACTGCTTGATGGTCAAGGACCACATATAAAACTTTTTCTTTTCATTTTTATCTTCCATGGTTCTCCTGCATAGACCCCAATTTCTGTTGTCCCCTAGAATACTTTATAGGTATTTCCATTCACCCTTTCTTAAAATATATTTCCTCTTGTGCTTCAGTTGTCCTAGCCTTCTTACCCTTCTTCACCTCCAGTTCTATTTATTGAAGTGCTTTGTTTACAATGCCCTGTTTAAATGCCACCTACTCTATGAAGCCTGTCCTGATGACTTCCACTGGGGATGGTCTCTCCTGCTCTAAATAGCATTCTCTTAAGGCCATTATAACACCATGCCCTGTGCTTGTCACCTGATCACATGCCTCCTATGAGATGGTAGTCCCTGGGGTATAAATATATACCCAACTCTTATTCATATTCCTCCTAATATTTCCCTGGGATAGACTCTGAGTCAGCACTTGCTGACTAAGGGATGCCGGAGCTTCACGCTTCTTTAGTTCAATGCATTGGATTAGCATCTTCTCTGCAAGAACTGCAGCAGGAATAAATGAAGAAACTGAAAATCTGTCATTTGAATCATGGTTGGAAGCTCTGTGTGTCATTTAATGTTTCTTAAATTCATATTAAAAGATAAAAGAGAATAGGTGATAAGTCGAAATTTGAAGAGGAGAGAGTTCAATCTGATCTTGACCTCATCATGAGCCTTTCTGTAAGATACCTAATCTTTTCCATTCCACAATTGCTTCTTTGAGAGAATTGGATTACCATGCTATCTGAAAGGAGCCACAGCGATAGTGACCAAGGACCTCGACAGTTTGAAGTGCTATGAACACGTGGCCATCATTCCGGCCCACTGTGCTCTCTTCCTTCTGATGTCTCATGGCTTTCCTTGGACATCCCACCAACTGACACCGACTGTAATAGATGGAATAGTGAAGCCAAAGGCCCACATCTAATTCCTGGAACCTACACATATTATCCTGTATGGTAAAAAAGAACAACATCACTTTATATGGCAAAGGATGTGGTCAGGTTATGAATCTCGAGAGGCGGCACTTGTCCTAGATTCTTTGAGTGGGCACTACATGCCCTCGCATATCCTTTCAAGATAGATACATAGAGAAGGCAACATGCAAATGGAAGCAGAGATCAGAGTGATGGAGATATAAACCAAAGAACACCAGCACTGCCCAACTTCAGAAGCTGGGGGAAAGGCATGGAAATAACCCTACCCTGGAGCCCCTGAAGGGAACATGGTCCTGTCAGCACAATGATTTTGGACTTCTGGCCCCCAGGTCTTGGAGAGAATAAATTTCTGTTTTAAACTGCTCGCTTGTGGCAGTCTATATGGCTGCTCCAGGAAACTAAAACATCTATCCCAACCTGTGGCACATCTTATCCTGGTGTTTCATATTTGCACCATGTTTTGACTTTCTTATGAGCTACTTGAGGACTTAGCAATCATGGGGCTTGAAACTTTTTCTTTCAACAGTTATTTATTGAGCCTCAATGTTGTGTCAGTACTGCTTTAGGACCCAAGGTTATGAAAATAGTTAAGATCTCATTTGTAACCTCAAGAAAGTCATAGTCTTTAGAGAAGCAAGGAAAATATAAGAGGGGGATGAGGGCAAGGAAGCTTCCTGGAGGAGATGACATTGAACTGAGTTCCAGACATTAATTGGGGTTAACTAACTAGGCTGAGGAGTTAGAAGACCAAACAAGTTTTCAGTTGGGAAGACAGCATGGACCAGGTCACAGAGGCCAGACCTCATGATGAACTTCACGTGTAGGCAAGTGAATTTGCCAAAGCCCTGGTGGTAGTGATGGGGGATTAGTGGAAGCCACAGTTGGAAACAAGGAGAAACCCACAATTTTAATCTCTTAGTTAAATCATGCATAGTGGATGGGAGATTCTAACCATACAGTAGGTACTAAGTAGATGTTCCTTGAATTTCTGTGTTAAAATGGATTTATAATAAGAACTAGTAGCATTGCTATTAAGAAAGTAATGTGTTTCTTACTGAGTGGATGTCTAAATTGGTTGGTTATCATTTGTGAGAGTGTGATAAGGATAATAAAATTATGGACACATGTTTTTAAATACAGGATAGTATAAAGGATATTTCATGACTTTCAGATTGTTTTTATGAGGTCCATAGAGTGGGCTTGCGTGGTGCCTTGTGTACTAATTAAAAGCCTGTTAGACATCTGAGGAGCTGTGTGGTGGCACTGAGGTTGAAGGTGCTTCTCCAATACATCTCACCTACGAAGGAAACTCCTGGACAAGATGGAGAAGTGGAACCTCAAATTGTGGCAATGAAACCTAAAGCTACTGGGTGCTTCTAATGGAGTCTATCAGAAATGCAAAGTGGAGATGTGTCTGAAGAAATAGTGGGAGGTGGAAAACTTCAAAAATTCCTAAAGCACTTGATGAATATGAGCTTGTCAGAAGTCCCAAATCGAAATGTGTCCAAAGAAACAGTGGAAAATGTGAAAGTTAAAAAAATTTACAACACAGACATCTACCATATTAAACAGATACAGCAGTATATTCTATTGACAAAAAAGAAGAGGAGAAAAAGAAAGGGGAAATGGTGAACGTACTGGAGCTGGGAGAAAGACAGAGAGGAGGGAGGATGGGGGGAGGGAGAGGAACAGGGAGACAGGGAGAGAGAATCCTGAAGAGAAACACAAAATCTAGAGAACCAAACAGGGAGGAAAATGACAATGAGGTGTCCAGCTTTTTGGAGAAGTTTCATTTGCTTCTCTAATCTTGTCAATGAAAATATTTTAAGGGAAATAAAATAAATGGAAGTCAGCTCACTTCTGAAAAGCAGGACCTATCCACTGGCATTGAGAAGACCACCAGTGCGCAAACCTTGGCATTTCTCAGCTCTGCTGTTGAACTCACTGTTCATTAGAGTTCATGCCCAGGAATGGAACAGGAATTCTTGCTTGCTCACCTTCTAGAGAACTGGACCTGCAGACTCTGGGTGTTCTCGTGGAGCTAATGACTCCCCATGTTCACACATGGGCTGATAGTAAGTGGCGGTAGCAGATCTGCTGAAGCACAAAAGCTTGCAAATGGGGTTGACATCATGGTGGCCACACCAGGCTGTTCCTGGACTATCTGCAGAATACTCCAGCATAAAAACCTACAATGACTGATTATTGCTAAAGTTGATCATATATTGGATGTTGGGTTTAAAGAGCAATTACAGAAAATTATGAAACTTTTGTCAACCTACAGAGAGACCATTCTCTTCTCTGCCGCATAAACTTGAAAAGTTGAGGAACGGGTAAGGATTTCTGCAGGAAAAGCCACCATTGTATGTTGATGTTGATTCTCATAAAACTGACACAAAAGTGGATGCTCTGAAGAGCTGCTTTCTGTTTTCTACATTCATTAAGAAAAACCAGAAGAAGAAGCTGATGATCATCTTGGAAGCTCATGAAATACCACTCATTATAAGTTGCTGATCACCAATAATTGACCAGTTGTGAAAGGCAGAAGCAAAATATGCTTCCAACCCCTTACTTCCAGTTCTGCAATGTGAATTCAGGAATATTGTTGTATACAGTTGTAGCAGCAAGAGGGCTGAATATTCCTGAAAATGACTGGACAGGTCAATATGATGCTTCAGATGACCCTAAGGAATATATTCTTCATGTGAGTAAACAGAGTATTGAAGAAAAGAAGGCATGCCTTACTCATTTGCATGCAGAAAAATTAGGTTTCATTCATTACTTGAAGCAATTCAAGATTTCATTACGTGAATTTGAGTTTTCCTGGCCTAAAATTTCGATCTTCAGTCTCAGATTGAAAAAATGACTACTTTTTTCCTAAGTCAACCCAGAAAATATGATTCATATCTACCAGTACAAAGATTCCTCTTCTCTGAAATAGATCTTTAATGCTAATAACCTAAATTTGCCACAAGTTGTTATCATTCTGCTTCAAGATGCCTCCTTTTGTTGATATGAACATGAATAACAATGAAGACAAGCAAAAAAAAAAAAAAAAGAGGAGAAGGCAGTATATTCAGCTACCAGAAGACCAAAATAGTTGAAAAGTCCAATCTTTAAAGACATTCATAAGCTGGGCACATGTGGTGGCACATACTTGTAATCCTAGCAATGCAGGAGGCTGAGGCAGAAGGATTGAAAGTTGGAGGCCAGCCTCAGGCCCTAAGCAACTTAGTGAGAGCCTGTCTCAAAATAAAAAACACAAAGGGCTGGGAATGTAGCTCAGAGGTTAAATGCTCCTGAGTGAATCCCTGGTACCAAAAAAAAAAAAAAAAAAAAAAAAAAAGAAAGAAAGAAAAGAAAAAGAAAAATCATAAGAAATCATGTGACAACAGGTGATTCTCTTACTAAAGACATACTTTCCTTTCATCTTAGATAACTGTCCTTAAATGAATTTTTTCCCTTGTTATAACAAAGGAATTTCTGTAGACTTCTGAATTTGAACTGATTCAACAAAATTCTATATTGACTTGGGTTGCAAGCACTGAGCACTGTTATTTCCAGTAAGACACTTTTTAATTTGGGAGATATAAAACAAACTTTAATTTCTCTTGGTTGCCCAAGGGCAAAGCAAGAAATCTTTTTGGTCTTTGTCATGATGATATAATATGTTGATTTTTAAATACCACCCCACCCAATTTATGCCATTGTTTTAATATAACTCTTTTTTTTTTTTTTTGGACCTTAAAAAAAAACAAATGAAATCCTCTTAGCATCAAGATAAAAACTTCAAATTATCTTTATTATGAAAAGTGAGAGCTTATTTTTGAGAAGACAGCAGGTGTCATTGTTTATCTGGTCTTTCTACTGCAATGAAAATTGGAGATGTTATTTAGGCAATTAGACACAATGCTGCCGTCTCTCTGGTCGGTGAGCTGTCTCCACACGGTGTGATTATGACTTTCATGTTGTTAGCACTGAAGTCCTTGGAAACAGGATGAAGTGGAAAAGTAGGCATTAGATGAGAACTCTGTCCCTGTTCCCTATCCAGTTGATAGATATAAATGAAATTAAGTGCCTCCTGTCCCCGGGTCACATCTGTTAGGACTGTGCTCATGTAATCTGTCATAGGAGCTGAAATCAACTGTGCTGCAAAAGGAATAACATTAGTTTTCTATTGTTACCATAAAAATCACCACAAAAGTAGCAAACAACACACTTTTAAAAAAAAAATTATTTATTTGTTTTAGTTGTACACAATGCCTTTATTCTTACATGGTGCTGAGGCTCGAACCCGGGCTGCGCACGTGCTAGGTGAGCGCTCTACTGCTGAGCCACAACCGCAGCCAACAACACAAATTTATTACCTTGTGGTTCTATAGATCAGAAGTGGGCACAACTGGTTTCTCTGGTTTGAGCTCATAAGGGTGAGGTGTCATCTCAGCTGGGCTTTGGGAGGAAATCTGCTTCCAGCTCACTCAGGTTGTTGGTAGGATTGACTTCCATGCTGTTAGAGGCTAAGTTATATGCCTCTTTTCTTGCTGGTTGTAGCATGGTGGTTATTCTCAGCTTCTAGAAGCCACCTGCACTCTTTGGGTACAGTCTCTCTCCTCCTTGTTTAAAGCACACAGAGGTGGTGTATGTCTTTCTTATACTTTCTGTCACTCCTATGTCTTCCTCTTCAACTTTGTAGCCCCATTTCTTTTGCCTTTCTCTTCCACTTTTAGGTCCAGATGGTGACACTGAGCCTAACCAGATGATCCAGGTTAATCTCTTTAAATCCAGTTCCCCAACCTTGATTTTGTCCGCAAAGTCCCTGTTGAAGTGTAAGGGAACATATTCATTGGTTCTGTGCCAAAACTCAGATTGAATGCCATTCAAAAGGTATTTGAGAAGCACTGTAGGCTCTTGAACAGAGAGGTGTGTGAGCACGTGGGGAAGGTTGGTGATGTGACATCCCTTCCAACCAGCATCGCTTAACTGTTCATTACTGTTAATGGGAAGGGGGATGAAGGAAAATCACTGGCACCTGTTTTTGTCTTTCTTAGACCCAAGCAAGTGTGCTTTGACCCAAACTGGCAAACCCTATTCCATAAAAGAAACTCTTTAAAACTAACTGTTCATCTTCACTAGAAGGCAGTTCAGCTTACTCTGTAGGGGTGGGGATGGGGGTAAAATTCTCATCTTCCCCTAGTCCCATGTGGTTTATTGAAGTGTTCTTTGTAAATATCTGTAAGACTTTTCTTCAGAGCAGTTATAAAATAAATGTACTTAATTTCATTGCCTTCCCAGTGATGTTTGAGCCCCTTTTATAGACTGATATATTAGGCAGCATTCCACTCTGTCTCCCATCTCTAAATCACCTCTGGTAATTTCATTCATTCACTCATGAACATTTATGATTTGCCGTACATACTGCTCCAGGTGCTAGGGTTACTGTGGTGAACAGAGTTCTTTTCCTCGTGGAGTTACCTCTGAGTGGAAAAAGATGGTCAGGGATCAGATACATACCAGCTGATGAAGATATGAAGAAAA
Organism: Tamias sibiricus; assembly: GCA_025594165.1. Taxonomy (NCBI): domain Eukaryota; kingdom Metazoa; phylum Chordata; class Mammalia; order Rodentia; family Sciuridae; genus Tamias; species Tamias sibiricus. The sequence goes on from CM046660.1 coordinate 131,517,263, forward strand.
ATTTTAAGCAAGTTAAGAGAGAGAGTGATGGGTGAAGATGTAAGATTACATTTGAGCAGACATCTGAAAGAAGAGGATTTAAGCCTTGAGGTCTTCTGGGCTGAGAATGTTTTAGGCAGAGGAAATAGCAAATAAAATGACTTTGAGGTATTCTTTGGAGCATTCATGGAAGATAAGTGGATCCAAATGAGAATGTGTCTCCCATATTGCATGTATCGGAAACTTAATCCCCAAAGTCCTGTGTTAACAGTGTGTGGAAATAGGGCCTACAGGAGGTAATTAGGATTACATGAGGTCATGGGTTGGGGCCCCTATGATTGCATTAGTGGCTTGATAAGGAAAGAAAGAGAGATCTGAGAAAGCAAATTTTCTCCGTCTCGTGACCCAGAAGAAAGGCCCTTACCAGACATCAAACAGATGCCAGTGCCAGACCCTTGGAATTCCAGATCCACAAGTCAAACAAACCTCTTTAGAAATTACCCAGTTTGTAGATGTTCAGTTATAGCAACAGAAAAAGGGCTACGACAGAACATGGCTAGGGCAGAGAAAGTGAGGGAAAGGGAATGCTTGGAAAGGAGATTAGAGAGGTGGTGGGCAAGGTCCCAGTAAAGTCGTCTACCTCAGTCTGCGTTAACCAACATTCTAAAACTGGGTCTGCAAGCTCTTATACACTGTTGACTCCAAGATTTTAATATGATTGCTGTACAGAAGGATTTATTTGTCTCAAGAAATTTGGACCAAAGAATGAAATAACATATTTCAAATTCTGGGTATAGATTGCTGTGAAAAATTAACTTGTTATATGCATTTATTGACTATTGTTTATAACATAAACAAAGCTGCTCTTCTTCTATAATAAGAAGAGTTGGTAATATTGTACCTTTCTTATTTTCTACTCTCAATATTATTATACAATAAAGAGCTGAATATATAATATACTGCCGAGAGGGTAATGAGCAGGATTCAATCACACATTTAAATGAATTTAAAAAAATCTGAACCATGTCCAAGTTCCTCCATCTAAGCATCACTTAAGAATCTGTTTGTTCAGTTGAGTTTCATCTCTGCAGCTGCCAAGGCACTTCAGTTCTGCCAGCTTGACTCTCTGATTGCAAAATAAAGGGTGGTCACTTAACAGTGGATGTGAAAAATAAGTGTTCGGTGCAAAGAACGACATCACGAGAAATCCTGATCCTGGAGAACTGGAGGCTTCTCTCGTATGCGCCCCTTGGCCTGTGGGCAGTTCATTTTGAGAGGGTGTTCTTGCGCTCCTCAAATCTAAGCAGCCTGTGGTGGGGGATGTGGGGTACCTTTGGAAGATAGATGCACTTCACTGCAGCTTACATTCATAAATATTTTTGTAGTGTAATAGGCTGTCAAAACAAATCTGTGTTTTCCGTTTGTGTGTGCACGAGTGTGTCGGCACGCCTCTCCATCTTTCGGTCCATCTAGAGGTAGAGCAAAAATAATTTACCCTCCTCGTGGCAGATTTTTCCCCTATGGCATAAATTTGTGCTGAGGCAATTCATGAATAGGCAAGTGAATGGCCATTAGATCTGTGGGAATAGTTCCTGTGTTTTTATTTTAGCAATTCTGTGCCATTACTGCAAACCTGTGGTTCCTTTTAAGCATTTTCAGTGGACAATCTCATCTGAAGCTTGGCATTAGCTATAACTTTGAACTGAAGAGGGAAAGTCATGGTGATCTTGTTGAGCCCACAGTTGTGCCTGTGGGAATATAGCACTATGTCAGAACACAGGCACCAATGTCCACCAAGCCTCATTGTGCATTAGCTGTGTGACCTTAGGTGAGTTTCTTAACTTCTTTGGGCCTCTATTTCTTGTTTTGTAAAATGAGCAAAACAATGACTGCTTTTAGCAGTGGTTGTGAGAATTACATGAGACAATGTAAGTTAAGTGCTTAGGGTAGTGCCAGTACCTGCTAAGTGCTGGAAATGGTAGCCACTTTCATTATCAGTTTTCTCTGGCTTATTTCATTTTGATGGCACAGCATGTAGACTTGGCAGAAAGCAGCAGTCTTTCTGGTGCATGAAAACGTAGGCCCCTAGAGGACAGCACATCAGACTCTACAACTCAATATATACCTGCCTTTGAATTTTTCACAATATTTTTCTCTTTTCAAGTAAACTTGGAGAAAACATTTTGCTGCTTGCTGCCTGAATTTGCCAGCAAGTCTAGTTTCCAAGGAGATTGTAAATGGATGTATTTGTGTACGCTGATTTGCCTCAACTTTAGAAGAATTCCTCAGGGAATTCTTCAAAAGAAACAGAACATAATGGAGATGCTTTTTCTTTTTTCATAAGCCATAGAAGACTGTGTGTGAATGTGTGTGTGTGTGTGTGTGTGTGTGTGTGTGTATGTGTGTGTTCTCAGCCATCTAAAAGTTACTTAGCAGTGGTCAGGCAAAATGGAAAGATTTGCTAATGAAAGATTTATCTCCCCATGACTGCAATTTTTATGTCCTTTTAGATTAATTTGTCTGATTTTTTTTTCAGTTTAGAAAAGCATTTAGTGCAATTTGGAATTGTAATCAGGATATTCTATACCATCTGTAGGGCTTGATGTAATTCTCTAACTTCACTATGGTCACATCACAAGGAAGCCTAGAGCTGCAGGCTCTAGGAAACCCAATAGCACCCACACATGGTCTGTTTGCAATAGGTGTTCAATACTTGATGATTGATAATAAAGCTTTCCTCCTATTGCACTGCTTGGGGTGAAGGGTTCTACATTAGTATTTGAAAAATCATAGATTTCTGAACAAAGAATACAATTTTTAAAGGGTCTTGGTTGTAACTCCAGATTGACAGCAATAGCCCAGATGATGTTGACCCAGGCCTCTCTTAGCCTCTCTGTTTCCATTTAATCGATTGTGGCTTCAAAGTCTACATGGAGAATTGTTGCTGTTCATTTTTTTACAAATCTAAATGATGCAAATTTTAATTTAGAGCTCAATGTTGTTCTTTCCCCAGAACACTCTTATTTTTCACATCCACTGTTAAGTGGCCACCCTTTAGTTTGCAATCAAAGACCGGAGCTGGCAGAACTGAAGAGCCTTGGTCCAGGCTTGCTGGCTTGATTATTCCTTAGTCATTGTGCATTCATTTAGCACCGAGTGCCGCAATGTGGTGGAAGGAACACAGGTTCCAGAGTCAGGAGCACTGGGTTTTGCATCCAGGTTCTCTTACTAGCTTTTGTGACCTCCATAAAATTAATTCACCTTCACGAGCTTCCATATTGACATGTGAGTAAAAGACCTGACCTGCATCTTGCTCCTTGATAGGAGATGCTCTGTCAACATAAATTACTCTCTTCCTGCTGTGCAAACTGGCATCCCATTGAGCAGACTTATATAGCCCTGTTCTTCAAAAGAGTGTATAATCTAGATGTAGTATAAAAAATGAATATCATAGTACTAAGCTTAAGCAACAGCTATCCTGATCATATTAAAAAAAAAAAAAATGAGTCTGTGGAAAGTTTTGATAAAAAGAGGGAGTGGTAATCAGGACCCAAGAAGAGAGCCAAATGAAATTTGGTTGGCAACAACTCAGTTCCTTGTGTTGGAGCTTCCCCTTTGGCTAGTGCCTTCTTCTCCAATGACTGAGTTTAGTGAGGCCATGAAAGCTTAATACCTGTTTGTTAATCAAGGGGATTATGTTTATCTATATATTAGTTGTGTTGGATTAAGTATTAATAGTTTGTTGTCTCAACTGCTCCTACAAAGATCAAATGGCACATTCATTTGCTTTTAACTCCATTATCTTTAATATTTTTAATTCAAAATGTATGCAATGGGTTGGGAGTGCTGGGGGATGTACCCAGCCCCCACAAGCAGATTTGTTACCACCCCATCTGCCATCCCAAATGCTAAATCCCAGGAACACCACTGCTTTGCAGTATGTTATATTTTACAAGACTTTGAGGAAAGAGAAACACAGAAAGATAGTGACAATCACTGCGGGGCTAGAGAGACAGAGAGCATAAGGTTAGAGCTAAAACTTCTCAAAAGCAACTGGAGTGTTGGAAAAAGGAACAGAGGGAAGAATTGAATACATTTACCAGGGAATTAATGAACAGGCTAAAGGTATTTATGTAGGCAGAGAGCATATGGAAAAGGGGGAAATGAATCATGGAAGAAGGCAGCAAGTCTTACCACACAAGTTATTTCATCTTGAGATGTGTGTATGTGTATGTGTGTGTGTACACACAAACTAACTTATTTCATATATGTATGATTGGAAGAAGAAAAAGCTACTAAATCCAGTCCATATTATATGAAAAAGAAAAAAAAAAAAAAAAAAACCAGGAGATTGTCATGATGGTTGTGTTCTGCAGTGTGACATCTACCCTGTATCCTATAGGAGAATTCTGTGGCAATAACCAGGAAGAAGCCAAAGAACAAGGCGAAGGATGATAAAGAATTGAAATCTGCATGAATATGATAATTTCTTCTACTTCCTGGCAATTTTATTGCCCTCCAACCTTTCTTGGATTCAAGAACTGCTGTTGTGCCAAGTAATTGGTGTTGCCAAGGCCCAAATAGCTTCTGGTATTGGCATCTCTTGCAAGAAAGAGTAAAGAGGAAATAGGAGGCTTGGAGACATTGTAGGTTTTGGAAAGACTATGGCATGATAGATTTGAAAACTTCTGCAAATGCAGAACTGTACAAGTAGGGAGGAAAAAAAGAATTTGTTCTTCAGCATCTCTGAGAAAGAATATCTTGTCTCATTAATTGCAATCGTAATGTTGGGGTCAGAGTTAAGGGAAGTGTGTGGAACGAGGGAGGGTAGGAAGAGATAAAGCACCTGAGAAGAGCCCAAGAATGGTACAGAAAGGAAAAGTGCCACGTAGGGCCCAGAGCAGTTGAAAAATAATCTCTCATGCACTTACTCTGTAAAAAGTTGGTTCTTGTGCTGACCAGGCTACCCCTGAAGGCATCAGTATGGGACTGAGCACCTTAAAGCCTTACAGAGAGGAGGCATAGTTGGTGCATTCTCTTTTGCTAGCAGGATAAGCTGTACTTGCGTGCAGGGTCTCAGGAGGGAGGACCCTGGTGATTCTCCTCTTCAGTCGGAACCCTGCCAATCCCCATTTGAAAGCCATGAGAACATGCATTCATTGCCACGGACTAAAAGAGAAATGTTCTGTATAAACAATTCTTGCACTTGCAGACACCCTAATGTTTCTAAGGTAAGATGTTTTTCAGTTTATTTGCGCCTGGAGAAGTTGATCGAGGAGGAAACTGAGGCACACTCATTTGGTCAGATGCGGAAACAGTTATGCCAACAGTTTGCTTCTCGATTGCCTCCAGGGTTTGAGGACAAAGGGTTTATTATGTCATTATGTGGTACTCCCAGGGCGTCCAGCATAGTCCTGACATCTAGAAAGTGCCTTGATGTTCCACGATTATCTCAGAAAGCTGTTTCTTTCACTATAGCCAGTCATCACAATTCACGAATCACAATGTTTGGGATTCAGAAAGAATCTGCTTTTCCTTCTTCCTTGAACTTGATCTGAGCAATATGAAAGAAACTAAGATCTTCCATAGAAAGACTTGGCCTGTGGACATCAGCACAGGGCAGAGATTAGTACAGAGTCATCTTCACAAAGCTTATGGTAGCTAAAGAAGTGGGAACTGGCAGGTGGGATAATTGGAGCAGGTTATGATGTTCTGAGAATCATTTGTGGTTTTGGTGGCAACAAATGTGCCAGGAAGACCAAACCAGGCACAATTAACTGCAGTGGGCCCATTACTGGCAGAAAATAGGTTTCCACGAGAAAGCCTTGATGCCATAGGGGGAGCAAATCATTTCGGCATCTATTCATTCCAACAAGTGGCTCAGAGATAGCACAAAGACTGAGAGACTCCATCCTGAGGTCAAGGTACTTGCTCATAGCTGGTTTTTGGTCTTGACATAGAAGGAAAGAAAACATCTAAAAATCAAGAGAGGAAGCCACTAAGTTAGTTAAAGAGATCAACTAACATTCTTTGGTACCAGTAACAAACAGGAAACCAAACCAAAACAAGAACAAGAACAACATGCCCAGAAAGTTGAGAAAAAGAAAACTTAGCATGAATACATCAAGGCTTTAAGCAAGTTTGGAGCTTCCTGGGAAGGGGATGATATGGACTATTACCAACTAATTATTAGATGGAATCTGCTGCCAGAGTTGGGGGGAAACAGAACTAAGAAGAATCAATCTTCCCTTCACAAAGTGCTAATTTCAAAGCCTGATTAAGCTTCCACAGATCCGGTTTCTTGGCTGTGCACAAAGTGAGTGGCATCCTGTTCACTCCACGCTGCTGCACTGTGTCCTCAGGTGCCACCTGATAGCACTGCAAAACTGACACTTGAGTTCACACCTGCTCAGGCAGCTACAGCCAAGCCTGCTCTGAGTTTTCAGTTCTTGCTTTGGAGGTTCAGATCCCTGGATGAGACACTGGCGCTCTTTTCCCCTTTCCTGACCCTCCCCAGGCCCCATGTGCCTAGCGCCTTTCTTAGAACAGTGGGCCTGGTCAGCATGCCAGCTAAGCTAAGCAGTCTCTGCAGGATTCCAGGACAGTTCCTCTCAGTCTCTGTGTCCTTGTGACCTCTCCTCCCTGCAAATACACACCTCACTGCCATACCACCAAGTGACAAAATCAAATGGCCTTTCTCCATATTCGGGACACAGGATTTGGTACATGGCGCTGAGATGATAGAAAAAAATTTCTTTTCCTTAAGTGTCTAGTGACTGCAGAAGGATCGCACAAGTTTTGGAGTCTGGAAAACCTGGGTTCTAATTCTGGCCTTTCTACTTATTTATTCTAGAGCCTCCTTTAAGTACAGAAAAGCAGGGTTTGCATTAGATAGTCCATAGAGGGAACTGTTCTAGCCCTATCTGTTTGTCAGGGTCTGTGAAAATGGTTTGCAGTTGAGAAGGAGGTTTCAGGCACCCCGTTCTCTTCTTCCTGTCATTTGCCTTTCTTGATTTCTCTGTTCTTTTCCTCCAGGTAATCTGTACACACTTCATACCGCCTCAGGGTGTTTATCACGTACTGCCTTGACTTCTCACCTCTTATAAAGGTTATTCATTTGGGGGGGCATCGGGATGGCACTTTATTCATGTTGGTTTTGTATCAAAGTACCAATCGAGGTGGCTGGTGCATACATGTTTGGGGAGTTGGATTCTTGGAGTCCAGCACAGGTATCATGAAAACCCAACAGCATCTGCCCCATAGTAGGTGCCTGGGTCTGGGAACAATTCCCAAACCCCTGTTAAGTTTTCCTGTTTCAGTCAGGATTGAAACTGTGGGTGGTCTAATGAATGGAAGTTGAAACCCTATATTTCAAGTTATTTGGGGTCAACGTGTATGTTTGTCCTCTCTTCTAGCTTCTCTTTAGATTGTGGACCTTGGGTTTTTTATCATCATTTCTTTCAGTTTTTTGTTCAGCACTATAGCACTAAAGATGACATACATCTATTTCTATAAACTCTGTTGTCTTGAAATCAGTGGGATTTGCAGGAAAGATTTGAGGCTTACTCGAACAATGACTGTTAAGGTGTCAAGTGTTCTACTAGGAAACAGTCACTTGATGAATGGCTACAGAGACACCTTTTCCCTTCTTTTATGATTTTTTTTTTTTTTTTTTTACATATATTGCCTTGAAGTTGGGAGACCAGAGTAATTTATAGTAGTTACGGTCATCTCCTTTTGTTCTCAGATTATCAGTGAATTTGCAGACTATGTTGAACCCCTGTATTGCCAAAGAGACTTGAATGGAAGGAGCTCCATTTTGCTAACAGTTGCTTTCTTATTTCCCCCCGTTGTCTGAAGTCCTACTTTGATGATTTACAATGTCAGTGGGATGCAAGTTCTCAGGGTTTGATGGTGCTCAGTTCTGAAAGGGATGCTAGTGAGATGCAAGCCTTAGATATGGTAGATGTTGGACATGTTTTTTGAATGCCCAGTACTTTTGAACAGCTTGTCTATATTTGCAGGAATTTTCAAGGCTCCCCATCACTAACAAGCTGAAAACACCACACACTTACTTTCCTGGCCTTCCTTGCAGCTACAGCAGGGCATGTGACTAGGTTCCACTAATCTGTGCATTCAACTTTTTTATGGAAGCTGATGAAACAAAGAAATTCAGAACATTCAAGTTTCATCAGAGGTTTCTGAAGTAGTTGTGATTATAGTTCTATTTGCAGGGTCCAGCAAAGGGGTTGTTGGAGATGCAGGTTGGGTATGCTGTGTCCAATGATACTGGTAGTTTGTCTTCAGGGGTCAACTGGTTTTGTTGGGAACTGGGACCTAGCTCTTGGTTGCACAAACACTAAGCCTAGTCCTTTGGTCATCCTAGGGGTTCTTTGAGCTATGTAATATATCTCAATGAATTAATTTTCTGCTTTAATTAGCCAGAATTTGTTTCTGTTGGTTGTATGAGAATGAAAATTGACACATTGGCCTATCTCCCCAAGGGATTTTAATCTTGCCTTGAAGTCAAGGCACTACGTGATAAACACCCTGAGGCTGTATGAAGTGTGTAAAGATTATCTGGAGGAAAAAAGAACAGAGAAATCAAGAAAGGCAAATGACAGGAAGAAGAGAACTATTTTATATATTGCATATATATAAAGATTCTAATCTTTATATATATGCAATATATATCAGCTTACATGAAATAGATCATGCTATATACTAAAAATACTGATTCAGATACCAGACTAGATGAAAGATTGCCAACTCATACACCCATATACCTTCAAGGAACATACAGGTAAGAATAAATGAATGCAAGCCGGGTGCGGTGGCGCACACCTGTAATCCCAGCACTTTGGGAGGCTGAGGCAGGAGGATCACCAGTTCAAAGCCAGCCTCAGCAAGGGCGAGGCACCTAGCAACTTAGTGAGACCCTGTCTCTAAATAAAATACAAAAAAAGGGCTGGGGATGTGACCCAGTGGTCGAGTGTCCCTGAGTTCAATCCCCAGAACCACAAAAAAAAAAAAAAAAAAAAAAAAAAGAATAAATGAATGCAGTAGGTGGGTGTTGAGGAAAAATAAAATGAGATGGTATTTATAAAATTTAGGGTGTTGTTTATAATAAATGTACCATTGTGGTACCATATGAATGGCAACAACAATGACAAAAAAGCTAAACCTATAAAAAGATCTAGTCCTAGCCTTGTGCTTACTGTGAGCCAGACCCTGTTCTAGAGCTTTGTTCTTAAGGTGAATAAACTGCATCTGTAGTTTTCCTGGTAAAGACCTGATATATATCCTGTTCAGATTAGCATTGATCCTGAATTTTTTTATTTTTGCCAGTAATTTTATCATTATAATATCAGAGTAAGTCAGAATGCATTTCTGTCATTGTTTTACCCAACCTGTGATAGAACTCACCAGATAACCCATCTTGTTTTTTTGTTTTGTTTTGATACTGGTGAGTGAATCCAGTGCTTAACCACTGAGCCACATCCCCAGCCCTTTTTTTGTATTTCATTTAGAGACAGCATCTTGCTGAGTTACTTAGAATTTGTGATCCTCCTACCTCAGTCTCCTGAGCTGCTAGGATTACAGGTGTGTGCCACCATGCGCAGATAACCCATCTCTTTTTCCTATCTTCTTCCAGATACAACATTAACATGGTTTTCATGGTCTGAATTTAGGATGTTCACTGTTAAAATAAAGTGCTTCTAGGCAGGAACAATTTAGGACTCTTAATTCCTTCCTTGTTCTTTGGGTGGTATTAGGAAAAGTGCACCACAGTATTATTCCTGCGGGCAACTCGGAGGGCCAGCCAGATCTGCCAAGACCTGCAAGACACAGTCTGCAAGAAAAGGATTAGGGATAAGCACGACTAAGGAAGTTATTGAAGTATGTGAATATGTTCCTAAATAATTATTCTAATTACATTTTTTTTTTTTTGTGGTACCAGGGATTGAACTCAGGGGCACTCGACCTCTGGGCCACATCCCCAGCCCTTTTTTGTATTTTATTTAGAGACAGGGTCTCACTGAGTTGCTAAGTGCCTCACCATTGCTGAGGCTGGCTTTGAACTCGTGATCCTCCTGCCTCAGCCTCCCAAAGTGCTCGGATTACAGGCGTGCGCCACTGCGCCCGGCCTAATTACATTTTTTTTAATGTTCAGAAGATAAAGTTTAAAAAATTTTAGACTTTACTTTTTAATACTATGAATTGTTCTATTGTTTTAGGAAAATATTTATGAAATATTTTTGAATAGAACTTTTTTCTTGACACACCAAAAAATTTAAGAAATTTGTTAGTCAATAAATAAATATTTAAAAGATAATATGTATTTTACTTATTTTTCATGCTTCTTTTCATTTTCAGGAATATATTGTTTTGGACAATAAATTTAAAGGCCACTTTCTTTATTTGTATTTAACCATTTATGCCTCATAACAAATCTCTGAAGTAGGTTATTTTTAAAACATTTCTATTTACAATTGAAGAAGCTAAGGACCAGAGAAGCATAGTCATCTGTTGCTTTAAATACTCAACTAACCAGTAGTAAGCTGAGATTTTTAAATTTGGGAATCTGACTCTGGAGTCTGCCTACAATTATTCCTCAGAAGTAAGGCTTCACGGAAGAAGTAGGGTTTCAGCCCAAAGACATGACTGTCCCCTTCCCTCCCTGAGAGACTTACTGTGTGCAACCTTGAGCAACTCACTTTCCCTTCTGAGTGTCTGATTCTTCATGTTTAAAGTGGGGGTGCTATTGCCTGTCTCATAGAGTTGCTGGGAAAATTCAATGAGTTCTATAAGAAAGTGCTTTTGTAAGCTGAAAATGCTGTGCATATTTAAGACCATCATGTGTGGGCCTTTTCCATAAATTTAAGGCAACATTGCGTGGGATGATGCCCTAAATCAAAAGTCAGGGGGCACGCTGGGTGATGATAATGCAATGGTTCTCAGTTGCTCCAATTTCTATTTCCAATTGAACAAATTAGAAGATAACACTTCAGATGTGTGTAGAGAAACACTGTGGTCTTACATGTCAAGAATCCTCACATTGGTAATATGAAGCATATGCGTGTGTGGTTGAGTTGTCCTGGGTACACATATGTCACAGGGTCAAGGAATCTGAAAGATTTAAAATCTGTTTTATTTCTTTGAAGTGACTGCCAGCAAAGATGAACCATTTCTGATTTGTGTCTCTGCTTGCTTGGACTCCTGCTGCCTAACATTTAGTTAGATAATAGAAAGAGCGGGGAAACTATGGCTGGCTGATGGGCTTTTTAGTGACCCCATGGAAAGAAGCAGGTAATTTCCTGTTCTCAAGCCATTGCTCACGCGCTAAGCACTATCCTCTGGACAACAACAGGAGTTTGTCTCCAGTCTGAATTCTTCTGACCCATTTGCCACATAGATTTTCCTAAAATGCAGATCTGATTATTCCACTGCCTTGCTTGCAAACGTTCAATGACTTTCCTTGTCCTTAATATAAAGTTTCAAGCACTTTGCTGGGTAGGCTGGACATTCACTCTTTTCCTGCCCCATCATCAGTTCCCAAATTTGGGCAAGTTGGACTGAATTTCTTCAGTCCAAATAAGGGTGAACCTAGGTATTCAGATCACTAGAAATCCATTCAGGAAAGGGCAGAAGATCCATGTTAGGCCAATGCAAGTTGAGGAGAGAGATTCCTGGTGATCAGCTAAATCCAGCCATGGTGGAGAACTTGTTTACTTCTTAAGTCTTCTAGTCATTAAGTTACTGCCTCGCAATTGTTTTGTTAAGCAATTGTATTGTTTTCTATGACTTGAAACCAAAAAAAATTCTTGCCTAACCTGGTGTATCTACCACATTCTTCATGCTCTTTCCCAGGCTTCCTTCTCTGACTCATCTGCACTTCTGATTTATTGTGTCTAGATCCCCAACACATCCAGCTGTTTACACTTCTGAGCCCTTGCATAAGCTGTACTTTCTGCATAGATTGTCACCATCCTTTTCTTCTTCTTTATCCTCCCATCTTATTCTATTCACCATTCAAAGTGCCACCTAAGAATGATGTGTTTTCAGAAGCCTCTCCTGAAACCTCAGTATGGTTTAGCTTTTCCTTGTTTGCTCTCTAAAAAAGGTTCTGACTCCACACTGTAACCGCTGTTCTATCTTTCTGCCTTCCTCTCCAGGGTATAAAGTCCTTGGGAAAGGGCCCATGTCTTATTTAACGTGTGTATTCCTATCTCTTAGGGGATGGTGTTATAACGTTAAATCGGTGTTTTTTGAGGGGCTAGGGATGTGGCTCAGTGGTAGAGCACACATGCAAGGCCCTGGGTTCAGTCCCCAACACCATGCATACAAAAAGTGTTTGTTGAATGAATAGAGGTAATTCACACTTGGCTAGTATTTTTCCTAGTGTAGATAACTTTTTTTTTTTTTTTTTTTTTTTTTTTTGCATACTAAGGTAATTTATTTATGTTTTGTTTAGGAGTTCTGTGCTCTTTCTAGCCAAATAATATTTAGATGAAATTCATTTTTAGGCCAGTTCCCTTCTTATTCTAAAATTACTTGCTCCTAGGACAGGATACTCCATGAGTTGGTGTGGGATTATGCATTAGTCTTCTAGGACAGTCTGGACTTGAAGAGGGTTGCAGGAAATCTCAGAGCAGACTCTGACCAATAGGTTTGGGAGTGGCTGGCATGGACGTGCTCAGGAAGATGATGCTGTTACTTATGCAACACTTCTAGAGAGTTCCTTACTCACCTTCCATTCATTTCTCAACTCATTCCAATCTGGGTCCTCCACCTCACCCCCAAGGAATGTTGTTAATGAGATTATTAATACCCGATTATCACAGACCCATAGACATATTTATGCTCTTATTTGACTTGAATTCTGATCCACTTTTGTGCTGAGACTGACGCCATCTCAAACACTTCCTTCTCCTGTCCTCTCTGAGTCCCAAATTTACACTCACCTTTCCAAGTGCTCTGTACAGATGTTTTCAGGTTCCTCTTCCTCTACAAAGTCAGTGAATATTTGGTACCCCAAAGTTCAGTCCTGGCCCTTCTCTGTTGGTATTCCATATTCTCTTCCTTTGAGATCTTATCCCACCCTTGGCTTTGATTATTCCCACCATGGACATAACTCACAAATTTGTATTTCTAACACAAAATTTCATCTGAGCATCACATTCATAGGTACAATTGTTATTTAATAGCTCCAATTAGATGAGACTTCATCTGGGTGTCTAAGCCCAGATTCTAGATCTGTCCCACACTTTATCCTTGATCTGTGTCCTCAGTTTCAATAAGGGACATCCTCTTGCATCTGTTTCCTCAAGTCATAATCCCAGGTGTCATTTTTTATATCTTCTCTGTCTTTTGTTAATCCATCTCCAAGACCACTTGATTTTATGGAAACATTTTTTCTGAGTATTTTTTTTATCCACTACAACCCAAATCCCTGGTACTAAAATAATCTTCTAAGTAATATCTGAGCTTATACTCTTTTCCCTCTCCAATCTATTTTTCATTTTGTAATGTGGATGACTTTTTCAAAACATAAATTTTTTTTGTGTCACTATACGGTTTTAAAACCTTTAATTGTACCCCAATTCTCTTGGTTAAGTTAAATTCTTTAACTTGACCTTAAAGGTCCCATGAAGTCTGGACTCAGTGTGGTTTTGCCTCGTTCTACACCATTGGGTCACAATGACCTTCATTCAACCCTTTCTTCATTCAACCCTCCCAGAGTAAGCATTTTTCACATGTGCCTTTCACTCCCTCTTGATCTGGTTAAATTCTGCTCATCCTTAGATCTTATTTCAGTGGCCACTCCTTCAGAGAAGCCTTCCCCACATTCCAGCTTAGGTCTCATTTGTGTTCTCACAGGGCTGAAGACCTCTCCCTCACAGCATGTACTACATTCTATTATCACTTTTACTTGTGTAATTATGTTTCATTGAGTTTAGACTATTAGCCCCATGAGGAAAAGGCCATCTGATTTTTTTCTTTTTTTTTTAAGTGGGGGGAGGGCAGAGGCAAGGGCCAAAAAATGTTACATAATAAATGATTCATAAATTTAGTGGCTTAACATGTTAGTTATCACATGAAAAGATGCTCAATGTGATTAGTCATTAGGGAGATGCAAATCAAAACCACAGCGAGGTACAACCTCACACCCACAATAATGGCTATTAAAAAAATAACAAAAAATAAGTGTTGTGAGGATGTGCAGAAATTGGAGTCCTTACATATTGCTTGTGGGGATGTGAAAAATTGTTCAGATGGTATAGATGACAGTTTAACATTTCCTCGAACAGTAAAACGTAGGGACTGGGGAGGTAGCTCAGTGGTAGAGCACTTGCCTAATGTGTGAGACTGTGGATTCCATCTCTGGTAACACACACACACACACACACACAGAGACAAAGTTAAGAAGAGAATTATCACATGACCCTACAATTTCACTCCTAGGTACATACCCAAAGGAATTGAAAATAGGTACTCAAACAAGTACACTATAGCAGCATTAGTTACAAAAACCAAAAGGTGAAAATTGCTCAAATGTCCATTAGTGAGTGAATGGATAAATAAATTGCACACATATATATGTGTATATATATGTATATATATACATGTATATACACACACACATAATATACACACACATAATATATATCCACACATACATATACATATATATTAGTTTATAAAAGAGAAATGAAGTTCTGGTACATACTACAATGTGGATGAACCATAGTGTAAATATTCCTATTCTTGGTCAATTTCAAGCTATCAATTTAAAGTCACAAATCTGGGAAAAGTTGTATACATTTAGCTCATAGCAGTTAAAAAGAGGCAACTGCAGCATACATTGGTGCATCTCTGCTGGTCAGAGCTCAGCAGCACCTTGCCTGTTTACCTCTGGTTCTTCCAGGACTATCAGAATCAAAAATCTACTCTGATTTGTTGCCCTGACATTTGAATTGTTCCTTTCATTCATTCTCTCAACAGATAATTATTGGGCAACCCCTATGCACAATTATGATAGGCTGTGGGGATGAAATTATAAATAATACAAACATGACCTCCACCCTTCTAAGTGCCTACTCTTCCTTGCTGAATTAGTGCTTCCAGATCCTTCCAAGGGAGTGCCAAATCTCTGGCATTGTGCTCAGTGATGACCCACGAAGGTATTATATAGGTGTCACCTCAGCCTGGAGGAAGAAGACTCCTGATTTCTTGTACAGTCCATCCATAGGATAAGGATACCGTCACTCACACAATTGTCATTTACCAGTCTTTTGGCAAATTTCTTTCTGGGTTGGATCCAAATATTCAATTATAGCTCAAATATATATTTCAATTTTGATAACATTTCTTCAACACAATTAGAAAAATTAGAGATTATTTTGACACCAAACAGAACCTGTCTAAATCTGAATGTGTTAATAAGTTTTACTGCATCACATAATATTTGACATAATGTGACCAATACATTTACAGAGCACTCAGTATAAATAAACCACTTAGATTCTCACACATAAGGAGAAAGAAGGCACAATTCTCAGAAGACAATTCTCAGAAGTTTTTTTTTTTTTTAATTAAACCATAGTTCACACCTTTGGGGATCCAAATACTCATTAAAAGTCAAATACTAAAGTTTGTGTTATTTTTTCTTTTCTTTTCAGATATATATATAGTGCTTTTTTGCTTTACTATTAACCATGGACATATGTTCTTCATTTCTCTGTGTTACTGACACACTTTTTTTTTTTTTTCCTTTCCTGGGGGATAGAGGTAGAGGTGGGTGGGGTGATTCAACATATAATATATAACAGCTGTTTCAAAATAGATTTTTATATTTTTTTCAGATGACTGACTGAAGTTCCAAACACAAATTATGCCTCAGTGAACAAAAGAAAAATTTATGATTTATTTTCTGTGTCCAAGACCCAAACACAAGGCTTAATACAATCAGTCATCTATGACATAGCTTTAATATTAATTGCACTTGGAAAAGCAGCAGAACAGCAACTTTTGGGTGGGCAAGCAGCTGGTGGGGGCATATTTTCAGGATGCAAAGCGGCTGGCTACCCTCTGTGAGCATAGGGAGATGGACTCGGGAAAAGGTTACTCGTCCCAGGAGAAGAACAGGCGCTCAGCCACCAAGGTCACAAAGCCTGAAGTCCTCCTAAAAAACAGATGTCCTGCTGAGGCAATTTGGTCTACCAATCGGTTACTTCTCTACACAAAATACATTGCCTTCCTGCCAGTTCTCATGAGTATGTAAAAGAAAAATAACTACTTGCACCAAATACTGTGGGCACCAATGTCATTGTGGGCTGTAAATGATGGGTTGCAGTAAAGTTCTGTGGAGGGCCCCCCAGGGACACCCAGTACAAGGATCATTGTTCTGCTAAATCCCATGAGAACTAGTGTGAATCTTAAGTCCAACTCGGTGGCCAGCCATTGAGAAGAGGATTATGGAGCAGTGATCATGTGTTTCTGTTTGACCCAGAACTGAGAGTTAAAACCCTGGCTGGAGAGAGCTTATGTGCAGCGCTTAGTGTCAGAATGAATTTTTCTTCTCCCTGTGTTCCTATAGCACTGGATTCTACATTTCCACAGTACATCCTTTGTCTAACCTGTGCTTGAGTATCTCCAGGTTGGGGACCGACCTGGTTCATCTTAATTTTCTCTCTGTTCTTGACAGGTATAGAGTGAGCATTTGTTGAGCTGAAGTGAGAGGGAATTAAGTTATTTCACAGGCTTCACAGTCCCCAGCGGATCACACATTTTCTGTCTAATTAATAGGGACTTTGGCTGCCTAGGCTACCTCTGGTACACTTGTACCTCCTGGGTCTTTGCTTTTTCTTTCTTTTTCATTCTCTCTTTGGTAATAATTGTATCTGTCATATCTGTTTCAGGGCTCTTGGTAACATCCAGTAAGAAAATATAGAATTCCAAAGAGTTGGGAATTGTATCCAGGCTGGAATCCCTTACAGCATCTCTACTGGGCAGTCTTTGGCTTCTGCTTAGGGGCTGAAGGGGTTCCTAGTACATATTGTAAAGCTGTAAATTGAGGCCTGCAAATAGTATAACTTTTTCATTTCTCAATGATTGAATAGGAAATTCTCTCTTACATCCCCATTCTACCAATTGGTGGAAAAAATAACCAAAGTAAGTCTAGGTTTCATAGTTATTTCAAGTTTTAAACTCAGCCTTATAGTTGACTTCATCTCTCTGGTGGCAGACTTGAAGGCCATGCATGCTTCCATAGAGCCAGTTTCTGGAGAAATGCACTGTGCTGGCACCCACTATGATACCATCCTGTCTGGTTCCTGGGCATAGCCCCTTTCACACTGTCACCCACCATAATGTCCAAGTTCCCACTTATCTTGGATCAGTAGTGTAGACCTGCAGGTCTCAAGAGTTTTAGTTTCAGGAGCTTTTCACACTCCTAATAATTATTTGGACCACTGGAATTTTATTGTGTTATTTCTATCAATATTTATCATGTGAGAAATTACAACAGAGCTTTTTGAAACATTTATTTATTCCTTCATTTAAAACCTAAGAACTATAAAATGTTCACATAAATACTGTTGTTTATAAAAACAACTATTTTGGAAATAAAAATTAATGGTTAGAGTACCTTTTAGAAGAACATTTCTGCAACTCTCTTTGATATCTGCCTTAGTAAAAGAGAGCTGAATTTTCCTGTTTCTACATTCAATCTTGTGATAATGCTATTTTGGTTAAAGCATATAAAGACAATCTAGTCTCACACAATCATGCAGTTGGAAAACAGAGGAATGTTTAATAGGCTTTGAAGATGACTGTCTTTATTCTTCTTTAATACTAAACCAAAACTCAACAAGTGTTAGTTTCTTTTTCTTTTCTTTTTTTTTTTTTTTTTTTTGGTACCAGGGATTGAACTCAGGGGCACTCGACCACTGGGCCACATCCCCAGCCCTTTTTTGTATTTTATTAGAGACAGGGTCTCACTGAGTTGCTAAGTGCCTCACCATTGCTGAGGCTGGCTTTGAACTTGCGACCCTCCTGTCTCAGCCTTCCAAGTGCTGGGATTACAGGCGTGTGTCACCGTGCCCGGCAAGTGTTAGTTTCTTGAAGGTTAGTTGTAATGTGGAATCTGAAATCAAAGCAATAAAATTTTCACATTCAGTGACATTAAAATGTATTGGGTTTTCTTGTACATTTTTACTCATGCATGATTTCATAGCATTGGTCATTTGAAAAATTGGTTTGTTGAGTTTGGCAGATCTTTTAAGTGTTGACACATGTCCTTATACAACATCAAAATTCACATTCATTAATATCATCTATTTCATGGGAAAAGTCTTTAAGTACTAGGATGCTGTCAAGCTCACAGTGGTGGATACAAGTTTTCCAAAATTCTACTTTTGACTTGAGAACTCAAACTGAATTCTAGAGAACTAATTCTGTCAATTGTTTTCTTTGACGAGCCAGGCAGGTTCACTGGTTCATTTTGACGAAAATACTGAAGACTGCCAAGACTCAAAGTGTGAATAACCATAATTGTCTTTGGTCTTTCATGGGAATAAAAATGATGTACCTTGGAAAAATGCAGCTATTTCAGCTTGAAACTCAGTCACACTCCTGCTTTTCCTTGAGACAAGTGCTGCCCTTTGAACGACACAGAAGTGCTTTATGCAAACTATCTGTTTAATCACATGGAATATTAAATACACCCAAGAGATTAGAATGGATGCAATTAATAACTTGTACTGTGTCATAAAGTCCTCTTCAGGGAAACAGGCATGGATTTAACATGGGCACGTGATGAGAAAGAATGTGACAAACTCCAGCACGATTTGCTGCTACTAGCATGTTCCACACCAAGGTGACAGCAGCTTGAAGTACTTTTGCTTTTTCATCATCAGTGCAAATATCAACAGGTTGAAAATTAAACATCTTAGTATTAATTTTAACCTCATGGATGCCCTGAAGGGGTGTTGGTGTCCCCAGGAGGCCTGGGAAGCTGATGCCTGCTGGCCTACACTTAGGATTCTCTTTAGTCTGTGAGGCTCCCCTAGTCTGCCCAGCTCTCCCTTAGCTGGGTCATTTGGCTTTGAGGGAAGGCCTTGGTCTGCTCCCCATGATTTAATGGGAGCATTAGGAACCTCTGAGTCTGCCTCTGGCCACTCATGGCCAGTGTTACGGTGTGATGTCTGCTATCCCTTTGGTTGCTGTGGTGCTGTGAGGATGCTGAGAAGGTAGTCATCATGAGCCAACCCTATCAGTCTCAGATCTCCAGATTTGTGTATGAGAGGGTTGGTTTTCATCATTTTCAGGACTTGATTGTCATAATATCCCTACTCAGGAGACTAGTCTTGATAATATTGAAACTACATCTGCCTTCTATGATATTCACACATTGTCATAAATCCCATCTTTTGGACTTACAAAGAACAATTCTAATCCCTTTTCCCAAACAACCTTTTTGACCTTTTTAGGTCAAAATGTCCCTGTCACTTCTATTCTCAAAAATAATGATAACGGTGAGGAATGAGACAATTAAATTAAAGTTTTTGCTTAGTTATTTGTTCAGTATAATCTTGGGCAAGTCACTTTATTTCTTTGGTTTTAGGTTCATCATCCATTAAATGAGGATAATTATTCTCACCTTGTAAGGTGCTTTGGTGTGTGGGGGTTTAATGAAATAAGTCTTTTAAGGAATCAAATTAAATATTGAGTACATAACAGATACACAATGTTTTTTTTTCTTTTTAGAAAATCTCATAATTGCCCATAATTTTTCTTAAAATGAGTGTTTAAAAATGTGATAGAAATGTGATATTATTATTACTGGTAAGGGCACCATGTTATCAGGTTTTATTAAGAATAATTGCTGTACTTCCACCTTTGTTCTTCAAAATCTATAAATTTGATCCTATGGTCTACCAGCTATAGCAGCAGAAAACTGAACCGTTGTGATATCTATAATAATAACTGTCATTTTGGGGGCTCTTTTGCTTTCTTTTTGGTTGAGAGAATAAAGGGTTGTCCAAATAAATGTTCGGGGATCTGAGATGAAAAACTTAACTACTCACATACTAGGGGTCTCCATAAGCAAAAACGAAATGGACGCCTCATATTTCACAGAAGGAATTGAAGTTAAGGAGCAGATGTGAGGAGAAAAAAACATCCCTTATCATATCAGAAAAAGAAGAAAATGGATCCAATGGCTTTCCATTTTCCCAACAAGCAATGAAACGGTAACATGATAGCTAGGATCGAAAGACTGTAGAAGAATGATCTAATTACTAAGCTCTCATAAACTCATAAAGTTCATTAAAAACAAAGTTGAGAGGTGTGGAAATGCACAAGTAAAGGATGCCATGGAGTCTTTGGAGATGAAAAGATCATTAATCTCTGAGGGCCATTCTAGCCAGTAATAGCATGGTGACTGGGGAAGGCCTCTTACAGATTTATGAATTCTAGGACACCTCATTTATCTGGAATTATGTTCCACAGAAATAAGCCATTTCCCAGAAAGAAAAAAAAAAAATAATCAGCTAATTAAATTATACCCCTCCAAAACTAAGACTATTTTTTTTTATTTTTAAAAGAGTGGTTTATAACCCAGGGTTTGAGAATGTTTCACAGATTTTCTGAACAGCCTAAAATTACATGGAAGATTTTGTCGGCTTTTTCTCACATGCATTTTTTTGATAAAGAATCCATATTTTTTATAAGTTTTTTTCAAAATGGTCTATTATCTTAAAGCACTGAGGACTACTGCTATAGCAATCATTGAAGTAATTTTTTTTCCCAATGAATCATTCACTTTACTATATTATTTGCTACTAATTGTGAAACTCTTTTAGGCATATTGTTTTCTTACTAGTCTATCCTACATTCTTATAATTTGGGGTTCTTGTACTGCTTTTTTATGTTTTGTCCTGTTTTCTCCTTCACTGATACAGCTATCTTTTCCCTTGTTACTAACAAGTTTGTTTCTAGCAATCTTTTCCTGCCTAGGGTAAAGTAGCTGGAAAATTAAATATCAAAACCTGTTAGAGTACTAGCAAGTAGATTCTTAACAGTTCCTCCTATTAATAAATCTGAGGTGTTGGAATAGACTATGGAGTATCTCTTGGTAAGTCAGGGACCAGCTTTGCTTTCTTCCTGTTCTTCACTTATGGTCTTGAGGACCAAGCTGATTCCCCAACACTTGAAAGGTAAATGCATTATTGACGCAAAGCAGAATCCACTGGGATGCAAATTCCACTCTGTGTCATTAGGCTTTGTATGAGTCAGCTGTTGACACAATAATGCTATGTAACAAACCACCCCACAACTAAGTGACTTGCAACCATAAGCCTTTATCTCTCTTTGTCTGTTGGTCAACTAGACCTTTGCTAATTTAAGTATGTTTAGTTGGGTGTGGCTCAAAACTATGGATTGGACACAGGACTGCCCAACATGTTCTCTTGGACCAGTGGTTGTTTGAGGCAAAGGTGGGGGATAAGAAAGCTGAGGAGAGGCACATATTGTCTCTAAAGGACTAGACTGGTCACAAGCACATTCTTACTTCCACCCACCTTCCACTGGGCACAGCAAACCATATGGTCAAGCTCAACCACAGAGAAAGCAAGAATATTCCTCCCAAAGACACCAAGTGCATATTTGCAGAACAATTACTTAATTGACCACAAGCTGCTCCTTCTTATAAGTGAATTCAGATTTTTTTTTAAAAAAGAAAAGTAACTACAGATCTTCTTGCTATGGTTTTTAATAAAGGCAGATTATGCATTCCAATAAAATATCAAAACTTATGACAGTAAGGACTCTGGATTGTTATTCATCCTTGGAGTGTAGGTAATGGACCAAAACCCAAAACAAAACAAGTCACTGGTTTAATAACTGAAGGAAGAAAATATTAACAATAGTCCCTTAGCTATGAAGTTTCCTCCCCGGTCCCAAATCACAGTTTATGGATATTGTCATCTGAGTCACTCCCGTGAGTTCCCATGGTACAGTATTCCTACAAGGGGCAGTTTGTTTGTTGTTTCTGAGAATACCATCTGCTCTGAGCTATGTCTATCTAAAGTCCCCTTCTTCTTCCATTATGACAATAACTCTGCATAAATAGAGAAATTTCATTTCATAACTTATTCATGGCTGGGAAGAAGGGTGCATTCTTGAGGAAGCTCACTGGAGAGAGGCTCTGCCAGTCTTGTCACTTCCTTTGAGACGGCCTCATTCATTCTTCCCAGGGGTCAAGGACAGCAGTTCCCCTTAATTTAGAGCCTTTGAAATTTAGAGGCAAGATGCTGACCCTTGTATGTACTTCCAAGCTTTTTAATCTTTTTCCACTTAATATTATCACTTAAAATCAGGACAACACAGTCTGTATCTCTAAGAATTAACATATATCAAACTAAGGGCAGGGTATGGAGCACCTTTGACAAGAAAGAGCAGGGGCCTTGGCCTCGATTAGCCACATTTTCAATTTGGACGGTTGATAATGAACTGTGTGTCCCTGGGAAAGTGATCCAACTTCTCTGAGCCAAATCTCATTATCTCTAAAGTGAGTAGACTAATGTCTAACTCACAGTGTTATGAGTTTAATGCACATTTGCTCTCAGCTATCTATAAAATAGAAAACATTCATTAGTGTACATGAGTAGGAGAAACAAAGAGGACTTTGATTCTAGAGCTTAAAATCCATGGGAAATCATCAAAATAAAATGAAGAGCATCCTTTGATTCTAATGTGATGGCATCTATAGAAAATTAAATAGCAGAAAAGAAGAGAGAAATGATTTTTCAAATAGCCAGATTTGATAATGATTGTCACAGTCATTGGTTTTTTACCTTTACATTCTGCAGGTTTGGAAAAGGTTAATTCGGACAACATTCCTGAATCTTTCACTGATGTTACATGGGTGGGAGGGATGGATAAATTTCCCTGATTTCAAGGGCCTAAATATTAACTTTTTATAGAGAGACAATGTTTAACTCTGTCATGAAAACTAATTTAATCTCTGTACACGTTGTAGAAATAACCTGCGAGCAAAACACCAACTGTATTCTTGTTTTATATGTAACACAAATCTTGTCCAAAATGAATAATTCTATAATAATAATGGCAATGACTATTTTGAATGAATCCTAAGTAAGAAACAAATGCAAAATGCTTCATACAAATTATGCCATAGATCTGCATGAGGACAGATATCCAACTTCTACAGAAAATAGAGACACTGAACGCTGAAGTATTTAAAATGATGACAAGGCAAAATTGCTCATTTTTGCAGTTATCCTGGATAGGAAAAACTGCCACGAAATAGTCAAATGTGGTAAGTGCAAATGGAAAGACACTCACAGCTCACTGGGGAAGGGCACTGGTTATCTCCGTCCTTCACTTAGGCTTAGGAAAGAATATATTTTGTGTATTTTTAAAACAGAGAAATTTTGCCTTATTAACGAAAACTCTACAGAAGACTGCAATGCACAGAAATCAGGCTGAGTTTTAAGTTACACAATGCTTTCACATCTGCCTCAACTGAAGGACATTTCTCCTCTGTATCAACAAACCTCTGCAATATTTGTCACAGTAATTTGGTAGGTTGACTGTGTAGCTGAAAAGTGCCACTAGGGGGCAGCCTATTACTGAAATGTGAGCTGTAGCTCTCTGCATCATCTGATTTCAATAAGAAACTGGCCCAGGGAGTCACACATTCTCGGCACAGCTTCTAAAGGAAAATTGATGCATCTGTAAAATGTCGAATCAGCACAGTCACTCAGTGGTGAGTAAAGAAAGGAAGAAGTCTTGCATAACATTAAAAGCCCTGGCATAAATCAATGGCTAGGCATACAAATGATGTGAGCTTTGAACACAAAACCGGGGGATGTGTGTATGCTGAGTGGGGGAACATGGCTATTGTAGGGTTTTTAAAGAGATTCATAGTTTCGCTTCTTTTATGCACGCTTGCACACACATGCAATAAGTTGAAAGCCACTGTGCAAGTAAACATTTTATGATTGGGAAAGAATTGAAAGAAGTAGAAACTGATTAATTCCTCAAGATCTGAAACCCCTGGTTTAAACTGAGTGGAACACTGTGGTCAGGCAGTTCCTCCACTGCTTGGTGACTTTTGTTTGACCCTATATATCTGTCTATTGTTTTTCCTCTTTGCCACTTTTTCTCTTGCATTTTATACTCCTCAAGTGATCTCACCTAACAAAATCAACAGCCCAGCACCAAGGAGAGTCATGGCTGTGTTTTTTTAACCGGGCTCTGAATGGTCTCAGAACATAACACAGAGGCAATATTTGAAATGTGATACTGCCCAGTTCTCATGAAAGCCAGCAGAGCTGTCGGGTCCTATTGTGTCTGAGATCATAAAAGGCAGCTGAGAGCTCCAACGTCCCTGAGTGACTGGTGTGACTTTGTGTGGTCTGGCAACTGGAACAGAGCTAAGGGTAGCCTGGCACACTGTCACCCAAGACCCATGTGCAGCACAGGGTAGCCTTGGGAATGCATGTGGAAACTGGAGCACCATGCCCAGAAGCCCGCGATGAAAATGGAGCTTTAAAATGGGGGAAAAAAAGAAATCCAAAGATTAGAGGTAGGCATCCACAGCAACTTAGGCCTACAGAATCAACAATTATCCAAAAAGGTATAGCAGCTGGAACTTGTCAGAGAGCAACACTGGGCTTGAATCTTAGCTCTGTTTCCTGCTAGCTGAATGATTTTGGGCAAGTTACTTAACTTTTCTGTACCTTAGATTCCTCTTCAATAAAACAAGTGCTTAGAATAATGTCTAGCACATAATGAGCTCAGTGAAGGCTAGCTACTATTATTATTTGTAATGCAGAGATGAGAGAAGGGGGATTCATGAAAAATTTCAGTTTCTTCCTCTGTAAAAGGAGGGTAATGGTAGAATCCACTTCATGGAGGTGTGGTAAGAATTAAATGAGCTATTCTATGTAAAGTGCTTAGAATAATACCAACAAATAGTAAGTGCTCAATAAATGTTAGTCATTATGGTTGTTATTGTTGTTAGAAATGTAAGTGGAGATAATGATACATTCCATTCTAGAGGGCTAAAGTGTTATTGTAGGGAATGAGTATGTGTTCAGTGTATCATAATCACCCGGATGGTCAACAAATGGCAATTCTTTCTAACACTTTGCCTGTGAATTCTGTTGCTTATATTGTTTAGTATTCATATGTGTATTGACTCCAGAGAGAAACCTAATTTCAGCAATGGGCTCTTAGTGTTTACATACTGTTAGTCCTATAGAGCATGGATTGGCAATTCTGTGTCCTGGAGCTTCTGATAACATAGATGGAGATATTTATGGATTCTTACCCTTCAAAAGAGCACACACCTGTCAGACTTTGTGCACATACATTCTGGAATCTTTAGGCATGCCACAAAGCTCATGTAGGGATTCTATAGAAATCCATGAACCCAGGGCTAAGAATTCTTGCAATTTAGACAAGAACGTAATAAAAGAGATGATTCTTAATACAGACTTCACTGTCAATAATAGGGTTTGGAAGGATGTTCCAAAAATCAGCACAGTTTCTAAATTGGTAGTTCTTAAATTCCTGATGGTGGGAACACAATAATAACCCAGGATACTTATTAAAATTAAGACTCTTTTTGGCCACGGTGGCGCACGCCTATAATCCCAGCCACTAGGAGGCTGAGGAAGGAGCATCGCAAGTTCAAACCAGCCTCAACAATGGCGAGGCGCTAAGCAACTCAGTGAGACCCTATCTCTAAATAAAATACAAAATAGGGCTGAGGATGTGGCTCAGTGGTCGAGTGCCCCTGAGTTCAATCCCTGGCACCCCTGCATGCCCCAGAAAAGGTTCTTGAGCTATTCCCCTAGACATTGGAGGGTAGTAGGTGCTATGGTTTGAATGTGACCTCTAAAGTTTACACGCTGGAACTTGATCCCCCATGCAGCAGTGCTGAGAGATGGTACTTTTAAGGCATCACCTTTAAAGCATGCGGGCTCTGCCCTCATGAATGGATGAAGTTGTTATCTTCAGTGTTTTTGTTACAGAAGTGAGTTTGGCCTTCTCTTGCTCTCCATCTCCTCTCTCCCTTTGACCTTCTATTGCAGGATGACCCAGCGAGAAGGCCCTGGGCAGAGGCCAGCACTTCCATATGGGACATCTCAGCCTCCAGAACAATGTGAGGGGAGGTTTTCTCTGCCTTTTTTGTTCTAACTGGGGCCCCAGCTGATTAGATGGTGCCCAGCTGAGGGTGGATCTTTCACATTCAGTTCACAGACACATCTCAGTCTCCTCTGGAAACACCCTCACAGCCACACCCAGAAGTAATGCTTTACCAGTTCTTAATCCTGTCAAGTTGACTCTTAAAATTAGCCATCATCATGGGTCTTGGGGGTGGGGTATCCCAGAAAACTGAATTTTAGGATGCATCCAGTTGATTTTTTTTTTTTTTTTTGTAAGAGGCCACTGAAACATACTTTGAGAACTATTTCTTTAGCTTTGGAAGATCTTGAGCCAGGTTTTAAAGCCATTGGATTCTGAGTAAAGTAGAATTATTTTAAAAAGAGACAGAACATTTTTCAAAACTAAGCATCCCTGCAAGAGAAAAGAAGAGCTGTTCTACTGCAGCTCTATGGAAGGCCTAGAAGAGGTCTGGGTATAATTTGCACAAAGATAACTTTTGCCTCAGAGGCACAAGTTTTATTACCAAATGGTTCGATGACAGAGGCACTGGATCTCAAGCCCACTTTTTTTTTTTTTTTTTTTTTTAATTTTTTTAGTTGTAGATGGACACAATACTTTTATTTATTTTTATGTGGTGCCGAGGATCAAATCCAGTTCTTCACACGTGCA
Source organism: Tamias sibiricus (assembly GCA_025594165.1). Taxonomy (NCBI): domain Eukaryota; kingdom Metazoa; phylum Chordata; class Mammalia; order Rodentia; family Sciuridae; genus Tamias; species Tamias sibiricus. The sequence goes on from CM046660.1 coordinate 131,544,116, forward strand.
AGGCACGTGCTCCACCACTGAGCTACAACCCCAGCCCCTCAAGCTCACTCTTATTACAATGTGGTTGTCTATTTCAGCTCCAACGGAGTTGACGTGTACTGTGTCATTTTGTACTTAGGGGCATGTACTTATTTCCCATGATCTTTTTATTTTTATTTTTATTTTTTTAGGTGGCAAACTTGAGGTCAGGAACTAGATTTTTTGTATCTATTCCTCTACTCAGACACCTAGAATATGGCTCAGTAGACATTATTTCATAGATTCAAAAACTGCTTAATTAACTTACAATATAAGGTAGTTGAAAGGCAATAATATGGACTCCAGTGGACCTAATGATAGCAAACTAACATGATTCTAGCTGTGGTAGTATAGAAGGGCTTCATGATAAAGTGAATTCAAATTTATTTTGATTCCAGTCTTTTTTAGAAGTCCATTCTCCTAGGCATGTGATATGGAGGATAAAATAGGACCCTTTAGGCTGCATTCTTGGTTGGCAATTTTAAATGGTTTTGGGAAACATTCCCTTTCTGTGGATCAGCTTTCATGTGCTCATTTGGGAAGGCTCCTGACTTCTTAAATGTTCCCAACGGCAGGGTGTGCTACTTCTTCCCCTCTTATCATACTAATGGCTCTGTTAAGGGTGAACTCGACCAACAGCTAAGTAAACGCTGTCTTCTGATCCTTGCAGGCAGGTGGGGCAATAGTGGTTGGTACAGAGAGAGAGTACTTGCTGACCTGAAGCCATCAGCTTCCAGAAAAATCAGGTTTTGAGAGGCCTAAAATTGAGAACCTCAATAATACCAGAGTTGATGACTCTGAAACCAATTGATATCATAGATATCACACATATCTAAAACTTAATTTAATATAACAAGAAGACCACTGGTATAAAGGAATGCTTAAACAGAAGTAAGTACTAGGCCATGTTTGGAATTCCCATAAGCCTCATTATGTCTGAGCCTCCAATTAAGTTCTTTTTCTTACCTGAATGTGGTTGCCTGAGGGCTTTTTTCCCCCCTCCCAATCTTTCTTTTGTTAGTGGCTATTTTTTAAATGGGCTTTGGAAAGTCTGGAGTCTTAAGAATGCTGCACAGAAATGTAGGCAAACAGAAAGGCAGAGTAACAGAAGGCAGTATTTTGGGCAAATATATGGTAACATAAGGAAAGCTTGAAAATGAACATTGGTGCTACCTGGCAGTGCACATCCTGTGTTTCATTAAATCCCAAACATCTGAAAAACATTTTCTGGAATTCATTGCCTTTAACTCCCAGAAGAATCTGCCTTTCTCTAAGTGACAGACAACATTCTCCTTACGCCTGCGGAATCTGCTATGAGCATTCAGCAACCGGAGAGGGACAGCCGAGATGGTGCCAGTAACCAGGAAACTCAAGTCATTTTGAAAATGAGCAGAGATCAGGTGAGCTAGTCTTCCTGGCAAGAATCTTTTTTGAAAACATGGTTGTGCAGCATAAAAATCTTAAGGGAATCCTAAGTGCTTTTAAACAAAAGAGCACAAGTAAAATCTGACACGGAAAACACACGGCTCTACAAGCCTCCCTAGACATTCACTCTTTTCTTGCTTTTGTTTTTTTGACACTAATGAACGATTGAAGATGTTTAAAGCAGATTTATTGAGTCGAACTGAAGGGACCTGCAGTTGCCACAGCTCTTCTCTGAGGAGGTCAGTTGTAGGAGTAAGGAGAGGTGAACTTCAGACAGCGCCCACGGTGAAGTCTAACTGTCAATGTTCAGAACAGTCACCGTGAGGAATTGTCTATTGTTCTACCAAAGCTTGTGATCTTTCTAAAATGTAAAAATCAATGGGCTTATAACTGAAATCTCTAGCTATTGATTGCCCTTCTCAACCCTCAGAGTTTCCCCTAATATCATAAGTTTTAGTAGAAGGGCTGCTCAGTGGAAGACAGACTAGAGCAAGCAGTAGAAGCACCCAGGCAGCATTTCTGTTATTCACATATTTTTCAGTTGTGGGCGGGTGACCAGTATATCAGTCAGGCTTTTTCCAAGAAACAGAAGGCACACTTTGCTGGGAAGAGGATTCTGAGTCTGGAGAGAGCCAGAGCCATGGAAGTGGGGCTGCTCTAGAATACAATTATTGCCTGCACCCTGGGTGGGGCGCACACAGCAGAAACAGACACCAGTTTCTCCCGTTGCCCTTTTTTGTTTTTAAATATTTATTTATTTACTTTAGTTGTACACAATGCAATGCATTTTATGTTTACGTGGTGCTGAGGATCGAACCCGGGCCGCGCACGTGCGAGGCGAGCGCTCTGCTGCTGAGCCACAACCCCTTTATCTTAGTGTTGTACCCAATTTGCAGGAAAAATGTCTCACAAGCCACTCACGTAATAGCCAATGAAGCCTTTATTCTGGCCAGGGCCACAAACTACATCCAGCACAAAGCAGTATAGTAGAAAATGGCGCCTGCTCATAGCAAGGGCAGGGTTTATAAAACACAGGGTTGATATGCCCTCAGGCCCTCAGGTGCAGAGGGTTTAAGGGTGGGTCAATGGGCCATCAAGGGTGGGTCAATGGGCCATCAGGTGGAGACAGTCCAAGTCCAGTTGAAGTTGCCTTTGCTTATAACATTCCCCACTGGTCTTATGGGGAGAACAAAATCTTTGTTCTCCTCCATAATCTGCCATCCCCATGTTTGGTTGAGAAACCAGCAGGCAGAATCGGGGAGACTGAATGCGAGACTGAATGCCAGCACTGGGGATGCCCCCTGATAATAGGCAGGAGGAAGGGTGATATTGAAAGTCCTAAAGCTCCTCCTGGGAGGGGCAATTCCTGGAACAGTTTACCTTGGCAACAGGTTGGGACAGGGGCAGGGTTTTGATAAGGGTGGAGGAAGGGCTCTGAGGGAATTAGCATTACAGTTTTTTAGTGGACAGTTTCCCAACAGTCTTCAACTTCCCTGGACTCATTCAAAATTGGCCTTTTTGATCCAACCTGACTTGATTTAACTATATATACTGACTGCCTAACAGATCCTGGCTTCATTTCCCTTCTAATTTTAGAAACTCCTTACTACTGTAAGGAAAGGGGACGCCAGATCCGGCTTCTTCAAGCTGAACAGGGGTGAGATGGGGGCAAGTGGTTTGGAGTTCCCTTTTTAGAAGTCAGGTCAGATTGAAGCCTGGGGAAGGTTGGTTGTAAAGTCATCAGGAATGGGAACTTCGTGAGAGAAACAAAAAACAAAAACATGAGTACTGAATAAATGGTGCAGCATCTGGAACATGTCAATGTATACCATGAAGATGATAATTTTTCTCGCCAGAAGGTGTGAGGGCTGAGAAGTTGTCCCCATAATAAGGCCAGAGTGGACATGGCCTTTATTTGGGAATATAAATCTTTAACATCCCCAGAGTTATCAGGAATGTAAACACAACATTTAACTTTTAATTTTACAGATCAGATGTCTATCCTGATAATATGGCAGTCAAGCTACTTAATGTCATCTGATCCTATAAAATCTTTCTACTGGCATGACCTCTGTGTCTAGTAGAGAACCCTTTATTTGTGTTACTTAGGGCTAGATAATCATACTAGTGAATATTAAGCCTACCTGTGTAGGTTAGGAAGATCTGTAGGCCTTAAACTAACTAAAAACTTTTGACTTGGCAGTCACTTAATAGTTAAACTGTTTCTTTTTAGAGTTATCAGGCATTCCTGCCTAAGAATCTCTTTTGTAGCCTTCAGTCTTACCCATTCTTTGGGCTAATACAAGTGTATATCTTAAGTTACATTTAACTATTATTTCTTAATAGCCCAGGAATGGTTATGTTGTGGTTTCAACTGTTTTTGCTGGGTGTTTAAGATGAAGTAGGTCAAACTGACTTTTTGCTTTTATCTTTTGCTAAGAGTCAGCTGATTTCTGATGGGAATAACTCTTGGGGGAACTTGAGAGCAGTTTTTCCATTCTGCTAGTGCCTTCCACGAGGATGGATCCAGGTGTTGCTAGACCTTGTGGCTTCCTTTGGAAGCAGCAGGGATGTCTCCCTTTTCTAAGACCCTCCTTTTCATAGCAAGTGCCCTGATTGGCTTTCTATTCTCCATAGGTCTAATTTATCTTCCTAATCAGATCATGTGGCCCAGAGATGCAAAGCTCTTTAGAGAAGTTCCCTGTTCCCTGGATTGAGACAGACTCTGAGGGCAAGAGCCAGATATTGGTTTTCTTGGCCCTTTTAGTTTAACTTAAAGTCTTGATCTTAAACATCTAGCAAGTTAGTCTCACCAGTCTTAAATTAAGAGCACTGGGCTTTACTTTAATGCCTATAATTTCATTGACATTTACCCTTTCCATTAATTGGGGTTTGTGCTCCCTATCTGTCCTGTAGGTAATGGCTTAAATTAACTCAGGTTGTGTTCTTGAAGTAATACCTCCGCAAAACATTAACAGGCAACTTTTAGACATTTTACAAGGAAAATACAAAATAAAATTAACAAGAGTTCAAAACACATTTAGTTTGTGTAATAACCATCTTGAATTTTGACTGAGTTATATACTACAACCCCTGTTTCTTAACAAGAATCATTATTTTGATCATAACTGAAAACAAATTGAAGTTTGGCCTGCCCTGGAGCCACTCTGGCATGCAGTAAAGGTGGAAAGAAGAGCCTTATTTTAGGCAAGGTGAAGCTCTTTATGAACCTTAGGTCAGAGGTGTTTTTAGTTCTGAAGCTGATCTCTGCTTCTTAAATAGAATTCCGCAGAGTTTACATATATTGCTGCTTGAGTTCCCAGGAACATTAGCTAACACAATATTATATTTAGAACGAATTAAAGAAAGGCTGAGAGTATTTAACATTTTGTGGAAAAATGTTTTTGTGTTTTACAGCATTAACCTTTATACAGATTAGGCTCTCATGAACTTAAAAAAATACATTTAAATTGTACCCCAGTGTAAAAAGTAACATAAAACCTTATATCTTATTGACAACAGGTCTAGTTGTAGAACACATTTTAAATAATATAAATAAATCTCTAATGTATCATCTTTATAAGCCTAAATGTACCATACAACTCTAGTTTGGAGAACACCAACTTGATATAATGCTCTTTTAGAACTTTCACCTCAAGGCTTGTATACCTGAAAGATATACAAGATATACATTTAATATACAAAGAAGAGTATTACTCCACCATAATTACGTTGATGTTTTTACATTAATCAAGTTTAGCTCTTCAAGAAATAACATTATAATATTTCAAAATAATAGTTGTTTAACCACAGCTGTATAATTTTTAATTTCTTTCAGATTACTTGCTCAAAAAACCAAAACTTAATAAACACAATGTTATGGGTAAATCAATGTTTTAAGAAATCCTTGTCCTCTTACCACATAGATTAAACCTTGGTTTATATCAATACATTAACATTTGACCTTAGGACAAAACTTTAAAATAACTTTCCCTAATTGTTTTATATACTTAGTTAACAAACTTTCACACAGCTTTTACATCACTTAAGTGACCATATCTAAAGCCTTTTAATTTCTTTCTCCCATCTGTTAACTCCTTTTTTTATGTTCACAATTTCAAACAATCCTTATAATAATTTGAATTTAGGCAAACATTTTATCTCAATAAAAAATATTGTTATTTACCCAATGGAAACAGCTGAAATCTCTGCATACACAGAAATCTTTTATAAACCTTTATACAGAATCACACATCTGTTAACCACTTCATGAGAACACAATGTTCAAGTATATAGAATTATACCTTTTGAAACTTCAACCTTTTTCAGTGATGACAAAGAAACCTTAAAACCTTTTTTTTTAAATTTACCAATTTATGAAAACAATCAATAATGTTACCCAATGGGATTCAAGGAGTTAAGAGTACTTGATGGTATATTTAACAGTTAGCATTTTAACCTTGAAAATTAATCAGATGTCTAACAAACAAAGTTACTCACAAATTTAATTTTCTTACATTTACACCAGAGAAGACACACAATGAAAAGGCAGAAAAACCATAGAACACAGAACAAGACACAAGGGAATAAAAACCAGGCGCCAAACCAACCAGGGAGCAGTGCAATGTCTTGCTAATGCTCCGGACAGGAGGGCATATGTGCCTTGTCAGGCACCTCTCTGTCCCCAGTAGGAATTCCCAACCAGACCAGTACCAGAGGACAGTGCGACATTTCGCTACTGCCCCAGACAAGAGTGTATGTGCCTCGCCAGGCACCTCACTGTCCCCAGAAGAGATCTCAAAACCAGAAACCAGATGTTATGGGGGCGCCATTTACCTGTGGAGGTTTTCTCCACTGGATGCTTGCTCCTTCTTTTGATGCAGCAGTTCACTCCAGTAATCTGAAGGACCTTGGAACATCTCAAGGCGCACACCCCCTGGGTGGCACTCTGACCCGGAGTCTCAGAGTGAAGGTCCGGCTTCAGAATTTGTGGTGGTAAAGAAAAGACCACCAATTCTAATTTTAAATCAAATTAAAGCAAGCTTATACTAGTTCTTTGACCACCTAGAGAGACTTGTGAGTTAAATTTCAGTTGTTTACCCAATTTAGATTGAACCTTTTAAATCACGTGAATATTTGGATCCATTTTTAAAATTTTCATGAGCGCTCATTTTCTATTTGCCAATCTTGATATCATGTACATGACATCTGGACATATGCACATAGACATATAAACACAAAACACAACTGTGCACAAGTAACACAACAGAAAAGGCCTTGTAGCTTTTTGCACTCCATTGCAATGTTACAGATGTTTAAAAACTCCATAGTTGAATAAAAAATAGAACTGATCAAAACAACATTAACCTAGATGCATAGGATCAAAATCATGAACTAAAAAAATACATTTTGGATCTCAAGAAAAAGCAAGAGTCTTAGAAAAATGACAGGCTGGTAATGAAAGTTCAGGTAAAAAGACACTTTAACTTTTTTTTTCTTCCTTTTTTTGGGGCTTAAGCTTGCTTCCCCATTTGCATTTGAATGCAAGTCCTGGGTGAGGTCTGAAAGGGTGGGGAACTGCAATTGTGAGCAGATACCTTATGCCTAAGGCACTTTTTTCTAATCTCTGGCTTCTAGAGTTATACTGCCTTCTGGGAGACCATTCAGCCAATTTCCCGTGGAGGCCAGTAAAACTTTTGCCAACTTTCAGGTTTGCCTTTCCTGAGGGTGGGTTGCAGTTGTTGTACTGTTGTACGGTTGTTGCTGGGCAATTTCCACCAATTCAGACAATACCTTTCCCTCAAACCCTTCTAATTTCTGCAACTTCTTCCTTATATCTGGGGCCAACTGAGTTACAAAAGCTAAAATCAATCAAGGCCTCCTTGCCTCCATCACTGTTGGGGTCCCAGTTTCGGGTGAGCAGAAGGAAAGACCCTGTTGATCCGAACGGGGTCATCTGTAGGCAGGCCGTTTGGTCCAAGGATGGACCGCTGGGCTTCCAGCCAGATCCACTGGCGCTTTTCAGACGGGAAAAGTGTTTGGAGGAGTTGGCCGAGCGGGCCTCGCCGGGCTCCGCTGCTGCGCTGCGTTCGCTACTCTCCCCGCCGTCCTGCCAGCTCAGGCTCCAGGCTGGCGGCGGAGGGAGGGAGGGAAAAATGAAACTGAGGAGAATGCTAGCATACAAACAAAGATCAGACATGTTAGAAAAATTTTGCAGGATGGATAGACGCATGCTGGAACCATCATATAGGAAAAGGGAAGGGGTTTATTGAATTACCAAAGAAACACATGGAGGGGATGGGGGACCGAACCGCGAACGGGAGCTGGAGCACGCGGGAACGGAGAGCAGGAACAGAGAGCGGCAGGAACAGAGAGAGAGCTCAGTCCGGCCCTGGTTTAAATAGAGTAGGGGTCATAAAACCCCCTTGGAGTGAGTCCTTGCCCTATTGGCCAGCAGAGGTCAAGGGGGGGTAGTGGACAGGGGACTTGCTGGTCAGGTTTTTTGGTCATGCTGAGGATCTTGGGAGGTGTAGTTTTTAACAAAGCACCTGGGGAGGTGTGGCCTCCTGCCTGGAATCCAACATTCCCCCCTTTTTGTTTTCTTAGGAAGTGGGGCGTCGTGTTTTGATCTGGCTGCTTCGGAGCTGAAATGGGGTGACGTGGGGTAGTTTTGGGGGGGGAGATGTGGCAGGCAGGTCAGGCTTGAGGGTGGAAAAAAATTCCCAGGAGGTAGGCGTGGAAAGATGAATCTGTCCAGGTATGGGATGGATGAAGTTTTCCTTGAAGCCAAAGATTGGTGAGGGTGTCAAACCAGGCTTCTGCAGAGGTCACCGGGGGAGTCAGCCGGAGAGCATGTAAAAATTGTGGGTCTTGGGAGTTTGCAGGTACACTATTATGGAAGCAACAAAGGGAAAGAAGGTGAGATGGATTATTTTCCATAGGCCTGTGTTCCACCAGGTGGGACTTACAGTGAAGAGGCCAATGGAGAGTGCGAAGCACATCATAATGAGCGTCTGGTGGCAGCATAAGGGCAGGACTCAGCAGGGGTCTCTGGTTGGAAAGTCATTCGTTGGTTTTTTTAACAGTTGATAGTCCCTGGGAAAAACTGGTTAAAGGTTCAAAACGAGAAAAACAGAAAAGATTATTTTGAGTCAGTATCAGGAACACAAGAGAAACGAATTTTTAGGGGACCGGTGGGAATGGGAGAGCAAGTATACTGAAGTAGTTGTCTTTTTGTGGATCTTCAGTTGGTTGATCAGCTGGTTTCAGTCTGGAAATATGAATCTAAGAAGTCAAATTTTCTGAGGTTTCACGAAGTTTAGCAGCTGTAGGTGTGCACAGCACAACGTGGAAAGGTCTTGTCCACTTTGGGACAAAGGAAGATTGTTCCTGTGTCCTGGGGTGGGGAGAAATATACCCAAGAACCAGGTATTAATGGGAATGAAGCAGTGAGTCTACCTGGGTCAGGCAGAATAAAATCTGGCACTTCCATATCTGATGTCTGATGAAGGATAAGAGAGGAGAAGAGAGATCTTTGGGTAAGGGTCCCTGAGTTGGGGAAACTCCGGGTGGAAGGGCTGGTCGCCCAAACATAACATCAAAAGGGGATAGAAAAGAAGGTTTCTTTGGGAGGACTCGGAGCCTAAAGAGGGCGAGGGGAAGTAAGAGTTCTATTACTCTCTACCTTCCCTGAAGACATGGGGTGATACGGGATGTAAAAAAGCCGAGGAATGTTAAGGGAAGTAGATATATTCTGGGTAACTAGTGCAAACGAGCACAACTGAATCGGGTTTGATCAGAGGAGGAAGAAAGCTTGGATATAAAAGAATCTTTGCCCATTCTTTTGACCACTAGTAGAAATTGAAAACAAATTTTCTAAGGGACTTTAGAGGGGTGAGATGGATTAAGAAGTTCCAATGACTAATACAATATTTTGAAAAGCATCCTTTTCAAAATAGGTATTAGAGAGAGATTCAGGTCTGTGACTCGGTCGTCACTGGAGCCAGGCAGACGTGGGATATCATGAGCAGCTCAAGATATCGGAGGACTATGAGCCACCTTGCACAAGGGTTTTCCGTGTCCTGTCCCGGACAGGAAAGAGAGAGAGACTCAAGTCCGGAGTAGGCCAAAGGGCCGGAAAGGAACCTCTGTATCCGTCTCCAGCTGAGAGGCAAATGTTGCCGGAATGACACCAAATTTAATGATATTGCGGTTGAAAAGGTGAGCGGAGGCTGAGTCAGGCGATTCCAGAAGGTTTATGCCCTTGGAATAGGATGGAAAAGTGAATGGAGATAGGAGAGGATTGATTGTATGGCAGGGAATGTGGGGGCCTGGGTAGTAGATTGGACTGAAGCCAGAAGAGAAGGAGAAGACAGTGCTACTTCAGCCTTCATGTTTCCCTGAACTATGGGAGAGTCTCCACTTTGTTGTGAAGGACAATGGGAGATCTCTATTAGTTTGGGCAGAAGAGAGGCTTGCAGGAGTTTAAGCCTGAAGCATCTCTATATAATCATGTTCTGGGGGCTCTGAGGAGACTGGGAGAAGGAAAACTGGGTGTAAAGAGGGGCAGGACTGGAACGAGGTTGAGGAGCCGAGCGCGACAGGGCAGGAGAGTTTGAAGGCTCTTATACGTTAGTCTTTAAATGGTGAGGAGAGGCAATAGTGACATGAGCACCAAATTTAGATTTTTAGATTTCTGTAGAAGTAGGTAAGCAGCGGCCAGAGGCCTAAGACAGGGGGCCCATCCACAAACGGTGGGGTCAAGTTGTTTAGAGAGGTAGGCAACTGGAACAAAGGTGGGGCCCTTGTATCGGCCTAGAACACTGAGAGCCAAACCCTTCGTTTCATGGACATAAAGGGTAAATGGCTGAAGGAGGTCTGGGAGATGAAGAGCTGGGGCCTGTGACAGTGCCTGCTGCAGATGTTTAAACTCGGCCTGAATGCTGTCAGGAAGGAATTTTCCCTCAATCTCCTTAGCTGCCTCATATAGGAGTTTGCATAAAGAGAAATTGGGAATCCAGGCACGGAAGTATCCCACTAGGCCTAGGAAGAGAAGAATCTCTTCCTTTGTCTTGGGACATGGAAGGGCCTTGATGAGAGCCTCTCTGTCTTCAGTAATGGCCCTCGACTGATGGGAAGTCTGAACTCTTAGGTAAACCACCTGGGTCTGAGCAAGTTAGACGGGGAAACATGATACCCACAAGAGGAAAGAAAGTTTAGAAGAGTGTAAGAGTACTCACGAGCTGTGGAAAGGAGGGGGCTGCAGAGAAGAAGGGGAATGGGTGGATCTGAGAAAACGTTTCTGCAGAAGATCTGAGATAGCTCCCTGCAAGGAGGGGCAATTCCTGAGATGGGTTACCTAGGCAACAGGTTGGGTCAGGTTGTTAAGGGTGGAAGAAGGGCTCTAAGGGAATCAGTATTTCAATCCCTCAGGGGACAGTTTCCCAACTTCCCAAAATTGGCTTACTCAAATTGGCTTTCGACCTGACACGATTTACCTATATATGTTGACTGCCTATGAGATTTTGGCTTCACTTCCCTTCTAACCTTAGGAACTCCTTACTACTGTAAGGGAATGGGTTGATGACCGAATCTGGCTTCTTCAGGCTGAACGGGGGCGAAGTGATGGGGGCAGTAGTTTGGAGTTCCTTTTGTAGAAGTTAGGTCAGATTGAAGCCTGGGGAAGGTTGTAAAGTCATCAGGGACGGAAGCTTCTATTAGAGAAACAAAAGACATGAGTACTGAATAAATGTTGCAGCATCTGAAACGTCACTGTATACCATGAAGATGATAATTCAAAGCTTTAGCATATACAGAGTTATCGGGAATGTAAACACAACACTTCACTTAGGGCTTAAGTTACCTTTGCTTCTAAAATGTTCATAAATGGTTGTGCATCTGTTTTAACTGTTACTGGATGTCTAGGATGAAGTTTGTCAAACTGACTTTTGTTTTGACTATTGGTGAGAGTCAGCTGTTTCTGATGGGAATCTTGGGGAAACTTGAGAGCAGCTTTTGCACTCGGTGCCTTCTGTAAGGATGGGTCCAGGTCTTGCTTGACCTTGTGGCTTCCCTTAGAAGCATTAGGGATGTTTCTCCCTTTTTATGGACCCTCCTTTTAGCAAGTGCACTGATTGGCTTTTTTCTCCATCCGTCTCATTTATCCCTCTTATGGAGAGATCATGTGACCCAGAGATGTAAAGCTCTGTAGAGATGTTTCCTCTTCCCTCACAGGCAGACTCTGGGACAAGACCCAAATACTGGTCTTCTTGGCCCTTTTTGATTAATTTAAAAGTTTTGATTTTAGACGTCCAGTAAGCTAATCTTAAATTGAGAACATTGGGCTTTAACTTATAAACTTACAGTAGCCGGGGTCTGTGGTACCTGTCTGTCTTGATGGTTTTCGAAGGTCAGGTGTTTAAGTTTTGAAGTTTTCTGTTAACCTATTTGAGCTTCCAAGAACATTAGCTGATAAAATATCATATTTAAAACAAATTAAAGAAAGGCTGAGAGCATTTAGCTGACAAAATATTACAATTACATTGATGTTTCCATAAATCAAGTTTAGCTCTTAAAGAAAGAACATGATATTTTGAAATAATTGTTGTTCAACCATATCTATATAATTTTCAATTTTTAAGATTACTTGTTCAAAAGAAAGAAAATTAATAAACACAACATTATGGATAAATTACATAGCTTTCGCTGATTGTTTCACAATACTTATTTAACCAACTTACACAGGCCTTTACATCACTTACATAAACCCTCTTATTTACTTTACTATAAGACATTTTTATCTTGAAACATTTCTTTTTCCTTCTATTGAGTATGGTTTCCACACCTATAACTTTCTAATTTATTTCTCTCACGTGTTAACTCCTTTCTCTGTTCATCCTTTGAAACAATCTTTATAATGATTTGAATTTAGACGAATTATTTTATTTTAATAAAAACATTTTGTTATTTATAGTATTTTTAGTTGGAATAAAAACCTTTGAGCCTCTACATACATATCGATTTTTTATAAACCTTTGTATATAAAATTACACACATCTGGTAACTATTTCATGAGAAGTATGTAGAATTATACCTGTTGAAGCACATTTAACAGTTAGCATTTTAACCTTGCAAATTAATTAGACGTTTCCTGGAAAAAACTTGCGAATTAAGTTTGAAGTTTGAAGGTACCTTTATTTATTGCACACTTTGGAAGAGGAAGCGAGGAGCTAAAGAGGCAAAGGTGATTTTAGCAGGGGCTGAAAAAGAGCGGATCGGAAGCGGAGACAGACTTGGGCGGAAGAACACGGCGGATCTGAGGAAGGGGGAGGGAGCTAAGTAGCAGAACCGGTTGATCGGAATGGGGGAAAAGAGGCTGGCCGTGAGGCTGAGAAGTTGTGATGTTGAAACAAAGGAAAAGTGTACCCATGTTGTCGGCCGCGGGGGGGGGGGGGGATTTGGCCTGTGCACGAAGAAGCGCTAGGCTATCGGAGGGTGGAATGGGTTGTCGGGTGCCAGATGTAAGAGAGCAGAAGAAGCGAGCAAGGGGCGCGCCGCGGCTGCAGCGGCAGCAGGCTGGGGGCGCGGACCGGGAGCGTGCCGCTGAGCGGGACTGGGAGCGCGCCGCCGAGAGGCCTGGGAGCACACCGCTGCAGACGAACCTGCACAAACGTGTTGAGAGAACGTACCCAGGCACACAGACTAAGCAAAGGCAACATTTCTGTGGCTTGGATGAATGGCGAACACATGGTCGCCATTCGCTGGCGGGAGAGGGGGAAGGCGCGCAGAGTTAAGGATGGACTGGAGCCCGAGAAATTTTGCGTTTTGAATAAAGAATTGCCCGTTTCTTCGAACGGGTCAGGGGAGGATTGAATGCAGGGGGACAGAGTCTGGGAGGGACGCTGCGGGAACGGCTGGGGCCGGGAGAAATTCTCTCCCAGCACCGCTGCCGGAGCCATTGGGGACGAAATAAGGAATGTGTGGCAGAGCGGCAGCGGCAGTGGCAGCAGCGAGGGAAGGGGGGTGGGCACGGGCCTACCACGTGGTGCAGACTCGTAGACTGGGAGCAAGCCTGCGGGCGGGCGGGGGCGCGCGTCACCGTGCGCGGGGCCGGTCCCAGTGGGGCGGCGCCGGCTAGCGGGCGGCGCGGCCATTGGTTGGGGCCCGGGCCGGCAGGCAGCGTGGCCATTGGTCGGGGGCGCGGAGCTAAGAAACGGGAGGTTGAGTGGGCGGGGGTAACGGCGGGAGTGGCACCGGAGCTGGGAACAGGAAATTGAGAGATGTTAGAAAACTTTTGCAGGATGGATAGACGCACGCTGGAACCATCATATAGGAAAAGGGAAGGGGTTTATTGAATTACCAAAGAAACACGTGGAGGGGATGGGGACGAACCGCGGGGAACGAACGGGAGCTGGAGCACTTGAGAACGGAGAGCAGGAACAGAGAGCGGCAGGAACAGAGAGAGAGCTCAGTCCGGCCCTGGTTTAAATAGAGTAGGGGTCATAAAACCCCCTTGGAGTGAGTCCTTGCCCTATTGGCCAGCAGAGGTCAAGGGGGGGTAGTGGACAGGGGACTTGCTGGTCAGGTTTTTTGGTCATGCTGAGGATCTTGGGAGGTGTAGTTTTTAACAAAGTACCTAGGGAGGTGTGGCCTCCTGCCTGGAATCCAACATTCCCCCTTTTTGTTTTCTTAGGAAGTGGGGCATCGTGTTTTGATCTGGCTGCTTCGGAGCTGAAATGGGGTGACGTGGGGTAGTTTTGGGGGGGGAGATGTGAGCAGGCAGGTCAGGCTTGAGGGTGGAAAAAAAATTCCCAGGAGGTAGGCATGGAAAGATGAATCTGTCCAGGTATGGGATGGATGAAGTTTTCCTTGAAGCCAAAGATTGGTGAGGGTGTCAAACCAGGCTTCTGCAGAGGTCACCGGGGGAGTCAGCCGGAGAGCATGTAAAAATTGTGGGTCTTGGGAGTTTGCAGGTAACACTATTATGGAAGCAACAAAGGGAAAGAAGGTGAGATGGATTATTTTCCATAGGCCTGTGTTCCACCAGGTGGGACTTACGGTGAAGAGGCCAATGGAGAGTGCGAAGCACATCATAATGAGCGTCTGGTGGCAGCATAAGGGCAGGACTCAGCAGGGGTCTCTGGTTGGAAAGTCATTCGTTGGTTTTTTTTAACAGTTGATAGTCCCTGGGAAAAACTGGTTAAAGGTTCAAAACGAGAAAAACAGAAAAGATTATTTTGAGTCAGTATCAGGAACACAAGAGAAATGAATTTTTAGGGGACCGGTGGGAATGGGAGAGCAAGTATACTGAAGTAGTTGTCTTTTTGTGGATCTTCAGATGGTTGATCAGCTGGTTTCAGTCTGGAAATATGAATCTAAGAAGTCAAATTTTCTGAGGTTTCACGAAGTTTAGCAGCTGTGGGTGTACACAGCACAACGTGGAAAGGTCTTGTCCACTTTGGGACAAAGAAGATTGTTCCTGTGTCCTGGGGAGGGGAGAAATATACCCAAGAACTGGGTATTAATGGGAATGAAGCAGTGAGTCTACCTGGGTCAGGCAGAATGAAATCTTGGCACTTCCATATCTGATGTCTGATGAAGGATAAGAGAGGAGAAGAGAGATCTTTGGGTAAGAGTCCCTGAGTTGGGGAAACTCCGGGTGGAAGGGCTGGTCGCCCAAACATAACATCAAAAGGGGATAGCAAAGAAGGTTTCTTTGGGAGGACTCGGAGCCTAAAGAGGGCGAGGGGAAGTAAGAGTTCTATTACTCTCTACCTTCCCTGAAGACATGGGGTGATACGGGATGTAAAAAAGCCGAGGAATGTTAAGGGAAGTAGATATATTCTGGGTAACTAGTGCAACGAGCACAACTGAATCGGGTTTGATCAGAGGAGGAAGAAAGCTTGGATATAAAAGAATCTTTGCCCATTCTTTTGACCGCTAGTAGAAATTGAAAACAAATTTTCTAAGGGACTTTAGAGGGGTGAGATGGATTAAGAAGTTCCAATGACTAATACAATATTTTGAAAAGCATCCTTTTCAAAATAAGTATTAGAGAGAGATCCAGGTCTGTGACTCGGTCGTCACTGGAGCCAGGCAGACGTGGGATATCATGAGCAGCTCAAGATATCGGAGGACTATGAGCCACCTTGCGCAAGGGTTTTCCGTGTCCTGTCCCGGACAGGAAAGAGAGAGAGACTCAAGTCCGGAGTAGGCCAAAGGGCCGGAAAGGAACCTCTGTATCCGTCTCCAGCTGAGAGGCAAATGTTGCCGGAATGACACCAAATTTAATGATATTGCGGTTGAAAAGGTGAGCGGAGGCTGAGTCAGGCGATTCCAGAAGGTTTATGCCCTTGGAATAGGATGGAAAAGTGAATGGAGATAGGAGACGATTGATTGTATGGCAGGGAATGTGGGGGCCTGGGTAGTAGATTGGACTGAAGCCAGAAGAGAAGGAGAAGACAGTGCTGCTTCAGCCTTCATGTTTCCCTGAACTATGGGAGAGTCTCCACTTCGTTGTGAAGGACAATGGGAGATCTCTATTAGTTTGGGCAGAAGAGAGGCTTGCAGGAGTTTAAGCCTGAAGCATGTCTATATAATCATGTTCTGGGGGCTCTGAGGAGACTGGGAGAAGGAAAACTGGGTGTAAAGAGGGGCAGGACTGGAACGAGGTTGAGGAGCCGAGCACGACAGGGCAGGAGAGTTTGAAGGCTCTTATAAGTTAGTCTTTAAATGGTGAGGAGAGGCAATAGTGACATGAGCACCAAATTTAGCTTTTTTAGATTTCTGTAGAAGTAGGTAAGCAGCAGCCAGAGCCCTAAGACAGGGGGCCCATCCACAAACGGTGGGGTCAAGTTGTTTAGAGAGGTAGGCAACTGGAGCAAAGGTGGGGCCCTTGTATTGGCCTAGAACACCGAGAGCCAAACCCTTCGTTTCATGGACATAAAGGGTAAATGGCTGAAGGAGGTCTGGGAGATGAAGAGCTGGGGCCTGTGACAGTGCCTGCTGCAGATGTTTAAACTCGGCCTGAATGCTGTCAGGAAGGAATTTTCCCTCAATCTCCTTAGCTGCCTCATATAGGAGTTTGCATAAAGAGAAATTGGGAATCCAGGCACGGAAGTATCCCACTAGGCCTAGGAAGAGAAGAATCTCTTCCTTTGTCTTGGGACATGGAAGGGCCTTGATGAGAGCCTCTCTGTCTACAGTAATGGCCCTCGACTGATGGGAAGTCTGAACTCTTAGGTAAACCACCTGGGTCTGAGCAAGTTAGACGGGGAAACATGATACCCACAAGAGGAAAGAAAGTTTAGAAGAGTGTAAGAGTACTCACGAGCTGTGGAAAGGAGGGGGCTGCAGAGAAGAAGGGGAATGGGTGGATCTGAGAAAACGTTTCTGCAGAAGATCTGAGATAGCTCCCTGCAAGGAGGGGCAATTCCTGAGATGGGTTACCTAGGCAACAGGTTGGGGCAGGTTGTTAAGGGTGGAAGAAGGGCTCTAAGGGAATCAGTATTTCAATCCCTCAGGGGACAGTTTCCCAACTTCCCAAAATTGGCTTACTCAAATTGGCTTTCGACCTGACACGATTTACCTATATATGTTGACTGCCTATGAGATTTTGGCTTCACTTCCCTTCTAACCTTAGGAACTCCTTACTACTGTAAGGGAATGGGTTGATGACCGAATCTGGCTTCTTCAGGCTGAACGGGGGCGAAGTGATGGGGGCAGTAGTTTGGAGTTCCTTTTGTAGAAGTTAGGTCAGATTGAAGCCTGGGGAAGGTTGTAAAGTCATCAGGGACGGAAGCTTCTATTAGAGAAACAAAAGACATGAGTACTGAATAAATGTTGCAGCATCTGAAACGTCACTGTATACCATGAAGATGATAATTCAAAGCTTTAGCATATACAGAGTTATCGGGAATGTAAACACAACACTTCACTTAGGGCTTAAGTTACCTTTGCTTCTAAAATGTTCATAAATGGTTGTGCATCTGTTTTAACTGTTACTGGATGTCTAGGATGAAGTTTGTCAAACTGACTTTTGTTTTGACTATTGGTGAGAGTCAGCTGTTTCTGATGGGAATCTTGGGGAAACTTGAGAGCAGCTTTTGCACTCGGTGCCTTCTGTAAGGATGGGTCCAGGTCTTGCTTGACCTTGTGGCTTCCCTTAGAAGCATTAGGGATGTTTCTCCCTTTTTATGGACCCTCCTTTTAGCAAGTGCACTGATTGGCTTTTTTCTCCATCCGTCTCATTTATCCCTCTTATGGAGAGATCATGTGACCCAGAGATGTAAAGCTCTGTAGAGATGTTTCCTCTTCCCTCACAGGCAGACTCTGGGACAAGACCCAAATACTGGTCTTCTTGGCCCTTTTTGATTAATTTAAAAGTTTTGATTTTAGACGTCCAGTAAGCTAATCTTAAATTGAGAACATTGGGCTTTAACTTATAAACTTACAGTAGCCGGGGTCTGTGGTACCTGTCTGTCTTGATGGTTTTCGAAGGTCAGGTGTTTAAGTTTTGAAGTTTTCTGTTAACCTATTTGAGCTTCCAAGAACATTAGCTGATAAAATATCATATTTAAAACAAATTAAAGAAAGGCTGAGAGCATTTAGCTGACAAAATATTACAATTACATTGATGTTTCCATAAATCAAGTTTAGCTCTTAAAGAAAGAACATGATATTTTGAAATAATTGTTGTTCAACCATATCTATATAATTTTCAATTTTTAAGATTACTTGTTCAAAGAAAGAAAATTAATAAACACAACATTATGGATAAATTACATAGCTTTCGCTGATTGTTTCACAATACTTATTTAACCAACTTACACAGGCCTTTACATCACTTACATAAACCCTCTTATTTACTTTACTATAAGACATTTTTATCTTGAAACATTTCTTTTTCCTTCTATTGAGTATGGTTTCCACACCTATAACTTTCTAATTTATTTCTCTCACGTGTTAACTCCTTTCTCTGTTCATCCTTTGAAACAATCTTTATAATGATTTGAATTTAGACGAATTATTTTATTTTAATAAAAACATTTTGTTATTTATAGTATTTTTAGTTGGAATAAAAACCTTTGAGCCTCTACATACATATCGATTTTTTATAAACCTTTGTATATAAAATTACACACATCTGGTAACTATTTCATGAGAAGTATGTAGAATTATACCTGTTGAAGCACATTTAACAGTTAGCATTTTAACCTTGCAAATTAATTAGACGTTTCCTGGAAAAAACTTGCGAATTAAGTTTGAAGTTTGAAGGTACCTTTATTTATTGCACACTTTGGAAGAGGAAGCGAGGAGCTAAAGAGGCAAAGGTGATTTTAGCAGGGGCTGAAAAAGAGCGGATCGGAAGCGGAGACAGACTTGGGCGGAAGAACACGGCGGATCTGAGGAAGGGGGAGGGAGCTAAGTAGCAGAACCGGTTGATCGGAATGGGGGAAAGAGGCTGGCCGTGAGGCTGAGAAGTTGTGATGTTGAAACAAAGGAAAAGTGTACCCATGTTGTCGGCCGCGGGGGGGGGGGGGGGATTTGGCCTGTGCACGAAGAAGCGCTAGGCTATCGGAGGGTGGAATGGGTTGTCGGGTGCCAGATGTAAGAGAGCAGAAGAAGCGAGCAAGGGGCGCGCCGCGGCTGCAGCGGCAGCAGGCTGGGGGCGCGGACCGGGAGCGTGCCGCTGAGCGGGACTGGGAGCGCGCCGCCGAGAGGCCTGGGAGCACACCGCTGCAGACGAACCTGCACAAACGTGTTGAGAGAACGTACCCAGGCACACAGACTAAGCAAAGGCAACATTTCTGTGGCTTGGATGAATGGCGAACACATGGTCGCCATTCGCTGGCGGGGAGAGGGGGAAGGCGCGCAGAGTTAAGGATGGACTGGAGCCCGAGAAATTTTGCGTTTTGAATAAAGAATTGCCCGTTTCTTCGAACGGGTCAGGGGAGGATTGAATGCAGGGGGACAGAGTCTGGGAGGGACGCTGCGGGAACGGCTGGGGCCGGGAGAAATTCTCTCCCAGCACCGCTGCCGGAGCCATTGGGGACGAAATAAGGAATGTGTGGCAGAGCGGCAGCGGCAGTGGCAGCAGCGAGGGAAGGGGGGTGGGCACGGGCCTACCACGTGGTGCAGACTCGTAGACTGGGAGCAAGCCTGCGGGCGGGGAGGGGGGGGCGCGCGTCACCGTGCGCGGGGCCGGCCCAGGGGGCGGCGCCGGCTAGCGGGCGGCGCGGCCATTGGTTGGGGCCCGGGCCGGCAGGCAGCGTGGCCATTGGTCGGGGCGCGGAGCTAAGAACGGGAGGTTGAGTGGGCGGGGGGTAACGGCGGGAGTGGCACCGGAGCTGGGAACAGGAAATTGAGAGGGCGGGGGTAGCGGCGGTGAAGGCACCAGAAATGATGTGGACAGAGAAGGCGGGTCTACAGAGGAGGATTCTGACGGAGCGGAAGGCGGGGGGCGGAGCGAAGGATGAAGACAAAGCAGGAGGAGGATCTAAGCTCGGAAGCCCGCCAATTTCAAAATCTAAAGCCTGAGCTGGGGGGGGAATGGTCTGGAGCAGAGTCCGAGGCTGCCGGTACGGGGGAGGTGGAGCCTCTAATCCTGGATCGAAATCGGGGTCAATGGAAGATGCGGGGGGGATCTGCAAGCCTGTAGGCGAGCAATACCGTCTCGGGACTGCACCTGGTGCACAAGGAAGGATTTGAACGGAGAAGGGAGAAAGCGTCCACGTAGAGCGGGCAGATAAAGGTGGGGGAGGGGGAGTTCCCGGGGTGGACCGGGGGAGGGGGGGTGCTTACCGAAGTCCAGGATGCTGTGGAGAAGGTGGACAGACAAACGGAGACGTGTTGGACGCTTGTCTCCCTTCCCTGCCAATGCACCAAATGTTAGAAAACTTTTGCAGGATGGATAGACGCATGCTGGAACCATCATATAGGAAAAGGGAACGGGTTTATTGAATTACCAAAGAAACACGTGGAGGGGATGGGGACAAACCGCGGGGAACGAACAGGAGCTGGAGCACGCGGGAACGGAGAGCAGGAACAGAGAGTGGCAGGAACAGAGAGAGAGCTCAGTCCGGCCCTGGTTTAAATAGAGTAGGGGTCATAAAACCCCCTTGGAGTGAGTCCTTGCCCTATTGGCCAGCAGAGGCCAAGGGGGGGGGGTAGTGGACAGGGGACTTGCTGGTCAGGTTTTTTGGTCATGCTGAGGATCTTGGGAGGTGTAGTTTTTAACAAAGTACCTGGGGAGGTGTGGCCTCCTGCCTGGGAGGCGCGGCCTCCTGCCTGGAATCCAACAAGACACACAAGAAATAAACAGACACAAGGACAAAAGACAACCAGACTGGGCCACACAGGGAGGCCCACCAGACAACCAGATCAGGCGCCACACAGAACCAGTTTGGGCCACACAGGGAGACCCACCAGGTGGACAGGAGTGACATCGCGCCTTGTCCTGGGATTAGGTGTAAGCGACTGTGTCCAGTCTGACCTTATCCCCCAGAAGAGATCTCACCAGACAGGTAAACAGGTGGCTTCATAGAGGCGTCTGGAGAATCAAGCGGCAGTCCTCTCGGGGCGAGGCAGAGGAACGACTCTCAGGAGCTCTCCCTTACCCCAAGAAGGAGTCTGTGATCAGGCACAGGAGGCCAAATTTGGGTGTGAGGGCAAGGAGAATAAAGAATCTTGCTAGGAGACTCCAAATGTTGTACCCAATTTTCAGGAAAAAAAGTCTCACAAGCCACTCACGTAATAGCCAATGAAGCCTTTATTCTGGCCAGGGCCACCAACTACATCCAGCACAAAGCAGGATAGTAGAAAGTGGCGCCAGCTCATAGCAAGGGCAGGGTTTATAAAGCACAGGGTTAATACGCCCTCAAGCCCTCAGGTGGAGAGGGTTTAAGGGTGGGTCAATGGGCCATCAAGGGTGGGTCAATGGGCCATCAGGTGGAGACAGTCCAAGTCCAGTTTAAGTTGCCTTTTCTTATAACATTAGCTGGTAACTCCTGCAGGTCAGACCCACCTGGATGCCAGAAGGCTAGGCAGCCTGATGATGCAGTGATTTAAGTCATCCTCCTGGGGCAGAGAGCAAGGCAGAGACTAGGGCAGGAAATGGATAAGGGGTGGCAAACAAAAGCTCACCAGCAGCCAGGCCTCAGCAACAATGGACCACAGTCGTGCAGCACAGAGTGCATGCATTTTTTAAAAAGAAACATGTAACAAATAAGATCTTCACTCTCTACATTTCCTATACACCCTCATAATACATCTTCAATAAAATTCTGCTGAGGAATGTTAAAGCATATGGGGGTGGGTAGTATTGTATTTCTTCTAGTTGCTTTATTTCTTTTCTATCATCAATAAGTAGAGCAAGACCTATATAAATGTATTTTCAGACTTTCCTTGTCTACTTTTTGGTCTCCTTTGTTGTAAATTCCCTGGCAGAAAAGACTGCAAGGCTGTTGCTAGACAATTAGCACGTTCTCCATAACCTCAGTTCATGACACTGTTAAGATCTTCCACCCAAGACTCACTTTCTGGCCCCTATTAGTATCTCAGAGAGGATTACAATCTTGGGCTTTGTGTGGGAAATAGGAACTGGAATTTCGGAATTTCAAGGTTATCATGGAGGTAGGTGGCTGCTCAGAAGGGGAATGGGAGAGTCACTTATTTGTTCAGAAAACATTTGTGGACCCTCCTCAGCACTGAGCAGCTTGCTAAGTCCAAGGAACACACTGATATAAAAGACAAGGGAAAGAAAAGCAATCCAAGGAGTTGGAATTTAATGCGATAAGCACTTTAATAGAGAAGTGAATAAAGCCCTGGAATACTGCTAAGTGAAGTGTCTGAGGAATCAAAGAAAGATTACAGAACAGATGACATATGAACTGGATCATGAAGAAAAAGTAGGGATTTGCTAAAGATATGCCCTGAATAAAAGCACATTTTGCAGCAGTGTGGCTGAGATTGGTTGAGATGGGGTGCTAGGAGAGAGGGTCAGAGACAAAACAGTTGGGATCAATTGGAAAAACCTTCCTTATCCATCATAGTTTTGTTCCTTTAGCATTTTATGTAAATACAACACATAATACAGTTTTTAGGTTAACTTCCAATTTTTCCTCATTCACAAAAGAAACATCTTTCACTTTTGGTCATTCTAGTTTATTGTTCTTCGCTGCTCTGTGCAGTTTCTCACAATGATTTAGTATTAATTTTGCAGAGAGTAAGTAACTGCTCAATGTTTACACTTGTGTCTAAAGTTAGATTTAGTTAAATCCTAATGCATTGTATTTCCATTGCTCAAGCTATTGCTGTCATCAGTTTACTATTGAACAGATCCAGGTAAAGCTGGGGCTTAAAGTTAGCTTTCCTAAAGAACGTCCTCTGCCAATTGTAAGCTGCTGTTGGCAAACCAGGAAAGATTTTCCTCTGGGTCTCTTTTACCTTGTCTCTCTGGTTATGCTTTGCTTTGTTGGTAGGGACAAGGATAGAAGGAGGTGGGAGGTTATTTAAGCAACTCTTAATTTTGATAAAAGAGAGAACAGTTTCAGACTGGTACCTGGAAGTAGGAGGCAATATTTCTACTACTTTATCAAGCTCTCCTGACTCACATGGCCTAGAACTTTTTATTAGACTGCTTCATGTACCCCTGATAGGTCATGACAAAAATCACTTAATTTAAACTGAATTCAAATTTTATTTTATAGCTAGCAAATACAAAAAAAGCCTAAATTAGCTACTTATTTATTTTTATTTTTTATTTTTTTAGTTGTAGTTGGACACAATACCTTTATTTTTATTTATTTATTTTTCGTGGTGCTGAACAGGTGCTAAGCAAGCACTCTACTGCTGAGCCACAACCCCAGTCCCTTAATTATTTTTCTTATAATAAAACTTAATTGTTGTCCTTATATAATAATGTACCAATTTTATTAGCTATTAGCAGGGAGGAAAAAAATCCCTGACCATAGCTGGGAAAGGTGGCCAATCTTGGTTGATTCTAAGTTTTTAATGATCAATAGACAGGTTAAAGTGACCCTTAAGTCATCGCTACGTGGAGTCACAAAATGTAAATTATAAAATATTTCAGTGCAAGAGTAAAATTTTTGAAAATGTAACTCATCAGGAAAATATAAAATAATATTTTTCCAAATGACTCCATTCTCTAAAGACTTTTCACTCCAATTTCAAGGTAGGGAGGCCTTTATTAGGAATTAAAAAAATTTTTTTTCTTGTCTGGGCAGGAGTTTAAGCAGTCTCCCTCGTGTGATGAGCATGGGCCTAGTTCTTTCATGCCAGACCATTTCTCAACAATGAAGTCATTGATGAGGTACCAGGATAGCAGGATTAACCAGATCCTCCAGTTTGTTGCAATTGCCTCAGTTATTCACATATGTGGGACAGAAACTCCCCGGAACATTATGATTTCTAAGAATAAGTCTCAATAATGCTGCTTTAAGGAGGTGAATTCATAATCATCATTCACATTTTTTATTCCATGCTAGAATTTTTATTCATATCTTTGTACTCTGCAAAAAAATTACCAATGATGACTGGGAAGGTGGCAATCTAAGTTTCTATTACAAATGGCTTGGAGAAAATTTAAGACCTGTAACATTAAGCATTTAAAAATACAACCTATGTGAGCA
The DNA here is from genome assembly GCA_025594165.1 of Tamias sibiricus. Classification (NCBI taxonomy): domain Eukaryota; kingdom Metazoa; phylum Chordata; class Mammalia; order Rodentia; family Sciuridae; genus Tamias; species Tamias sibiricus. Next base: position 131,568,208 of record CM046660.1, read on the forward strand.
CATTGTTTTATTTCCTTCATCCTGTAGTGATTACACAAATAAGACCAGGCAATTACTTTTATCCCATTTTATAGACGAAGAAAATGTATCCATAGGGCACAGGTGAGTTGGCCAAGTTTGCACAAGTGAATGGTGCAACAAGAACTTTGTATTTTGACTTCAAGGCCCTCATGTTCTCCTTCATGTGTATGGCATTCCTGGAAAAGGCATGAATGCTGAGCTCTTTCTGCACCGGTTTTGTGTTTTGTCACATCCCATCATATACTGCCCTGGGTGTCCTGGTGACCAATAGCCCACAGTGGTATGGGGACAGTATTTTAAATTATGGTCTGAGGTTACAAACGAACAAGCAAAAAACCAGAGAAATGCTGGTACTCAAACAAGGAAGCACGTGAGCAAAAATCATACTGGAGAAGAGTTGTGATCCAGTTTAACAATTCACCCTTCCTGAGCATGTGCTGTGTGCCAGGACTACCGCCAGGAACTATTAATAGAGGTGAAAAGCACAATTCCTGCTCTGGAGAAACTCACAGTTTGGAGGGGGAGATAATTAGAAGACAGTGTGACAAATGTAATATGCAAAGGGTGTTACGGGATCCTATGGCGAAAAATCTATACTCCAGCTGGAGCTAGGGAAGAAGACTGGGGGAGGGACTTGGAAATGCTGTCCAGAGAGGAAAGCTCTTGAAAAAGCTGATGGTTAGCCTAGCAAAGGAGAAAAGGGCATTTCATGTACAAAGGTTTGGGAGTGAGTGAGGCACAGAAAATTCAAGTAATCACAATACATGCCTTGTAGAGTTAGGATGTGCAAGGAGGTGAGTTTAAAAAGAGACAAGGCCAGGCAGGGCATGGTGGCACATGCCTTTAATTCCAGCAGCTCAGGAGGCTGAGGTAGGAGGATTGAAAGTTCAAAGCCAGCCTCAGCAAAAGTGAGTTGCTAAACAACTCAGCAAGAACCTGCCTCTAAATAAAATATAAAATAGGGCTGGAAATGTGGCTCAGTGGTTGAGTAGCCCTGAGTTTAATCCCCAGTATCCCTCCTCAAAAAATAAAAGAGACAGGGCCAGATAATAAAAGGTGGTAAAAGGTGGTGAAAGCCAGAGAAAGTAAGGAGGAGTTTAATGTGTTCATTCTGGACACAAGAGAGAGCAACTTCAAGGATTTAGCTTTTTATTAAAATTGAGGTAAAATTCACATACTATAAAATTAATCACTTCAAAGCATGTATACATTTCAGTTACATTTAGTACATTCAGTGTTGTGCAACCATTGTCTCTGTGTAGTTCTAAAAGATTTCATCACCTAAAGAAGGCAGCTACTCCTCACTGTTGACTGATAAGCTATTTTTTGTGTCTAAGGATTTACCCACTCTGGAAACTTCATATGAATGGCATCATACAGTATGTGACCTTATGGTCTGCATCTATCAGTTATAGTTCTGAGGTTCATCCGTGTTGTAGTGTCTATCAATACTTCATTCCTTTTATGGCTAAATAATATGCTGTCATATGGATATACCACATTTGTTTCTCTATTCAAGAATTTAAGGACATTTGGGTAGTTTTTACTTTTTGGCTAGGACAAATAATATTTCCATGAACATTTGTGTACAAAGTTTTGTTTCAATATCTTCTTTCAATTTTGGGGGCATATAATTAAGAGTGGAATTGCTAGATTATACAGTAATTCAATGTCTAACTTATTGAGGAATTGCCAAACTCTTTTCCACAATAGCAGGATTATTTTGCATTTTCATTAGCAAGGTACAGTAGTTCCAATTTATCCTGAGTCTTGCCAACATTTACTTTCCATTTTTAAAAAATTATAGCCATTCCCGGTGGGTATGAAGTGGTATCTCACTGTGGTTTTAATTTGCATTTCCTTAATGATTACCAATGTTGAGTATCATTTCCTGCGCTTGGTAGCTACTTATGTATCTTCTTTTGAAGAATGTCTATTTAAGTCCTTTACCTATACTTCAATGGGATTGTCTTTTTGCTGTTGAGTTGTAAGAGTTCTTTATGAATTTTGGATAGTAGACTGTTTTCAGATATATAACTTGCAAATATTGTCTCCCATTCTGTGAGCCAGCTTTTCTATTTATTGATAGCATTTTTTTTTTTTTTTTTGGTACCGGGGATTGAACTCAGGGGCACTCGACCACTGGGCCACATCCCCAGCCCTTTTTTTTGTATTTTTATTAGAGACAGGGTCTCACTGAGTTACTAAGTGCCTCGCCATTGCTGAGGCTGGCTTTGAACTCGCGATCCTCCTGCCTCAGCCTCCCAAAGTGCTGGGATTACAGGCGTGCGCCACCGCGCCCGGCTAATGATAGCATCCTTTGATGTTAAAATATTTTTAAGTTTGATGAAGTCCATTTTCTCTGTTTTTGAGGTTGTTCCTTGTGCTTTTGGTGTCATATCTAAGATCCATCATCAAATCCAATGTTATTAAGGTTTACCCTTATGCTTTTTCTTTCTTTTTTTTTTTTTTGAAGAAATAAATTCATTTTTATTTATTTAGGTATAATATTTGCACATTTTCATGAAGATTTATCCCTGTTTTCTTCTTTTAAGAATTTTAGAGTTTTAGCTCTTTCATTTAGTTCTTAAATCCATTTTGAGTTAGTTTCTGTATATGCTGTGAGGTAAGGGTTTAATTTTATTATTTTGTCTGTTGATATCCAGTTCTCCAACATAACATTGAAGAGATTATTCTTTCCCCATTGAGTGGTCTTGGCACTTTCGTTGAAAATCAACTGACCTTATATATATTATTTTATTCTCCATTCCCAATTTTATTCCATTGATAAATATGTCTATCTTTATTTCAATGCTTGTTTCAGTCAACTTTTTTACTGCTGTGACCAAAAGAACTGACAAGAACAGTTAGAGGAGAAAAAGTTTACTTTGGGACTCATGATTTCAGAGGTCTTAGTCCATAGATGGCCAATTCCATTCTTTGGAGCCCCAGGTGAGGTAGAACATCATAGTAGAAGAGTGTGACGGAGGAAAGTAGCACCAGAAAGCTAAGAGAGATAAAGCTCTCCTCACTATAGACAAAATATATACTCACAAAGACATACCCCAATGACCTACTTCTTCCAGCCACACCTTACCAGGCCACAGTTACCACCCAATTAATCCCTATCAGGGGATTAATGCACTGATTAGGTTAAGGCTCTCATAACCCAATCATTTCACCTCTAAACTTTCTTACATTGTTTCACATATGAGTTTTTGGGGGATACCTCATATCTAAACCATAACAATACTGAACTGTTTAAATTATGAAGCTTTGTAGTAGTTTTGAAATATGCGAGTCCTCCAACTTCACTTTTCTTTTTCAAGATTGTTTTGGCTAGTACAATTCCATATGAATTTTAGAATCAGCTTTTCCTTGCTTGCAAAAATGGGATTTTGATAGAGATTTTATTGAATCTGCAGATGACTTTCGTGGGAGGTTTTTTTCATGACTTTATTTAGTTCTTTGTCAATATTGTCTTAAAATATTAAAAACAAACAACTCCTTAGCAAGAAGAGTGAAACAGGTAGCATCACTATACCAGAATTAAACTATACTACGGAGCTATAGTAACAAAAATGGCATGGTATTGGCACCAGAATAGAGGACACAGAGACAAACCCACATAATTATAGTTATCTTATATTAGACAAAGGCACCAAAAACATATATTGGAGAAAAGATGGCCTCTTCAACAAATAGTGCTGGGAAAACTGGAAATCCATATGCAACGAAATGAAATTAAGCCCTTATCTCTCACCATGCACAAAATTCAACTCAAAGAACCTAGGAATCAAACCAGAGACCCTGCGCCTACTAGAATAAAAAGTAGGCCCAAATCTCCATCATGTCAGATTAGGCCCTAACTTCCTTAATAAGTCTCCTATAGCATAAGAATTAAAATCAAAGAATCAATAAATGAGATGAGTTCAAACTAAAAAGCTTCTTTTCAGCAAAAGAAACAATCATCAGTGAGGTGAATAGAGAGCCTACAGAATAGGAGCAAATTTTTACCACATGCACATCAGATAGAGCACTAATCTCTAGGATATATGAATAACTCAAAAATCTTAACACCAAAAAAAAAAAAAAAAAAACCTCCAAATAACCCGATCATTAAATGGGCCAAGGAACTGAACAGACACTTCTCAGAAGATGATATACAATCAATTAACAAATGTATGAAAAAATCTTCAACATCTCTAGCAATTAGAGAAATGCAATTCAAAACTACTCTAAGATTTCATCTCATTTCAGTCAGAATGGCAGCTATCAAGAACACAAACAACAATAAATGTTGGAGAGGATGTGGGAAAAAAGGCACACTCATACATTGCTGGTGGGACTGCAAATTTGTGCAGACAATCTGGAAAGCAGTATGGCGATCCCTTGGAAAACTGGGAATAGAACCATCACTTGACCCAGCTATCCCACTCCTCAGTCTATATATACCCGAAGGACTTAAAATCAACATGTTACAGGGACACAACACATCAATGTTTACAGTGACACAATTCACAATAGCTAAATTGTGGAACCAACCTAGATGCCCTTCAGTAGATGAATAGATAAAGAAAATGTGGTATATATACACAATGAAATATTACTCAACATTAAAAGAGAATAAAATCATGGTATTTGCAGGTAAATGGATGGAATTGGAGAATATAATGCTAAGTGAAGTAAGCCAATCCCAAAAAAAACAAATGCCAAATCTTTTCTTTGATATAAGGATGCTGATTCATAATGGGGATAGGGGGGAGCATGGGAGGAATAGACAAACTCTAGATAAGGCAAAGGAGAGGGAGGGGAAGGGAGGGGACGGTGGAATGAGATGGACATCATTACCCTAAGTACATGTATGAAGACACGAATGATGTGAGTCTTCTTTGTGTAAAACCAGAGACATGAAAAATTGTGCTCTATATGTGTAATATGAATTGAATCACATTCTGCTGTCATATAGTCATATATAACAAATTAGAATAAATAAAATAAAAAAGTTTTAAAAAATTGAGATTTTGAAAAAAAAAATGCATGGAGCCAAAAAAGAAAAAAAGGAAAAACAGAAACAGGAAGAAAACAACAACAACAAAAAAAACCAACAACAAAAACCCAAAAATGCTCTTAGTCTTTGTAGATAGATTCTGTGTGAGGGTATAACTTCAATGGTTAGTTAGACCATTGCTCAACTCTGCCTTAGCTTTCTATTCCTGCCTGTCCACAGCCTTAAAATCATTATGAGGTAAAAGTCTCGGAGTCTTTTCAGGACTTGCATAGGTATTCATCTTGCTCTGGGTATATGTGGAGTCTTATCAATTCCCTAGTATATAGGAGCTTTAAAAAGTCTGAAAAGCCTTTATCTTTCCGTATATGTCCTTTCCCTAAGTCTGCCTTTCCTGGTTTTTCAGTGTGTCTATTGTTTGTCTAGACTACTATCCCTTAACCCAAGGCTCTATGGGCTATTACTTTGCTTTTAAACGCTGTTGCAAAATGCTGCCCAGGAAGCTTCCCAAGCCTTGGGAATACTCTCAGTTGAGTAAAACAAAGGCAAACCCTTGAATCTTCAGGGAGACCAAAACAAAACACCACAATTCTTTGAGAATAATATCCATCTTACTCTCTCTGTAGCAGGAATGCATGCTACCATTCACATGACCACTAATGATCTGGGGAGTAAGAGATGGTAGATGAGCAACCCAAAATGTCACAGTGCAGTCCAAACAATGTAACAGCTTCTTTCACTGCTACTTCTGCCTTGGCTGTTTGTACATTTTGAGTAGATTCCAGAGTTCTTCAGGTAGATTAGGACAATTTTTGTCAGCTTTTCAGATGCCTTTTTTTTTTCCTCTCATACATCCTTTACAATTTTTAAAATTACATGTATACACACACACACACATACACACACATACATATATATGTATATAATATAAAACTTGTCATTTTAACTCTTTTAAAGAGCACAATTCATTGGCATTAATTGTGTTCACGTTGTATAATCATCACTATTAATTCCTTTTATAAAAGGATGAAGACCTGGAATTCTGTACTATCCCATTTTTGGTGATGCTAGTTTCTGCTTCAGGTCTTTGAGAAAGGAAGTAGTGTATGTCATATATGTTAGAAAAATTATAGGGTTAGTAACTATAACTTTATCATAATAAAAAAGTATTTGTCAAAATAGAGGGTATACTGGATGTCTCAATATTATTTTAATTACTTCCTGTGAATTTATATTCTTTTCAAAGTAAAAATTTTAAAAATATAATAACCTACTTCAGGACTATATGTGTGTGTGTGTGTGTGTGTGTGTGTGTGTGTGTGTGTGTGTTTCAGACATCTGAAAAGGAAAAAAGCGAAATTCAAAATGGCACATGAAACCAGAGAATACGAAATACAGAAATAGATTATATAATTTCCTAAGAAAATCCTGGAGTCATGCATGCCATGGCACAAAATTCTAGTCAGGGATAATCACACTGAGTGCTGAACAAGCCTAGAGGAATATTTAGCTTTACTGGGAGAAATAAGAAGGTTGAGCTGGAATGGGCAATAAAAGAAGCTTTCAAAAGAATACATTGATTATATTTTCACTTTTCAGCCAGGTTTAGCATCATGTAAACAAAATATATTTGGACACACACATACACACACACATACACACACAGAGAGAGAGAACAAGAACAAAAAAGAAGAAACTAGAAATAAAGAATAAATGTAAACTATGGGAAAGGGATCAAAATAGACTCTAGGTATTATAGGTGAGGCAAAAAACATTTCCCTCTATCCTTTTAAGTTTAGCCACTGGTGCACTGGAAATTAACCTAGCTGAAGACAGATAACAGTAGAAAAGGCAAAAAGTTTTATTTGATGTTAATATTTTATTTCTCTGTGTTCAAGGGTCTCACAGAAAAAGGCGCAAAAACCCCCCAAAAGCTGTTAAGTCTGAGAGCTTATATATTGTTCTAACAAAGAACAATTAATTTGTGGAGAGGTAACAAGACAAAGGAAAAGGGCTTGGTTTGACTTCTAGGGGTAGTAAAAGGTGGGAAGTAAACATAGGGGGAAAACTAATGGAGCCATGACTAATGGTTATTTCAGTAAGTTTTGTTTATGCAGATTCAGGTAGGTACCATTTCCGGTGTTCAGTCATCTCTTCCTGGTAGGGAAGAGGGGAGGGGAACACCTCACAAAGGGAAATTTATACCCCATCTTTAGGCAGAAAAGGAGGGTACAGAGGCTTTTCCTGCATCCACTGTTTCTCCATTCCTCCAGCTCAAAATAAATCTGATGCCAAAGTGGCATACTTTGGGGTAATGTAGTCTATGGAAAAGGGATTTAATACAGGGAACTAGATGTTCCTAAAACCACAAGAAGAACAGCCACATGAAATTGGAAACTGGACACAGGCATTTCCATGACATCGTTACCTAACAACTGAAAAAATGAAAGTCACCAAGGCAGTTTCTGCTTCATTTCCACCTTTGGACTTTCATGCAAGTGCATCTAATTGTAGAAGATTATCGTGCACATATAGGATCTACTTGGAAGATTCTAGGGAATATACTTTTTGACTCTGCAGCCTCTATGGTATGGAAATGCACCCTGAAAGGAAGTGGAATGGATATTAAGTACCAATTGACTGCACTCAACCTGCTGTAGTTGAGATATATCCTCTGTTTTTATGTCTTCCTTTGATTGGGAGTTTTAATACACCAAGGTCAGAATGGGGAGGGGGATTAGAGATCATTTTATGCCAATGAGAAAACCAAGACTCAGAACATTTAAGTGACCTGTTCCAGATCCTGCAGCTAATTAGTGGCAAGTCTTTTTTTAAACTTAAAATTTATTTTTTTGACATATAAAAACAAAAGTTGTACATATTTATGGGGTACCATGTGATAAAGTTATACATGTATACATTGTATAATATTTAAAACAGATCCAAAATATCTCCTCCAACATTTAGCATTACTTTCTGTTGAAAACATTCAAATTTAATTCCAACATCCAAATCTTAATTACTGGTCTAGGACCTTTTCCAGATTTTTAATATTTATAACTTCCTTTGTTCCAAAGACAATTTGATATGACTTGTCTTATTAAAAAATAGTAGAATAAAACAAACAAACAAAACGCATGAAGTACGAGACACACAGGAAGGGAACCTCACACCACGGAGCCAGGAACCTGGCATGGAGGAGAGGAAAATTAAAACACCTGAAGGGTAAGCAAGCAATCTGTGATTCAATCTAATTTTAAGGTGTTTGGGTAACGAGTTGAATCTCAATTTTGGTATGTTAAAAAGAGTTCCTTTATATTTTATAATAATAGTAGTCTTTTAGTTAAAAATGTCTTAAAAGAATAGTGATTTCCTAAAAGCAGTTTCTTTAAAACATAGCCTCAAAAGCTGAAGGGACCTCAGGAAAGGTTAGGTGCGGAGTGTGGGTGGGGGCAACAGCGATTTGTTCTGAGGAAGTGGATAATACTACCCCTAAAGGGTGGGGAGGGAAGATCCGCAGGATCTGGAATCTGCTAGGTTAGCCCTACACAGTCGGGGCTATCTGCGCATGTCACAACAGTCAGATGGAGGCTCTGGAGATGATTTGCGGAGGGTGTGAACATGCCAAGCAGCAATTTGATTTGGTGATCAATTCAGAAAGTAGTAATAAATTTGCGTGACAAGAGCTAAATAAGAAAAACAGAAGGAAACCACGTATAAACTGTTAGCTTTTTGTTTCTTTAAAATGTACTTAGGAAATTAATAACTTTTTTCTTCTTACCACCTCACTACATCAACATTACTTTTATGCTTATTTTTTGTTCCTAGAACACAATTTGATGTTGTCTTCAACCTGTTCCTCTAATTGCAATTAAACCCTGGGGAAGTTATCTTTTCAAATGCCAGAAAATAAGTTAGTGCTCAAGGGAATGGCAGGGCTGGAAATGTGATGTGAGTAATCACCAAGCCAGCTTTTCTCCTCCTAACAACAACAAAAAAAGGGCCCGGAAGATGGGATCACCCATCAGTCTCACACAGGAAGCTCTGGTGCTCATTTTCCCAAGAAAATAATTGTTCTGCGTTCTTTGGATCATCTGACAAACTGCTTTCTGATGTATTGATTTGCTGCCACACTGAAAAAGTAATAAATCAATAATTAGCATTGTTTAGAAAGCAGGGAAAAGTTGTGTTAGCTTGAGGAACCACACAATTTTGAAAAGGAAGTGAGCCCTTGGGGAAAAAATAATGCCTATGGAAGGAGCTTTAAAGTCCCAAATAATAGGACCTGTGGAGAGCCTGACATATACTTTAGCCCCATGCCAGTTTGTGTGGGTTAGTATTGCTGGTAAGATGCTAGGAGGCCACACCTATACTGGAGTATCTGGGGAACCAGACAAGATCGTCAGACTGGAAATGTGAGGTTCAGGAAAGGCATCATGACTTAGAGAAGCAGCGTTGACATAATTTTGCATTCTAGCTCTTTTACATCCTAGCTAAGCTTGCCTGAGAAAGTTACTTCAACTCCTTGAACCTCAGTTTCTTCATCTTGCAAAACTGAAATGAAAAAGTTTCCAATGGTCTGACAAATCAAAAATGTATGGTACATAATAATTGATAAATAGTAGCTGTTACAAGGGGCTTTTGGAGTCATGGTGAAGATGAAGGAGGAAGAACACCAGGAAGTTGGTTAAAAAGTTTTTTTTTTTTTTCTCGGGCTGGGGTTGTGGCTCAGCGGCAGAGCACTCGCCTCGCACGTGCACGGCCCGGGTTCGATCCTCAGCACCATGTAAGCATGAATGCATTGCATTGTGTACAACTAAAGTAAATAAATAAATATTAAAAAAAAAGTTTTTTTTTTTTTCTTTTTTAATTGATAACGCAGTCAGTTTCTAACCACAGAGAAACCCATACATTAACAAAAGCACATGATAAGAGTCACTGGAGGGAATTTGATGCTAAGTCATTGAAAGGAGGCTGTGGAGATTTTTATTTGAGGAAAATGGTGTTCAATTTATCAGTAGAAAGATATTTGACATTTGTGGGAAATGGGAGAAAAGTCCGGTCAAAATATAAAAATGCAGAACCCATTTACTGGATGGAATGGAATCCTTGGTGGCATGTGAGGGAGGGGACAGTGAGAAATAAGTAGTCTTGGTGTAATTGGAGAAAGATGTGTAACAAATAGTATGTGTAGGCTGGAGTTCAGGGACTCATATCATTCTTGTGAGGGAAAATACCAGTAGAAACAACAGCAGAAATTTATAAGCAAGTATTCTCTCTTGAGATTTCTGTCAGTAAAAATTCTATAATTACAAACAAAATTTAAAACAATAATAGAAAAATGTCGGGAGCCTCCCTGAACAGGAATTATGCACATATCTCTTAAGTCCTGAGCGAGGAGGTACTGGACTGGCATCACACCCATTGCAAGGCATGTGGACTTGCCTCTGCTCAGATAAGAATGGTGCAGCTCTGGGAGTGGGTGTCACCAGATGGGGTTGAATTACACCCACCTGTTTGTTGTAATCCTACACTTTTGCCCTTTTTTGGATAGAATGTTCCATGGATTAGCTCCCCCCAATAATAAAACCTGGGTTCGAGGCATGCTCCCTCTCTTTCTTGCCTGCCATGCTTCCTTTGTGGGAGCTGGGTCAGAGGGGCCATCACAGAACCCAAAGAAAAAGGTTTTTCTCTGTCTGTGTGTCATTATTCTCTGCCAGCCCAGTTCACCTGGAGTGACCCTGACTGGTTTAGTTATGTGTCGTGACAGAAAAAAAAAGTGCCTAACCAGTATGCTGACAATTTGTCTCCCAGTGAAACTGCGGAAGCTGAAAAGTTAGGTCAGGTAAGAAATTAAAAACTTCAGTTACCTACCTGTTTGTACTCAGGCTATTAATTCAGGATGAACTGCAGAGATGAGGTTTTAGGATGAGACAAGTGACTAATTCTAACAAAACAGAATAACCTCACAGCAGAGAGAGTGTTCACATCATGAACAAGAACTGGCTTAATCAAGTGTTCACAAGGAATCTTTAGGTATTCACAGAACAGTTAAGTCCAACATTTTAGCAGAGGGGAAAAATAAAAAAACATCACTCTGGTTGAAATTCAAGCACTGATCAGAAAATCTTGATTGAAATAGATTTTTAAACGATTTTTTTTAAAGCCAAAAATCTGACTAAATACACTAATGCAATCACATGAAAATTGTTTGCCACAAAATGTCTAGATATTAGGGGTAATCTGGCAGTTAAGTGACTAAGTAAATAATTCTAGAAGCATATTACAAAGCCTTTTGAATTGGTAACAATGATTATTTTAAAAAACGATCATTACTACATCAGATTAATACATCAGAGTAGGGCCAGGGATATAGCTCAGTTGATAGAGTGCTTGCTGTGCATGCACAAAGCCCTGAGTTCAATCCCCAGCACCACAACAAACAAAAAAACAAACAAACAACAACAACAACAACAAAAAAAAAAAAAAGCAAAAAACCCATCAGATCAGCAAGCTGTGGAGCTATAAAAGTTATATGTGAATGAAAAAGAAATGTAGATTCTGTGAATTCACTATTCTTCCTTTTTCCTGAATATAAATGTGAACAGTATATAAAAAGAAAACAGAATTAAGAGATTCCCCCTTTTGCTGTCTTTTTATTACTTGAAAAATTAAAACACTCCAATTTTTAAAAAATATTTTATTTGTTATTTTTAGTTGTACATGACAGTAGAATGTATTTTGACATATCAAATATACATGGAGTATAACTTCCCATTTTTGTAGTTGTACATGATGTGGAGTTACACTGGTCATGTATTCATATATGAACATAAGAAAGCTATGTCTGATTCATTCTACTGCCTCTCCTATTCCCATCACTGTCCCTTCCCTTAAAAGCACTCCAAAATTTTTAATGAAAACCAGCATTAAGGAAAACTGCTTGAAAAAGTTCCCATGGCCATTTTTTTTAAAAGAATTATTTTAGAGGAAGATGTGAAGGCTGAATAACATTTCCAAATTAACACTGGAAGCAGACAGTTGTGAGCTATTCAGGACAGAGTCAGGGAAGATCCCTGGAAGTGGCTTGCACCTAGCCAAGATCTTTGAGTGCACTTTAGCTATGGCCATTGTTTAAGACATACTGTCTATATACATTGGGACACTGTGCCACAGACTGGGGACTTGCTGGTATGGCTCTAAATGCTACAGGATAGTGGTTAGAAGCCCCTGGAGAGCCCACACTGTCTGTGTTGAAAGGCAGGATCCCAAAAGGCCAAGAGGCAGGATCCCAAAAGGCTAAGGGGCATGCATGGTCTTTTAGGGTATAAGGGCAGTAATGTTAATATAAAGAAGATTGTGTCTGATTAATGTGCCAGTGTTTCTATAGTTTTGTTGGATGCTTTTAATCATAAAGTAAAATAGCCTCATTGAAAAATAACAACAACTAAGAAATACAGAAGAGTAAAAAGAAGAAAATAAAAATCATCATCACTCCACTACCTGGCAATAACTGTGATAATATCTTGAGGTTTAGTCTTACAGACTTTTTCCCACAAGAACATTTTCAGTCTTTTTGTAAATTTTGCCTAAAAATGAGATATTTTGTATTCTTCGTTTTTTTCACTTAAAAGCATGACTTGCAAAACTTTCCTTGTCAAAACCTACAGACATCATTTTTAATGTTGATATTCAATATATTACATTGAACATATTGTCTATATATTCTGTAGTTTGTATAACTAATCTTTTATCTTTTTAGATGTGACTATATTAAGTTACATAAATCATTTACCTTTAAGACTTTAAATATTTGGCCTCAAGTATGTTCTTCATGCACATTAATTCATATCCTTTTCTGAATCTGTACAGATCTAGCATGTCAGGAAATGAAAAAGAATCTTTATCAGGGAATGAAAAAGAATCTTTATCCATTCTTGAAGGGATTTTAGAACCCTGACATTCAGTATTTCACTGTTAAAAACAATGCTAAGCCAAACATCCTTGCTTGATTATTTCTTAGGATAACTTCTAGAATTTGGATTATCAAGCCAAAGAAGATGCACATTTTTAAGGCTTTCACTACGTATTGCTGAGCTGCCAAGCTGGCCTCTTGAAAGGTAAATTGGTCTACCACCTTGCTCCATTTTTCCATACCCTCCTCAATGCCATGTATCATCATTTTATTTAAACTTTATGAAGCTGGTATTTTTAAAAATGGCATCTCATTTTAATTTGCAGTTCTTTGCTAATGAGGTTGAGTATTTTCTTACAGCTATTTATTTGCTTATCTTTCTTCCTTCATTTTTGTTTTTTCTTAAAGAATTGTTAGTACATGTTCTTTTGTGAATTTTCTAGGGGAGTATTATGTGGTGCAAACAATGGAAGAATCAACTTAGTTTATTTTTGTAAGAAAGGGAAATTTCTCGGAGGGCAAGTCTTCCTCAATGATGAGCTGGACTCCTGGGCTCACCAGTGACTTGCGGAAAGAATTGGGTCTTAACTTGCAGGGAAACACTGTCTGACATTTTATAAATAATCAGAAAAAGTAAGGATACTGTGGGCCTAAAATAAGTGGCTGGGACTAGGACAAAATGGCGTGTGAAAGGAGAGAAAGTGGCAGGTAAACCTAGAAGTTCACTGAGCAAGTGTTAAGGGGTGGCTGGGAAATATTTGCTTTATTACTTTTTAAAACATTTTCTCTTTTACTCAAAGTTTGAAAATGCTAATTGTTGAATTTTTTTTCGATTTTTAAAAAATTAACCCAGTAAAAGTGACTTTTTGGGGTTCATAATCCTATGGATTTTACCACTAGGATCAAGATGTGGACCAATTACATCTCCCCACAAATTCCCTGGTGCTGCCCTGGGGACTCACTCCTTCCGCCAACTTAATTTTGTCTTTAAGAGTGTCATATAATTTTATATTCCCACCAGCAATATGTGAATGATCTGGTTTCTCTACAACTTTGTCACACTTGGTATTGTCAATGTTTTTTAAATTTTAGCCATTGTGATAGGTATTTCAACATGGTTTTAATCTGAATTTCCCTAGTAGCTGATGATGTTGAGGCATGTTTTATTTGCCATCTATCTCTTCCTCTGACTAATATCTGTTCAAGTCTTTTAGGAGATAGCCTTTTTTTTTTTTTTTTTTTTTTTGTAACAGGGATTGAACTCACTCTTAATTGTTTGACATCTTAAGACTACAAATATTTTTTATTTTTGTTTTTATATGTAAGTTTCTTTTCTAGTTTTTGCTACTGGGGATTGAACTCAGGGGTACTCAACCACTGAGCCACATCCCCAGCCCTATCTTGAGTTTTATTTAGAGATAGGGTCTCACTGAGTTGCTTAGCGTCTCGCTGTTGCTGAGGCTGGCTTTGAACTTGCGATCCTCCTGCCTTAGCCTCAGTGTGCGCCACTGCATCTGGCTTGTTCAAGTGTTTTACTAGTCTTAAATTGCATTGTTTTCTTACTATTGAATTTTGAAAATACGTAAACATGTATTCTGGCTTCACATCCTTTCTGTTAGATATGTGATTTGCAAATATTTTGTCTCAGCCCTTTTTTCCTCTTTTCAGTGTCTTTAATAGAGTAAAAGTTTTAATTTTGATGAAACTTCAGGATCCATCTTGAACACTGTGCAGATGCAGGTTGATGACTCAGTCTCTCAACTTCCCTAGAATCTCATCCCCATGTATTTGGTCTCTGTAAATCCAATCCCCAGGATTCCTCTCTAACCTTACCTGCTTACAAAAGTTAATTATCCCTATTAATTACAAATGTAAATAAAATATTTGATTTGCTTTTTAAGATCAATGCAATATTTGGCACAATTATTATGTATTTTTATCCATACATATTTCTGAGTCTTGTACTCTGGGAAGGTAGGTACTTCCTCTTTTGATCCAGCCCTGAACAGCACCTAGTTTATCACGGATGATAGAGTATCATCACTGGAAGGGAGTTTAGAGCCCTAGTAGTAAACACGTGGTTTGTGGATTGGCAATATCAGCATTACCTGGGAGCCTGTAAGAAATTCAGACTGTCAGCCCTACCCCAGGTTAGAATTTGCATTTTAATGAGCTCCCCAGGTGCATATTAAAGTTTCTGAAGCACAGCTGTACAGCTCATCTGGTTTTCACTCTTATTTTACAAACAAAAAAATTAAGGTTCAGAGAGCAAGGATGGCCTCCAGGCCAGCAGAGGCAGCTGGTGCTATGGCCAGAAGGAAGACCTGGCCTTCTTACTCCAAGGCCATTGTGCTTGTCCCTGCATCACCTCATCAACCTCCTGCAGCATTTTGATGACAGGGACAGTGCAAACTTCTCCCTCTCATCCTAGGCCATGCTGGGAGCCTCAGCACTTGTCTTGATCAGAAATAAAATTGTCTTTTGGGGAAAAGGCACACCTTATTGCTGCTATCCCCCCAGGATATCCAATTTTCAAAATGCAGACTTTGGAATTTTTGTAATGAAAAGAACTAAAAACTCTGGGGGAATAAAGCGATTTCCCCTTGCATTTGTTTACTTCTCTGTAAGCTCCTGAGATGGCTAACACACTAGTTGTTAATCACACCATCTGTTCAAACAGTACTTCTAAATCATTTGATTCATACTTTTCTTCTTAAGGAATTTTTTCCCCTAGAACAATATGTTTGCGTCTGTGTTACTCTCATCATTTGGCAATGCAGTTTGAGCTATTTAAACTTTCCTATTTATTGTAAATGACTTTTCAATCAGCAAATATTTTTTAAAAATGTGCACACACCACAAAAAAACTGTGTCGACTGACTTTTCAAACATTGGAAACAGTAGAAAAATCTGTTCCAGGCTGTCTGCTGTAGTATTTTTAACCATCTGATTATATTTAAATGAAGTGTTTAGGAAGAGGATTTATCTGACTGACCCTAAGAAATTTTCCCCATTGGTCCTGAAGATGGCAGTGCTGTGCAATTTAGTACAGCCCTTTGCTGCTGCTTCTTTTTTTTCCCTCCCCTGAAAGGAATTTCTGGAATGGCAGAAAGTGGGGGAGGATTCACTAGCTCTGAACTTTCTAACACTTAGCATAAACCTCTTCTGAACCCTGGGACAATTTGGTTTATCTTTTGGTCCCTTTGTTTTTGTTTAAAGCGGTACCCCATGCATTTCCTGTTTCCAGCCGGGATCAGAAATGGAAATAGTTTAAAGGTTATTCTCATATCAGGGGTAACCAGGAAGCATCTATACAGCTTACTGAGAAGCTGGTTTTCACAAGACTGCTTGAATTAAAAAAAAAAAAAAAAAAAAAAAAAAAAAAAATCCTAACAAAGGCTCAACCCAAGATAAGCAGGAGCTAAGAGTACTGGAGATTTTGAATGCCTACTGGGACCACATCTCTGGGAGCCTGCTTCTCCTGTTTCCTCTCCTTAACAACAGAGGCCTGTCGCCTGACATTCTTTAAATTTTATTAGCAGGGTCTGGAAGAGTCGGCTCAGAAGGATACAAGCTCAGGCCTCAGGCATTATAAACCAAAGGGCGATTTCTTGGTCCTGTCATTGTAATGTGTGGACTTGGGAACTGGGGACACGGGGGTGTATGTAGAAATAGATATACCCAACTTACTTTTAGGACTGTCAAAATTTTGTGGCAATTAAACTAGCCAAAACACAATGAAAACAATGATACTGGGGATCTTATTAAGTGCTATTATGAATGATAATAATAACCAGCAATGTTTATGTGCTATGAGCCAAGTACTTTGCCAGATGCTTTAGCAACATCTCATTACTCTTCACCACAACAGTATGAGGTAGAGACTACACGTACCGCCCCATTTTTTTTTTCTTTTTTTTGTATTTTGTTTTACTTAAGTGCCGTGGGCAGCCCAGCCAGGAAGTCTGCCTGGATCCCAGCTGGTCAGATTTTATCACTCGCCCACATAAGAAATATGCAAAGAATGGAAAAAGGAAAAATAAATTTTATGCAGTTTGATCAAATTGGGGAAGAAGCAGCTGGGAAACTGAGAGGGGTAGAGGAGGGGAGAGTAAGGTCTCAGTATATTATTTCTACTGAGTGTTACACAGTTGTAAAGAAGCCAGGCCCACAGTGAACACATACATTGTTCTGGAAGAGGGAGCTCTACATGGAACAGTGTACTTTGGTGACCTTATATATCTTTATATATGGTGGTCTACTCCAAGAATTTCTGAAGCAAAGATTTGCTACTATAACTAGGGACACCAAGGACACCCAGTTGAGAATGTGGTTTCAGATATTCAAGGATAAATCTTATCAAAGTTTTCCAAAAAAAATATTTTTTTTTTCTGGTGGTTGTCCCACACCCAAGATCAGAGGATATCTCAAGATGGTTCTGTTAGCCAACACTCCCAGTTCAAATGTGAAGACTTTCTCATTTATTGTTGTGTCATAGGCGTGTTGTAGAATTTGATTTCCCTTCTTGGTGCTTACGATTGTCCTACAACACTGCCTATGGCAATCATTCTCAAAGTGTGGTCCCTAGACCTGCACCATCACCATCTCTTGGGAACTTGTTAGAAATGCAAATTCTCAGACCCTTCCACCAGACCTACGGAATTAGAAATTCTGGAGGCAGAACCCAAAATCTGCTTCAACAAGCCTGCCAAATGATTGTAATGCACATTAATGGTAAAAAGTCACTGGACTATGCAGCATCTACATCTACATGTCATTTGGAAGATAGAGATGCAGTTCAAGTGAGTTAATGGCCAAAGTGCTGAATGCTGTGGAAGGGAGGTCCTCACCTGGTGGCCAGGACAGGTAGCACAGTCCATAACATACATACTTGCTTAGGTGAAGGTTGAACTGGCTTTGAACTTGGTCTCCTTGGGCTCCATGCCCTCTTCAGGACCTTTTGCTCACATTGCTTCCCACTTCTCTATTCTCCCACCCCTTCCCCAAGCTTGGGGGATTCTTTTCTAGCACTGTGAGGAATGGAAGGATGGAAGATGGAGGAATGGATGAGGACAGTTTTTAGGAGTCATCTCATTTTCATCCAAATCTTACACTTAGGCTTTTAAAGGTCAACGGCTAGGAAAACACTCTTTTCTACTTCCTGCAGTCATATCCTTTCTCTCAAGTTGTATGCATATAACACCTAGGATGGAAGGTAAAAAGAGGTCAAAGTAGGAAGGACCATTTACTAGTTAGTATTTCAAAATTATTATTGCAACACACTGGCAGGCAAGCTATAGGTTTTCCATATTTCTCCCCAAAATGCCTTGGGCAGAGATCTCATCACATAGAGATTAGAGGCAGCTCTAATTAGAGGTTGCTGAAAATGATTTGAGAAGCTCCACCTACGTCCTCCCAGTGGAAAAATATCTCCTCTGTCAAGGATCTCATGTAACTTAAATTTCTTCTTGGAAGTTTGTTCTGAGTAAAGTTTAGATCTAAGAGGGCATTTATTTCTTGGAATGAACATTCTCCCTGGAGATGACAACTGGGTTTGCCAGATACTTGGGAATAGTCTTTCCTTTCCAGCTAAATCCCTCCTCAGCATCCACCTTAAGTTGAAATTATTCTTCCAAATACTCACTGCTCCCTCCCTTTTCTTACTGTTTACAGCACTTACACTTTTAGCAATTTGTTCACTTCAGTTTAGAAACTTCTTTTACACTGCTTTATTTTATCATCTATTCCAAGTCAGATTGCTTTATGGGCAGACACTATCTTTTGTCTCCTCTGGATTGTCATCTTATACGGGTTGAGAATAACTTCAGTTTTGTGGAGGAATTGCTTTTTTTCTAGCACTTCATTATCATGCATATGTTGAGGCTATCATTTTATATTAAGAAGGGGTTTGACTATGGACCTGTATATGAGATCAGGGTTATCCCATACCAGGGATCCAACCTCAGCTAAAAGGGAAGGTCAAGTCTATAATCTTTCACTGGGGGAAATAGCACATGCATTTAGACTAACTCTGATGGTGCAGGAGAGAAGAATGGAGTTGGTATGACTAAAGTGTGTATGGGGTGGCTGGAGATGATGGTCATAAAATGTGTTAAAAGACTGTATCTGTCACATGGGGGTCTCTATTTAAGGTTGTCTTCAAGTGAAACTCAGAGACTCCTAGAAGGTGTCATCAGGTTCCATTGAGGGGCCTCTGGGACTCCTTGGAGAGCTATCAGTAGGAAAGTAGAACCTGGAGGAGTTTCCTTCTTCTATGCTTTCCAGAGTAGGTCCAGGATTTGCTGTTTTATCTGTGAAAGCTTTGTGTAAGGTTCTGTTTGAAATAAAAGTTTTCCTGCTGAAAAAAATACTAGGGGACACAAATTTTTTTTTGTTTTTTTGTTGTTGTTTTTGTTTTTTTGGTAGTCTGGATTGTTTTGGTTTTTGCATTTTCATGTTATTTCCATTTATTAATTCTTAGAATTTTGAAAAATTTGCCTGAAAAATAACTCTGCTGAGCTGAGCTACGGGGAGGCTTTTGTCCAATGGGGATTATTCCCAGAGGTAACCACGGGGGTGATGGAGAAAACCTGAGGGAAAGGCCTCCAAGATAAAGGTAATACCTGGCAGAATGGGGCAGAATGTTGATCATGCCCTGCCTGTCTCCTACCCTGATTTCTTCCACCAGTGCCAATGAGAGCTTATCATGAAGATGCTGTGTGTGTATTTTATATATACATATATTTCCCTTCTCCCAATGTAAATACTTTTTGAATTGAATTAAATTAAGAATTTGGTACTATCAAAGAAATGTTCAAAGTGCATGTGAGAGAGGGAGAATACAAAAAAGGAAAAATCATTGAAGAGAACCTGTCTTGCTTTACAGATAATTGCAAGGCAATTCGGAGGTCAGAAATGAAAATCTACACCCGGCTCCTCCACCCACTCTTCTCTTCTTTCTTCCTGACAGCACGATGTTATTAAGAGAGATATTTTCAAGGATCATAACACAAAATCTAATAATGTCTCGACAACCCACAGTAGCCCACCTATAATGCCAAACTGGGTGTCAGAATCCTGATTTTGAGGTTCTTTTTAGGAAGTCAACACGCGATTTCATTTCAGGGCTTGACTGTCTCTTAGTTTGCTCCAAAGAACAACTTTTGGGCTCAGATTTTTACTTTATTTTTTAATTCTTTAAGAAAATCTCTTCTGGCTTTTCACAGTAAAGAAATAAAAGCTGGAAAGGCATTTTGCAGCAGTAGCAACAGCAGCAACGGAGGCAGAGCAGCCCTCACTGTCCCAGCTGCCGCCATGCTTCATAAAACCATCCCAAATGGGATGAGCACATTTAGCAGAATGATCAATTCACTGCTGCCATACCGCTTCTATTTATAATCTTGGCAGAGCTACAAATTTTAAGGGTTTTTGAAGACAGAGGAACTCTGCTACATGAAGTGATTTTAGCTCTCATCTTTTTAGAGTTTGAATTCAAGGGAGTGGGATTTTCTAGCCTCTAAAGGAATTGATGTTCCTGCAGAACACAGCTAGCTAGCTTTCTGCTCACAGGGGATGATTTTCAATACCAGCAAGGAAGAGGCTGGGGAAGGTCTTTTTTCTAAGGAAACTTTATGTTTATAAGGAGTTTATAACATAGAGATATATTTCATGTTTTTTTTTTTATGTTTATGCACTGATAATATCTTTAAATCACCTAAGGATTTATCTCACACATCTCTCTGTCTCGCCTCAAATTATTCATTTCCAATACTGACCTCTCTGTTAATTAAATGGTATGTCTATGGGGGCATTTCCACTTGAATGATAATTAATGTGTTTTTTCCCAATCCAGCTGCCCATGAACTCTAGTAGATAAATTGTTTTGTGTATAGCACATATTCGAGGCTGGGCTTGGATAATGATTTCCTGCTGAAACTAAAGACAAAAAAAAAAAAAAAAAAAACCCAAAAAAACAAAAACACGAAACAAAACAAAAACAACAACAAAAACCCCCACAACAACAAAAACACTGAAACACAAGATCATTCAAAGCACAAGTTCTTTTCTATACCTTTTTATAATTTGGGTATACATGTGAGGAGAGAAAAAAAATTTCCTAATTCATAAATAAGAGCACTGAAATACCACAGTAAACATGGAGGAAGCTACACTGACCTTTCTGTTGATTTTCATAATCATTTGATATTCTTGCCTATGTTCCTTAGTGGTTTATAAAGCATATGGTTTCTGAGACATGTGTAAATTAAGATTGGGTTATTTAAATATTTTTGGTGCCAGGGATATGCTGAAATGTGACAAGTTTACTGTTTTAATGCACAAAGTCTTTTAAAAAAAATTTTTTTTGGGGTGCTACTAATATTTCTTTTTTTTTTTTTTTTTTTGGTGAGAGACAGAATAGGTTATAGTGGTTAAAGACAGACTCTGGAATAAGACCCACATTCAAATACTGACTTCATTACTTGGCAACTACGATGCCTGACTTTTCTCCTCTCTAATGGAGGACTCATAATAGTACCTCTCTCCTTGGGCCCTTGTGAGGTGTCTAGCATATACTAATCACTATATTAACTATTAACCAGTTAGTATAGTATTTTCAAAGAGAAATATTTTAACCTTAAAGCAGATCCACTAAAAAAAAAAAAAAAAAAAAAAGTGAAAGTTTGTCTAGTTTTACACTGCATTCTTAATTAATTGACAGAAGTCTCTGAAAGGGCAACTTGGTCTCTAGAATACTATAATTTCAACAGATGGATAGTGTGGACATGAAATTTGTAGTTTTAATTAACATGAACCTTAAATAGAGGAGCTATAAATCTAAATGGCAAGATGGGGGAGAATTGCCTACCCCAACAGGTGTCCAACAATGAGCTTCATAAGGGTAGCTAGCAAAAATTTTTCTCCCATTCTGTAGGTTCTTTCTTTACATTCCTAATTGTTTCCTTTGCTGTGTGTAAACTTAATTTAATGCTTTCCCATTTATTCACTCTTGGTATTATTTCCTGAGCTTTAGGGATCCTATGAGAAAGTCGCTACCAATGCCTATATGCTGGAGTGTCGACCCTACATTTTCTTTTAGAAATTGCATGGCTTCTGGTCTAATTCCCAGATCTTTGATTCATTTTGAGTTGATTTTTTGTGCAGGGTGAGAGATAAGGCTCTAGTTTCATTCTTCTACATGTGGCTAACCTATTTTCCCTGCACCATTTGTTAAAAAGGTTATCTTTTCTCCAGTGTATATTTTTGGCAACTTTGTCAAGTATCATATGACTATAGATGTGTGGGTTGTTCTCTGTGTCTTCTATTCTGTATCATTGGTCTGTGTGTCTGCTTTTATGCCAGTACCATGAAGTTTTTGTTACTATAGCTCTGCAGAATAATTTGAAGTCAGGTATTGTGATGCTACCAGCATTGCTTTTATGACTTAGAATTGCTGTGGCTATTCTGCATCTTTTATTCTTCCAAATGAATTTATGGCTGTTCTTTCTAGTTCAGTGAAGAATATCATTGGCATTTTGATAGAGATTGCATTGAATCTGTATATTGCTTTTGGTAGTGTGGCCATTTTAACAATATAAATTCTGCTTGTCCATGAACATGGAAGATCTTTACATCTTCAGCTTCAGCTTTTTTCTTCAATGTTTGATAGTTTTCATTACAGAGGTCTTTTGCTTCCTTGATTAGATTTATTCCTAGATATTTTATTTTATGTTGTTTTGAGGCTATCACCATGGAATTGTTTTCTTGATTTCTTTCTCATCTGATTTGTTGTTGGTATATAAGATGGTTACTGATTTTTGCATGTTGATTTTGTAACCTGCTACTTTGCCAAATTTATTAACTCTAGCAGTCTTTTGGTGGAGTTTTTGGATCTTCTGGGAATAAGATCATATCATCTGCAGTGATAATTTGACTTCTTCTTTTCCTATGTTTATCCCTTTATTTCCTTGCCTAATTGCTCTGGCTAGAATTTCTAGTGCTACATTAAACAGTAGTGATGAAAGTGGACATCCTTGTTCCATGTTTTAAAGGAAATGTTTTCCTTTACTATGAAGTTGACTTTGGGTTTTTCACACATAGTCTTTATTAGGTTGAGGTGGGTTCCTTCTATCTCTAGTTCAGTGTTTTTATCATGAATGGGTGCTCAATTTTTATCATGAATGGGTGCTCAATTTGTTGAAGGACTTCTCTGTATTGATTGAGATAACCAAGTGATTTTTGTCCTTATTTATATTTATGTGGTGAATTACATTTATTGATTTGTGTATGTTAAACCATTCTTGTATCTTTGAAATATAACTAACTTGGTCATGGTGTACAATCTTCTTAATATGTTGTTGGCCAATATCTTATTAAATATTTTTGCATCCAAGTTCATTAGGAATATTGGCTATAGTTTTTGTTCCCTGATGTGTCTTCTGACAGAGAATATCTAGACTATATAAAGAACTCAAAAAACTTAATACCAAAAAAATCAAATAACCCAATTAATAAATGGGTAAATGAATTAAACAGATACGTCTCAAAAGAAATTATGTACAATCAGAAAAATGAGAAATTATACCCCATCTATGTATGATATATCAAAATGCATAAATGTATTCTACTGTCATGTATAACTAATTAAAACAAATAAAAAATTTAAAAAAGAAATACAAATGGGCAACAAATATTTGAAAAAATGCTTAATATCACTAGCATTTAAGGAAGTGCAAATCAAAACTACACTAATATTTCATCTCATACAAGTCAGAATGGCAAGCATCAAGAAATACAAATAATAATAAATGCTGGAGAGAATGTGGAAAAAAAGGAAAAATTTTACACTGTTGGTGAGATTATAAATTAGTATAATCACTATGGAAATCAGTATGGAAGTTCCTCAAAAAACTAGGAAAGGAACAACCATATGACCCAGCTATACGCATACACTCCTTGATACTTAAAAGTCATAATACTATAGTGATACATATGTGCCCGTGTTAATAGCAGCACAATTCTCAGTAGTCAAACTATATTAGAACCAGCCTAAATGTATGTCAACAGATGAATGGGTAAAGAAAATGTGGTATATATACACAATGGAATTTTGTTCAGCCACAAAGAAAAATGAATTATGTCATTTGCAGGAAAATGGATAGAACTTGAGAACATTTTGTTAAGCAAAATAAGCCAAACTCAGGAGGTCAAAGATTGTATGTTTTCCTCTCATATGTGAAAACTAGACAGGAAAAGGAAAAGAAAGGTGTTGGGCAGGGATCTCATGAAAATCAAAAGAAGATCAGTAGAGAAAAGGGTCGGGGGGGGGGTGGAAGGTGTGTGTGTGGGGGAGTGCTGGTGAGTGA
The DNA here is from genome assembly GCA_025594165.1 of Tamias sibiricus. NCBI lineage: Eukaryota > Metazoa > Chordata > Mammalia > Rodentia > Sciuridae > Tamias > Tamias sibiricus. The sequence goes on from CM046660.1 coordinate 131,592,515, forward strand.
TGTTGGCCAAATTATAATATGTTGTCTGCGTGTATGATATATGTAACAATAAATCCCATCGTTATGTACAACTATAATACACAAATGAAAATGTGAAAAGAGAAAAAAATAAAAGAGTAAAAGAAAACAACAACAAAAAATTGGGCTTTATCCTCATAGTAGAGAGGCAGGAGGAAATGCCTCTGGGTCAAATTCCATAGTACCTTGCTTACATAAATGTACTATTATGTTTTCCCAATTCACACTAGGCCTCCTCTCACCCTGAGCAAAAATAAACCATATAGTTAAGAAAAACAAAATTTAAAAAACTTTGGCTTTCCAAAGCCCACTCCTGATTCATAATGATAAGATTAAGTCAAATGACGTCAAAACAGGGTTACTCCACCAGCTGATGTCAAGTATGTTTAGAAGGTTTTAATTTGGCTTGATTCTTGATAATGGGATCTGGATGGGAGAATTTCCAAACCAAAATATCAAAATTATTGCATAATAATTTTCTAGAAAGGAAATCAAGGATGTCACAATTGGGGAAGCCTTTCTGATTAAAGTTTCAGAGAGAAGCAGACCAACAGGAATTTCTTCTGAAAGAAATTGTCCTTGGACCTATAGTAATACTACCAGATGATCATTTTTTTATATGTTCCAAATTTGTCTTAGGGACTTCGGAACCTGTAGATGCAATGCTTCTGAAGTACTTCTGAGCACTGGGCATTGTGTTGCTCATCTAGTTGTTTTGTATAATTCTCATTACAACTTTAATTAATATTTACCCATTTCAAAGTTGAAGAAGCTGAGGTTCAGAGACACAGCTGCTAAGCAGTGAAGCTGGGATTAAAATCTACATAGTCCAAGTTAAGTCCAATGTGTTGTTGCCTTAACTGCTATATTTTCTTCTACAATCTCTCATGTCAGAATATAATAATTCATAGGTGTTCATATGATTTCATTACACCAATTCTAAGAACTAAAAACATTTCTGTGATTATTATTATGCTGATATAGTAATTATTACACTGACACTTGGACTAAAACATAAAACAGCAAGCTTTGCAATGTTGGGCATAATCTCCTACATTAACAGATCCATTTTCTTCTACGGACAGAGTGAACAAATTGCAGAGATATAAAGTCAGTCCTGAAGGGAAGTGTTTCATTGATATTAAGCTCCATAGGAACACCTAGAGAAATACCACATTGAAACCACTGCAGACGCTGGGCACTGCCCTGACCTGATATTTGAAACAGTGTGCTTCACAATCTGCCTAATAATTAAAGCAATTTATCTTCAGGTAGATGTAGGCCATTTTGTTATTTCAACATGAAATTCATGGGGAATAGAGATTCCTGTAGAGAGTCTCTGTTGTGTAAACACTAATATGCAAAGGAACTAGGTAACTTTTTGATATGCCATCAACTTTGTGCCTATTAGAACTTTGGCTGTTAAATCTATACAACTACATCTGACTGGGAAAGACTAACTCAGAAACTGGCTGCAAGGTAACTTGCTTAAGACTTCTACCACCTTGCCAGACCCAGAATGTAGCTAAAATAACAATGGATGTAAAAGTCTCTATATTTTGTCCCAAATTAAGAAACAAATATAATAAAATACTGACTGCAAAAGGCCAAAGAACTCTGAAATTTTATGGCATGCCCTGTGAACACAGGTCTGTCCTGTCCAGTTTGATAGACACTAGACAGTAACATGTGACTACTAAGCAATTGAAATGTAGCTAGTTCACACTGAGATGTGCTGAGTATAAAATAAAAGCCACATTTAAAGACTTAATGTTAAAAAAGAATGTAAAATATCTGCAATTTTTAATATCAGTTATATGTTGAAATGGTGTTATTTTTGATATATGGGCAAACAAAATATATTACTAAAATTTTTTTCTCCTGTTTCTTGTTTTTTGGGGTGGTAGTCCTGGAGATTGAACCCAGGAGCACTTTACCACTGAGCTACATATGCAGTCCTATTTTATATTTTATTTTATTTTGAGACAGAATCTCCCTAAGTTGCTGAGGGTCTTACTATATTGTTGAGATTGGCCTCAAACTTACTATCCTCCTGCTTGAGCCTCCCAAGTCACTGGGATTGAGGCATGCACCACCACACCCAACTTCTTGTTACTTTTTAATGGGACTAAAATAAAATTTAAATTGTATATATGGCTCACATTGTGTATTTATCAGTCAGTGCTTGTAGGTGCTAGCAGCAGCTAGGAATGAGGTCAGCATCATCTTTCATCAGGAATGGTGAGGTACTCTTTTGGAGCCATATGGAATATTTTGAGTTGTTTCTTATTTCAGTAATTTTTGCTACTATTCTTATTACTTTCTTTATTCTACCTTCGCTGGTTTTATCCATCCTTATACCCAATCTTCAATGGAATCCTTAGTTCACTTTTTTCAATGTGTCTCATTAAGTAAATTCATTTAAGGCTAAAGTATTGCTTTAGAAACATCCCCAAATTTTGGCAGATAGCACTTTTGTTGTATTGTTTCAGGATTTTTTTTTTTTTAAATGATTTCCTCATTGTGGTTTCCTTTTTGACTACTAGGTTTTTTTACAATACAGATATGATACATATTCTTTGAAGTTTCCTGTGTTGCCTGGTATGGAGTCATTTTTTCAGACAATATCACTTGTGTTAAAAAACAATGTATATTTTCTATTTTCAATCCATTCTGTGCAAGCTTATGGTATGTCTTAGATTAGCTCTTTAATTGTGTTGTTTTGTATGCCTGATATGTCAGTTTCTGAGAAAGGTGTATGAAAGTCTTCCACTATGATTGTAGACCAGCCAATTCCTTCTTGCAACTCTGTGATTTTTAGTTTTTGTATGCTGATACTATGCTGTTTAAATACATACATGCCCATGATTTTTAAATTTTCTTATTGAGTTGTTCTTTATATCTTACATATCTTTGTTTCTATTCTACCTTTTGGCTTAAAACTCTATGTTGTTTGATTTGAATATTACACCAGCTGCCTTTTGATCAGCATTTACCTGGTTGATATTTACCTGGTTGATATTCTGTATTACGTTTGTGTGTCTACTAAAATAGAAAATAACTGTTATTATCTTTTAAAATAATCCAACTTGAGGTGATTTCCAACTATTATGTTTGTTATGGTTACTAATCTATTAATGCTAGTTTACTGTTGATTTCATATATTTTGTTTCTTCTTGTTTTTTATCGAATGGGTCAAATCTTATTTTCTCTATTTCCTCTCAAATAATTTGTAATTATATACTTGATTTTTCTTTCTTACAGTAGTAGCATTTTTAAAAATTTTTTTTAGTTGTAGATGGACACAATATCTTTATTTATTTTTATGTGTTGCTGAGGATTGAACCCAGTGCCTCAGACGGGCAAGGCAAGCACTCCACCACTGAGCTACAGCCCTAGCCCCAGTAGTAACATTTTAAGTTCTAACATGTATACCTGACTTAACAAAATATAAAAATTAACTCAAATCTCTATTTTTCTCTTAAACAACATTAAGACTTAGAATGATATTTCTTCCTGTATTCCAAATTATCAACTAGTATTTCAGTTTTTTCTTGAAGGGAGCCCCCAAATTAGTTAATGTTATCATTATTCTACATTTAAAATTTACTTACATTTATCAACATAAATATTTTTCTCATAATTATTTTTTGCATCTATAATTTTCTTCTAGGTCTACCACTATTCTTGTTGAAAATGTTATTTAATAATGTGTTTTAGTAAGCTTCTGTGACTAAACACCTTTTTGAGTCTTTCCATTTATCTGCCTTCACTTGACATAGCTTAACTCATGGGTGTTTACTTCCCTTTACCACTTTGAAAATTTCATTCCATTGCATTGTAGCATCAATTGCTGCCCATGGAACATCTTCTCTCAGAATATGTTGTTTCTGTGCACACATGAAATGAAATTTTGAACTCTTTTGCTTGTCATGTCTCCAACGCCCCTTCCCTTATTTGGTTCTATATCATTAGGGGTATAAACCATGAATCGCTTTAGCTTAAGCTCTTATTCACTTCTTTGAATTTGGCTGCTCTTTTTACACTTAGGAATTCACACTCTGGGTTTGAAATTTGGCTGCATATCTAAATTTTGCTATTGTTAGTTTACTTTTCCAAGAAGGACAGTCTTTCTCCGTTCAGTCTACCATACTGACTTGATTCTCAATGATCTCATTACTGCTGCCTTCCATAGCCCCTAGAGGTGAGATACTTCATGGTGTAAAAACCTGGTGCAGTGGTCTCTGCTGTAATGTCTATAAGTTAGAGTCACGGAAATAAAAATGCAGATTCAAGACCCAGAGAGCTTAGAGCACCTGTGATACCCTCTTGTGTTCTGATCTTATTCCTGGGGTTGCTTCACCTTAGCAGACTGTTTTCCTAAGCAGTTTCTATTTTGAATGGTACTTGCCTGTTGATCCAATCATGGACTCTATATCTGGTCCCGTGGATGTGCCTCTTCAACCTGAAGTAGAAGAAAGGTACGTTCATATCCCAGCTGCAGCCTTCTCTGTGCTGCTGTGAACTGCTTGAAGTTTATCTGTGGATCTGTGAATTAGTCAGCTGTGTGTTGCTGTGACCAAAATATACAATAAGAAAAGGTTGTTGAATAAGATGAATGTCATTATCCTAAATGCATGATTGAAGATTTGAATGGTACGAATATACATTGTATACAAACAGTGTTTTGTAAAAAGATGCTCTATATGTTTATTATGAATTATAATGCATACTACTATTATAAAAAAAATAAATTTTAAAAAAAGAACAACTTAGAAGAGGGAAAATTTATTTTGACTTCTGAGATTTAGCCCATTGTTCTTGGCCTAAGATGTAGCCCCATTTTATGGTGGAAGGGAAGGTGCAGGGAAACAGAGAAAGCAAGAGGAAGCTTCAGGGAACATGCACCCTTCAGAGGCACACCCCAGGTGACCCACTTTCTCCAGCCAACCTCACCTGCCTACAGGTACTACCCAGTCCAGTCAAAGTAGGATGGACTGATTAGGTTATAGCTCTCTTAATCCAATCATCTCATCTTTGAATATTCCTGCATTAACATGGGAGCTTTGGGGGGACACCTTATATCCAAATCATAGAACTCTGGTTCCAGTTGACCAAGACTTCCAAGTTTGGAGAACGGATAACTTTAAGTGGTCTTCCTGAAACTCCTAGGAGAGAAGTAATGGCAACCTCTCCTTCTGGGGGAGGGGTGTACTGGGGACTCAGAATTCAGCTTGCCCCAGAGAAAACCTCACAAAATTCCTTCTTTTCACTCTTTGCCCATTCATAATCTTCTATAGATCAGAATGTAACCTTCCCTTGGCACCTACTTTGATGTTTCACATGATTTCAGGACCCTATTCTCTTTATTCTCACCTACATAATACTTTGGTATTTTATCTTGGCTCTGATATTTGTCATATTTTGGTAATAGTATCTAGTGAAATATTAAGTGTATCTACAATTTACTATAATTTTCAAGAAATTCTTATTCAGTATTTGTTATTATGGAATATTTTTCTTTTTTTAAAATATTTATTTATTTGCTTTTAGTTGTACACAATGCATGTATTTTTATGTGGTGCTGAGGATCGAACCCGGGTTGCGCACGTGCTAGGTGAGCGCCCTACTGCTGAACCGTATCCCAGCCCCTGGAATATTTTTCTTAAAAGTGAAAGAATATGTCCATGAATCTTCTATGTGAAATATGGTAAAAAAAAAAAAAAAAAAAGGTTTGATTGGAAGGTCTTAAGTGAATGGAAATTACTTTTGTAATAGTTATAAATGTCAATCCTAACTTTGACAGATTATTTTTCACATGGTAAGCATTACATAAATTTTGCTGCCTGAATTTGTAGTATTGACTTACATTAAAATGCTTCTTAAGAATGCTTGGAGGTCGATCAACAAATATATGAAAAAATGTTCAACATCTCTAGTAATTAGAGAAATGCAAATCAAAACTACTCTAAGATTTCATCTCATGCCAGTCAGAATGGCAGCTATCAAGAATACAGACCACAAGAAGTGTTGGCAAGGATGTGGGGGAAAAGGCACACTCATTCATTGCTGGTGGGACTGCAAATTGGTGCAACCAATCTGGAAAGCAGTATGGAGATTCCTTAGAAAACTTGGAATGAAACCACCACTTGACCCAGCTATCCCACTCCTCAGTCTATACCCAAAGGACTTAAAATCAGCATACTATAGTCACAGCCACATCAGTTTATAGCAGCACAATTCACAATAGCTAAACTGTGGAACCAACCTAGATGCCCTTCAATAGATGAATAAAGAAAGAAACTGTGGTATATGTACACAATGGAATATTACTCAGCATTAAAAGAGAATAAAATCATGACATTTGCAGGTAAATGGATGGAGTTGGAGAATATCATGCTAAGTGAAGTAAGCCAATCCCAAAAAACCAAAGGCCGAATGTTCTCTCTGATAAGTGGATGCTGATCCATAATGGGGGGGACATGGGAAAACTGGAGGAACTTTGATATTGCAAAGGGGAGGGAGAGGTGGAGAGGGGGATTGGGGATAGGAAAGACGGTGGAATGAGATGGACCTCATTACCGTAGGTACATGTGGTGTGATGCTACATTATGTACAACCATAGAAATGTAAATGTTGTGCTGCAATTGTGTACAATGAATCAAAATGCATTCTGCTGGCATATATACCTAATTTTAAATAAAAAGTATGCTTGGAGGTCAATTTGGTGTGGTGGATTGGATGAAATTCAAGGTGTCTTCAAACCTACGGATTCAGTGATTTTTTTCAGAATTCTGCAGCATCTCTTCTCTTCACACTAGTGTTCCAGCAGATGTGAATATATATATAGAAGAGTTCCAGAAGCCCATAGAGTGATTTCTTTCTTAAACATCTTCATTGGCAATGGTACACTGACATATGGTTGAGTACAGCATGCAGGTGTCACAGAAGAAATACTCCAGAAGCTCTCATGGCCTCACAAAGCCAAATAACTTGCTTTGGGAGCACTGTGGTATTTTATAATAAAAGTCAGATTTTTTTTTTTTTTTGTACAGGGGATTGAACTCAGGGGCACTCAACCACAGAGCCACATCCCCAGCACTGTTTTATATTTTATTTAGAGACAGGGTCTCACTGAGTTGCTTAGCACCTCGCCTTCGCTGAGGCTAACTTTGAACTTTTGATCCTCCTGCCTCAGCCTCCAGAACCTCTAGGATTACACCTATGCCTGGCAAAAGGTAGATTTTGATTCACATGTGTCTTAAAGAGTTATTCAGAGTAAAATGGGTGTATCTACCTAGAGAAATATTTTGTTTCCTCTTAGCATTAAGCATAGAGGTATATCAAACAAGGTATCTTCTCTAAGAGTTTATAATTTTGTCACAAGTTTGCCATAGTTTTCTATTTGTCTGCATGAGCAGAGAAATGTATAGCAGTAATAGGACTTTTGAGTTCTATTTTCTATCTTATCAATGACTGTGGAACAACTTGCTTGAGTTCTTTTGACTCATTATCTCTAAAATGAGGAGGATACTTTCTGCTCCACAATCCTCTAAGCATTATTTAATGATAAGATTATCATTCTAGGGTTCTAGGAAGACAATGTATTAAGCACACTATGCTTCTCTTAGCCTATATACATGTTTAAAGTCCTGTGATGAAATTCAGTGAATAGGAAACAGGAACATGCACACCCATGTTATAAATAATTGAGAAAGAAGTGGCTAAACAAGACCACATGTAACAAAACATTTTAATTTGATAAAGAAACTGAACAAAGAAAAAAAAAGGACATCAATAATGCTGAACTACAGCAAACTCCATTTATTAGCATCTATGTTGTTCTCTTGTTTAATACAGGGATAACATATAGCATAACTGTCATCCATGTTTACATTATGAAAACATTCTAAAAATAACATTTTGAATTCCCCAAAACAATGATACATCATTAATGCCAGATGATCAAATGTACTAACCTTACCAGATCCGTAAGTATGCATGCACACATATGTATAAATGTATAATGGTGATAGTACCTCTTAAAATTTTTTGGCTGTTAGGAGTCAATAGTGAACTGTATATATGTGTACATTTGAACACAACTAATGGAAATAAGATGGGTCAAAGTAAATACTATTAAAAAAAATTCTCCAGGAATGAATGATGCCATTTAGTCCAATAGAGCCATTGAATAGATTGTGGCTTCTGAGAACATGACATCAGAACACTCCAAGGAAATCTTATCAGGAGCTTTCTAGTGACCAATGGAGGTACACACCCTAGGCAGGCATTTCAAGTAGCCCCTTCCAGTTATAATTCACATTTTCAGAAGAAAAAGCCAGTGAGCTAGTAAAAAAGGGTGGCAATAATTGCATTCTTTGTCAATAGGAAAATGAAGAAGAGGGTCAATTAACCGAGAAAGGCAGAACTCACTTTGCACATTCTGAAATCTCTCAGTTTGAAGTCAAACTAAACATTTTGTTTCCTTTGGAAATGACCAAGCAACAACCAAGCCATTTTCCTTAATAATGGAGCCTTATTGTAGTCGCCGGAAAGGGATTGCAGCCTGGAACGGCAGCGCCGCGGGAAGGAGTCCGGAGACAGGATGGAGACGAAAATATTCTTTAATCTTACAAGAAACTACAATATATCTATACAATAGCGATAACCCTGTCTTTTCTCTCTGGTCTCTTCCCATGCGCCCGAGCAGCAATGGCGCTCGCTCGATCTGCTGAGTCACCGTTCAAATCTCTCGAGATCCTCGACCAAGTCCCGCGAGATCCCAGACCAAGTCCCGTGAGACTACGGAAGGCGGAAATGCCCAAAAATGTCTATGGCCCAATAGTCAACCGCAATCTTAGCTATCTCCCCAAACAGGGCTCCTGCACCTTATATCCTGTTAAAAACGTTGAAGCAATGCTGTTTACATGTTTAATGTTTAATGAAATACACACTAGCAATCGCCAGATGTTGAGACAATGGTTAAAGAGCAGACCCCCAAATTTTCTTCCCTCCTCTGTCCCTCCACCCTACACATTTCCCAGAGAGGAGAATACAGAAGCCAATCAGAGCAGGGGAGGTGGAGCTCTGAAAGCCGTCTCCAGGCATTCTGAGCTTGGCTGACTGGTGGTCTTACTCTGGCCCAATGGCTATTTTGCTGTATAGTATCCAGGAACTGCCAGGGCCAGTGGACCTCTTCAAGTCTTATGATTTGGCTGCCAAAGATCCTGATGAGAAATCGTGCCTTGATCAGGGTGTGGATGGAAGCCAGGAATGAATTATCTGAAGGAGTATGAACATTTTTTTTCCTGCCCAAGAACCACTTTCTTTTTTTTTTTTAATTTTTATTTATAGTAGTATGTATTATAGTTCATACTATACATATACAGCATCTTTTTTACACAAAACAGTTTGTATACAAAGTATATTCACAGCATTCAAGTCTTCAATCATGCATTTAGAATAATGATATCCATCTTATTCAACCACTTTTTCCCCCCTTCCCCCCTTTCTCCCTCCCTTCTCCTCCCTTCCCTTTGACCATTATAGTGTTCCTCTAATCCTCCTATGTACCATGACCCAACAATACTGTGAACCGGCTTCCTTATATCAGAGGAAACATTCGGTATTTGGATTTTTGAGATTGACTGATTTCACTTAGCATTATATTCTCCAACTTCATCCATTTACCTGCGAATGTCATTATTTTATTCTCTTTTATTGCTGAGTAGAATTCCATTGTGTATATATACCACATTTTCTCTATCCATTCATCTACCGAGGGACATCTAGGTTGAAGAACCCTTTCTTAAGAGCTGCTGTGCTTGGGATCCTGGCCACATTTCTGGGCCAAGCCCTGGTGGCTCACCTCCATCACCTCAGTGAGAACACAGTGGAGTCACCTCCCAGCTCTGCCTATTCATTCCAAAAGGAGCCACGCATCTTACCTGGTTTATCCCACCTCCCCCTGCAAACCCACACATCTGCTGTGGGTAGGCGATGGACAAGAGAAACCACTGAGGTGCTCACTCCTCTGCATAAGGCTGAGATCTTCAACTAGCAGCAGGAAAAGCACAGCTCCCTGCCTGAAGAGCCTGGCTCATTAAAAGCTTGATGAAAATAAAATCATCTTAGATGGTTTAAAATGGCAATCAAGTTTGTTATTTAAATATTAACATTGTTATTTCATCTTTATCAAAATAGAGCAGTTGTAATTGGGATATTATTAGCTGTCCTCACAGAGGACTGAATTATCTATCTTGAATGTGGAAGGAAACTTCTAGAGGGAAGATGGGGATGCAGCGTGGGACAGGATAAACAGCTCCAGTTCTGAAGGCTAACAGGTTCGGGTTTCAGCACTGCCTCAGCCACACCCAGGCTGGTTAGGTTTGGCCAAGTTACTTTCTGAGCAAACTTCCTGAATGTCCATCTCTTCCTCTATAAAATGGAACTAATCATAGTCTGTCATGGGGTTACTGTGAAGTTTAAATAAATAAATCACCTAGGATAGGACCTAAGACATGGCAACTGGTCCAGAAAAGATGAGTACATTTATATGATTGTGATGAAAGAGATTAAAAATATAAGGATTTAAATGTCAACAGAAGTTACTGGAACTATGAGACTATGGGGAGACTTTTTCCCCTCTTCATGTCTTCTCTTTATTAAAAAACAAACAAGGTCAAAAATGTTTATGGCATTGATTTTCTATGTCTAGCATATCTGAGTTTATCCCTCTGTCTTTCTAGATTTGAGTGATTACATGCATTAATTTGGGTTGAAATAAGTGCTTGCTCTGAAAACCTAATTACAACCCAGTAATGGCACTCCAGTATGGGTGCAGACGCTGGTGTGGGGCTGCGGAGATGTTGGGTCTGGTTGGAATCGTCTCTTCAAATTTGCTGGGGAGATTTTAGTTCTCTTTTCTCCTGCCTCTGAGTCTGTGTTCAGAGAGTGCGATGAAAGCAGCCTCTGTGCTCTGAGGCATGGTGATGCCACACTGGACCAGAGAGAGGGCAAGCACCCACTGCAGCACTTCCTGATCAGGCCCAGGAGTCCTGGGATGGAAGGGAGAATGCATACTTTGAAATGGTTTTCACACAGACAAAATTATTCCCTGAGAATTTCCTGTCTCCCAGCTGATGGGAAGGGAAGAGGAAAATGCTTTGAGGTTTCCGCTTCTCAGGGTCATTCATAACCACAGAGCTGAAACTGGAGGCATTTGGTCAATGAGTCTCCAGTCCAGAGTCTACCTGGTTAAGGTTGGTTTTGCCTGTTTTGTCAAAGAGGCGCCTGCTCTTCCGTTTCATTGAACTGATAAATCATGGATACTTTCCTTAGCTATTTAAAAGTCATTTCCTCTCATTTTCCCTGGGCACCAGAGGCAATCTCATACACGAAGGCTAATGTGTGTGTGTGTGTGTGTGTGTGTGTGTGTGTGTGGTGTTGATTGCTGCCTTAAAAAATAGCATATGATAGCAAACAACTGCTAAGAGATTTTCAAGCCAAAATTTATCAACAGCCTAAACTGTAGCACTGCATTCATCAAAAAGCAAAGATGTATGCCTTGTATTACTTAACCTTTCCAAGCCACCTGCTTCTTATTATATTTTTTTATTTCATATTCAACTTCCTATTTGAAATTCAAACATCTTATTATAATCATGTGTATGCTTTCTGTACAAAAGTAGAACATTCTAAAATGTTTCGTGAATAAAAATTGTTTTTATGATAATTCATTTATTCAACAAATATTATGGTGTGCCAAATGTAATCAGTGTTTTAGATGTTAGGGATAGGTCAGTGAACAAAGAAAATGTTGTCTGCCTCCATGGAGCTGAGAATTCTCGTGTGTCTGGGGGCAGGGAGGGAGAGAGACAGGCAACATACAACTAGTGTTGTGTAGTTGGACTGTGATGAGTGTTATGGAGAAAAGGCAGGGCAGAAACATGACAAGTTCTAGGAGTATGCATGAATTGTGGGGAGGTGTGGGATTCAAATTTAAATAGAGTTGTCAGGGAAGATTCCACTGACAGAGTGACTTCTGAGCAAAGGTCTGAAGCAGGTGAGGGAGTGAGCCATGAGGCGATGTGGAAGATCATCTTACTGAGAAGGGGCAGCAAGTGCAAAGGCCCTGAGGTTGGAGCTACCTGGCATATTGAAGAACAATGAAAAGGTGAATGTGGCTGGATGGGGTAAGCAAGGAAGAGAGTAGTAGGAGATAGGAAGGAAAGGAGGGAGGAAGGGAAAAGTGGTCAGTTCAAGAAGTACAGAAGTTTTTCAGAGGAAAAAATGGTCAATTAAAATAATTATGAACTGGGATGATATTAATGAACAAAACATATGAAAAACACCTGCCTCATGAAGTTGACATTCTAGTGAAGGCTCAAAGAATTAAAATTAAAATGAAAAAGCAAAGTATACAAAAAGTAATGAATGCAAGAGGAAAGAAATGAATAGGGAATTCTGGGGTGGGGTAGATACATGCTTAAGTAGTACACTGTTACTTGGAACCATCGTAGAATATGTAACTCTCAAGGCTAGACTTGAACTCTTTCTTTCTTTCCTTTTTTTTTTGATATGGAATCTTTCTATGCTTCCCAGGCTCATCTTGAACTCCTGGGTTCAAGTAATCCTCCTGCCTCAGCCTCCCACTGAGCCCTACTCTAGACTTGAACTATTTGTTCTTTATTATATTATCCAATTCTTAGCAGATCATGAGTCACTATACAAAATTACTGACCATGGGCCTGTTAGCCATCATTTATTAAATAAGCATGTTTTGGCTATGTTCTGTGTACCAGGGATTGTAATAGGTAAGCAGAAGGAAACATAGTCTGGCCTTATGGAGTTTATAGTTTGGTGGTAGATATAACATTGATCAAATAATCATGTAAATAAATGTAAATTTGCAATAGAGATAGTGCCATAGTGAGAGAGATTTGACATTAGGAAAGCACATAATTTGGAGAGGAGTGAAATTTTATTACTTTGCCTTTAATAGTTCAGTAGTAATACTGACTTTCCCAAACTAAATAGATTTTTGTAGTGATGGTGAAATAGGAGATAGAAACAGTTCAAATGTTTCTAATCCTGTTTAAATCCACAACTATAAGCTACCCTTCAGAGAGGCAGTACTAGTATTGTCACTATTGTTTTGCAGAACTTGCTTAACTAAAATTTATCTGAACAGTTGTAGCCTCTTTTTTTTTTTTTTTTTTTTTTTTTTTTTTTTTTTTTTTAATTTGTTCAACAGCTCTAACCTCTTATGGGTATGGTTTGAACCATATGGAAAAGATGAGTTCTAATCTAAAGCTGGGTAAACTTGACTCATGATCTGGAAAAGGCCACAGTACCTTGGCTGTTCTTGGGATAAAGCCTTTAATAGATTCTAGGCTAGAAATAAGATACAAACGTTCCATTCCTTCTATGAGGCCAGCAAGTCTGACTCCAACCCAATAACTCACTTTAGATAAATCTATATTCAGCTTTATTTGGAGGATGCAACTTTTGGTCATTCTTCACTGTCTATTCCTTTAGATGACTGGTGATATGATCCAACAATGGAACCAAAATATATTCATTCACTACAGCAGTGACGTATTTTTCTGCATTATGCTTGTCCTTGGCAAGGGATGCTTTAGCGGCTCCCTCTGCTGCCTTGCTGTCAGCTTGATAAACGGACAAGCTTCCTTTCCAGCAGGGCTGGTGGGGCTCCAGGTCACAGCGCTGCCCACATCGTCGGCAGTCTGTGGGCCATTGTTCCTGCCTCCCATGAGCTCACAGAGTGCACGTCGGAGAGCATGGGGGACGACATTCCAAAAGATACCCAGGCTGACAGCCTCATGCCAGGGCAAGGAGAAAATAAAGTTCTGTCCTGTTCTGTTAAATGTCTCTGCCACACTCTACAGAGACATACTGCCAGAAGAATAAAGGAAAGTCAATTTTGTTCATTGCACAGAGCTATTTTGAAAATTTACTACCAGACCCTTGCAATGGATACGTTTGTATATTTTAGCTTTTTCCTTCAAGTAGTTTTTCGAACTCAGTGGTGATTCAGTCATGTGCTGGATTTTGAAAAGACCAGAAAGAGTCAAACAGTGTATTAATGAGCACAGTTTTTAATGGGATAAAGACTGAAATAGAACGTGGCCGATCATAGAAATGAAAGAAAGCTGGTCCTTCTTGAGATTTTCAGAAGAATCACTGGCATTAACCCATGTGAACACACTTGAGATAGAGTGACAATGTACCAGGTGCTTTTCTTAGATATATAGTATGGTTTGGATGAGGCCCACCTGTTAAAGTCTTGGTCCCCAGGCTGTGTTGCTATTGAGAGATGGCGGAAACTCCAAGAGCTGGGGCCTACTGGGAAATCTGGTCATATAGGGGTATATGGGGTTCCTCATCCCTCTTCTTTCTCTTTTACTTCCTGGCTGTCATGAGTTGAGCAACTTCTTCCACCACACACTCTCACCATGATGTGCTACTTCACCACAGGCTCAAACCAATAGGACTGAAACCTCCAAAACCTTCTCTCTTTTTAAGTTACCTCAGGTATTTTAGCACAGTAGTGAAAAGCTAACATAGTGTATGAACTTTTGTTGTCCACTTTAGGTAAAACTATTTGTTGACCACATCTTTTGTAGTGTATTCTCCTTCTGCTCCCATCTCCTGATCCCTCTGTGGGGAAGGTGAGGATTTTTGTCAAAAGGAGAAACTGAGGCTCAAGGAAATATAGTCCCTGGGTCAAGTTCACATGGATAGCATTAGTAGCAGTGATTTGTTCCATTACATCCCTACTTAAAAAATGAAGTAGATAAAAAAATAAGAAGTTGAAAGCCTTTTCTCATTGTGAAAATCAGAACACTTTTCTATGAAAATTAAACATATTGAAAAAGTGGACAGATATATCTTAAGCTAGGCAAAGGATGCACAGATGTTTTTCTGTTGTTCTTCTTTTTAAAACTATACCCACACATCACATATATACTTTTTTGTGTGTATGGTGCATTTCATGATGACAATAAGAAATAACAGAGAAAGGAACTAATTGGTTTTAATACCTATGATGCCCCTGGCACTGTGGTGGGCATATTTAATATGTAATCTCATGTTTTTAATATGAGATTGCTTCTATTGTAATAATCTTTCTTAACTGCTATAAAAGTTAATAACACAGCATCATTATAGCCCATCTCAACCATGAGTATGAGAAGCCCCAAATGACAAAATAGTAGTCATGGATTTAATTCATTGGAACTCTTTTTGCTTTTATTTGTTCTCTTGTAGAAGCTTCCTCCTATCCCCACCCCACATCCTCACCCCCCTGGTGCCAGGATTCAGAACTTTCAATCCAGCACAGTCTAGAGATACAGAAATGGGAAGCACACATTCTGCAAGTGGCTCATTAGTACCTATAATGGGGAGGACCAATCCTTCCTTGGTTTTCAGGCCCACAAAAACTCCTGGCATCCCAATGCATATTAGTTACAGGTTTAATACATATATAGAATCCTGGGGGACAACACCCAAACTTTCTGCATGTGGTCCTCAAGCTGACTCCTTGGCTGGGTCTGTAATAGGTGATTCTATCATTTTGCATACTAGGCTGGCTTCTTCAGACCAATATATATGGTGGAATCTATGGATTCTCTACTCATTGTGTTACTGTTCCCACTGTAAAATGTGTTCATTGGTCCAAGGCAATGCTATTGGCATCTTAGATTGGTAAATTATATTGTCTTTAAGCCCTTGGATGACAGTAACAGGTACCCTGGTTAAGAAAGGCAAACCCATAGTTAAAGTATGTGTGAGTTCTGGTGAGGATATATTGTTGCCCTTCTAGGATGGAAAGTATCCAATGTAGTTAACCTGTCACCAGTAATTGCTCGGCTTTCTTGAGGGATGTTTCCATATTGACACGCTGTATGAGTCTGCTCTGGCAGCTTGGAAATTCTGCAGTGACAGTAGGTAGATCGGCTTTAGCGAGAGAAAGTCTTGCTGTCAGGTCTGTGCACAGTCTCTATCCCTGCCACCAAGGCTGTTCATTCATGGGACTATTGGGCAGGTACTGAGGTGGCTGAGGTCAGAAACTGACGCCCGTTGAAGAGGTCATTCCTATCCACCTGGCTACCCAGTGCCTTTCTGAATGTTCTCCGTGCTTTCCAGTGGGCATTAACACAAGACACAAATACTCATGCTTTGCTGAAGGTTCACCCACAAACATATTTCTCAAACTCCTTGTCTTCAAGCTCCTCTTCATTCTCCCTTCACAATCCTGACCAATCAGCAAAGCCATTTGGCAACCTAGAAGTCTGTGTGTATCTGTGCTGTGGACAATATCTCTCTGGTGTATGACCAAGTGTGTTGCTCAGTGTTGTCTACGGGGAAACTTCCTTCTTCTATTGCCCTTCAGAGCTACTTTTGAGTGGTGCTATGTTGTGGTGGTGGTCCATTTTCAGCTATTATACATATGATGTGTTGAGCTAACCTATCTATGAACCAAGCTCAAACAGTGACCTGGTTATAGGGAAACTCCCATGAGAGCATGGGTATAGTTGAAAGAGAGACAGGAGTGCCACAGGGGACAGTCACATGAAAGTCAGGGCCACTTACTTATGTGACTTACTTCTGCTCTCTGGACCTGCTCAGCCCAATTAAAAATGTACCATTTACATCTAATTCTAAATGTACCATTTACATCTATCTTAGTCTCTTGGTGCTGGAATAACAAAGTACCAAGATTGGGTAATTTGTAAGGAACAGAAATTTATTTCTCAAAGGTCTGATGGTTGGGGAATCCAAGAACAAGCCACTGGCAGGCTCAGTTATCTGGTGAGAGGTGCTCTGTTTCCAAGACGGCACCTTGGTTCTGCATCCTTTAGAGGTGAGGAATGCCTTATTCCCCCTTGGTAGAGGGATGGAAGGGGGATCAAACTCCCTCCATTAAGTCCCAATCCTATTAGGCACCGAATCCCATTCATGAGGGCAAGCTACACCCCAAAGGCCACACCTCCCAGTACTGTTGCACTGGATATGGAATTTCAATGTGAAATTTGGAAGAGACAAAAGCACTCAGTCCATAGCAACATTGTACAATGGATTGCTGCTCTGCCTGCATGATCTTATGTATCTTATGCTGGGATTATCTTGTAATCCCAATTTATCATAGACAGCTCCAATTGCATAGACATATTTGATGTTCTAGACTCTACTAGGGCTCAAACAAACAAACAAAGAAACAAAAAAAGCCATGAACTGTTTTTGGAATGGCCTTTGAAAGTTTAATGTTACTCCAGAACCCAGTGGTTTGTGCTGCAACTTTCATGTTGGGATTTAAGGACTCTACATAGTGTCTTAACCCACTAAGTCTTCCCCAAGCCCAATCTGTCTTCTAGGTCATGTTGAGAGCCATCTGAGGGCTGTGTGTGGATTATATTGTGCATCACAGCCTAGTGAATAGGAGAATCTGGTGTCTGGGAACTTCCAGTGGACATTTCCTCTGTGTAAGACTGCCCAGACACATTGTAAGCCCTATTTTGCGCTGCCTGTTCCCACACAGCACCAGAGATGGGGTGACCTGCTACAACCACCCAGCAACACAGCCCCTCTGAGATAGGTGTAACCTGCCAAGATGCCAATCAACCTGCTGACTGCAAGATGCCAGGAAGCAAGACTCCACTCCTGAAACCTTATCTCTGCCTTTGAGGTACCCTCTTAAATAAACCACTGGAACCATTTTCTAATTGTCTAGCTCCAGCTCCTGTGTTGACTGGACCTATCAGGGTCTCCAACTTTTGAAGATATCTTTCTGACTTTGTCTTTTGTTCTTCACTAATTATTCTCGACTTTAATTTCTTAGGTGGCTTACATCCTCCTGAGCAGGAAGAAGAACCCCCTAATGAGGCGCTGGTTATCTCCCCATAAAGTTATTCTGCCTGAACTTTAGTACAGTTTGCATTACAGTTTGGACTTGTCCCAGGATCCTCTCTTGTTCTGGGCAACGTATGTCACACTTAAACATGGCAGGCTTCCAAGTAACTCATTAAGAGGTTCACAGCATATTACCGCATGTGTGGACTCCAGTATCCAGATAAGCCTACCAAATGCAGTGAGTCTTTCTTAGTAGTAGGAAGTGTGGGTGCAAAAGACTGCCATATATTAAAGCGTATTTTCCCACCTGTACCAGTTTATTGGATCTATATAAACAACACCCATGTGATAGGACCTTGAAACTTTGAGTGCTTTCTCCTTTCCTTACCAGGTCCAATTACCATGATGTTATTTGTGTTGATTATTTTTCTGTGGAATATCAGGACAATGATATCTGTGGTCTATATTGTAACAGCAGGTTATTTGACCTGGTCCTGGGGTAAGACAGTAAATGCATAACACTGCCTTTTCTACATGATAGCAAACTGTTTTTGATCCTTATTATTTATGGAGATTGCAAAAAATATATTTGCCTGTCCAAAAACTGTGTATTAAGTGCTAGAAACTATAATAATCTATTCTAGTACAATACCACATCTGGCATAGCAATTGTGCTTGTAGCTGCCAGTTGATTATTTACTTTGGTCACTGTCATTCATAATAATTTTTCTGGTTTTTGTAGAAGGCTAATAGGTGAATTGAATGAGGGTATTCCTTCATCCTTCAAGTCTTGGATGGTGGTACCAATTTCTGAAATTCCTCCTGACATGTAGTGTTGGTGTTTCAGGGACATCCCTTTGTCCCTTCCAAATACATGGTGGCTCTTATTGCACTGGACAAAGAACCAAACTTGATTGCAGGAGGAAACTGGGCAATTAACCACACAGATGGCCAGTGGAGCCATTAGACTGGTAAGAGATAGACATGGGCTCAGGATGCTACTCATTGGCCAACTTCCATAAGCCTCTCTCCAATGAAGGGTTACAATTGCATCTTGGATTCCTTGCCATCAGAGTTAGTGCAGACTCTATAATAACCCTTGAATTTTATGGGTATCCTCCTTTCCCAGTGCATATCTGTTATTCTGGTAAATAACTTTAGGTGCCTGTGGCAAAGGATCAAGTGACATTTATTATATATATTTGCAGTGGTATTGCAGGATATTTCATGAAGGGGACCTAATCTCTTTGTTAGTCAGTAAGCTCTGGATCAGAGGCTGAGCTATGGGTCTGAGAACTGACTTAGACCTACATACTGGGCAACTGTGATTTTCCACTGTGGTGGCTGACATCAGTGTTTGACTTGCCCAATCTCAACTTCTGAACATACCGATTAAGCAAAACTCCAGTTGACTGCCATCCATCTTGTTTCCATGATTTGTTAACAGTTGCCACAGATCACTATGGGTCAAGACACCCTGACTGTCATTCTGTCCTCAATGCCTATTTCAGAAATCATGATGTTTTTGTTTCTGCAAAGACAAATTAGTTTCTCTTATTTCAGAATTTATCAATTCCACCAATACCAGGGAAACCAGTTCAAACAAAGCATGCCCCCAGTGTCAATAACCACAACCAACCTCCTCCAAAATTTTGGTGCTCCCCTCAACATGCATTTATTATTGACTGAGTGAAAGAGTGTCCTTTGGAACACCCCAGGCAACATAGTCAAGTGGCGGGATCTTTGATTAAACATAACAAATTCATTACATTCTTACCTTCCTGAGCTTTCTGATCATTTTCCCAATACTCTGCCAAGTCCTGATTTATCTGATTGCTTTGATAAGACCTAAGCATAGACGAACAACCTCAGCAATGCTATAGGACCAATTCTGTGTGCCTTAACTAAGACATCAAACTCCATGTAACAGGAGAGTGTTCCAATGTCAGCAAATCCTTCTTTCTCCAGCTTTTGCTCTAAGCTCACATATAAGCATCATCAAGATCATTCCCACACGTGTTCCCAGGCTTCTGCTGGGTCCGTGTAAACCAGATCTTACAATTATTTGGCTATGGCATTTCTGCCTTCTTCCACTGGCACTATAACCTAAACATTCCAGTCATTATAGCTTGTGTACCACAGGATAGTCAATGGAGGGTTCTGGTAGCTTTTTAGAATGTGTACTTAGAGATCAGAGAAATAACCCTCCTTGTAGGTCCACTTTAGGGCCAGTAAGAGAAAATGGAGGTATACCATGAAGGGTAGGAGTGTGTTTTCTGAGCCATCTTCCTCAAATGAGGTTTTTGCAGTCTCTAGGTCAGAGTTTCTCAATATGGTATTACTGACATTTGGGTTGGATAATTCTTTTCTCTGAGAAGCTATTCTGTGCATTGTAGAATGCTAACAGCATCCTTCAATGGCCTCTACCTACCAGATGCTAATAGAACCCCTACTCAAGTTGGGATAACCAAATCTCTCCTGGAAGAACCCCTGCTTAGTTGATGGAAGGCTGCTTCCTCCTGCAACCACGCTCCTGTGATGTCCCTCGAGGGATGGCAGAACTCCTCAAGTTGTTGGGGAGGAGAGTCATTAGACTCTCCCTGAGCATATCTGGTGCCTGTAGAAATGGCTGGAGCACAAACATAGGCTAAGAAGATGTGAGCCAGGGCCTGAAATGTGTCTGAAGCAGATATATAATATGCACTGCAATTTCACAGATAGCAACACTGAGGCTCATGAAAGTTAAACAACTTAAATTGAAGCACTTAAGTCTGATTCACTGGGCATAAAGATGAATAATAATAATAATAATAATAATAATAATAAAAACACCTGCCCTCAGTGAATTCTCAGTCTAGAACATTGAAATATTATATAATAAATAATTGCAGGTAATGTTGATAAGGTCATACAGCCAGTGAGAGATGAAGCTGAAGACCAAATGAAGTTTATTTGACTTCCAAATCTATAGTTGTAGTGGTATATAGAATTCCTCGTGGTTTTATTATGTTTACTGCCTTCTAGAAATTTTGTGTAGTTATTTGCATACCTGATCTCATTTGACATTTTAACAGACTGGTTATTCCTACCCTCCCTCCTTTTTTCAGGTAACGAAGTGGCTCTCTCCTACACCTTCATGTGACCTACATACAGTATGCTTAAAGAGAACATGGCTTTGTAGAGCAGGATGACCTCAGATTGATTAAATCAATGTAGATAAGCACAGAGATGCAAGCACAAGATAATGCAACATGTTTCTAGGAACAGGAGAACCCAGTGACCATTTCCATTAACTCCATCTTCACCTTCCAACAGAGTGACTAATTAAGATACGGGTTGGTACTAAGTAGCTCAACTCCTTTTAAGAGTGGCTTATGAAACGGTGGAAATTATCTAAAAATATAGAACTAATGTGAGAGAAATAATGTTGTTACAAGGGAATTGATAACTAAGGATAATGGGAAGAAATAGCAAGTTGGAGCTAATTACCAAGGAAAGCCCCTTGACACTGAAAATGGTGAGCCAGGATAATGGTCTCCTGAGGGGAGTGGCAGAATCGCCATCAGTTAGTACATTTAAAAATAGACAACAGAGCACTGGAAACAGGGCTATGGGGAATAATCTTGCATTAGGCAGGGAAGGAGATAATTGACTATGTGACCTAATATTAAGAGCTTTCTTTCTCATGAATTTCTCAAATTCTAAAAAAATAAAACCTTACAAGCTGTATACAGAAATGTAGGCACCTAATGACTGGAAATACCTAAATATAGGCTAAAATTATTCATACATGCAAAATGAAAGCAGCCATGTCCCAGATGGAGCATAATACGAGGGTCAGAGGAGACAAAGGAGATGGATAGGGAAAGTCAAAGAATTGTTAGGAGTCAGATTTCTCCAATGCACTCAGCTGAGGCTATGCCCAAGTGTGCTTGAGCCATATGAAGGGCGTGCCATTCAATCTCTTTTCTTTGCACTTCCAATCCTATGCTACCATAATGTAAACAGTTTACAAAGACCATTGTTTGTGGACTCCTACACTGTCCAAATCTTCCAAGTCAGTGCTCTCCTTTCCCTGAAATTGATGAATGTTTCCCAACAGCTTTATGATCACAAGAGCTTGACTCCAAGCCACAGGGACGCTAGCTGAAAAATGCAGATTTCAGGGGCTGGGGTTGTGGCTTAGTGGTAGAGAGCTTGCTTAGCACATGTGACACATTGGGTTTGATCCTCAGCACCACATACAATAATAAATAAAATAAAGTTATTATGTGCATCTACAACTAAAAATATTTTTCAAAAAAATGCAGATTTTAGGATCTCCCTGGAGATCCATGGAACCTGATTGGTAGGTGGGGTAGAAAGTGGGCATGAATCTGCATTTTTACCAAGTTCCCTAAGTCTTACACAAAGCATTAAATGGGAGTAATTCCACCTGGAAAAGGATATGATGGTCAAATCAAAAGTAACTTCAGGGGAGGAAATAGCCCAACCTTCCTCTCCTCCTTTCCTCATTTGCTTTCCCTGGTTATCCTTCACTACCAGCCAAACGAGGTTTCCTTTAACTTCCATACCACTCACGCACGTCTAGGTATGTCTACACTCACACTTAGAATCTAGATTTTACCTACTTGCAAAAAGCTTTAATGCAATTTTCTTGTATTGCCTAATGTGCTCCTGATTATTTCTCTGCTTTGTGTTTGTGCTGTTATTTTAACCCTTTGGTAAACAGGGATTATGTCTTAATAATTTTTATCTTCACAATGTTGTGGGAAAGAATAGATATTTTTAGTGAATGTGACTAAGTCAAATCTGTAAAAAGTAATAAAAACAGGGCATGCAGTAAAATCCCAGGAAATGTCAGCTTTGTCAACGTGACAAGGCACAGTCTAGGGACTGAACACTTCGCTAGGCTTTTGCTTCCAGCTCTACCGATAATCCCATATGAAAAATCTGAGAAAATCACGTGACCTTTCGGTTTCCCTGTCTGTAAGCAAGGATAACAATCATTTTCTTCCTTTTCTCACAAAGCAGCTGAGAGAGTAACATGATAATATCACTATTTAATATCACTTTTCACTTAGGAAAGCTAAAAACGACATCAACGTTATCCACAGCATCATTTCACAATCCCCAAACCATTGAACAGGAGGTTTAGCCTGCGTTCCCCAGAGATATTATTTTCTTTCACACCAAGACATACAAGAAAAGATAAAACAGGAAAAAAACAAAGATTCCAGGAATCACATCTCGTTAAAATGTATATCAGTAATCAGTCTTCTGATACATTTCCCCGGATAATGCTAGATATCAGGACAAGGAAAATAATTGGCATTGTTTAATTTTTGACATGCTACCTAATGAACAGCTAAACCATTTTCATAGAAGGCAAAATTACAGTGCTGTTGCTGGTGTGCGGCTACAGTATCTAGAGTTAATTGGATTTTCCATTATGATGAGGCTTGTTTTTCAGAATTTAATCTCGGAGTCTCTTGGAATTGCTCTGAGTTGATAGTGAGACAGGAGATATATAGGGCATGTGGAGTCAATCATGGGCTGGAAGGAATCTTGTTAGGTCAGAGAATTCTTAGGTATATTAGGGCATTACAATGTGCAAGCAGGAACTGGGGTTTGTGTAGAATATATATCTTCCCAACATGGAGTTTTTTGGGAGGGATAACTGACTACTTGTTATTATAGTCCCCCTCCACCCCAATTAAGACAGCAATGTGTTTTCCTACCATTAGGAGGTTGAGTGTTATCTGGGCAGGCTGGAACAAAATAACAGCACCAGCTTCTTCTCTAGTACAAGGCATTGCTGTGCAGATTGCCTAATTTAGCATCAGTTTGTTCACTCTGGTGTTTTGAAAAGTGAGAAGAGCTTTCAAAGCCAGCGAACCAATTTGAAAAAAGCTACAGCAGCCAGTAATGGAGCAAGAGACAATGGGGCTTTCCCAGTTGTAAAATGGCAACTCACACTGTCACCTGGAAAATACAGTGGAAAGGGTGTTGCTACATATATACAGTGTCAATGACCAGGATGATGAGCCCTTGGGAAGGTAGGCAGATAGATCAGCATACTCGGGGACCTGGAGGGGGTCATGAAGGCTGTAAGCTGCCTGTCATGGCCAGCCACGGCGCCACGGGAGAAAAATTCGGAGGCAGAGTAAAGCTTTTACTACTTTTACTTCTACTTTAGCTTAGAGAGAAAGAAAGATAGAGCTTAGCTTCTGTCTTCTGTCTTCCTCGGGAGCCTCGGCCTAACTCTGACCAGCCATTACTTCTTCTATCTGGTTTCTCTTCTGTAACCGCTCTGCCTACGTTCTGGCCACTCTGATTACTCCGACCCGAACTCTTCTTCTGACCGACCGAGTGACTGCATGACTGACTGAATGAATTCTCCTTCGTTCTCCTAACTCGGACCGCTTTCACCTGGTTATATGCCTTCAGCTTTGCGGGTGCCTACAGGTGCATCACATACATATCAGGTGGAACTTATGGCTTCCAGCTAGCTGCAACAGCCCTTCCTAATTAGGGCTCCTTCAGAAGGCTACTTGACCTTTGCTTGTATAGAGGAAGAAACTTCAGTTTACAGTTTTAACATTCTCTATGAAAAAAGGCTATTCATGATGTCATTGTTTCTATTTGTGTATATTAAGGGTTGAGTAAGTTAGATAGAAACAGTTACAACATACTACAATTTTGTTAACCCTATTATGGTATTTTTGCATTTTTCAAGCTACCAACAGTTAAACATAAATTGACCATAGACCTCTGTAAAGGTTTGGAGACCCAACCATGTGAGGAGTCTGCTGGAGAGCAGAGACAGTGAGGAGTGTATCTAACATTGTGGGTAGAAGCTGGGAGCTGGGGGTTGGGGGTTGGTGAGAACTGTGAACTCAGGCTGATTCCAAACTCCTACAGGCATTTCCCCAAAGATCTGTCTTTTAATACCTCAAACCAAAAACATAGCTCTTGTCTTTGTCAATTTTTGCATTAAGCCTACTCAAGTTTTTGTTCTAATGTTGTATTGAAAGAAAAATATAAGAATATTGCCCAATATTTGGATAACTTAAAACAATTACATAGCAGATTGATGAAACTATTACAAAATGGAAGTGGGCTTCAGAAATTGCAAATTGCTGTTCAGTTACAATTCCCCTTTCATGACAAAGTTTTCCTTAGCTATACACTAGCAACAAAATGTAGATGCCATTTTTCAGTTTAGAAAGCATGCCCACATATATTATCTCAAGTTTTCTCATCTGGAGAACATTACATAATGCCTATAGTGACACATTTGGACTTTGTTTCAAGGGGCAAAATTGTCTTATAATGTCTTCGGAGATGATGATTTCATATGGCAGATGACAATCTGATGGTAGACAGCAGAACTCTAAATCCTGTGAAATCTAGGGAAAAACAGATGTCAAGGTATACTGAGGAACTGTGTTTGTCTGTGCATATCTAATTCTAGCAAGCTTACCCAAATAATTGCCCAAGGCTAACTTTATTGTCATTGCAACCCAGAAGTGAAACTCCAGGCAAGGAAAGCAGGTGTCGTTTTACTCTCTTCATCTTCTGATCATCAGAGCCATGATGGCCCACACCACATGAACCTTTCTTCTTCTTGAGGTTCACTGCCCACCACAAATGCAAACCCCTACTGTCAAGTTTTAGGGAAACTAAATAGTTTAAACTTCTCCGCACAGATTACTCTATACACTACTAGAAAAATATCTATTATCCCCTCACAATCCAGAAAAATAAATGTCTCTTTAGCATTGCATTCTTGTAGTTTTTTACTTCAGAGTTGGAAAATGACAAGGAAATATCAATAGTCTTCAAAATGGGTTTTTGTAACATCAGCATCTCTTAAGAACCTCCTCCTTGTCCTCTGCACTTTTAGAGATATGTCCATCAACAAAATAATGATTGCATTTTGACACATGATTCCTTTTGCTCTCTAACAGGAAATTAACCCAAGGGTATTAAATCCCTTCCATGTGCTCAGAATTTTGAGGAGTAACAAGTTGGCAGCAGGTATGAGCCCACTTTTCCTCTGTTAGATGTTCAGATGTTGAACTTATGATATCTTAGTCTCTCCTATACGTGCCTGCTCCTTGAGTTTTTCTTACTCCTTTATCTGTAATCCCACTGTGGTCTCACCCTGATCACATACATTCGCTGGTTCTGGATTGCAAATTTCAGTCTTCTGCTTCCAGATCGTCAGGCTGTCTCTCAAATATCATGAAAATCACACTTGATGACCATTTCCAGAAAGTCTTTCAATCAATGAAAGGGGGGTTATTTTGTTTAAGCCACATCCTTTTAAAAATACATAATTACCACTGTCCTACTTTCTTTTGATGTAATGGAAATATTTGTGCATGAGCATAATTTTTATTTTTTTATTAATAAAACTTTCTTTTAATCACACTGCTTTTCCCACATTAAGTTGGTCAACATGAAATCAACATTTTTAAAAATAGTTTTCCCTGTGGAATAGTATCTTCCTGCCTAAACGTTTAATTTCTTGTTCAAACCTCTGATTAGCATATCGTGATAGGTTATGGATATATATATTCATTATCAATATATATCAAATATAATCATTCATATGTATTTAGTAGCAACCTCTTGCCTTTCCCTCAGCTAGCAGTTTTGTTCATGCCTAAATGAATCTTATTTAAAAGTAAGACACGGTGCCGGGGCTGTGGCTCAGGGGTAGTGCACTTGTCTGGCATGTGTGAGGCACCGGGTTCGATTCTCAGCATTGCATATAAATAAACAAAGGTCCATCAACAACTAAAAAATATATTTTTTTAAAAAAGTAAGACATGGTAACTAAACACAGGGTCCAAAATCAAGGTCTTCTCAAGTTTCCCACTCAACACAACTTCACTAGGAAGAACAAGTGTGGAAAACCTGCAAGAGTCAAATGAGAAAATGCTTTTCTAGAGGGATGTGTTTCAATAATACTCGAAGTAGCTCTAATTGATATGGCACAGGTATTTCTTTGCCTTGACCAGCCAACATTTATTAATAAAGACAAAGGTAAAAATGGCACAGTTCTTCCCCACCAGGACAGTGGAAGAAAACCTGACATTGGAAACAGATATTTACAACCTTCCCAGGTATTTCAGAAAACTATTGTTCTTCCTATTTTCCATGGAAAGAAACTAACTGTATCTAAGAACAATAGATAGAGTAAAGGTTACAGGAATAATACATGGTAGCAAACTGGCCTGGACCCACCCAGAAGGAAGGGAGATGAAAGGGATGTATTTTTCAATGTGTTCAAGAAGGAATACATCACAGACTTCCCCTTAGCCACATAAGCTCTTCATAAGTTTCCAATAATATTTTTAATACACAAAGTTGCATTCTAGTCAGACAGCTAGTTGGGACATAATTTTTTATTGACCATCAGAAAGGGTTTTAAAAATGAATGTAAAGGGAACATAGGACATTACCTAATTATAAAGGGAGTGAAAAATAGCAGTAAATACTAGGTGGCTGTGTGTGTGTGTGTGTGTGTGTGTGTGTGTGTGTGTGTGTGTACTAAATCAGTATTGAATTTATTCTGAACACATCTCCATCTTATCCCTATATCACATGTCTCATGTATTCAGACTCTTGGTCAAAACAAGCCCTGATAAAGGCTGACCATGAATAAAGAATACTATAAAAGGTGAAAAAAAGAAAAGCATCATTTTTTTTTCTGAGCATTCCTTGGAGCAATTCATAATCCCTAGGCGAGCTTCACTGTTTCCTTAGGAACTTCATCTAAACTGTAGTCTTATTTACAAAAAAAACCCCAGTATCTTAGTGTGTGTTCTAGAATTAGGAGTTTAAGTATATCCACAGGAAAGCTTTGCACTTAATGTGCTAAATTAAATAGTTTATACATTTAGAATAGTATTTCCCTGTCTTTTTCAGCTCAGCCCCTAGAGCACAGTTAGCATTCACTTAGTATTTATGAGTGATAAGCCTTAGCAGTGTGTGTCAAAGATTTGAATGGAATATTATGCAAACAGGAGGCACACTTCATGCATACAGCATACGGACTGTTTGCTTGCTGAAGTTATGTCTTGACAGGGTATATATTCGGCAAAAATTACCAGCACTTATCTTCAGCATGCATCATGGCTCATTCATAGACTTATTTGTTCATTGAAGTATTTATCAAGCTCCTAATCTGTACCTGATGCTTTTTTGCATAGTCAACAAACACTTTCCCCTTCCTCCATATGGCACAGCCCAAATTTAGTTCTTACATATTCTCTTGCCCCATGTGGCTCAGCTAAAACCCAATTGATTTAAACCAAACTTGATCTCATTCTCCTTTTAATGGATTGATTTCATAAGGGGTACAAATCCCAGCAGTGGCTAATGAAAATTGAGAAGATGTCTATTGGGGGACTTCTAGGAAAAGTTTCTTTGCTCTTAAAAAGAATTAAACAAGGAAGAACCTATCTGTAGTGGTTAATTTTGTGTGCTAACTTAGCTTATCTCTAGTACCCAGTTATCCAACCAAATACTAATCCGTGCATTGCTGTGAAGGTATTTATAAATTGGTTACCATATGTAATAAGTTGACTTTAAGTAAAGAAGATTATTTTTGATAACCTGAGTGGCTTTAAGAGCTGAAGTTTCCCTGAGGAAGAAGACATTCTGCCTTGAGACAGTATCATCAGTTTCTATCAGTTCCCAGCCCACCAGCTTACTCTGTGGATTCTGGACTTGCCAACTTCCTATAATACATAAGCCAATTATTTCGAATTATATATATCTCCTTCTGGTTCTGTTTCTGGAATAATCCTAACTGATACACTGTCCTTTTTTCAGTCTCTGGAAATTCAGATTAAAGAGTATACATGTAAAAATAACCAGGGTCTTTGAAAATCTGGGTTAATTGACTCTGGAGCTGGCTTATTTGGGATTCCTTATGATGAGAGAATCAATCTTTTCATTCTTCAAGTCATTTTGAGTTGGGTCTTCTGTTTCTTGAAACTGAAAACAACCACACTAAAATAGAAACCATTGGAAAACAATTAGTACTATACATAATCACAATGCCAACCATAGAGAGTTTAAGATAATGACATATTATTAGCATTTGGGTCTTTTTTTTAGATTACAAAGAAAAACTCTCTTTCAGTGGCTAGAAGGTCATAAATGAATGTGTTAGGAGTCCAGAAACTAAGTGTTATCTCTTTATAGGACTGACATAAAAGTAGGAAAAGAGGTGCAGTGGAGAGACATTTTCTGATGATGGCACGCTGTTTCATCCTATGGAAGGAGATCTTGAAAACAGTGTTCATATTCAGAAAATAATAAACACTTTTGGAAATTACTAAATAACCACTTTATTCTTTTATACTTCTGAGGTCTTACCAGAAAGGATCATCTGCATGCTTTCTCATTTTAAAGGCTTATAACTATTTTAGTTCAATTTCACACTCGGGCTTATAGTTACAGTAAAATTACAAACAGCTGCGATTCTGGCCCCAAGAATATGTGTAGGTGTGTACAAAATGCTTACTGGCTTCTGCAGGGAGCAGGTGTTGCATGGGCAGTGCACATTGGAATGAAATAAAGTCATTCTCAGGCTGAAGCTATGTAATCTGGTTGTGGAGATTTAGTTTTGTGACTTACACCTATGAAAAGGGGCGGGTGACAGAAACACTGAAATACTCTGGGAGAGGCGCCATTTCACTGTTATGTCATCTTCACAAGTTCAACATTTTTTTTTTAGAAATTTTTTAGTTGCTTTGAATAACAACTACATAGACGTACAGAACAGTAGGTGGGAGCCTGAGAGGAGTGACAGACAGCAATTTGCAGGGCTCTCTTTCTCATACCCACTCAGTATGCTTGAGGAACGTTGCTACTGCATACAATTTTAAAAACTTGTTTGAACTTTTGTTGGGTGGGATTGGTTTAAAATGGAAGTTTAATTTTCTTATTTTCAAAGAAAGGATTTTTTTGGTTTTGTTTTTTAAAAGCATGTACTAGACATACTAGATCTTCAGCACTCACAAATTGCACTTGTTTTTCCTTTCTATCCAGTAATAAAATGGTGGCCATTGACATTTAACCACTGAGCATTTATGATATAGTCAGCTAGGGCCACAAAGGTGGAGAAAAGGCAGTAATTTGTAGGGCCATAGGATACTGTAAAAAAAATTTAGAACTTTCTTATCGAGTAACATTCTGTACAGTTTTTTTTCCAAATGCATAGGGAAATGCAACATTGTATCCAAAGTCTCTTTTCTGTGCTGATTTGTGCACTACCCAAAGGAAGATCTTATTGAACTGTGCCAGGTGATGAGTCCTAGCAAAGAGGCAAAATCCTTAGGTACCTGTAAACGGTCTCTAGTCATTTGAGAATAGGATCAAATGTCTTCTTTCCTGATGGATTAGTCCGATCTTACTCTTAAGATCTTCTCTCATAAGGGAAAAGAATTTGATTCAGCTGACCATCATGGAGAACCCCAAACTCCTTTGAGAACTTATTAACTTAACTAGAAATTAATTATTTATATCTGTGTTCTCAGAATGTGGTCCACTGATCATGTTCGTGAGAAAGTCTGGGATGCTTAGTAAAACAGTACATTGCTGGTCTCCATCTTTCCAAGCCTTATAAATTCAGAATTTCTGGGAAGAGGCCCACAACTTTTCTAAGAAGCTCTACCAGGTGATCCTGGTTGATAAATAGAGAATCACTAATATTGGGCTACCTTCTCCACCTAACTCACTATTCCCTGTGGCTGACCTGGATGGATGATATCATCTAGTATCTCTCCTCTTCTGGCTTTTGGTTGTCTCTGGACAGACTTTTGACAGCTGATTGGAGGATTGGACTGTTTGGCAGCTGAATGGAGAAAAGGAAGAAGGTAAATGAGTTGTTCGTTTCCCGGGCTTCCACTTTGCTCTGTTGCTTGCAGATACCTTCTATAGTCTGTAAGATTTTCTCTTTCCCACTTCCTACAATGACACTTACTTCTCACTCCTTTTGGTCCAGACATGCCGACAGCTCCTTGACATTGCTAGCCCTGGAGCACTGTTCTGTTCCCCAAAACTGCTGCATTATGTGAACTGTTCCTCTGGAAATAAACTCTTCCAATGTCATGGAAGTATGCTGTTTGCTTTCTGTAGAAATCTTGACTGAATCAGATATAAGTAGAATAAACTATATGTTGTGTTTTGAAAATTGCTTTTATAATTATTTTTTATTTCTACAACATAATATAATGCAAATAAAATATTAAAAAAAAAGAATTACTGTTTTGTGAAGAAGAAATCTGAGACCAAGAGAAGTAGCTGTGAAAGATCACCCAGCTAGTCAGTAAGAGAATCCAAGAGGACTTCTGGCTTAGTGACTCAGCTTAGAACTCTTCATTTCATCAAGCTGCTAGTCTCCTTCCTTCCCTGCCACATGCCATATAACCTGAAACCATTACCTGATGTAAATGCGATTGAAGTTATTATCTATTTTTTGGCAAAAATGAAGAATGAAAGAAAGAAGTCAATATAATCTATGTATTTGTTTCAATGGAGGCTAACACCCAGGCCCCCAAGGAGTGGGAGAGAAACATTCTCAGAGGAAGTGGGCTTCTCCACAGTGGTAATCATGACCATGTGCATCTGGATTTTATGCAGTCTGGTCTCTGAGGTCCTTTCCTTCCAGCAGTGACTTAACCACTCTTTCTTTGGGCTTCCTCTGCACATTTACCACAGCATCTCTAATACTCTGTAACTAGTTCTTCCTTTAGATTGGCATCACCTTGGGGCAAGTGTCTGTTTTTAATCATTTGCTGCTGTGTCTCTGGTTCCTAGGTTAGTTCTGTGCACATAGTAGGTGCTTAATCAGTAATTGTTGACTGCATAAAGGAGCATATAGAGCATATAGATAAGGGTAGGACATCTGTAAGCCAGCATATTATAAACTCTTGGTGTTACTTTCTGCTTCTCAGTAAATAACTTTTTGTTTTTGCCTGTACCATTTCCACACACTAATCTTGCTGGAGTCCAGCTCTGATCACCTAACTCATCATAACAAGCTTCCAATGGCTTCCAAACAATAGTTTAGACATGGCAGAATCAATGCTGTATATCTTGCTCCATATTTACTTCCCCAAATGGCCTTTTATATACTTCGCATTCTAGCCTCTTTGAGCTTCATCCTGTCTCACTTCTGGTTTCTTCTCACCTCCATGTCTTTGCTGCTACTATTTTCATACCTGAAATACCTTTCTTTGCTCCGTTTGTCTACAAAACTATGCTAAGAAGCCACATCTTCCATGAATTTTTCCTGATTCTGCTATTGCTCATCCTATTTTTTAAGTAATTTTTTTTTCTGATTCTGAACTCCTATATTAACTTATGTGTATCATTTTAGTGGCATTGCATACATTCTGTATATTAGGACTATTTATGTTATGCCTCTATGCTATAGCCTCTCCAAAAGATGGTAAGATCTTTGAGTTCAAGATGCATATTAAATCAATTTTATATCTTTCTTATTGCATATGGTTCTTGTGACATACCAATAAATATGTATTGAAATAATGTGTGTAATTGAACAAGGAAAGCACTGAGAAGAAAGGGTACATGAGGAATGTTGAAAAGCTGGTGGATGAGGTAATCTTGAAGACATGGAAAAAAATCAGGAATGTGTCACTGAAGCAAAGACAGAGGTCAATGAAGTGCCTGGGCTAGAGAATACCTGGAGAGTCTTTACTTACCTGAGCAAAAGAAGAGAATAAGTGACACTGACTATTCTGTGGGAAAAGATACTGGAACTCACAGCGAGGAGGAAGGGAACCAAAAGGTGATGGTCAGGAATTGGTTTGTGTATGGTAGAAATCTTTGAAAAAGGCCAAAAGATGGACTGAAAGAAAAGGAGTGTTGAAAGTAATGATTTCAAACTACTATAATTAAAGCCTGAATAAGACCAAACATGGATGTGCCAACAACAACAACAACAACAAAAAGCTGGACTTGGGGACAAACAGAGTTGACACGTGTGGATATTGGTATGGTGTGGAAATAGAAGAATCAAAGGCAGCAGAATTACATCAAAGATGGCAAGACTGACCTTGGAGAAAAGCTTTTGAGACTCAAGATGCTTTTGTGCTGTTAATATAAAAATGTTCAGTGGCAGAACTGATTTGTGGAATGGAAGTTGCCTGAGAACTGGCAAAAGGGTCAGGATAGATGTTCATCTCTGTGAAAGGGTGACAGCTCTCATGGACTTCCTGGATGCCTCTTCTTCTAGATGTGACAAGCTTTGGAGATCCATTTCAAATGGGAAATACTGATACTTCAAGCAATTTGGCTAGGTTATCCTTAAAATTCTATCTGGGTCACAGCAGAATTCTCCTCCTACAGCAATTATATGCTGAATATCAGATTCTAAACCTAAGACTAATTCAGCATGGAGAATAAGGTATTGGGAACTCCTGGATTTTTTTCCCCCTAGGTTTTTAAATGCTTTACTGAACAAGTCTAATTGCTCAATTTCTCTGCCAGAACTCATCACTGGTTAAATGAATTCAGTAGTATTCACTTCAAAGTGATATTATGAGTTTAATTAATGAATGTCTTATTTATAAATAGTTACAAAGAATTGTTTTACTTCAAGCCTTCAAGATGAAACCAAATTGAACTTGAGACTTTTTCTGTCACTGGCTTTTCAAAGAAACAGTCTCTTTTTGTCCCTGTGGAGAAATCAGTGTAAACACGGTTGGAATTTATCTAAACAAGAGAATGGGGCATTTTCCTCATTCCACAATGAAATGGAATTTTTCTTGGAAAGGAGGTGCTTTTCTATTCAGTGTTCAATTTCTACTTGATTTTACCTTCTCCCACTGCCTGTCAATTATCTAGGACTAGGGAACACTTAGATTTCAATGGTGAGCAGAGTTTATCCAGAGAGACAGAATCAGGGCAAAGTTGCATATTGCATTCATCTTTAAATTTCTGCTCCCTTGGTTGTCTGTGGCCTGTAACTATAGTTACATGGTCAAATACTGTTTTTCTTTCTTTCTTTTTTTTTTTTTTTTTTTTTTTTCATATCAACCTCTCTCGGGGTATGTGAGTAAATGCCAAATAACACAATAGCTGGAATAGTAGTTTTGAGAAATATCCACATTTTTTTTTTTAAAAAAAAAAAACCTATTTATTGTATGGGAAGATAACAGATACATGTAGAAATCTTTTAAGTCCCATGCACAAATAGCCCCACAGTTCTTTGTGGTATTTGGCCATCTTCTGTTTATTTATGTATTTTTGTTGTTGTTGTTGTTTTGGGTGAAGTAAAGTTAAACCACAAGCACCATTCTACTGGAGTTAAGACTACAGCAAAGAAAGAAAGGGCTGGTGAATGCCAAGGTCAGTGGTTGTGGAAAACAAAAAAATGGTGAGCTCTAAAAATGGGAGTTTGGTTTTAGTACAGCTCTGAAACAGGTGAAGATTTCTTGCAATATTCCCTCTCTTTTCCTTCCCTACACACCTCCACTCCTCTGCTCTGCCCAAAGCCCATTCTCCACTAGCTCTCCGGACCTCTGTGCTCTTAGGTTAGCACTGGAACCTGAAGTTCCATTGCTAAAGTTGAGTTGGGTGAAGTACCTATGGATTAGGACTACATAGAGATGACTGTGGGCCTCCTTATAAAGATAAAAAGAGGGGAACAGCTTTGGCCCAGGGAAGATGGAATTGGGTGTAGGAATGTAAGATCTTTACTGGAAATTGGGGGAGAAATAATTTTAAGACTCAAATGGTAAAATTTTAGGCCTTGACAAGCTAATGAAAACAGTATTTGAACACTCTAAATCAAGGAATGTAGAGAGTTGCCTATCCTACTTCTTCTGAACATCCAGAAAAATAAATTATTAAAGCTGATAGAAAAGTATTGCTTGACTGGCAAAACCAATGGCCCTTGTATCACCTTGTATCAGAGCCCCAAATACTACAGTTGATTTTCAGAAATAAACCAGATCATCTAGAGACTTAGAATGAATTTATGTTTTTTATATCTAGTTTTCAGCTAGAGTAAGATTCACAAATGCCAGAATTCTCATAAGAAACTGCACTTTGTAGATATCCAACCCAATTCTTTAGACTCAGGAGGTCTGAATGGCCATTATTATCAGTCCTGATAAACTTAATAAAAGCAGCCACAATTTTGGCTTTTTGTTGTGATAGAATTATAACTTCTTTTGATTCTCCAACTCTAGAACTTTAAAAAAAAAATAATAGAGTGGGAAATGCTTTAAAATTATACTGTTTACATTCCATGAACTTGTTCTGTGTGAAACTTTTTGGCCCATTTTGTAAGGAACAAAATTATTTTGGCGAGGTTATATATGGCTGTATCATTATCACACTGTGAAGAATCATGGATTAAGAAAAGCTGAAAAGAAAAAATAAATTTCTGTTTTTATCTTGCAGGGCAAATAAATATCGGATTTCTCACAGGAGGCCTATAAAGTATTTTATAAGCAATAAATTCTTAATCTCGTGAGAAGGCAGCATGCTATGTTGTAACAGGAATCAGAGAGCAGTTTTTGCTCTAACTAGCTGTGCAATAATGGGTACATGTGGCATGCACTCTTGACTATCTACCCTAAAGTCATTCTTCCAGGCTAATTACCTTGTTAATTAGCTTTTCCCCAGCTTGACAAACTTCCACTTGCAGGGAGGCAAGGTTACTTCACATCTCCAGAAAGTCAATCAGAATTGGTCAAAGCAAATCATAGGACACCCATCCCCTTTTTCAATGAGTGGATTAAGAGTGACTGTATGATCTGTTCTGGCCAATGAGATGAGAGGGGAAGTTATCGGGGGCCTCTCTTGAAAAAACTCCTTTGTTCTTTAAAAAAATAATGCAAGATAATTTAACCAAGGGATCCAACCCAACATCACAAAAATGAAGGGGAGAAGTGATCACGAATCTCCCAGTGTGTTGCAATATGAAGTATACAATTGGTAGCCATGAAATATTCTTGACAAAAATGTAAAACTATCTATTCATGAGAGAGAAATCAAATCCAGATTGTGGGGCATTATGTATGTTCAACAACTGTCCTGGACTCTCAAAAATATTATTCTTATAAAATAATTTCAAGAAAAGGTAGAAAAATTATTCTAGATTACAGGATAGCAAAGATACTTGATCCTTAGTTGAACAGTGGATTAAAGAGGAAAAACTGTTCTGAAATATATTTTTGAGATAAAGGAGGAAATTTGCATGTGCATTATGTTTTAAATAAGACTTTTTATAATAAATTAAGTTTCTGGCATATATACCACTATCCTGACTATATAGAAAATGTTCGTTGTCTTATATGAGTTACGGTGAAGAACATAGTAGGGAACTCTCATGAACTTTGTAACTTGTTTTCAAACAATGTAAGATAGAGTGTATGGGTGTGGGTGAGGGTAGAAAGCAAATGGCAAGAGGTTGATCTAATGGTCCACAGACCAGTAACGATTTGAAAGCTCGGATCCCCCCATAGAACTACTGAGTCAGACTCTGAATTTTAACAATAAATTCCAGGTGATTGGTATGCACGTTCACACTTTTGTAGGGCATGCAGTGTGGCTGCACAGCTATATTGATCTATGTTCATGGAAGATCAGTCTGGTCTGTGGACAGAAAGAAAAAATGAAGCAGATTGTGCAAATAGCAACAGGGGCAAAAAATCACAGAGCTGTAGAAGGAGTATTCCAGTTATTATTGCTGCATGGAGATTCTTTCTTTCTTTCCTTCTTTTTCTTTTTCTTTTCTTTATTTTTTTTTAAGAGCAGGCACTATTTATTAACTGACCAGATTATAAACATACCATGGTAGACTTCTATAAAGTCTATTGATCTGGTCTTCCCTGTTTCCAGCATCTCTACTTTCTACAAGATGGGTGATCCTTTTCTTCATCACACCTCATGCAAACTATAATTTGAAGATCTATCAAGAATGATTTGCTCCTTTGAAGCATTTCCCAACAGTAACATTTCCCAACAGATCTCATTAATCAGATCCCGCAGGCAGATGATACCATACTTACCAGGAGATGGAACATCCAAAGTGTTGTCTGTCAAGTCCTGTGAGCTTAACAAATGTGCCATTGCAGATCTGGTGAAGGCAAAGAAGCTGCAACACCTTGTGGACCTTTTGGTTTGCATCATTGGTACATCTCTGATCCTAATATGAAAGGCCAATTTAGGTTTTGTAGGTACATAGAAGTTGCCAGTTTTTTTTTTTTTTTTTTTTTTTTTTTTTACCATCCTATCATCAATTTGAATCTCAGTTCTATATGTCTGCCTATATTCCTTGTGATAGTGCTTAACTTTTTCATAGATAACCTTCTTCTTTGCCTTTTAAAGTATCTTTTGGGCAAATTTCTTTGTCAAGCACTTTACCATCAGCTCTGTGAAATTCCTTGGCTTTTTATTAAGGGTTTCTGGCATAGCAAGAACCTTCTTTTTCTTTTCTTTGGCAATCTCCAGGGTTCCACTGGGAAAGAGTCTGTGGAGCCATCTTGATGGCTTCCTTTCTTACACGTCTGGCTCCTGGGCTGAGGGCTAGAATAGCTGGAACTCCTTGGTATCTTCTTGTATCTTCATGTGGTCGCTCCAGCATGCCAGCTTCAGAACAGCTGGGCTTCTTATACAGAAAGTCAGGTTTTAGAGGGGAAAAGTCCAAGAAAGAGGGCTGACAGAAGTCATGTACCCTTTACAACCTGGCTTTGGAAGTCACCTAGCATGCTTCCACCATGGTCTTCTATTGAGGCAGATATAAAGGCCTGCACAGTTTAAGGGAAGAGTGTATAGAGTCCACCTCTTGTTGTGGGAGTGGCAAAGTTCAGGAAGAGCATGTGAAACATAAAATACTGTTGTGGCCAGTTTGAGAAAATAGATATGCCACAGAGAATAATCTAAATGCTGGTCCACTAAGAGATGGGCATTTTGTCAGATGCCTTGCATCTTTCTAAAAAAACTCACTTTTTCATCATGTGTGGGTGCACGCATACTATACTTGGTTTGTGTTACAATGAAAGCAGCCTTGACTAGTAGGTGTAAGTAATGATTTTAGACATTATTCTCCACACTTGACATCTGTCTTTAAAATGAATCCATTTCAGTCCTGATCTTATTCTAACAGATTATGATTAACTTATTGGGAAGCACACAGTCTCTGACTAATACGCAGAGAAAGGAAGTGCAGTGTGGCTGCTTGGTTGGTGGTACTCTTTCTTCAACAAGACACCAAGCAAGGCTGGCCAGGATCACTGAGCATACTCAGTAGCAAGCCCATCACTTAGGCTGTCAGCCTCTTGAGCAGTAATTTTCCAGGTGTAATTCATGAATTGCATCTGAATGACATGGGAGATAATGAAGATGCAGATTCTTGGACTCTAGCAGAATCTCTAGCATATGGAGTCCAGGAATCTGCATTTAAAAACTCCCTTTGTGAAGTTCTTCCCTAAATCCATGTTTATCAGCCCTTAATGTAAATCTGGGATGGGGTGTGAGGCTCTCCATTTTTTAAGATGCTGCTCAGTGATGCTAATGCTCCCAGTAAACAAACCATACTAAGGTAACAAGCCCTTATCAGTAGACCTCAAAGTGTGGTCCCTGGACCAGCAGCATCAGCATCCAGGGAACTTATTAGACTTGCAAATTCTTAGGCTCTACCCCAAAACTACTGAATCATGAAACTCTAGGGGTGGAGCCAGCAATCTGCTTTAACAAGCCCCTCCAGTTCATTCTGTTGCTAACCTAAGCATGAGGACCACTGCCCTAAGGAATTTCCAATTGATGGAGAGCAGTGGTCATTCTGATGGCAGCTTCAGGATAACTGGACTTTCCACATGAAACTCAGTTTTCTAAAAGGGCAAATTCTAAGAGAGAGATAGAGAGCCACATGGAGGTCACGTCACCTTTTATGATCTGACTTTGAAAGTTACCTAGTGCATCCAAAGTAATCAAAATTAGTTGATCATCAGAATTCACCTGGGTTGAGAGTGAGCCTCCTATAGGTTTTAGACCCTTCAGGAGATTCTAATTTTATAGATCTGGGATGGGCCCAATAATTCTGAAATCAGCCATAATTCTGAAATCACTGTTTTGGATGATTAGCAAGATGGACTCGGAAAGGCTAATGTAGTTTGAGGGAAAAAAAGTGGGGACAAAGAAGAGGGACCCAGAAATTCACAGTTATTTAAATAGCTACTATGTGATAAACCCTGGGTTCAGGGTTTTATATAATGTCATGGAATTTTTCAAGATGCTGTACATGGGAAATACTATTATTTCCATTTGATAAATCAAAAATAAAAAATATCAAAAATAAAAAATATTATAAATAATTGTCACACAATTAGCAGTGGAACAGAAAGTTAAAATCAGAGCTCTTTAAATCTTTTTTTTCTACTTTAGTCTGTAATCAAGAAAGGGTTGTGTACGGTGGTTGAAAGGCAGTCTGGAGACCATAATGGGGTTGGGGGAAGCTGCCATTTCATAGGCAGTGGGGTGCTGAATTAATAGCATACATGCCAGTTTCCCCACATAAACTATGCTTATCTGAAGAGTAAGGTCTGTGTGATTGTTTCCTTATTCACTCAATAATTATTTATTGAAAATCTTCAATGTAATAGGTGCTATCCTAGGTGCTAGGAATATAGTAGTGAAAAAATCTTCAGAGGTCATGGCCAAATCCATCTTTGTTTCTCCATACCTACCGGAGCAGATGTCACACAATTGATGCTCTGTGATGATTGCCTTGCACATTTTCTTGGCTGGATAATCTAGAATTAACTGTAGAATTAGCCATTGTTGAGTTATTGAGCCAATATATTAGCCAGGGTCTAATTACAGAAGACTCTAATTTCTCTTCCTATTCTGTTTTGTTGAGGGAGGGTGTATTGATGATAATTAATAATGTAACCAACAGACCAAGAAAGGAATTTGTTGCTTGGCGGTCACATGCAAAGTTTTCTAGAAAAAAAAAGTTGAAATAAATTCAACTAAATTGCTGTAAACGAGTCTTGGAAATCAATTAAAATGTTGTTTATCTGAGTTTTGTTATTGCCTCTAGTTATGTGAATAATCAATGATTGCTGAACACCTTTCTCCTATTTCCTTCAAATAGACTCTCCTGGAATACTCTTTTCACCAAGTCTCTTACTACCCCTGGAATGAGATTATTCATAATAATCAAGAACTTTTGTAATGAATGTATAGTCATAAAAACTTGTTTAATATATTTAACTTAAAATATCTGTGAAAGATTTAATTTACCTTCCTAAATGTTATAAACAGTGCATGAAGAATACTGCTGGTGACAAAAATTTACTTTGCTTGTTAATACTTGCTGATGTGACTATTGATAGTATTAAGAGTCTTCACACTGGGAAAATGTAGTGTCATATCATGGATATTCCTGGTTACTATTGTTTTTGCATCTTGCTCCATCCCTTCCACCTCTTTCCTTTAGAAGACTTGAATGAGAAGTAGTTTTGCTACTGCTTAGGCTTGAGGAGGTTACAGGGCAAACTGTTGCCCAACTAAGAATCTTTATAGCATTTGCTTACTATGATGGCAATCAACCGTTCTCTAAGTTAAGAAGGTTATTCACAAAAGCTTCAACATGTACAGCTTATCCTTGGAGAGTTAGAAAATGGCCCTTATGGTTACTTTACATAGATGATCCCATTTCAAAGCTAAGGGATCACCACATATAAGATCACATGGCTAGTAAGTGTCAGTGTAGGATGCCTGACTCTTTAGCATGAGGTTCTTCTACAATACTGAAGGAAGCATCTTCAGAAAGGGGATTTTGTTATATTTGAATAATATACTTAAGAAGGTTATGGTAGGTTCTACTATTCAAAACTGGAATAGATTCTAGTATACCTGAAGAATCTTTATGCTCTGTTTGTTTTCCCTTCTCCTTGAAAATAAACAAAATGATAAAGATCAAAACATGACATAATTTAATTTAATTTATATTTGGGACTGAAGAGTGTAATGTTTGCTTTTCTGATTTTCCTTCTTGCTCCCACTATGTCCTATTGACTCAATTCCTGTAGATGTGTTTTTCCCATTAAGTTCTAGTTTCATGAGAGCAGGATAGAGCTTTCTTTATCCCTGTGGCCCTGGCTGTTGGGGAAATGAATTAACAGTTTGTTTTACAGAGGTACTTTGATTTAATTAACAAATTCAATTTTCTGGGTGCAAACTGGAAGTTTTTTAAACCAAATTTATTGAATACTGAACATGTGTCAGGCAGGGTGCTAGGCACTGAAGATAAATGAAAACTCAACCATACGTGCCCAAGACTTACTTGCTGTAGAGCTTCCTGGTCCCAGTCACACACCAATGGTTCACATGCAAAGGGCAGCCTCAACTTGTGCCGGGAAACCTACATAGCCACAGGTTTATCTCAAACATCCACAAATCACGTAATTTATGTATCACAACAAATAAATGTGCTGTGTCTATGAATGCAACTTGCAGGATGAGCATGTGTTTGACATTACCCCATCCCACCTTTCAATTTAGGACATCCGCCTTTTATAAACCACAGAGGAAACTTTGGTGAAGCTTAGAGGAAGGAGAGAGGATGTGTCCTTTCAAAAATCATATTCGACCCCCACCCCTCAACCACAACACCATCACTTCAGACAGGATAACTTTGTGATGTTCCAAACTTGCAGCTGTTCTTGTAGTTTTGCTTCCTTCTTCACAATGTTCTAGAAAGGACAGCAGAGATACACCCACATCCTCAGTGATGGGAGCTGAGTGCCAGAGACCTGCACACCTACTCTTTCCTTCCTTCTTTCTCTTTTGTTTGCTGTTCCTCCCCATAATCTTTCATAAAATGTCTTAAACAACCCCGTAGGAGGTTTCTAGTGGATCCATATACTTGCGCTTTCAAAACAACATTTTATCTCCCTGACTCACAGGCGAAGTGGAAAAAAACTCACACCAAAACAAACCCCTACACATTCAAAATAATCCACAAGGATAGAGTCTGCATTGCAAATCATATTGCCGTATAATTATCCTGTTTACAATCTCTCGTACATCTTTTTTTCGTAGAAAAACGCAGATTTGGAAACAGAGCAGGAAAAAGATGCCAGAAAACCCTGGCAAGGCTCTGACCACTGCCTGCTTAGGACCGGCCACGGAGGGAGAGAAATGTGTTTGCAATTAGGACTGCCCAGAGCGGGTCGGATTTCATCTGCACACAGCCCAGCTGACGAGATTTCCAGAGTGAACTTGTCGTGCTGGCCTAAGTGGATAAAAGGCAACTTGGGCTGAAGCCATTACAAGGAAATAAACGTCCTTCCCTTATGCTGCCACCCTCATGTTGCCCCTTGCTAGCTCACTCTTACCTCTTGAATGAAGAGGAACTAAATCACCATCATTTTAGACCCTCTCATGTTATAGTTCACAAGGTTTTCATGCATTTTCCAGCAATGGGCAAAAAGGGGAAATAAAATGAGTGTTGTGAAGTGGTTTCCATGCTGATCGTGATTTTCAGAATGACCAGTGGATGTTAAAGAGATCCCAGCAAGACCCTGAGACAGCTGAAGGCTGGTCTCTGCTTCAGGGGAAGCATCCACACTTTGCTTCTGG
Source organism: Tamias sibiricus (assembly GCA_025594165.1). Classification (NCBI taxonomy): domain Eukaryota; kingdom Metazoa; phylum Chordata; class Mammalia; order Rodentia; family Sciuridae; genus Tamias; species Tamias sibiricus. Next base: position 131,635,061 of record CM046660.1, read on the forward strand.
GCTCTAAATGCACTCACCACTGACTCTTCAGTCCCACTTTGATCTGGTAGAACAATTAGCCTAGCCCACTCTCAAGGGCAAAGCAAGCTGTTCTCTGTAAAGAATTAAAAGCTCTTAACATTTTTCTTCCTTGCTATAATTTCCAATACAAAAATGCTCCACCAAACCTGCTGCCACTCCTTCAATTAAAGAACAAAAACATAAAGCAAAACTTGAGTTTCTCATGGTGCCTGGATTTTCCTGTTGGGCTTTGGTTTCATTGTGTATGTTTTGTTCCACGTAGATCAGTTCTCTATTCTTTCTGGGATGGAACAGACAAACTGACAGGCATTCAGAAGTTATTTCCTCCACCCATTTCCCTGACCATCCCTTTGCTCATACTTTTCAAATGAGTCTATATTGTTGCTTTAAAAACATGTTAAATAAACTACTGTAAGTTGAAATAATGCTACTTTGTAAGAAATCTTTGCTTAGAAGCCCCAAAGTTCTCTTAAGAAGTTTTTATAGTAATTTCATGCACATGCACACAAATATCCTGCCACCAGCACCCTGGCCACACAAAGATGAAAGAATCAAGACTGCAATTGTGAAGAGTCAACATTTCTCTAATACTCTTCCTTTTATTGCCAATATATCAGAGCTGATTGTTGACTGAACAGAGCCCATTTTAGCATCTATATTGTGTTTCTACATCTAAACTTTTCTGCATAGATTCTTCAGTTAGATCATTTTTATTAGTGATGTCATTTGTAGAGTGCTCAGGAATATAGAACACAAGCTAGTATATTTAAGAATAAGAGAGGACTATTTATAATTATTCTGGGACAGTAGCTATAAACTGGCACCAACCTTATTCTTAAGTGACTTGTCTAAATTTATGAATCTATTGTCAGCAGAGCTCTCTGGATTGCAAAACTCTATTTTTGCAGTCTTGCCATCTCCCTCCATTCTCTGTCTATCCTGGGTTGTCTAGAACCCTTGCCCAAGCCTGCAAGATGTCCTTGATAAGGAGGAGTCCTGGATCTGGGATCTGGGATCTGGGCCTCCTTATTTGTTGCCTGTAGAAGCGGTCCTGGACAGTCTGGAAAAAATATTGAAAAACTGACATCAGCAAGCCTTGTTATGCTAACTCCAGAAAAGAGGACATTTATAACCAGAGGCATAGCATAAGTCCTCTGTAAGCTGTCACTGGCTCTTTTACAAAGTTTTTTCTAGGAGTCTGCCTTGGATGAGACCATGTTTCTCAATTGTGAACTAATCCAGGCTGCTGGTTTCCCAACCAGTTATTTGATACTCTTAATTTCTGGTGACCTACTCTTAGGAAGTCAGTCTTATGGGATATTGCTGACTATGCTGGCCAGCTGGCTCAAATGACATGGCTTTGCTTCTCTATGGATGACTGGTCCCTGTCCCCCTTTTAATTTGACTTGTCAATACAAACCTTCTCTCTAAATAGCCAAACATGTTAATTTCTCTTTCAAGATTTTTTAAAACATAATTTTATTCTTAAATACATTTGGTATTCCACCAGTGTTAATGTCACTGTAATTTAGATTGAAACTTTTCCTTGAAGTTATGATTAAATATTATGGATTTAAGCCGGGCGCGGTGGCTCACGCCTGTAATCCCAGCACTTTGGGAGGCTGAGGCAGGAGGATCGCGAGTTCAAAGCCAGCCTCAGCAGTGGCAAGGCACTTAGCAACTCAGTGAGACCCTGTCTCTAAATAAAATACAAAAAAGGGCTGGGGATGTGGCCCAGTGGACGAGTGCCCCTGAGTTCAATCCCCGGTACACACAAAAAAAAAAAAAAAAAAAAAAAAAAAAAAATTATGGATTTAAAAATTGTCTTCCCTGGAAATGAGATCATTTGGATCAATCTTTTTCTCCTTCTTGGATCATAAGTAGTATACTTTTGTTTCAATATTTTATGTGTATCATTTCGTTCATTTTTACATTTTTTACAAACAAAATGGCCTTATATCTTGATTTTGTTGGATGCATTTTGCTGATAGACTAAGAATTCTCAGTTGTCTTGCTGAAGGACAGGGAATTAGTGTGCCCCTGTATCTTTCTTGAGTGCTATTACAGCAATGCCAGTAATAAATGAAGAATGCTGCTTCTAACTGCCTCTTCCTGACAATTTTCAGGGACTGATTAAATATTTGCATGATGTGGCTGCAGTCCTGAATAATGGTTGGAAGGTTAAAGAGAGCAACCCTGCCTGCTCCCTTCCTTTCTGTGGATGATGAAAAGACATTCAGCATTAGGCTCAGTAACACTGTAATACAAGGATACAGTATCTTTCCTTTAATGACTCATTACCATCTATTTTTAAATGTAAGTACATTTATATAAAATGATAATGTCATGGTGTGCCTAGGTTTTTCATATTATTGCTTCCTTTCCCTTGCCATGTAGCCATGCCTTATTTTTACAGGAAATTCACAAATCAAATGTAACCAATTGAATTGTCAGGGAATGCTCTGGATACTTGATTTTGCTCTTGCAGCAGTGGGGAAGAAGGCGGATCAAGGAGTTCTTCTGGAATGCGTTGTGGGGGGTCCAGCTCTCTTGGATGTGATGCATCGCTGCTTCTTGTAGTGACAGCATTTAGCTGACATTTCTGGGGAATGAAGTGTTGCACATAGACACACATTTTCCAGATAACTGGAGCTAACTTTTCCATACCAACACTTTAACATTTTGAGTGGGGATGAAAGTCTTTCTAAAATATACAACAATTTCTTGCCTTGTTCAGTAGAGCACAGATAGTGTAAGACATATTTTCTTTTTTTGATTCAGTCATATCTTGTAATGCTACCAATCCTAGAGGACAAGGGAGATTTGTGTTGTGTGAGTTATTTATAATTTATATCCTACTTACCCCTGCAATGACCTTGAGATAAAAATACAATAAAATTGCACACAATGGGTCAGGTTAAGCTCTCTGACAGTTGTCTAGGGTGCAGATATATTTTATATTGAAGTTGAATGCATACCTTTTCAGTATCAGGCAGCAAAAGGGACATCTTGCTTTAAAAATCAAAGAAGATGGTACACCTATTGTTCTTTGGTTGGAGTCCATCTTGTGTTGACAATGGAGATGGCCTAGAGGGGAGTTTGCCCATGCAGCTATGAAACTTTCTCCAGCTCATTCTATTTGGAACATCAGTGTCAGCCAACTCCTATACCCTTCCTTCCCCAGAACAAGAAGTCATATTCCCAGTCATCTCTCAACCCTCCAGCTCCCTTATTCATCTTGCTCCCTGTCTCCAAAGCCTTAAATGCTAGTACCTGATTCTCCTCCTCTTTCTCCTACCTCCTCCTCATCCTTCTTTTGTCCCGTTCTACTTTTGGTAAACATTTCTACTTCTTCAATCCTTTCTTCTGCATAAAAGCAGAAGAAAATTAAATTCATCCTTGTTTCTAATAAACAGGATAACTAGAGACAAGCTATTTGAAGAGAATCTATTTAGTTATACTAGGAGATTAGGTAGGTGGATTTAGTCAAGTTAATGGGTCAGAATAAATGCAAGAAAGCAAAGTATTGATGGCATTAATGAGTTTTCAGGTTTATGTAGTAGTTTCTTCTGGCAAAGAAAAAAAATCAGTTGTTGATTACTATAATTATCTAAAAGAATGTAAGTTTCATAGGTGTGTACAATGATAAAAGCACTTGGCCATGACCACAGTTATCAGAAACTATGTTGATCTGAAAAAACAACTATTATGACCACCAAGTAGAGGATGGAGATTCATCCAAAGGTAGCTGAGGCAAAAAGGGGAATTGCTTGTTCACAGTTCAGCAAACTCCTCTCTGCATTTTATTACCTATGTTGTCTTGATGCCCTTCATGTGGGCCACTGTTCTATTTGTCTTCAAGTGACTTTAAAATTAAGGTTAAGACTACTTAATGCTTATTACTGAGAACAACTTGATTGAATTGGCTCATACATAAAGCACGACTCAAATTTTGTGTCAAGATTTTCAAGCTCATAACTTCAGGAAATTCCACCAGGATTGTGAAGGGGATTCACATCATCTTACTCCTGAGTCCCCTTCTTATTGTGAGGACAGCGGCAGAGAAGCAGCATCCAGCTGAGGCTTGAGTCCTGAATAGCCAAAATCAAAAAAAATATTCCTCAGGAAAAGATAGGAAGTTCCTGAGATATGAGATATTTATATATTGATCCCTATTCAAACTCTACCATGGCTAGCTGCAAAGTGAGGCTAGTAAAAAGGCTAGTGGAATAGTTGTGTGAATGGGGGAGAATTGAGTAGCAGGGGGAGTAGCAGGAGAGAAGCTTCCAGGAACTGAACATTATGACCCCCAAGACTCACATACTAAAATCTTAAACCCCAATGTGATGGTGTTAGGGGATGGAGCCTTTGGGAATCCACCCTGATCTCAGCCTTCCAGCCTTTAGAACTGAGAGAAATAAATTTTGTTCTTTGCAAGCTACCCAGTCTCTGGTATTTTATTATAGTAGTCCACACTGACAAAGACAGAGGCTGACCCCCACATTTAGTACTTATGGTATTCATTAGATCAAATCACTCAAACTATGTGACACTTTTCCCCACATGATGATTTCATACCTATTAATGCCACACATGTAAATTGCTTGAGTGAAGTCTTTAAAAACGAAGTTATTGCTTTATTATTTTAGTAAGTATTAGTGCTATGATTAATAGATGATTACAAACAGCATTAATTGAACATTGTGCTGTATTTTAGCTCAGGGCTTACAAAGATGAAAAGAAAGAAATTTTATTCTCAAGTTGCATATAGTCTAGCAAGAAGGTGTGTGGCCAAGAAAACATTAAAACTCAGTAAGAAATTTACTATAAAGTGCTGTTTGCAAGACCCAGAATGTAACCTACCTCTTCTCTCTGAACTTTGAAGTATTTGAGAAGTGGATGAAAGAGGTCAGATAGGAATCAAAACTAGGCTTTCTTACCAGTAATGGCTTGGAGAAAGTAGCTTGGATCTCAGGCCAATAGGCTTTACTTCCTCCTGAATTAACTTTGGTAATGGCTTTTTCTGGCTTGTTCATAGGTAGCAGAAACAAAAAGGAGAATGTGGGTTATTTGTGGGTAGCCAGGTCCCAAAGAGTCAAAGAGGATGGATCTCTAGCTAGCAGTAGGCCTTCTCTCCCAGTTTCCCAACCAGGTTGCTCCTCTCCCTGTAGGAGTAGTAAAAGGAATGGAAGCAGTCCTCTAGCAGTATTGTTTCAGTGCTGGAAAGCTGTGCTTTGGGTGGTATGCATATAGTGCTCTGTTTATGGAAGGAGAGACAGAGGCAAAGAAGTGGGTGGGCAGCAAATGCCCATGTCAAGGATATTGTGTTTTCCTATTGACACTCACAGGGCCCTGAAAAGAAGTTGTGGGATGAAGCAGGTACTCAGTTCACTCTCCAAATTGGAACCTGTATAAATCCGAGGCCTCCTTTGTATGGCAAGCAGGTGGCATCTATACCCTCAGTCTAAGCATGCGTGCTACTACTGCCCAGTGACTATAGTAACTGATGACATTTATGCACACACAATGTGACTAGCTCCTTTTTGGGGAACCCATGTGATCCTTCAGTGACCACTGTGTAAGGAATTTTCTTTTCAGGAACGGAATCCTTGATATATAATTTTAGATTGAAATGCATAATTTATGAGCAAAAGACTTTTGTGTGTGTGATAGCTGCTGCTCCAAATTAAGTAACAGATGTGTAGGGCTCCACTGAAACATAAATATGGAGGAGGCATGAATTCAGCGTCTTGTTCATGGTAGGCAAGTGCTCGACTACTGAACTTCATCCTCAGATCCAGGAGGTATTCCTTACATACGAAAAGGTACCATTATAAGAGAAGTGTCAGTAATTCAGCCTCTTATGTCTGTCTAGTTTTATTTAGTCATGAGCAGAATATAATAGAGAAGGACCTGAAGAACAGCTCAGCTTAAGTTTGGAAAGCAGTGGTCCAGATTATACTTTGGAAAATGCCAAGTGTGAATGCTGAAGCAATGCAGGTTAGGAATGATGGATGATCAAGGAATATTCAGCAGAGTACGGCCCCAAATGCCCATGCCCCATTCTCTCTACTCATTGGCCACTGAAGCATTACAGTATTACAAACTTGGATTGCCTGGGTGCTGAAGTCTTCAGTGCACATTCACAGCCTCAGCTAACTAGTTGATTGGCAATAACAAACGTAATGTTTTATAATCAGTCCTAAACTCAGACTAAATTTAGAACTAGGATTATTAGAGATTGTTAATCTAGGCCTCTTCCAAAATTGTGTAATGATTGGTAAGTCCTCTTTTGAACACAAGCATATTTAAAGAGTATGAAAACCTCATTATATTTTATTAAAATAGTTCTTTAATTTACACAAATGTGCACTTGAATTAGTACTTCTCAAAATGAATCAAGGAAGTGCAATTTTTAAAAGGAGTCAGCAAAACTTTATTTGCTCAAAATACCTATAACAGGCATTTTACTTTCTCATTAAAATGTTTCTGTCCTTGGTCCTGTTTAGTGAAATGGTCTGCTATATTACCTGCCCTGAAAGACCAAACTAATTTCTCTCTTGTTTATGTGAGGAAGAAACATCACATCACCTCCACCAAAATGTCTCCAGAAAAGTAAGGAAAAGCTTGAGATGTTGCAGTTGTAGAATTAATTGTGCAGTGTCTTTTCACTAAAATTTCAGACAGTTCCAGCTTCCACTGTGGTTCAATTTAGCCCTAATGCTGCTCAGATGATAAGGATTAATTTTCTGTGACCTATTTTCTTTCACCTTTGTATGACCTTAAAGCTTTTTTTTTTTTTTTTTTTTTTTTTTTTTTTTTTTTTGGTCTTTCCCTTTATTTTCCCTTATTCTGCCTGACTCCTACCTTGTGCTGCCATGGCTAACTTCAAAGCAATTTTCTGTCTGATGCTAGGTTTTATTGTATAGGTAGCTATTCATTCCCCTACATAAAACACCATTTGATTTGCTTATTAACAACCCCCGCCCCTGCAAATAGGGACAAAATGAGTTATTAAAATTTTTTCTAGTTTACTTTAGCAGAGAAATGTTGGGAGGTGGAAAATGTGTATTCTTTACATACAGTGGCACAGTTCTGTTGGCTATTTATAATTCACTTTTGTTTCTTGCACTTGAGATAAAAGTCAGTTTTAAAAATAGAGACTGTAATTTTTAAAACTGAAATCAATAGTCAGAAATCTCTGCAAATAAATTAGGGCAGACTCTTCACTGTTTCTTTTTCATATTTTCTCCACATGGCCATTTTTATTTTTAATAAGTGCTCCAGGATACTTTTCACAAGTCTTTCATTTTTTCCAAGCTTATTATTTTTAACACTACAAACATATCCACTTTAAATGCAATGATAACACACACAGAATCTACACGTGGTTTCTATGAACAAGCCCTAAGAACATATTTAAAGGTAGCTTTAAATTAAATGATGGCATATATCTGAATTGGCTAAGTTGTAGGTTAGTACATTGAAAAAAACCAGCACTTACAAATACAGAAAATAACACAAAGCTGCAGCCAGACTCAGTTTTGGACGTGGATAATCAGAACAGTCTGTAGCTGTCTGTGGCTAATGGGATGTTTCTCCCAGCTTTGTCACCATGGCAAATACTTTATAATACACAAACATTTGTAGTGCTAAAAATCCACCCACTCTTGTTGAAAGATGGCCAGGTTTTGTAAAATTACATTCCAGCTAGTGCTACCCTGCTGATTTTTAAGATAAGTTCTTTCTGTTTGCCATTCATGTGTTTAACAAAGGATCAAAGGAAAAAAAAATATATATATAGTTTGTCAACATATATTGTACTTTCATAGTTCAAGTACCTTTGAAATAAGTACCTGTCAGTAGTTTTTTTGTGAGAGCCAAATTTGGGGCTGGAGGATTCCATTCTACAGTGGTAGCAGGGAGGGGAAATCTATGGGTCTATAATCCTCCCCCACAAACTCCATTATTCTCTCCGAATAAGCAAACTATCAGTAAGACAGAATATTCGTGGGACAAATACAGCTTCAAAGCAAGTCCCTTTGTCCCGTCAACATCAGATTGCTGTCCTTAAGCTCCCATGGAGAGTTTTGGGGGTTTGTCCCTATGACAAATGCCACCAGGGCCAGTCTTTGATGGAAGTTGTAGTGTTCTCCAACTTCCATTTGCCTCTGAACCAGGGCTGGGGCACCACAGGCACAGGCAAAAGACAGATAGGTTGCTTTCAGACCCTCCATTTCCCCAACCAAGAGAGCAACTCATTCCTTTACTTAACAGGAGGGGGAAGAGAGCCCTAGTAACTAACACTCCCTCGCAGAGCCAAGTGGCAATGCCAAAAAAATGCAGAATACGTGTGACTGGGGGGTGGGGTGGGGGAATGTAGGCAAAACAGGCTTTCCCACAAGTGGGAGGAAGAGGACGAGTCACAGTTTCAAAAGCATAATATAGGTGTATAGTGCCAGGAAGGGCCAGTCTAAATATTTACACGCACTAGTGATATATGAGGAAAAGCTTAACAGAATGCTTGGGGAAAAAGGAGAGAATGTGAATGTTACTGGAAGCTCTAGGCACAACACCGGGTTTGTTGGCGACCTGTTTGAGTTTTACAAGCCTGTTTATTCTGTCTGTTACCCCAGCATCATCCTGCTACATCATATGGTCTGTCTCAGCATCACACGACATCAGGCAGGAAGGCAGGAGACAAGGGTATCAATACATCACAATTTAGAATGCCTTCTCAGGGAAAGACTCCTCCTCGCTATTGATAATTTTAATGATTATTAGCTTTCAACAAAACTATGGACATTTATTTCCATGAATCGGGCATAGCAGAAATGAAAGATGCCCTTAGATGTGACTGGTTAAAGTGGCAATACATTGCTTTTGTTCTACTTTGGAAAACATTGGGATGCTAATTCTGAGTTTGCATATACAGTCAGTGCTACTGCTTAAGACATCAGGTTCATAAGAGCATCAGCTAAGCTTGCAATCAAGTTTTCCCTGTATAAAGTACTGCATGTAAAACACGCAAGTGGTTTTGATTGGCAGCTGCAAAAGGAAATTGTTTTTAAAAAGGAAATTACCTTATTTGATTTCAGAATTATGGGTAAAGTTTTATAATAGTCATTAGCCATAAAAAAGTCTTCCTAGGAGAGAAAACGCAGGGTTTGTCTGCCACTGCCCCCGCCCAAGAAAAAAATGTTATAACAAAACAGGAAGTAAGTCTTGGAAAACAATATTACTTTTACTGTGAATTTAAATATTTATTTTTTCTGCCCATGTAAAAAAATCTTTGTTCTTGATATTTTTAGTAAATTAAATATTGCAAATACCAAAACTAGAGTTGATGCAAGAAACACCTGGTGATTTAATTTGCCCTTTTTATCAGTAATTTTAGCAACCCTCAAACACCAATAAAAATACTGCCTTGTATTTTGTTTAAAGTTCATTTCCTGTCTCTTGGATATTCATTGACCTTTCGACGTTAGCCATTTTGCTTTTTCCCTTTTTCCAGGGAGTTTCATTCCATTTCTCATTGACTTCATTCCATTCCTGACCTCTTTCCCCAACTCCACCACCAACAAAACTAAATGCAGCCCAAGACATGTTGGACCTCAATTAGTTTTACAGCTCTTCTTACCTCTCTTGTACATTCATTATTTTGTCATGAATCAGATGCCCAAACCATGCAATCTTCACAAACACCTGCATTCACATACACAATAAATCCCATCTTAAGTAGATTAATTTTTCTATAATTCTTATTCACAAAATTTGAAATTTCCTTATGCTTATATAAAAAATTTCTTGGTAGACCTTAACTATATCCATTTTATTCAATATCATTTAGTTCCTGAAAGCAATATTTGTTCCTATGGATATTTTTCTGACTCTCATGTTTTTATTAAAACCCACAATAGACTTGATTTTATCTTTTCCTTAGATAAGTGAATTAAAGAAGAATAATGCAAATGAAAGGGATATATTTATGGGACATGTCCTGGGATCATACATCGAGTGACTATAAATAAGCTAGATCACCTCAAGTGCTGAAGAGGACAGAGCATTCTTATCTGTGTGATGAGATAATTTGCAATCTTCTCTTTTTCCTTAGGGCAACTAAGTGCATGTGTAAGCTTGTTTGTGTTTCTAGAAACGTCTTTAATATTTCCCCGAACTCCACTACAACAACATTTTCGGTGAAAAATGGCTCTGCAGTTTGTTTCATCATGCTAATTGAAATGAATTATTATACCATGCAGAAAAAGCCTTATTCTCTTCTAAATTAGACTTTGCAGATATCTCTGATTTACCTGCAATTGGATTACAAGAGAGAAATAATGCTTCAGAATTGTCTAGTTAGAAAAGGAATATTCACCGTGGCAAAAATGAAGTGAAAGACAAAAGGAAGCCTTAAATAGTGTAAGTTCATTCTTATATTTAGACAAATCAACTAGGTGTTAATTTGCAACAACTGTGATATGATTCATATTTTTAGTACTTTGTGACATTCAGATACACCCCTCACCCATTCTGCATTTGTGAGCCTCTGTCCAAGGAATGTGCTTTTCTTTCTATTTTTCCTGTGATTTGTATGACTGAGAAAAATGAGTCTTTACAGTTCTGTGTTCTGCTTGGTGCTGTTCTATCATAATGCTTAACAAGTTAAATGATTAAAATTATCTCCTGGATTCCTTAGTCTGAATTAAGGGCTAAAACTCATGGCCATTTCCAAACTTTCACCTCTTTCCAGGCTCCCGGCCATCTAAGTATTTCCCTCGTGCTCCAGAGCTCCCTCCTTCCCAATATCTCCTTCAATTCTTCTTGAGCCCTGTGTTTAGACTGCATTTCCACAGACTCTAAAAACACAAACACAAACCAAACTAGAATTCTGGATGTGCTCCTCTCTGAAAAGTTGGAAATGTCTGAGGACAAATTTTTTAAAATATTCTTTACAAACTTTGACACATAGTAACTGCACATATTTATGGGGTACTATGTGATATTTCCATTTATATATTTGGAATACAAGGATCAAGAAAGGATAATTGATATATCTATCACCTCAAACTGTTATCATTTCTTTGACAAATCTTGACAGCTAGTGGACCCTTGTGAGTGTTCTTTCTTTTTCTGTTCCTGGGGGGATATATGCTAACTCTGTGACATGTTATCCCCTATCCCTGCTGTAGTCATCCTTTGCCCAGGGGCCCTCAGAAACCCTCTTCCCTTTCCTTCCACATTCCACTCATACCAATACCACCTTCGCATCCAAGACTTGTCTCAGCCTCATCCACTGACGGCAGTTGCTCTGGTCAAACCATCTCATCAATATCGGTTGCACCATTTTGCAGTCCCACCAAAATGTATGAGTGTGCCTTTTCCCCCACATCCTCTCCAACATTTATTGTTGCTTGTGTTCTTGACAGCTGCCATTCTGACTGGAGTGAAGTGAATTCTTAGAGTAGTTTTGATTTGCATTTCTCTAATTGCCAGCGATGTTGAACATTTTTTCATGTATTTGTTGATTAATCGTGTATCTTCTTCTGAGAGGTGTCTTCTCAATTCCTTAGCCCATTTATTGATTGGGGTATTTGTTTTTTTGGTGTAAAGTTTTTTGAGTTCTTTATATATTCTAGAAATTAGTGCTCTGTCTGATGTGCATGTACTAAATATTTGTTCCCAATTAGTTGGCTCTCTATTCACCTCACTGATTGTTTCTTTTGCCGAAAAGAAGCTTTTTAGTTTAAATCTATCTCATTCATTAATTCTTGGTAATAATTCTTGCGCTACAGGATTCTTATTAAGAAACTTGGGGCCTAATCCGACATGTTGGAAATTGGAGCTTACTTTTTCTTCTATTAGGTGTATTGTCTCTGGTCTAATTCCCAGGTCCTTGATCCACTTTGAATTGAGTTTTGTGCATGGTGAGAGATAAGGATTTAATTTCAATTTGTTGCATATGGATTTCCAGTTTTCCCAGCACCATTTGTTGAAGAGGCTATCCTTTCTCCACTGTACATTTTTGGCACCTTTGTCTAATATAAGATAGCTGAAATTATATGTATTAGTTTCTGTTTCCTCAATTCTGTACCATTGGTCCACCAGTCTGTTTTGGTGCCAATACCATGCTGTTTTTGTTACTATTGCTCTATAGTATAATTTAAGGTTCAGTATGGTGATGCCCCCTGCTTCACTTTTCTTGCTCAGGATTGCTTTGGCTATTCTGGGTCTCTTATTTTTCCAGATGAATTTCATGACTGCTATTTCTATTTCTTTGAAGAATGACATTGGGATTTTGATTGGAATTGCATTAAATCTGTATAATGCTTTTGGTAGTATGGACATTTTGACAATATTAATTCTACCTATCCAAGAGCAAGGTAGGTCTTTCCTTCTTCTGAGTTCATCTATGATTTCTTTCTTTAGTGTTCTATAATTTTCGTTATAGAGGTCTTTCACCTCTTTTGTTAGGTTGATTCCCAGGTATTGTATTTTTTTTGATGCTATTGTAAATGGGGTAGTTTTCATCATTTCCCTTTCAGAGTCTTTGTTGCTGATGTAGAAAAATGCCTTTGACTTATGTGTATTGATTTTGTATCCTGCAACTTTGCCAAATTCATTTACTAGTTGTAAAAGTTTTCTGGTAGAGTTTTTTTGGGTATTCTAGGTAGATTATCAACCGATATGGAAAGCAGTATGGAGATTTCTTGGAAAACTGGGAATGGAACCACCCTATGACCCAGCCATCCCACTCCTGGGTCTATTCCCAAAGGACTTAAAAACAGCATATTACAGTGACACAGCTATCTCAATGTTTGTAGCTGCGCAATTCACAATAGCTAGGTTGTGGAACCAACCTAGATGTCCCTCAGTAAATGAGTGGATTAAGAAAATGTGGTATATACGCACAATGGAATTTTACTCAGCAATAAAAGAAAATAAATTAATGGCATTTGCAGGTAAATGGATGAAGTTGGAAGACATAATGCTAAGTGAAGTTAGTCAGTCTCAAAAATCCAAGTACCAAATGTTCTCTCTGATATAAGGAGGCTAGTTCATAGTATTGTTGGATGGGGGGGGTTACATAGGAGGACTAGAGGAACACTAGAATGGTCAACGGGAAGGGAGGGTAAGGGGGGAGAGAAAGGAGGGAGGGAGGGGGAGAAAAGGGAAAAAAAAAAAAAAAAAAAGAAAAGGTGGTTGAATGAGACGGATATCATTTTCCTAAATGCATGATTGAAGACCTGAATTGTACGAATATACTTTGTATACAAACAGTTGTATGTAAAAAGATGCTAAATTCATGCACTATGAGTTGTACACATTAAAAATTATTAAATATATATATATATATAAAATAACTCTTTATACAGTAAAAAAAAAAAAAAAAAACCATCTCATCAAGGTTCATAACATTCTGGAGGTGTGTTTTCCACACTTCTGATCTCCATGCATTCGTGATCTTGAAGTCAGTTTTATAGGAACTAACCCACCAATTTTTCCCTTTTATTTTTTAATTTATTTTTATTTTTTAAATATTTGTTTATTTGTTTTAGTTGTATACAATGCCTTTGTTTTTACATGGTGCTGAGGATAGAACCCAGGCTTCGCCCGTGCTAGGTGAGTGCTCTACCGCTGAGCCACAACCCCAGTCCTCCCTTTTATTTTTAAATTACTATAGATTATAGGAATTTGGAAAGAAATATACAAGGAGGCCCTATATATATTTTACCTCTCCAAATGCCAACATAGTGCCTAGCTATAGTGTATATGGATCTATTCAATGTTTCACATGTGTAAATACATGTAACCACCAACACAATCAAAGTAACTATTGAAATAAATTTGATATTATTACAGGTAGAAAAAAAGAATTGTTCCACGAACCTTCCCAGTTTTATGTTCATTTATGTCCATATTCACACATGCTACATGTATCTGTATAAAAAATGCATAATATAAAATGCATTTTGGGGTTTTGTTTTTGTTTTTGCTGTGAGTCATGAATGCCACCCTTGCTACTCAAAGTAAATCTATGAGCTGACAGTGTGGATCTCACTGGAAGCTGGTTAGAGGTTCCAGTCCCACCTAAAGAATCAGAATCTGTATTTTAAAATAGGATCCTGAGATGATTTTCATATATGTTAGTCTGAGAAGCAGAAATGAACAGCTTCAGTGAGGCTGTAAGAGGGTAAAATACAATCTCTGCATTTCATTGAGGGTTGGAATGAGGACAATGATTTGTCCCCTTTGGAAAGTTTGAATTGGCATCCTGGACATTCTCCTTGCCTGTTTTAATAGGAGACACAGCCAGAATCTATAGGGCAGGCTGCTGTGGAAATGATGACAGACTTTACATCAGCAATTTCTTTATTCTTTCAGAATTTTATCATGTTTTCCATGAGAAACCAGGGTGAAAAAAAAAAAAAAAAAGTTGGTCCCTTTCAGTTTTTGTAAAATGGTGACTGATGTCTAGGAAGGGAGCTTAGCTCACAGTATTTTCTGCTTCAATAAAATGATTAACAGCTGACTTTCCCCCATACCAAATGTGATTTCTACTTCTCTTTCCCAAGTAGGTTGATGAATGAATACACATGGAGGGGAAAATGAGGGAAGTACTTGACCTTGCTCGTTAGGATTAGAATTGGGTATTATGTATCCACGGTTCCTGAGATGCTCTTATTCTGTGAGCCTCATCATTCTTTATGAGATTATTAAATTTACTGAATTTTATTTTTGTAGCTTCTACACTTCCATTAAAACAAACAAACAAAAGAAAGAAAGAAAGAAAAAAACAAACGCATGATAGCAATTCTGACTGAGTGGTACTTTCCAAGATCCTGAGCCCTGGTCTCTTTGTGGCAGGAAAGCCAGGAAGAGATGGAGAAAGTTGAAAGGGAAGGAAGGTTTTTGGAATGACAGTGATCGAGCTCAGATTCATTACAGCAACTTCTAGCTGCTTTTCTTGAAGTAAGGCTAATTAACACATTGCAGACAAAATAACCCACCCAAATATTAACAAAATGTCTTTCATCAGAAAAACACAAAATGTGGTTCCGTCATTTTATTTCTGCTTGAGAAGGCAATATTATGAAGGAATGTGAAATCCTTTAATTAGACACAATTTAAAAGCCAGACAGAAAATTGAGATGCTGAGAATTCTACCTAGAGAAGCAATGTTTATACTCCAGAGCATCAGACAATGTACCACATACAGACAGATGTTTTACAGTGAATTAAGATTATCTTATCACACCAGAATATTACTCTGTTATAACCACATTAAGATACATTTTGAGCACAAGTTATAGCATCATAATGAGATTAAACATCTACCCTGGTAGAAGCCTCAAGCTAGATTTAAAGAAGAAATTCAGATTATTTTTTTCATTTATTCTCTTATATGCATATAAGTTTAAGGATGGGGGGGGAGTAGGTGCTAAGAGGACGATGAAGCTGAAAGTGGACACTGAGGGAATCTCATGAACATGGAATTGAGCATTATTTGTGCCTCTGTACATATTTCATGGGTTATTGAAAAGAATCTGGCCTGGGAATCACCAACTTTAAGGTAAAGTGTGTGGTGTGAAGAAGACAGAATTGGGGGATTTCAAGACCTTGCAGGGCTCTAAGTCACTCAGCACCCTCTAGGCCATGTGACCCTCCAATTTGACTTGAAGCCATTCAGCAGTCACACCCTGATTACTGGCCCATTAATAAACTTAATCTCCTATCCTGCAAAGCCCTACCCTGTAGAGGCCCACATTTAATGCCTGGACCCCCAATTAGTGATTCCAAAGACTTCCTATAGCCTTGCTAATTAAAAAATAAACATCTTGGGTGTCTACCTGACACCCGCCCCCACTTTCCTTCGCCTTCTCCCAGGAGCACAGAGCACAAGCTACCTGGGAAGTATTTAAACCCTGGCCCCCGTTCCCATCCTCCAATTTAAATAGATGTGTTAAATAAAATGGCTTTAGGGCTTTAAATCTTTTTACTGCTGGAAGAATTAACTAATTTCCAACTAAGTCTCAAATGAGGATTTAATGACCTTTTAAAAAGTAAAATGTGGGCCTTAATTCTATTCTCACCTGTGTTGATTGAGGTTTTCTTTTTCAGCAGGTTTTCTCTAGTTTTTCTCACCTACATCCCTCCCCATCCCCCAGATGTACAAACTACACCTACAAATGAAGGTGGAATTTACGAGATCTGACTTGACTTAAAAGCAACAGCATCTCAAGTTAATGACATAATTATGATATCACCTGGGACAGTCGCTATGGACTAATTTGGAAAGAAAAAATATTTTAGGTTTCTGCCTTTTCCTAATAGATGGCACCTTTTGAGACACTCTTTAAAAGCTGTCAGGATTTATTGTATCTTTTGCTCAAGACTGTGCTGGGCTCTATTATACAATATTATGAACTCTGGGTGTTCAATAAACAGCTGACAGTGATGAATGAGAATGAGCCCATGGAATACTTGGTGGCACCTTCAAGCATCAAACATTACTCTTGCATAATGGTGAAACCTTAACTCAAATCCAAGGGCAACTGGTGATAGTTGATTTTTACAGCCCATTTTAAGAACTAGAGACCATATCCCAAGATGATTATGTGGTAACCAAAGCAGCACATAAGTAAGCCTAATGTAACAGGACTGAATTGTTGGGATACTCTAAAATACAGCACATTGGCATGCTGAATACTTTGAACTGAAGGACATTGGAAGGTCTCAATAGCAAAGTTTCTTTCTGACTATTCCTGCTTCCTTTCTCCTGCTCCTCTTTCTCCCCCAGGCAGGCCATAGAAAATATAATTCCTTTTCCCAAGATGGACCATAAACTAAAACCTCCTACTCACCCAAACCAACTATAAAGCCTAGAAATATTATTCTTGACTTCTCCTGCCTTTGTGCATAAGATCTGGCCATAAAGAAATCCTCTGACTTTGTCTTAGAGTAGCTCATATGCCCTCCTTGTAGAAGGGGTCTTGCCAGCACCACACTACAGAAACACCACACAGAGAGGGCGAGAAGAATCCTGACAGGCTTGCTGGGTTTTACCCAGTCAGTTGGTATATGGCCACATCCTTTATGTCCAACCACATTTCTGCCTAGCTCTCCATTTCTCATTGAATCTTAGCATAAAAGTGGACAGTGTCCTCAGAGTCTTTTGATCTTCCTTCTGAAGGTTCCCTGGTCACATACCACTTTGATTAATGCATTTGCTATGCTTTTCTCTTGTTAACTTCTTTTTGTTATGAGAGTGTCTACTGTGACCCTCATGAGGGAGAAGGAAGGTACAACACTTACCCTCCCCTTCACAATGTACTTACTGTGTAATTTATGAACTGACAAAAAAGAAATGACAAATGAAACTCTGATTTCTATTACACAGAGTGAGCTGAGAAAACAAAAATCAGTGTTTCAGGCGGTACTGCAGATTGGGGGAAAAGCACATATTAGAATGTTCCCCAACTTCCCACACTAAGCATACCTACATACCACTATAACTTTGGCCAAGGCAAGAGAGGAAATCAGAAAGGAGGAAGATGGAGAGAGGAATGAAAGGGAGCCATAGCGTAGAAGGCAGATGGTGAGGGTGGGAGAGGCGGTTTTAAATCTTAAAAAGCAGAAGCTGCAGTATGTGTCCAAAAGTAAGAAAGAATACAGTGTTCTTTTCCTCTCGCTGAACCCAGATGCTGTTCCCCAGCCCAGTGTACAGCCCACCCAGGGAAACATGGAACATCTGCGGGGGAAAAAAATGCCATTGGTATGAAATTTGAGGTTAGAAAAACTGCTCTGATTTTCTTTTCTTTTCTTTTGTGTGCTGGGGATTAAGATAGGGCCTTACACAATCTAGGCAAGTTCTCTACAACTGCGCTACATCTTCAGCCCTATTCTGATTTTCTAGTACATTCTTCTGACTTAAATAAATAAATAAATAATAAAATAAAAAATAAAAAAGCTGAAATTGGAAGAATATTTATTCCTTAAAAATAGCTGTGATATTGATCATAAAGGCAAATAATTTTGCTTGTTGACCAACCGTTTCTACTTAGAAATATGATCAAAATGCATTTAACTATAGAGTTTAAATCTTCATAAAGAACTTCAGACATACAAGCATATTGAAAAGTAGAAAAAATAATATAATAAACATCAATATCAATCTATAAATCTAAATAAAATGTTAGCACTTTGCCATATTTGCTTCAGATTACATTCTAGTACGCTAAGGTGGGAAAAACAAGATCCAGTTGATGTTTTACTCCTCTCCTATTCCTTTCCACCACAGTTCAAGGCAAATACCATACTGAGGTTGATGTGTGTAATAGATGTTGTGATACCCAATCCAGGTGTGATTCCCCACCCAGATGGCCCTTCAGGAGGGAAGGACTCATTCTCGCAGCTGCTGAGGGTGCTATGGAAGACCACTCTCAGCGGTCAGTCGTCATCTCTTCCTGGGAAGAGATGAAACTCTTGTGTAGACAGACCTTCGAGGGTCTTGAAGGTTATTCTTAGATGTTTGGATTTTTTTTCTCATTGTTGTAACCATATCCTGTTGGCTTTGTTAGAGGAGTTGGTTTAGTTGTGAAACTCACCTGAGAATTTCATCATCTAGCTCAAAGAATCAATAAATTTTTGCTTGAAAGTTGGAACCCTTTTTGAGCAGGACTCTTAACCTTTCCTACCCTATAACCCACCACCATCCTTTTCTCACCGCAACATATGTTTTCTGATGGTCTTCAGAAGACAAGGACAGTGTTCCTCATCCTGCCTTTGTGCCTGCCATTCCTGTGGTTTGGAATGCCTCTCCCCTTCCTTGTGAGTTCTTCACTTCCATGCAAGACCCAGCTGAGGCCCCCATTTCCATGAAGCATTCCCTGCCCACCCAGCCTTTCAGTGATTTTCCCTCCTTGGGGTCACCTGTCTTATTTGCTGTATGTCCTAATAGTTCTTAGCAATTTCTTTTCTCAATAGTGGGGCAAGGACCAGTTTCTCCAAAAAAGCATATGGGGGTACACCTGGGCCAACATCCCCCTGCAGTAGGTGACTTCTCTCACTGCTGGAGAAACTGTTAGTTTAAATTCTGTTAGAATTAGGTAGGCTAAGGTCAGCCAAGGTAAGGACAGAGAACACAAAACCTGTAGTCAGTATCCCTTCTTTGAGGGAATCACCTGTTAAGAGAGAGCTAGAGGTAGGAGAAATCAGATGCGAAATTCCAACAGAAATTAATAGAATTCAGGAATACCTGGATGCCCATGCTTGAGCTACCCCTTTGTGGGGAGGAGGTCTTACCTATGATATATGGGTGTCCTGGTTGGAGACCAAAAGCACTTAAGTTGCTGGGGCCAACAACCACTGCTGGAGCCATGTTGTCAGGAACACCAGGCAAACAGGAAGCAGGAAGTGCCTTTCCCCTCCTTTTCCTTTCCAGCCTTTTTCTGTGTAGTAGCTCTGAAACAGGGTGGCATGTTAGAAGTATCTGCTGGAGATGTTAGGTGCTGATATCAAGCCTTTCCTAGACCATTTGAAAATAAATCTCTAGGGATGCCTCAGTCACTTGAAGTTCGTACAAGGTCCTCAGGATTTTCTGAGGCAGAATGATGGTTGCAAATCCACTGCTTTGTGCAGCTGGTTGACCGAAAAAGGTGGCAGAGTTGTCCAAGAGAAGTAGCTTCAGAATCCGAGTCCCAGCATCACAGCAGAATACTCAGAAGAATGGATTAGAATCTGAGAGACAGCAGTCAAATAAACGGTACAAAATCCTTCCAGATACAGGTAAGATTATATGTTAATGAAAAATCCAACTTCCAACACATGACTCAGAAGATCTGGAATTAGGATAAGAGTACCACATTGGAGAAGCCAGGTTCCTACGGGAGAAATGCAGTGCCTAATGAACTTTTGCCCCTACATTTTACAATGAAAGAGCTGCATAGCTGTGAAGGGAAAAGATGGAGTCAGCACTATAGCTTTGAATGTCACCTCCATTGACTTACTATTCTGAGACCTTGGGCATTACTTCATCTATCTGTCCCCTACTTTTCCATCTGTAGAGGAAATCAACAACAGAAACAATTCTACTGGGTTGTGGTGAGACTCCAATGAGACAATGAATGTAAAGATTTTACTCTACTTCATGGAGTCCAGGAAGCCCTGGTTGGGTTCCAGAAGGGTCAGGCTCAGAGAGGAAAGCAATTCTTGATGGGTACACATTTGTGGCCCTTGTGTTGGATATCTCTGCTACTTCCAGGTTGGAAAAATAGTCTGTGAGCGGAATTATAGACTGGAAGTAATAATGGAGAGAATGCTTATCATGGACATAGAAAGGTATTCTAGAAGTGGGCATCCCTGTAGTATGCTGTTTTTAAGTCCTTTGGGTATAAACCAAGGAGAGGGATAGCTGGGTCAAATGATGGATCCATTCCCAATTTTCCAAGGAATCTCTATACTGCTTTCCATATTGGCTGCACCATTTTGTAGTCCCACCAACAATGTATGAGTGTGCCTTTTCACATGCATCCTAGCCAACACTTATTGTTGTTTGTATTCTTAATAGCTGCCATTCTGACTGGAATGAGATGAAATCTTAGAGTAGTTTTGATTTGCATTTCTCTAATTGCAAGAGATGTTGAATATTTTTTCATGTATTTGTTGACTGATTGTATATTATCTTCTGAGAAGTGTCTATTCAGTTCCTTGACCCATTTATTGATTGGGTTATTTGTTTTTATGGTGTCAAGATTTTTTTTTTTTTTTTTGGGTGGTACCGGTGATTGAACTCAGGGGCACTCGACCACTGGGTCACATCCTCAGACCTTTTTTGTATTTTATTTAGAGACAGGGTCTCACTGAGTTGCTAAGTGCCTCACCATTGCTGAGGCTGGCTTTGAACTCGCGATCCTCCTGCCTCAGCCTCCCAAAGTGCTGGGATTACAGGCATGCACCACGGCACCTGGCTTAGTGTCAAGATTTTTGAGTTCTTTATGGTAAAAATCTGCTCCCCAAATGTAGTCTCTCTATTCACCTTACTGATTGTTTCTTTGCTGGCTTATTTTCATCTCTTAGTGGGCCCACAACAGCAGCACAGGCTAAGCTAGGGTCCAGAATATTCTTCATGAGTCACCTGGTTCTGCTAACTCTCTCTAACATTTTGGTGCCCCAGCATACTTTGAGGCCTTCTTAGAAGACTTCTTGGAAGGCCACCAGTCCAGTTTCTTTCCATACTTGGTCCTGGGCTGGTAATCAGAAATCAATAAATCAATGATGTGTTAGCTTTTCCTGGAAGAAGAGGTGAATGGGGATGTTTGCCACATCACAAGGCATGATGCTACAAGGCATGTAGATGAAGGAAGGCAAGGAATCTGGAATAATCTCTACTAAGGTGTCAATGCCAGTAGTACTGGCCACCCTTAAGCCATATGTTCAGGCTTAGTTATTTGTTAATTTACTTATTCAACTGGCATTTAAATAGCACCATGTGATTAGTACTATCTAGGTGATATTCCCAACAGGAACATGTCTCCACATACTTCCCCAAGCTGAAGGTCGTTGCTAAAATGGCTATGTTTTCCTCAAATATTGCAAAGGTATCTGGCACATATAATTTTGGGACTCAAATATGATTTCTCTTTCCATTTGAGAGACTACGTTTTTAGGAATATCCCTTCTTCTGCACTAAATTTTCAACAGTCAAGTTACAGTACTACACTACACTGAAGTTAGTCTCTTCACACTTTTTGGCTGCTGTCAATATGGGAAAATCTTTTAAACTCTCTTGTTTTCCCAGAAAAAAAAAAGTAACTAAAGTTTGGATATAAGATGAAAAATAGGCCTTCCTTTTTCTACTGGGTAGAAATGATTATTATGATACTCCTTATAATGATATCAAACACCACCTGCTCCATGAGAACATTAGCATTTTAAGTATATTTTCTGTTGTAGAAGAATATTAAGCCTGATATATGAGGCAAGGATTTGTGTTTCTGTTATATATAGCCCCTTTAGATAGCTAATAATTGTAATCGTGAAGAAGAAAAACTTTATACTTAAAAAAAATCATATCCCATAAAATTAGACAATCAAAAGGATGAAATCTCACTCACAGAACCTTCTAGAAACTGATGAAAGCTAAATGAGAAAGCATTTCAATGAGAATATCAGATAGAACAGTAATTTCATTACTTCCATTTAGGATAAGTGGAAAGAGGCAGTTTCAGCTTGAAGAGAATGAATATGGACTGTCTGATTGCAGGGAAACTACATACCTCTTGGGCAAATGAACTAGGAAAAATTATTTGAAAAGAACTTATCTTTGGCTTTCAAAAAAATACAAGTCTGTACTGTTTGTTGTTATGCAGAGTGGTCATGGTTATACACCACTCAACGTAGATTCAAAATTGTGTTGATGGTGACTATAACTTAAAAATAGAGAGGTAGCAAAGTCCATGCATCCCTTGACCTCTCAGTTATTCCATAGCACATTCCTGGCATAAATACTGCAGATCCAGATCCATCATGGACAGGTTCCCAGCAGAGAGGGGCCTGCATTTGCTAACAGTCTAAGAGCACTTCAAGAACAAAATTGAGACTCACCCCCATGCCATCATCCCTGTTTGCAGGTTAGCTCAGGAAGGATTTGGAACATCTAGTTTCCTAAATTACAATGAATACCTCAAGGATCTGTGGACACAGGAAAAGTTCTAGAGAGTGTGGATACTGGACCCTGGGAACAGCCTTGCCCTGAGAATGTGGACATCAACCTAAGGCTTTGCTATCCCTCTAGAGACTCGCTCAATCTCATTCAACCAGCTCTTAATTAAGCTATTAAAAAATGGAGGAGTGGAAACTCTAAGGCTATCTACATGCATTATTTGTCAGAGGCAAAAGGAATTAGGAATTAGGAGAACTGACTAAAGAGAAAAGTGATCTTTATTTATGATTTCTATAAAGATCTTCTGATACCTTACAGTTGATTATTTTGGCCCAATGAACTGAAATTTTAGTAATTAATAATCACTCTCAGGAAATAATGAAAGATCATTTTATTCACTGCTTACAAAGAAAATATACCTGGAGACAGCGCATTGCTGTGGAGAGATGTGTAGATTTATCTCTTCTGGCCCCTTTGCTTATATTCAGGGTATTGAAGGATGGGCAGAGACTTTCCCTCTCCTCCCCCTGAGAAGATTTGTTTACATTACAAAATAAAGGTCCTTTTCTCCCTCTCTGGGGGAGAGGATGAGCAGATGTGTCAACAGCACATAAAAACCTCTAAGCTTTATAGTTTAAGAACTCCTCTACTATGGGGGAATCCTAGTACACAAGCAGGGTGACATCAGTGAATTTCCTTGTGAAGATTAAGGCTCAGAGCTAAGATGCTGAGTGAATAATCAATGGTTGATCTCTGATTGACAGATCTTGTGCTTCTTGTCAAAGATGTGTATGTATGTATAAATGTTATGTACTATACACACACATACATACATATGCATATTACCCAAATAGGACATTACATCAGCTCTTAGATTGGAAAGAATAACAATTCTCAAAGATAAACTGTCCCATGAGTAGAAATCAACAGATGGTTTACTTCCTGTTATAGTGGCTAATTTTGTGTCAACCTGACTGGACACAGACAACCAGATATTTGGTTAAACATTATTCTGAGTATGACCAGGATGGTGTTTTCAGAGAAGTTTAACGTTTGAATTAGTAGACTGAATAAAGCTGATTGACTTTCCTAATGTGGTGGTTTTCACCTAATTATTTGAAGTCCTGAACAGAAGGAGAAGGCTGATATCCTGTAATCCCCTCAAGTAGGAGATAATTCTCTTTATTTGACTGCATTCGACCTGAAACTTAGGCTTTTTCTCTGCTTTTGGACTTAAACAGAAGCATCAGCTTTTCCTGGATCTCAAGCCTGCTGGCCTTTGAACTGGAAGTAAACCATCATCTCTCCCCCATCTCTAGCTGGAGGACTCACCCTGTAGATCTAGGGACTTCCTGGCCTTTGTAATTGTATGAGCTAATTATTTTCTCTTTCAATGTTTTTTTTTTAATATTTTTATTTATTTGCTTTAGTTGTACACAATGCATTTTATTCAATGCGTTTTATTTGTACGTGGTGCTGAAGATCGAACCCGGGTCGCCCACGCGCTAGGCGAGCGCTCTACCGCTGAGCCACAATCCCAGCCCTCTTTCAGTGGTTTTATAGAATGAAATTTATTATAAAGAATATATAGACACATCCCTATTGGTTCTGTTTCTCTGGAGAAACCTAAAGGATACACTTGTCTTGAAATTTAAAAAATACAATTCACAACAAGTTCTTTGCCTTATACTTATGATGTCCTGGTTTCTACAGACATTTAGAGATTAAAATGATACTAAAATCCTCAAGGAAGTAGCCTGTTCCCTTAACTTCTCCATACTTCTGTAAATAGTACTTTATTAAATTCTCTTTGTTTGAACCATCCATGTGAACCATTCATTCTTTTGGGCTATGACTCAACTCACTTGAGAATTCAATGACAGAATTAAAAAAAAAATAAGGCATATATGAATATTCTAACAAAGTAAAATCACAAAGATGCAAGTGTTTCCATGTAGAATCTTAAAAAAAAAAAGGAGAGAGAGAGAGAGAATTTTGCTTCCATCCTAATTTTAAAATGTCTTAAAAAATCAAATAATTCACAAAATCATAACTTTTATTCAATCTATGAAAAGGTTGAGTTTTCAGAGGCAGGGCACATGAATTATTTTCCTCTTTTGCAAAGCATGGGAGGAAGAGGTAATTGGCACAGAAATGGTGAAGAAGAAATTGGCTAAAATTTGTATGAATTCCTAAAGCCAAGTGTGAGCCAACCTATCAGTCTAAAATACCTGGAAACCTGACACACAAATGAGGGCTCTCACACTCAGTTTCCAGCTCTTCTCCCAGGTTGTCCTCCAGGAGCTCATGAGAAAGGCTGGGGAGGGAAGGAGTCCTCCTTGGATGCATAGCTTTGCAGCATGTTGCTTGCTGCTATTGTGGAAAACATAAAGCACTGTCCATTTCCCTGTGTGTTTCTTTGAGTTGAAGCAAAAGCCTTAAGTACCAGGATTTGGCAGGAAAACCCATGCTTCTAAGACCTCTGGGGGAAAGATAGAAATAAAGTTTAATTGCTTTGAGGAATAGGATTCTCTTCTTTCCAATCTGAGTAGCCACATAAAGATCCATTGCTTCTGGAGAAAAGTTAGAAGAAAAAGTCTCTTGCCTCTGATAGACTGAAAAAAGTAACAAAACCAAACCAAAATCTTTCTTGGACCTAGGATTCTGAATCAAGAACAGCAGAAGTCTTTTATTGCTTGGGAAGGGACAAGGAACTTCCAGCTCTTCAAACACCTCACATATACAGGCCGATTTTGGCTGCCATAAGATGGCACTGAGGTGTAATAGAAACACTGAGAAGACCCAACATCTAAAGTCCATTTTGACTGACCTTAATACAGAGGCTGGACCAGAAGACCCTAAAATTCTCCTCACAGACCCCACTATGAGCCTAAACCTGAATAATAAGCAAAAATCCACTGGGGAGAGACAAGTGCATGGGAAGGAGTCCTTTTCTATGGAGCAGGCAGGCAAAGACTGCTGAAAACTAAGGGCAGAACAGCAAAACTGAGGCAGACCTTCTGTGAGTACCCAATACCTCACACTAAGCACAGAGAGCAGCAGCCCATTGCAGGAAGTAACTAAGAGTACTGGGTCACAAAAAAACCCAAGTGAGCTCAACTATTCACTTGATGGACTCAGTTCTCACATCTCACATCATCTGACAGGATGAAAAGTGGACATTTTTAGATAGAAACAATATTTAACACAGTCTTTACTGTTCTTGAGCACACAGTGTCCAGCATTCAATCAATAATCACAAGATCCATAAAAAAGAGACCCCTGAAAAATAAAATAAAAGAACTATTTTCAAAAGAAATCAATAGAATAGTAGAGATAGCCCAGATGTCAGAACTATTTACTGGACAAGAACTTTAATTATAATTAATGTTAATTTAATTATAATTAATATTAAAAGATCTAGGTGAAAAAGTGAACAGTACATATAAGCTGATGGAAATTTCAGCAAAGATTAAACTATGTTAAATGGAAATGTTAAGAATAAAAACATATCAAAGCTGAAGAATTCCTTTAGTGGGCTTAAAAGCAGATTGGATACAACTGTGTAAAGTATGAAGATAGGTCAATAGAAATTATCCATATGAAACACAAAGAGATAACAGAGTGAAAACAAAAATAGTTTGTATTCAAGAAAGCAAGAAAAAAATATCAAATAGTCTAAACATACATGTAATGTGAGCTCTAGAAGAAGAAAGAGAAAACTGGCTAAAAGATGTATTTAAAAAGATAATGATCAAGAATTTTCCAAAATTAATAAAAATCAATGAATCACAGATCCAAGAACCCAAAGCAGGCTAAATTACGCGCGCGCATGCACACACACACACACACACACACACACACACCCCTCAAGACACGACATACTCAAATTGCTGAAAATCAAAAATAATAAAAAAAATCTTTCAACCAAAGATAAATTGTATACAGGGGAACAAAGACTTACATTAGACTTCTTGTCAGAAATTTTGTAAGCCAGAGACAATGGAGGAACATTTTTTAAGTGTTAAAACAGACAAAACCCCCTTGCTAAAACAAAGTTCTATAGCTAGCAAAAATATCTTTCAAAAGTGATGATAAATTGAGAATCTTTTTTTCAGATAAATAAAAATGAAGAAAAGTCACTGCCAAAAGTCTTGAAAGAAGAATTACAGCTAGTTCTTCAGACAGAATAAAAAATTTTACCATATGGAAAGTTGAATCAACATAAGGAAGTAAAGGATAAAAAGTTTTGGATTTACATAAAGAAATAAAGCATTTTTAAAGAGCAATGTAAATAATAGTAAATATTAAAGATACAGTTTCTTAGTATTAATCAAGTTAGAAGAGGATTGTCTAAGGAAGGTATTAGCAAATTTTTTCTTAAAGGACCAGGTAGTAAATATTTCAGGCTGAAAGGCCACATGGTCTCTCAATTCTGCTGTTGTAGCACAAAAGCAGACACAGAAAATATGTTATCCAATAAAACTTCATTTACAAAAGCAGGTTACTGGCTGACAGACTATAGTCCACTAATGTCTGGTCTAAGGCAAAAATTGTAACAATACATTATGTAGTTACAATTTATGAAGAAATAAAATGACATGACAAAAATAACATGAGGGAGGAAAGGGTATAGCTGTTGCAAGGTTCCTATACCTATCTTGGAAATGGTACAATATTATTTGAAGGTAATCTATGATGAGTTAAAGATATGTCTTGTAAATCTCAGAACCACCAAAAAATTTTTAAGAGATATAGTTTAAAAACCAGTAATATAAATAAATTAGAATTATAAAAGCATGGATTTTTTTTTTAATGAATAAGTTTTTAAGATGGGAAAAGAGAGAAAAAGAACATAAAGCAGATGGAACAGATAACTGGCCAGTTTGTAGATTCAAATTCAACCATACCACTAATATTGTTAACTGTAAATGGTCTAAACATCGAATTAAAGACAGAAATTGTTAAATTGTCTATTAAAGTAGGTCCCAAATCTTGGCCGTCTATAATAAAATAATTTTAAATATAAAGACATAGATAGTTTTAAAAAGAAGGATGGATCAGGTTATATCATTCTAGTTCTAATCAAAACAAAGTTAGAATCTGGGTACACGCCTATAATCCCACAGATTTGAGAGGCTGAGGTAGGTAGGATAATCCCAAATTCAAGGTCAGCCTCAGCAATTTAGCAAAGCCCTAAGCAACTTAGTGTGACCCTCTTTCAAAATAAAAAATAAAAAGTGGCTCAGGATGTAACTCAGTGGAAAAATGCTCCTGGGTTCGATTCCCAGTACAACACAAAAACAAAAACAAAAACAAAAAAAAACAAAAACAAAAATCTAAGCATATACAGTCATGATGTACATATTTAGTGGAATTTTCAAAAAGTGAACTTGATATGGGAGGGTCATTACACTCTGGAATTACATTTCTAATGACTGTAAAGCATTCATCTACCAAACCTACCAAAGTAAGAAAACAACTTTTTTGGGAAGCTTATAAATTAATACATTTAAATTACAATAATAATCATAGAAACATTACTTTAAAATGCTGAAAAATCAAGGTTATAAGATTCATCTCCATGAACAATATCTTTAATGACAAGAAAAAAAATCTCCTGTTTTTGAGACAAAATGGCAAACTACTTAATGAGGAAGGCATTGGAGGAAATTGATGGCGTTCCTTATGTCAAATCATAGCTCAGACAAGATTTTTTAGCTAGTGACAGTCATATAAAAAATAAAAATACCATTAAAAAGTAAACAAGAGAAAAATAATAACATTAATTTTCCTCCGTTCAACATTTTTGATAAATGATTTGGAAATTATTGAATGACCTGGTGAATAATTAGTGCCAAATCTCATGTTATTTGATTAATAGTTTACCATAAATATGGTTGCATTTAGGAAAAGGGGGATGATAGTTTAACGGTAGTACTTATATCATAACTTGTATAATAGTACTGATTTCTTAGTATTTTGAATATCAACCCTATTTATAACCATTGCATCCATTTGTCTCTAACATGGTTGAAAACCAGAGGATTTCTAGCCCTAAGTATGTGACACTTTTGTCACCAGAACCTCAAAGGGCTTTGAAAATTACAAAAACATTCTGATAAAAATTGACTAACAATTTAAGATAAACTTGGAGTAGCAATTTTAGCAAGGTTGATTACCATGAAATAAAATAGTAACTATGTGCATCAATGTCCAAATTTTGGAAATTTAGAACACGGAGGAAAAATGAAGTCTTTTCAGTAAGAAATTCTTCTGCTATCTAGTTATAGGCAAGAAGCATAGTAAACCTTGCTATGGTAAAACCAATATAAATTTCTTTAATAGTATTTTGTTTCTAAAATCTTTAGATGTTCAGGTTTAGACTCTGCAAAATATCAAGGTAATAAAGCAAAACAATACAACAATAATAGAGAATCTTTATAGCAGGAACAAAACTTCAAGTATGCAACAAAAAATGAACAGTTAAGAAAGACGAATATTGAAATCAATTTAAAAACTATCATGTTGGGATTTGCTAGTTTTTTTTTTTTTTCATGAAAAGAAAAAAATGGTTGAGGATGTCCAAAGGAGACCATATTTTTAAAAAAAAAAAAATGCAAACCCTGCAATAATAAATTTCCATTTATGTAATACCTTCATGGGTTCTTAGGACAAGTGTTTCCATTTTTCTAATAAAGGAAGGTGATGCTATTAGAAATGAGAAAATCATATAAGGTAACACAGCTGGTACCTATATAGACCTGGGCTTGAAACCAGCTTGGTTTGATTCAAGGCCTCCTTCTTTCTTTTGCCCAATATTTTTAAAGTGGCTTGCCATTGCAATCAGTTAGAAAGCTTTAAAAACACACTGATATTCATGCCTTGCCTCAAGATTCTAATGTAGTTGGTGTGGTAAGGAGCCCTTTTCTTGGGAAATTTTTTATAAAGCCCTCCAAATCATGCCCTTCTCATTTGAAAATATACTATTGAAGAATCAATTAAAGAGCTAATTTTGGTCAATGCAAATACCTATTTCGAGTTGAACAGTTTTCTTCATTTGGAGCTCATGCATTCAGTTAATCAGAGAAGCTTTTTTCTTGTCAATTGTATGGGGTTACAGCTTGCATAATGGAGAGTTTAATCATTGGACTCTAATGGCTTCCTTGCTCTAATAGGATGATTATGATTAAAGGCCAATCTAGCACTTGCTATGGATTTTTCATCAAAGATTGTCAATGAATACCATTAAGTCCAAACTAGAACATGGCTTCACATGTAATATTCAGTTCAGATTAAGAATGTGGCCCTTATAAAAGCTTAGACTAGCACTTAGGTACTAGTTATTGAGAACTTACTCTGGCAGACACTGTACTGAGAATTTAGAAATTACTTTATTTCATCCTCCCAGCATTCCTATGAAATAGCATTGTTATCTTTGTTTACAGATGAGGAACTTGGGTTCAGAGAGTTCATAAAACTTGCTCATGCTCACAGCTAGAAGGGGAGGGGGTGAGGTTCAAACCCAGAGCAGTATGGCTTGAAAGTCAGTGCTCTTAATCTTGATTTGTACTGTTGAGATATTAAACATCACATGAAAATAACTGTAATCTCTCTTTGAAGTTTAAAATGTGAGAACATCTGAACACTGTCCCACTTGGCCTACCCTAGTTTCATCTAGCTGCAAGAGTAGTTTATGCCACCTCTCTGAGAATTGGCCTGGCAGGTAAGCCTGGAATTGATCTGCTGACCAAGGTTGGAATCTCCAGGTGAGTCCCCAGGCTGTCCCTGGATTCCCATCATCAACCTCACACAGGTCCATGGAATGCTGTGTGAGGTCACCTACTGAGCTTGAGCCAAGACAGGACTGAAGGGTCAGCATTCTTGCTCTTCCTCCTGCTATTGCAGCCACTTCCTCACCAATTCTGATGTCTTGTATATTGATATCAAATCAGATCTGAATGGAGGTAATTGCAACTCCTAGGTATTGTGATTTTGCTCAGGGGATATCTGGCCTGGTCACTTTCAACTCTGACAAACCCAGTTAATCTGTCTGTCCTATAGATCCATAGAAAATCCTAGCATTCTTACAGTTGGCAAATTAAACTTGAGTTTGACATAAACTTTCACAAATGCAAGACTTTCACATATACAAGAATGATTTTTTTAAAGTGTCAAGTACATTCCAAATATTGCATGGGACATACTTATACTACAATAATTTTAATAACATACTGATTTTAAGAACAAAATTATTTATTGCCCTGTTGCCCAAGTTTAATTGGGTGTCCTGTGGTTTTACTTGCTGAATCTGGTAACACTAGCGTGCTTGGTAAAGAAGATCATGTAAGTCTCAACACCACTGTGGGAAATGGGAGATGAAAAAAATCTCAATTCTTGCCATAATGGAATACATACAATGAAACTTCTAGTAGAAAACTTTAAAAGTTTTCTTGTTTCAGTGTCAAACTTTTAAAACATCAGTAAAATTTAGCTTAATTATCTTGACTTGATAAAAACAGGCCAATATTTGTCTCTCCTTTAGATCCTCCTCATTGTTTTACCATGCCAGAAATGCTTTGCTTGTATTTATTTGTACAAATGCAATCTCAGAAGAATTTTTATTTTCTTTTTTAAAAAACTCTATTACACCTATAACTACAGAGTAGAAAGGAAAAGTTCTTGAATATGGCATCATCAAAATAAAACACAAACCGGGTGTGGTGGCGCATGCCTGTAATCCCAGCACTTGGGAGGCTGAGGCAGGAGGATTGCGAGTTCAAAGCCAGCCTCAGCAACAGCGAGGCACTTAGCAACTCAGTGAGACCCTGTCTCTAATAAAATACAAAAAAGGGCTGGGGATGTGGCCCAGTGGTCGAGTGCCCCTGAGTTCAATCCCCAGTACCAAATAAATAAATAAAACACAACATGAATGATGATGTGAAATAATAGTAGTAGAATTTGTTGTCCAGAAAGGCAAAGAGGATGTTTGAACATTCTACTAGTTCTTCTGACACTCCTTTGAAGAGATTACCACTGTCTGGATTTTAGGTAGAAATATGTAGGTACAGATAGTTGCCTTCTTGGTCAAAGAAGAAATCTGGGACACCAAGTGTTAGTTGTAAGCTCACCACAACCTCCATTTCCCAGAGACATTTCTCATGGTGCCTCAGTTTCTGAAATCCTGGCCTAAGAGTTACTAAGCCATTAAAGGCTCTGAAAATTAAAAACGGAAGAAAATTCTGGTACGTTATTTTAGAAAAGTGTCAAGGAGTATTGCCACTATTTAGACACTCATCACGTTCCTCCAGGGAGGGGAAGAGAGAAGAGCATGTTCAGCACTCCTTCAAACCTTCAGTAGCAAATGCGCCTTGCCCTCAAGTGACTCGTAAAAAATAAAATTAAATCTGATATATGTAAACGAGCTCTGCTTATTCAGGCTGGACAAATTGTGATTTGTTTGTCTGACATTGTATTTCTCCATTACTGTGCTGCTAATGTACACATATCCAATATGTGAGATGGTTCCTAAATGTCATTCAAACATGCCTATTTGCCCTCATGGGTTATATGACTTTAATTAGTCTTCACACCATCCATCTCCCAGGTCATCGAAGAATCGCTTAACCTCTGTGTGTGTGGCTTTGTGCAGACATGAAGCAGTATTACAGCCAGGGCCGTGTGTGTGTGTGTGTGTGTGTGTGTGTGTGTGTGTGTGTGTGTGTGTATGTATGTATGTGTGTGTTTGAGGTAGCAGGGGCACCTTGGGAGAGCTAGTAGTGGCCTTCATTCTGCTCAGCTAGGTGACAAGTAGCTCGAACGTGCATACTATGTTTGATTATGTGGTCATCTGATTATTTCTACTGCACACAAGTGCAAATGTCCCTGAGTACATAAGTGGCACACAATGTTTCACAGTGAATTGAGCCTTTTATCAGGGAGGAAATGATCCAAATTGGCATATTTGTGAACATACTCCATCTACACAGGCCCTTTAATAAAGAAGGCCTTTAGTATTGGTACAGGGAGGGTTTGCTAATGGGGAAACACCCCTCAGAC
Source organism: Tamias sibiricus (assembly GCA_025594165.1). Taxonomy (NCBI): domain Eukaryota; kingdom Metazoa; phylum Chordata; class Mammalia; order Rodentia; family Sciuridae; genus Tamias; species Tamias sibiricus. Next base: position 131,667,804 of record CM046660.1, read on the forward strand.
AATTCACGGTGTAATCATGTGTCTTTTCAGTAGGATTCCTGCATGAGAATTACCCTTAGACTGAGTAAATCTAGAGATTAGTCTGCAGTCTCTTTTGTGCCCTAAAATGCAGCACATTTTTTTCCATGCCTAAGCCCTTTCCTGAAAATGGGTTTCTAATATTATGTCTGAATTCCTTGTTCACTGAACCTACAAGGAACTTATGGAGCAATGGAATTAAAAGATTAAACCTCAAGCCACTTGCGCTAAGTCTTTAAATGCCTTATGAAGCACAGTTTACATAGCAACTGAGTCTACAATTGGAGTGTGCAGACTCAATTGCTTTTAGAGAGTCTTAGAGACTCAGGTGTTGTGAGAATTCTCCTTATTAACTATTTTTCTGCTGTAGAGTAGCAGTATTCAGTGGCATTCTGATTCCTCTTGGTGCACACCATTCAATTTTCACTTATGGTTGTATGTTTGTCAGTTGTGTATTGGCTTCAGTGTAAATAATGCACGGTGACCTCATGTGATCTGGAGTTGAAGATTTAGGTTCTCTTTAGATATCATGTGTGGTTTCTTGAGTAATCTCATCTCACAGCTTGTTAGAACTGGAAAGTATTTAGACATGTATGCCAGCTTCTTTTTATGGATGAGAAAAGGCCTAGAAACTAAGTGGTCATGGTAATAAGTCATGGCTAGTATTTGCTGAGAATTTTCTACATGTTAGAAGCAATTGTTTTGCAGTCACTGTTTCTGTTACTCCTTACAAAAGACCTGTAAGCTCTGTACTAATATTCTCTTAATGTGTTCTTTGTACTTCTTCTATGGGAGGTCATTGGTCTAGCATTTCTTCCCTTTCTCTCACATTAGTATCATTTAGATGTCTGTTACCTCATGCCAATCATTGAGTCAATGCTTTCCTTTTGTACTATGTATTCATTTATTTGTAGTGCTGGGGATTGAATCCAGGACCTTGAGCATGCTAAGAAAGCACTCTACTATATAACTGAGCTATTTCTCAAGCAATTCTTTTCTCATAAAAGATAAAAATAACAACAATGAAGTCTTCTCATGACTTCACTTTCCAAACAGGCTATTGTCTCCTTATTTTGGTTCTTCTTTGTAGCTAAACACCTTGAAGTAGCACTTGGCTTATCACTTCCTCTCAGCTCGGTTTTCTTGACTCCAGCCAGGTGTTTGCCCCCATCTCTCTGCCCAAACAGCAATAGGAATTCAGATCTCCAGTAACCTCCATGCCACTAAATGCACTGGCCAATTTTCAGTCTTCATCTGACCTCATTTACTGGCAGATTTTGACAAAATTATTCCTTCTCCCGAACCACTCTTTTCCCAGTACCACATGCTTGGATCCCCCATTTCCCTGGCCACCTGTATTCCCTACCCCTCAGTGAGCCCCAGAGCTCAGTCTGGAATTTTTCTATTCACATATACACCCTGATTATCTCATTCAGACTCATAGTGTTAAGTAATGTTTATACTTCTTATTTTCTGCTGGCCTCTCTGGATTCCTCTCTACCCTTTTCCACTCTGCTGTCACAGAAGGCATAGCACCATGCTCCTCTGACCTTAATCTTCATTGGAGTTTGGCCCATGGGAGGCATTAGCAGGACATAGGAGGGTGGAAGGAAAGTCAGGTTGGAGTATTATTCCTTGTTGGATTTCACTTTACCATGGAAGGCCATATCTCTGCAGCCACGCTCTTTAGCCACAGTCTTTAGGTGTAATGAGTACCTTCCTTGCCTCTTCACAGTACAGAGGGTGACACTTCTGAAGTCCTCTATGATTCCTCCCCTGACCACTACTTCTCCTCCTCCTCCTCCTCCTCCTCCTCCTCCTCCTCCTCCTCCATACCAGGGATTGAACTCAGGGGTACTTAACCTCTAAGCCACATCCCCAGCCCTATTTTGTATTTTATTTAGAGACAGGGTTTCAATTAGTTGCTTAGAACCTTGCTTTTGCTGAGGCTGACTTTGAACTCCCAATCCTCCTGCCTCAGCCTCCTGAGTCGCTGGGATTAACAGGCATGTGCTTCCCTGCCCAGCTATCATTCCTTCTTGATATCCCTAAACCTTACCCTCACCTTTGTAAACATTTCTGTTCTTAATTACTCACTTTAATTACACGCTCTATTTTTGACCAAGTCCTTGGTCTACATGCTGACACACCCAAATTAGTATCTCCAATCTAGATCTCACTTTTCCCAACACTGGTCTCTTATATTCAACTGCCTCCTACATGTCTTTATTATGTCCAAAACTAAACTATATTTTAGTCCCAAACTTATTCTGTCTGCAGTCTTCCCCATTTAATTGATGACCTGTGCATTCTTCCAATTTTTTAGACCAAACATTTTGAGTTATTCTTGACTCCTTCATTTCCTTCAATGCCTATTCTACTATATCAGGAAGTTTTGTAGGCTCTTTCTTCTAAATATATCTAGAATCCCACTAATTATTACTACATCTACTTCTACTACCCTCCAACATGTCTTCTCATTTACTGCAATAACCACTTGCATTATTGCTGGAGCTTTCCCTTCTTTTACTTACCATGTATAGTGTTTTTTTTTTTTTTTTTTTTTCCTTCAGAACAAAGCATGACATTTCCCTGCAATAACCCTTTGGTGGATCCTATACCACTCAGAGTAAATATCTGCACTCAGAGTGAATATCTCTAAATATCTGCAAGACTGTATCTGAGGTTGCTACTTTGTACCCCTCTGTTCTTCTCTCCTTCTACTCCCCCATCTCTGTCCCTGCAACAATGACTTGTTTGCTATTCTTAAAACATGCCAGGTGCGCTCTCATTTAGGGTGTTGGATCTAGCTGTTCTAACTCTTGGAATGCTCTTCCCTCTTAAAAATATTTGTCTAACTCCTTCAACTCAAGTCTGTTCTCAAAAGTCCCCTTTTAACCATGAAACTCAAACTGCAACCTCTGTCCCTGCTACCTCTCCATTTCCTTTTCTACCCAACTTCTGTCTTGTTCAAAGCAGGCTCTAGATTACTTAGTCAATACATTTATTGTTTATAAGCCCCACTAGAATATCAACACCAGTAGGACAAGCTCTGTTGCTTTTTTTACTAATATATTGCCAACATCTAAAATGGTCCTGGGTTTATAGTTTCAATTTAAAAATTTGGTTATTATAGCCTTTCACAACTTTTTCTGTTTTCTTTTTTTTTTAATTTATTTATTTTTTATTCTAATTTGTGTGGTCAACTTTATTTTCAAGATTATATGCTTTGTCTTCATTGTCTGAGGTTCTTTCCTCCAGTTGATCTAGTCTGTTAGTGATGCCTTCAATTGTGTTTTTTATTTGGTTAATTGTTTCCTTCATTTCAAAGATTTCTGACTGTTTTTTTTTTTCAGAGTTTTGATCTCTTTTTTGAAGTAATCTTTTGCTACCTGTATTTGCTCTCTTATATCTTTGTTGTAGTGGTCAATTTTTGCCTGTATTTGCTCATTTAGTCATTCTTTGATTCACAGATCATTTTAATTATGAACCTTCTGAACTCCTTCTCTGACATTTCTTCAACTTTGCTGAGCATGGGTTCTGTTATTGTAGAATTCTGGTTTGTTTGGGGTATTTTTCTTCCCCTGTTTTTTCATGATGTCTATTTGCTTTACTTTTTTGCAGTGTAGATCTGAGTTATTACAGATTCTTCCCTATATTTTTATATTACCCTTGCAGGTTGTCTGTGCCTCCCCTTAGCGCTGGACTATCAGAACCTGCCACTGACCCTCAAAGTATGCTACCTGGGGCTGGGTTCACACTGGTTGGTGTGGGCCTAACTGGTTGAGTCTGAGCTCCTGTGGTGGTCTGGGGCTAACCGCACTGGGGTGAAGGTCAATGGGACTGCCCTGGGCCTGCCTGGGCTCAGGCAGAGTTGGCAGGTCTGTCCTTGCTGTCTCCTGCTCTGGGGTGGAGGAGGTCGGTGGGACTCACTCTTTTCTGTTTTCTTTCATTTTCATTCAACTAAAATATTTTCTAATTTGCTTTGTGTCTTCTTCTTTGACTATATATATTTACATATATATTATATATGTAATATATATATGTAATGTATATATATATATATATATATATATATAGTATACTGTTGAATTTCCAAGTATTTAGGGTTTTCCAGACAGCTTTCTGTATCGAAGGCTAATGAAATTCTCTTGTGGTCAGAAAACATACTTTGTATAATGTTTTATTCTTATAATTCTTTGAGCCTTGTTTTATGGTGTAGCCCATGGTTTGTCTTGATGAATGTTCCACATGGATTTGAAATGGATGTGTATTCTAATATTATTAGGTGGAAAAGCTCATCAGTTTCATCAAGCTGACTGTTTTAGTCAGCTTTTTCACTACGGTGACTAAAAGACCTGACCAGCACAATTGTAGGGGAGGAAAAGTTTATTTGGGAGCTCATGGTTTCAAAAGTTTCAATCCATAGGCAGTAGTCTCCATTCCTTGGGGCCGAAGGTGAGGCTGAATATCATGGCAGAAGACTCTGGCAGCGGGAAGCAGCTCACATGTTGATCAGAAAGCAGAAAGCTCTCCACTTGCCAGCCACAAATATATACCCCAAAGCCACGTCCCCTAGTGCCCCACCTTCTCCAGCCACACCCCACCTACCTTCAGTTACCACTCAATTAATCCCATCAGGTGATTAATTTACTGACTGATTTAAGGCTCTTTTAACCCAATAATTTTTCCTCTAAATCTTCTTGCATTGTCTCACATGTGAGCTTTTAAGGGACAACTCACATTCAAACCATAACACTGATATTTTTGTACTTTTATGTCCTTATTGACTTTTTCAATGTCTGTTCTAGTAAATGTTGAGTGTTAAACTCTCCAACAGTAGTTGTGGATTTGTTCATTTCAATTTTCGATTGCATAAGTTCTTGCTTTGTATATTTTGACTCTCTAATAAGTACCTGAATGGTTAGCATTGGTTATGTCTTCTTGATAATTGACCTTTTATTATAATGTAATGTCATTTTTATTCTAAGTGGTATTACTTGTTCTAAAATCTGATTTGTATGACATTAATATAGCCACTTCAGTTTTGTAAAATTAGGTTTGCATGGTATAATTTTTTTATCATTATACTTTTAATTTACCTATGTTTTTATATTTGAAGTAGATGTATGGTTGGCAGCATACAGTGGATATTGCTTTCTAATTCAATCTGATGATCTCTGCCTTTTAATAGGGTACTTATATTATTTATATTTAGTATAATTTTGATATGGTTGGATTTAAGTCTCCCAACTTTCCATTTCTTTGTTTCATCTTTTTTGTTGTTCTTGTTGCTGTTGTTTTTTTGATAATTCTTTATTTTTTCCCTCTCTCTTTTTAAAGAACATTTGCACATTTTTCATTTTTCTGTTTTGTCTCTGCATTTTTGGTTTTCTAGCAATTGCTATAGGTTTACCATATGCATCTTTAAATTAGCCTGGTCTACCTGTGACATCATTACACATAAGAAAGCTGTGGGTCTTCTTCCCACTTTTATATTTTCTCCTTCCCAGTTACAATTGCCACAGTTTACTTCCACATATAGAACCCTATAGATAGTTAATATTTTGATTTCTATTGGGGGGCATAAAAGTACAAACTGAAGGCCAAATTCTGTCTATGGCCTGTATTTATGTTATCTTTGGGTTGAGATTTGTTTTTATATTTGTAAAGGGCTATGTGAATAGTAACAGCAACAAGAGAAAGGAACCATGTCCAACAGAAACCCCAGATGGCTCACAAAGCCTAATATATAACATGAGCATTTACAGAGAAATTTCTCTAACCTCTGTGTTAACTTTAAGATATTGAGACTGAAAAATCTTTTATGTATACCTTTCTCTTTTTTTCTCTTTATATAGATCATTTTTCTTCTGTGTGAGGAAATTCCTGTGACATTTCTTGTGGTATAGATATGCTGCCAGCCTTTCTTTATCTGAAAAGATGTGTTCAGCTTGCTTTGGTTTGGGGGAATATTCAGTGAGTGTAGTGTACTCAGCAATTTTTTTCTTTTTTAGTACTTGAAGGCATTGGTTCATTGTCTTCTACTTTGTAAGGTTTCTGCTGGTTCATCTGTTATAATTCTTTGTTCCTCTGGATGTAATGTTTTGTTTTGATTTTGTTACCAAAAGTTTTTCTATCTTTAGTTTGTAGCAGTTGGATTAGGGGTGTGTATTTGTTTGCTGGGTTCATCCTGCTTGAAGTTCCCTGGGCCTCCTAAATCTGTGACTTTTTCTCTTCTACCAATTTTGGAAAATTGGTTGACATTATTTCTTCTCCATCTTCTTTTCTGTTTTGTAAGATTATATTGACATATATGTTAGAACTTTAAAATTATGCCACAGCTTTTGGATGCTATTTTCTTCTTTAAAAATTTTTTCCTCTCTGTTTCCTTTTGAATAATTTCTACTGATGTGTCTTCTTTGTTCTGTCCAGTCTGATGATGAGTCAAACATTTTCTTACTCTTGATAGTATGCTGTTTATTTATAGCATACACACACACACACACACACACACACACACACACACACGTTTTAAATAACTTCTATCACTCTCTTGGAATTTCCTATAGGCTCACAAGTTGTCCACATCTACCAGGTCTTTCAACATATTAATTATGATTTTTCAAAGTCTCTGTTTGATGGTTTCAACATCTGGGTCATCTTTCAATCTGGCTCTACTCACTGCTTTTTCTCTCAATTTTTCTTTTACTTGTTTGTATATAAGTTGTTATTTTAAAAAATTAAATGCCAAGCATTATGTTTTTAAGAGAACAAATTAAATTCTATCTGCACCCAGAAATTTGCATGCCTCCTTAGTTAGGCCCTTAGTATATGGGATAGAGTTAGACAAGTCAGGGTGGAGCTGGGTTTGGGTTTTATTGTTGCTGCTGCTGTTTTACCCTTATTCACTACAGGCTTTGGACTTTTCCAGAGCCTGGCTGTTCTTGCCCTCTTGCTTGTGCTGAGAGTGGAGTCTAGTGTGCTCGTGGGCTTTCCCTTAGTGTTTTTGCTCTGCCTTAAGCCTTGAGCAGTCCTTCCTTCCTGTCAGAATGGAGTCCCTCAGTCCTCCTGCCCCTCTGCATGTGCTTGCCTGCTAGTGCTCCTTGCTCACTGCAGGCATCACAGTGGAGACAGAGGACTCCACTTTCATGGCCTGAGTCTTAAGCTGACCTTTTTTTTTAATCTTGTCCTTGGGGGAGGTGTCTTTTCAGCATTCCTGTTCCACTTACCTGTTGCTGCCAAATTTTGCCTTGCATCTAAGGTTAGTCTAGGGTGGGATGGAGTTTTGTGTCCCACTCTTGTAGTAGCCAGCTTCTGCTTGGTAGCACAGTCTCTAGCTTCCCAGGGTGGCTTTTGCCCTTCCCTCAGGAGCAGAAGGCTTTTATTTCTGCATTGTCTTAGGAGCAGTGCCTTTGTGCCAGTGTTTAGCACTTCTCCCAGAGGGGGACAGTTTTTTTTTTTTTTTTGCTTCTCCTCTGAAAAGTGATGGCATTTTGCCTGAAACCTGGGAACCTGAGGGCTTGCTATTCTCCCCAAGAGGCTTAAGATATTTTCTTCATATGAGGGAAGGATACTGAGAGGGAAAGAGGCAGGGATATTTGTTTACCAGCTCCTGTGATTTGTTTAGGCCTATTCCTGAGAGTGTTAATTCCCCGGTATTTCCGGCTTACCCCCAAAGTTGGTCAAGTATCTTCCTGTGATTGAGGAAAATCTTCTGGAAGGCACTTATAGATTCTTTCAGTAGAAGCCTCTGAGGAGGACAGAAACAGAGAGTGGTCAAAGGGTGTGTTTGGAATTCAGGCACTGACTACTATGTGTGACCTTTCAGGTGACAGAAGTGCCTCTCTGCTTGGCTCTTCCAAACTCTCACTCTTGGTCTGATCACACTTTGCTCAAGGGGCTCCCAAAGGCTGAAGTGAGCCAAAGGGGAAAGATTCTGGATGCAGATATATTTTAAGTTGAAACATTAAACATCAAAAGCTGAAACATCAAATACCAATGACAGATATTGATGAGAAACTGATTTTTTTTAAATTTTTTTTTTACTCTCTATTCCAAAACTGAGAAAGAAAATGAGGTTAAGAATACTTCAAGTTTTTTTAGAGAAGAGATGGAGCCACTAATGGAAAAATAGTCCGTAGTAGGGGACTTATAGTTGGTTGATAGTAAGGCTATGAGACCACATCTACATAGGAATGGCAGTTACTGACTATAGTCCTGGCTTTAAATCCCACAAATAAATTAATGAGCAGACAGAAGAAGGGAGAAAAGGTAGGTGGAGTCAAGGAAGGTTTAACTTGTACTTTGGCTATACCAGTGTTGACAACTACTAGGACAGGTAAACCTACATCTTGACAGCATAGTGAGCGAGTTATAGGTGGGCCCAAGGAGGCCCTAGAAGAAGTGGCTGCCTCTCTCTCTATAGGAAAGTATGGGTTGTAAGCCAGGGAAGGAAGCCTGGAGAGGACAAAGTTAGGAGCATTGCACCATGGGGTTGGGGGAGGGTAGGTGTATTCTTTTTGCTATCTTTTAATCCAGCTCCTTATCAAAACACTTGACTATCCCTTTAAGGAGCAACTGTTAGTCAATGAGCTTCCAGTGGAGTTTCTCTACCCTCCACTTAGGGGTGGACAAGTAGCTTATTCCAGACAATGGAGGCTTTACTTTGGTCATGCAAAATAACCTTGGCAGTGTTGAAAAGTACTAGTTGTGTATTTTGTAAGGTGTCATTTAACTTGACTTTGATGATTAGAACATGATTAGACATGATTAGAATGAGATGATGGGCTTTGGAGAAGACTATCACAAAGGTGAAGTAGGCCAATATCTTGCCAGAGCTGATTAGGTGAGGAGGAACTGAACACAGTGCCTGTTGAGTTAAGGAGTGTGGTACATGAGGGGGCCTCCTAGTGTTAAGCATTGTTCGGAATCAGTGCATTTAACACCAAGCAAGAAGCTCTTTGTATGCATAGTGATTTGCTCTGAGTCTCATTATAGTTGTGGTAAATTTAAATAAGTTTTTACTTTCTGAAAATTCAAGTGAGAGCGATGCCGATTCATTTCAATAAGTTATAAGTCAGGCCTTTCCAAAGCAAATTTGGAAGGAAGAGCCCCATTATTCCTTTTTCTTAGGCGAGAGGGGCACATTTGTTTTTAAGGGCCTCCTCTGCTCTGAGTCATGAGTGGATTTATGCCCATGTCTCCAAATGATTTTCATAAAATGCTTCAATAGTCAAACCAGATATTCTCCCCCCACCTCTCTCTCACACACACTCAGCACACAGCATTATCAAAAGGTTATAGAGTTTGAAGTATAAAAGTATTATTAAATTATTTTGACATATTACTAGGAAATAGTAACTAGATCATCCACTTCCTCCTCTCAACTAATCCATCAATAATTGTGATATTTATTAAATGTTCACTGGGCAGAGCACTGGGAAAAGGCAATGGAAGAGAAACTAAAGGATGCAGCCCTTATCTAAAGCCCATGTTCTCACACGGACATTTATCATCTACATGTCCAAATTAACTCATGTATGTGAAGCATTGTAAGCATTATATAATAAGATTGAAAAAATTTAGCTTTCAAATGAATTTTCCTGTGGTAGATTTATTAGAAAAGAGAGAATTTATTCTCTCCATTCCATCACCTACTACTCAGCCTTTGCTCCTAAAGTGTGGTGAATTTCCCTTGCCTGCAGTTGGGAGTTACTATTTTTTTTTTTAATTCTAGGATTGGAAATTCTATAAATAACTCATCTTTCTTTAACCCACCTGCATTTAGGAGATCTAAGTAAAAGATTTCAAAATGGTGGCCATAATTATGGGCATTTTTGGTTTGGTCTAAACAGAATTTTAAAATATTAGTCATCAACTTCTGAAATTTGAGAGAATGCTCCTAAAAAGAATATACTCTTGGCTTCTCATTACCAAAAGACTTGGTATTGTTGGGTAGTACTGCTCCATATAGGCAGGGTATACAGTCCTCAGTTTTTCAGACTTATACCTATATACCTTTACTCATTTATTTTTCCTGTTTGGTCAACAGAAAATACAATTCCAGTCTACATTTATTTAAGGTGAATTGTCTAGAAGGGCAGTTGGCATGGGAGTTTTGTGCTTTGAAGATGAAGAAGTGATTTAACCCCAGTGGAGCTATTTCTTCCAGGAATGGAATGGGGACAAGGGGAGGGTGATAAAGAGCCTTTTGGAAGGCAGTTGTCTATGGGAAAAGATGGGGAAGAGGTAGATGCCTGTGAACTCTGCAAACTAAGAGCACTACTTTGGTGAAAGTCTAGTGACTGATCTGAACAAGAGGGACTGAAGCCACTACAGGGCCATCATCTCTCTCTAGCCCTCAGTGGCTTCTGCAAAGCAGAGTGGCAGCAGTGACCTCTAAAACCCAAGACCCAGACAGGCTCCCATTTTCTAGGACCTCATATGCTCAAGAGAGACAAAGCGTGTCCCAAAACATTATTGATGTTGGAACTGCCATTTTGGTGGTCAGAGAATTGGAATAAGATTTGGTTAGATTTTTACAAATAAAGAAATACAACATTATTTCACTTCAGGGTTTAGACCAACTAATACCTGTAGACTACAGTGTTAATGTTGCTTGTTTTTTTTTTTTTTTTTTAAAGAAACTAGTTACTTGATTTAATAAGAAGTATGGAAGGATAGTAAGACAATAGTAGTCAAGCTGATTAGGTTCAACTGCACACACAATTAAATTCTTCCGTAAGAATAAGTTACTGAAACAGATGGTCTCCAAGCTTCTTTTGGTTCTGAAACACAGCGATGTTGGTAATCCAAGGGAATATTCAGAACATAGTTGGTGAATGGAGGTTGAATTATGTAGGCTGGCAGTTAGGATAATTTACCAACCAGGCACACAAGGATCAAGATGCAGGTATCTATCTTCATTGTGAAACCACTGTCACTTAACAGACAAGTATATCACATGGCAAGTATTTAAATCTAAGGGAAACTGTGGTTCTTAAACTAAAATTGACAGTTTACTAAGTTAAAATTTACTATTGACCTCTACATCTGTGAGTAATTTATTCCTTTCTAACTTAATAAACATGTTTGATTTCTGAACTCAGGACTCCCATGTACAAATGCCTGGTGATATTTCCTGGGCAAGGTCACACTCTTGGTGAAACCTGACAAGGAGTCTCAGACTGTGATCAAAATGTTCCCAAATTCCCACTCCTCCCAAAGTTCCCCTTTTCAGTATTCCCATTTACTAAGTTACCTGAGCCAGCTACCAGGGACCCACCAGACATCATCATAATCTCACCTCAAGTCCATGATCTGATCCTGTGGAGTCTCCTCTTACTCTTCAAGGCTATGAAGAATGGAGAGCTTGGAGTCCCTCTGCCCTTCTAGCTGCTCCTTATTCCCAACACTCATTCTCTGGCCTGGACCATTGTAGCAGTCTCTTAACTAAATTAAACTTCCAGTTTTTAATCCCTTCAGCAGCCTGCTATTGCCACCAAAATAACCTTTTCATAATACATTAATAAATGCATTGACACAGACACTTTGGAAGACAGTTTATTGGTTTGTTTATTTTTTATTTTTTTACAAAGCAGAATATAGTCTCAGCATATGATGCAGTAACCATGCTCTTAATATTCATCCTATTACTTTTAAAACATCTGTCTACATAAAAACTTGCACAAGAATATTTATAGATGCTCCATTCACAATTGCACAAAACTGGAAGCAACCAAGATGTCCCTTTACAGGTGACATCTGTACACACATCTGTGGCACATTTGTGGAATAGACCGATAAAAAGTAATAATGAGTAATAAAGAAATGCACTGTTGCATCATGCAAAGATATGAATACATCTCAAATGCATTCTGTTAGGCAAAAGAAGCCACTCTCAAATGGCTACATATTGTATGATTTCATCTTTATGACATCCTAGAAAAGGTGAAATTGTGGAGATGGTAAACAAATAATGTTTTTCAGGGATCCAGAGTATGGAAAGAAGGGAAAATCACATGGGCAAAGCACAGGGTGCTTAAACCATTCTGTGTGATACTGAATGGTGGACATATGACATTATGCATTTGTCAAAACCCATGGAACTTTACCAAGAGTGAATATTAATGTATGTAAATTTTAAAGATCATTTAAGAGGTCAGGGAGGTCCCAGGAAGGAATGCAATATGTGACAAAAGAATTTAACCAAATTACAAATAAATGAAACAACCTCACTGAAAGGGGTAAAGAAAAAAGGTGCTGATCCATGTAATTTTGGAAATGATTGAGGCTTATAAGACTAATGGAAGCACTGTGATCAAATCAACAAAGTTTCCCATGGATGTATGGTTCTGAAACTGCTATATACATACAATGGAATTGAACAACTGAGCAAATAGGTGGTAGTGTTTCTCACTGTTGCAGTGGGAAGTTACAGGTAAGCATGGGGTAGGAGGCTAGAATAATCTTGTAGTAATGGATTAAAGCTGGAGATATCAGTATGAACTCATGTGTAGTTTAATATATATGAAAGGTCACATATAGAAATATTTGTGGATGTGTATATACACATAGGCCAGTATGCAAGCATATTTTCTTGCTCTGTCAACAGAAAGGTGACAATGACCTATCATCTAGAAGTTCACCTAGAAAGGGCCTAGAAGCAATGACTCTGCTCCTCTCAGTATCTATGAGTTCTCCAGATGCCTAGATCTTGGTTTCTGATCTGAATCTCTAATAAAAGTAATTAGGGTTCCTTGGAAAATGACCAATTCTAGGATTGGGGCAGGGGATGAAAATGACAAGGCTAGAGTATCTTCTTAAGCTAGGAAGTAAGAAAATGTAGGATGAACACACACACACACACACACACAGAGAGAGAGAGAGAGAGAGAGAAAGAGATGAAGTATGTCAAAGGGATTAGGCACTAATTATAAGCACTCTCTATAGCCAAAGCTGGAACAACCTGAGCAAAAAGATAAACAAAATATTATTGAATTATAACACAAAACAAAAGATAAATAACCATAGCCAGGAGTGGTGGCACATTCCTGTAATCCCAGTGATTTGGGAGGCTGAGACCGGAGGATCACAAGTTCAAGGCCAGTCTCAGCAACTTATCGAGGCCCTAAGCAGGATCTTAGTGAGACCCTGTCCAAAATAAATAAATAATTTAAAAGTGGGTTAAAAAGGATAAATAGCCTTGAAAACATACTGATGTAAATGAATAGTTGAATAAATTAAAAAGTGGAGGAAAATAGGTAAATGTTCCTTGCAGATAAAAAAATCAAATTAATTTTAATATAGTCTACCTTCAAGGAGATAGAGCATAGCTCCCTTACTCCTTAGGTGTAGGCTATGCATGGTAGTTTCCTTCCAAAAAGTATAGTATAAAAAGGGAAGGGGGTGGGAAGAAAACCTTTAGAGTAAAAAACCTGAAAAGCAGGCCCCTCCAGGTAAGCCAGGTTAGCATCAGTTGTGACAGGTGGTGTTGACGGTGTGCACTCTTGATGTGATGTGTGAGAATAGCACTACTTTTGTGGGTTTTCTCCCCCAAAACCCACAACCATAGTCCAGTCATAAGCAAAACACCGGATAAATCCCAACTGAGAAACATTTGATACAATTCCTGACCACAACCCCTCAAGCCATCAAATACAAGAAAAAGTGAGACATGGTCACAGCCCAGAGAAACCTAATGAAACAAGGTGATATTCTGAATGGGATTCTGGAAGAAAAACAAAATTAGGTAAAAATTAAGAAAATATGAAGAAAACATGGACTTTAGTTAATGCATCAATTTTTATGATGAAATATTAACAATAAAGGAAGATAATAATAAGGGAGGAAACTTGATGTTGGTTGTATACTAATTGTTATCTTTGTTATTTTTCTATAAATCTAAAACTGTTTTAAAATGCAAAGATTTACTTTAAAAAGTGCTATGTGCCAGGCATGTGAAAACAGATAATAGGCCCTGTTGTCATTTGTTGGTGAGATAGGCATTAGTAAATAATTACATATATAGTGATATATGATATAAATGTTCATTTTATAAAAGAAGATTACTGAATAAGATGATATTCTAACTGAGGAATTACTCTAGTTTGACAATCATGACTTTTCTCAATAAAGTGACATTCAAACCAAGTAAGAGTTACCCAGGTATGGATAGGGAGGGGAAAAATCACTAAAATCAAAAGGAATAGCATGTGCCAAGAACCCATGATAGGAGGAATGTAGCCTTTTGATGAAGTAAAACAACAACAAAAAACCAACCATTATTCTTGGAGTTCCGAGTTCAAGATGGGAGAAGGGAGTAGTGTGTACCCTGGATCCACACACCCCCACTGGGCTGATCCATAGAAATATTATATTTCACTAAAATTGGTTCCTTTGTAGTCCTATGAGCTTTGTTTTACATATTTAAGAATATTATTTTGAGAATGCGTTCATAAGCTTTAACAGGAGTGTCCAAAGGGGATCACCAGGCCACCAGGCTAAGGATGTTAAACTTTATCCCAAGTGTAATGAGAAAACATTAAAGCATTTTAAGCTACTTAAAATTCTTCATTGACCCAATATACCTATAAAATGAAGCCCAGACTCCATATGGAGTTCTGAAAGACTCTCCACAAAACTGTCACCACAGCTATCCCCAGCTTTGGTTCAGGGCTTACTCTCCCAGTACCTGCCTTGCTCTCTGCTCAAGTTCTGCCAAACCTCTTGAGGTCATAGGTCGAAGCCTGCTGTTTCCTCTTTTCTTATTTGCACTCATGCTGTTTTCTTTCCTGTTCCTATAAAACTGTTTCTACCTTATCTTCTTGTTTCTACACTTGGGTCAAAAATAACCATCTCTACAATCCTTTTCCTGTCTCCCTAGATGGAAACGAAACTCCTCTGTTCTGTATATCATTGTATCCTAGGTTTGGCAGACAGAAAGGTGGCCCCTAAAGATGTCCACATCCTAATCCCCAAATTTGTGAATATGTTACCTGACGCGGTGAAATGGACTTTATAGATGTGATTGAGTTAAAGATCCTAAAGCAGGAAGATGATCCTGAATAATGTGTAGTGCCCATTACAGATGCAGGGGGTCCTTAGGAGAGAGAAGCTGGAGAGTAAAAGTAAAGCAAATTGACAACAGGATCAGAGAAGGTTGCAGGGAGGGAAGAGAAAGACAGTGTGTGAGGGAGAGTGAGTGCCACACTTTGAAGATAAAAGGAGCTACAGGCAAAGAAGGCAGGTGGCTTCTAGAAGCTGAAAAAGACAAAGAAATGAATGGTCTCTCCTAGAATGTCCAGAAGGAACACAACTTTGCCAACACTGATTTTAGGATTTCAATCCCCAGATGCATAAGATAATAGATGAATATTGTTTTAAGCCACTGAATTTGTGTTGATTTGTTGTAGTAGCGGCATGAAACAATACATTTAAGTATACCTCTCTCCAGTTTCTCTTATTTGTTATTATGCTTACTTATGACCCAGGACTAGTGATTACTTATTGAGTAACCTATTCAGCAATAGCAGTTATGTGTTGCAGACGCCCAGTTTTGTGGTGCTGAAATACAATAGTGTACAAAACAAATGAAATCCCTGATTTCATGGAGATGATAACCCAATGTCAGGCACATGGTAGGCTTTTAAAAACACTTGTGAATAAATCCATCAAGCAGCTTTATAGATATGGACCTGAAGAAAGTGATGCAAATGGGCTGAGGGTGTAGCTCAGCGGTAGAGTGATTGCCTAGCCTGTGCCAGGCTCTGGGCTTGATACCAGCTCTTAAAAAAAAAAAAAAAAAAAAGTGAAACAAGTAACTTTTATTCAAGTAACAGTTCTATGGAAAATGGTGGTGTTACAATTCAGCAGGTATTACAGTTCATCAAGAGCATGCCCAAATTTTACACCATGGTAAATTATATACCACTATTTCTGAACAAGGAGGAATTCATAGAGAATTCAAACTCTTCTTATTAGTTCTTTTCACTACCTGGAAAACCAAATGTACACACTAGGTTGATACTATATGTTTTACATAAGGAGTTGATTTTAGGTGATAACACATGGGTAAATGAAATGAAACTTTGTCCTGCTTGGTTTACCCTGAATACCAGTAATAATGTGAAAATGAATCCCAAGCAAGCAAGTAACCAAGAGGCACCTCAGATTTTTAGAAGCACATTTAGAGATGAACACTGTTTATAGTAGCTAAGAAATACAAACAGTGTACCAACAGTGTACAGTAAACACAAAGAATAAATATTGCTTCTTTTCCCAGTTTTCAATAATTAATCTAAGAATCTTTGAGAGACAATTCAGGGTAGGTGCTGAACTTCTATATGACCCACCCCTTTCTTCTCAATGCAAAAGACTAAACATCTGATAACCAATTGCTTAGCTTAGCCTCTGTTTTCCCACAAGCTCAGCTGCCCCATGCTGAAATCTAAAGGCCTCTCAGATTCTGTTTTAAGGGCATGACCAGCCTGTGTGAGATGTAGGTGGATTTCTAGAAAAGAAGATGTAGGAGGAGCAGTAGCCACCACAGAAAATGAGCTGCAGAATTACACAGACCTAGCTGTGGGAGAATACATTTGCTCACAGAATGAGCCTCATAAAAGAGCTGTTAACTGACCCATGTCCCATGAGAACTTCTTAGATTTTCAAGCAGAAGTTCCCATTGATTAAGATTGACTCATACCAGCATTTAGCACAAAATCTTCTGTGACCAGAGCAAAGAAGAAAACATGGATGTTAAGACTTAGAAACATTATTTGGACTCATAGAAGAGAGGTTTCCTATAAAAAATAATTTCCTTTCAGCACTTCTCTAAAATGATAAGAAAGAAGAAGCAAAAATGTCAACTTATAATAATAAGAAAAGAATATGTGGCGGGGCACGGTGGCTCACTCCTGTAATCCCAGCACTTGGGAGGCTGAGGCAGGAGGATCACAAGTTAAAGCCAGCCTCAGCAATGGTGAGGCACTTAGCAACTTAGTGAGACCCTGTCTCTAATAAAATTCAAAAAGGGGCTGGGGTTTGGCCCAGTGGTCAAATGCCCCTGAGCTCAATCCCCGGTACCAAAAAAAAGAAAAGAATATGTGACAGTCAATATGATTTTTTCTTAATTTGCTTTGCAATGGGAATGGGTGTAGGATGTGGGAAATACACATTTCTATCTTTCTCCTTTAGCTAACATACACTAAGCTAATTCACTGTGTTTATTCATAGAAGAAAAGAAATGCTGACTCCAGGACTAAACTGTGAGCAATCTGCTTGGTGAGCCTAGGGTCACCTGTCCTATTGGAGCAGGGCTTGCCCTCACAGGCAGCCATTTTGCATGTGAGATTTCAAGTCGTTCAGGGAACAGACGGAGGCATGGTGACTGGCTGAGCAGGGTGGAGCAAGTCATGGTTTACAGTGCTCACAAAGTATGGAAGAAATGAATGGACCAGCACAGCGGAATCAGTGGGAAGTTCAGAGGAACTGCAGGTGCAGGTGAAGCACCAGATAGGAAGAATGGGAGCTGAATGAAAGGCTTTATTAGAACGCTGACTCCTCCACTCCTCACTCCTTGCACAGAACACCAGGTAGATGCTCATTTTCTGCATACTACCACCTTCTCCAAACAGGGGGAGACCAGAGATTGATTCTCTAATCCACTATGTTTATTTATAATAGAATAAAAATGCTGCAGAGGCAGATTTACCATAAGGGTAGTAAAGCTGACATGTCAAGATCCCTTATCTGAGCTGGGCATAGGGGTGCATGCCTGTAATCCCAGCATCTCAGGAGGCTGAGGCAGAAGCATCACAAGTTCAAGGCCAGTCTTAGTGATTTAGCAAGGTCCTAAGCAACTTATACAGAGCCTGTCTCAAAACAAAAAATAAAATCAGCTGGGAATGTGACTCAGTGATTAAGCATCCCTGGGTTCAACCCCTACTACCAAAAAACAAAACAACCCAACAATACTTATCTGTACAGGCCCCTTTAAAGAGAGAAGGCCTGGGAAGTACCCTACAGTGTGATTTCATGGGCATGTAATTTTGTAAACTTTGCAAAAGTAAAATATTTTAACCACAATTATATAGACTGCTTTTTTTCCAATCCAGGTTCCTTTCTATCATACTCTTTCCGATTTCATACAGCTTTAGAGTGACTCTGGCATTTAGGGGATATGTCTTTGGAAAAGCTGAGTTGGAAATGCATTTAATTTGGGCTTACAGGGATATATTTATGTAGTTTGTGGATTCTTTTTTGTGTAAGTGTTGCTGGCCATCCTGATGTGGAAGAGACTATCCATTATACCAGCTACAATCAATTGTGACCCAAAGGTGCAGGGACAAAGTTACACAAAGGTACTGTATGGTGCTCAGCATGGGACATATGTGGATAATGAAGGAACAACAAGTTAATCCATGGCAAAATTTTTCAGTCATTTTATAAATGGTAAGCAGAGAAGTTAGTTCCCTTCACTTCTGGTCAAAATAGAAATTCTTTATTGTCAGAATCATACTTGATCATGCAGTGTGTACAGTTATAAATGTTTTACACACATTTTTATGGGAATTGCAAAAAAAAAAAAAAAAATAGAATAAATCAGAGTTCCTGTGTGTGGGGAATGCAAACATAAACCCGGAGTAAGTGTATGTCAAGTCACATGATTCATATATTTCAAAGGATCAGATTGCCTTAGAGGCAAAATGGCCTAAAATAAATGTTCTGGTGCCAAAACTTTCATACACATATTCAAGAATAAGAGAAGATATGTAGCATGAATATTTATTTCAAAACAGAAAATTCAGATAAAAATTTAAAGGAAGATGAAACAAAAGCAAAAATGATAACAATTGAAATTAGTAGAAATAGTTTGAGAAAGAAAAAAACAACTGGAACCAATTTTCAGGGTATCTTAGGGCAATAATTTATTAAGAGAGAGAAAAAACTTTTAACTGGAAATAACGAATGGGCTTTTGGATAATTTGATAATCCAATTAATGAAGAAGTGAGATTCATATGAACACAAAGAAAAATTTTAATTTCTTGCTGTTTTACATGAAATATTGACATTGCAAAGATAACATAAAACTCATAATATGCCATCATGACGAAGACACTAATGACAAGCTGGTTAATGAATGTCATCAATTTAAAGATTCTTTAAGACTAGTAATTACACAGGGCACCTTCAAATGCCCTGAAATCTTTCAGTTTATTATGTAAGGAATGTAATAGAAGGCTTTCCAAACTTGGCAGCAATCTTAATTTACATGACATTTCCAATGAGTTGTGAAGCTGAAAGAAAACTCTAAACCACTGGTATATTTTAAAATTTTCAATCATGCTAGAGGGAAAAACGAATCATTTTTCTGCTCTTTGTACAGTAAATGAGATTATAAGATTGTTATATAAAGAAACAAAAAAGTCTGTAGGAAAAAAAAAGAGAAAAGAGCCATGTAGAGGAAAACGTACAGAGTGAATTAATATAAATTGTCATTTCCTGGATTTTATGACATTTGTGGAATTTGTCAGTTTTTTCAAATGTGCTTCAAATGTGTTGTAATGTTTTTTTCTAATTATGAGTAAATAGCCACTTTCACACCAAATGTAGATTTATGATTTTGTATTATTTTTACTTAATTTAATCCTGCCTGCATTGTGAAAGCTTCAAGCTCCAACCTATATCTGCCCCTGCTCAGGACATCCTGAAAGGGACAGCCTGGGGATGCAGGGAGGGCAGGGCTGAATATGGAGGAGCTGCAGGTGGGATGCTGATGGCCTTCCTGCACTGACCTCTGCCCTGTCTCCCAGTAACAGAGCTACCAGTTTGCATGCCTTCATCACAAGCACAGAGTCGTGGTTAGCTCTTTGATAAAAAAAAAAAAAAAAAAAAAAAAAAAAAAAAAAAAAAGAAAGAGAGAAAGAAAGAGAAACATGTCATAGAAAATCTCAAATATATGAACATTTTTCTCTAGATATATTTTTAAATAAATAGAATATAATCAAAGACCTCATTTGAAACCTTTAATTTCCTCTTGTATTCCTTATGCTAATATTAGGAGTTCTGGTTGGATTTGCTTCTGAAATACATCCCAGATCCAGTCACTCTCACACCTCCTCTGCTGTCATCATATCCCAGGCCACTGTCACCTCTCCTAGAAACAAGAGCAACAGCTTCATACCTGGTCTCTCTGCTTCTACTCTGAGTCAGTTCTCCATAAAGCGCAATAATCTTTTACGAACTTAAATCAGGTTTCTTTATTACCTTATTTAAATTGTAAAGAAAACTGCCTCCAGTGGTTTTTCCATTTGCAATGAGGAACGAAAATTCATATTCTATAAGAATCTTCATGAAGTCAGAGCAGGACCAGGTCTGCTCTGTGAGCTCATCTCTCACCACAGTTTCACAGCCTCCATCAAGTCACTGTGACCATGTCAAACACTCTGAGCTGATTCTACCTCTGACTCTCACACCTGTGTTTCTTTCCTCTTCCCCAGACTGTCCCCTAGACCACTGGGGCGTTGTTCAATCTTCAGCTCCTCAGTACAACTTTCCCTGGCCACTGTCATAAGGTAACATCTCTTTCTGTGTTACTGTATTTCAGTGCAATGCTGTGTCCATTACAGGCAATAAACAGATTTGTGGAATAAATTCAAATTAGACTTCTCAATACCGTCACTGACTGTGAGCCAATAATGGAGCAATGACTTAAAAATCGGAGATCGTGATCTTCGACTTGGAATGTAGTATCCAGTCAAACTTAATCAATCTTGAAACCAAAAAGGACATTTCCTGACATGTTGGGATTCCAAAAATTTATTTTCCATATCTCTTTCTTGAGAAGCTGGGCAGTTTCCACTAAAATAATAACTATATCAAGCACCAGGGACACACGGAAAGCAGCACATCAAAACCCCCAGCACAGGAAAGAGGTGTCTCATCCAGAGGACAGAAGGTGCCAGGAGGAGGTCACCAGGAAAAGGACAATCTGATAAGAGTGGTCACTTGGAAAAACAAAAGAAACAAAACAAAAACAAGATAAACAGGTGGAAGGTATTATGACACTTTTGGAACTTAAAAACAATATTTACATAGCCATGAAGAGTAGCTGAAAATAGCTCAATAATTCTATTGAGAAAATGGGTTAAAAGAATGAAATCCCTGTTTATAAGAGGACGTTAACATCTAAAGTTAGAAAATGGAGGAGCAGCGGTATACACATACTATTTGGAAATAAGAAGGTAACAGTTCAGTGAAATGGGTAAGAGAGTAAGAAGCAGTTGCCTCTGGCGAGTTGAACTGAGAAGATGGGAAGCATGGAGACTGGAGAAGCCATCGCTGCTTTGCTTTCCAGTCTTTTTTTAAAAAATTATTTTAATTTGCTATATATGACAACAGAATGCATTACAATTCATATTACACATATAGAGCACAATTTTTCATATCTCAGGTTGTACACAAAGTAGAGTCACATCATTCGTGTCTTCATACGTGTACTTAGGGTAATGATGATTGCTTTTCAGTCTTTCAGTACTATCTGCTATATGACTGATGAAAATAAGAATGTCTAAAAATTTAAAACTATAACTTCTTCTGGTGACAACAATAGTGACAAAAGCAAAAATGAATAAACAATGGAGGCTTTTACAGTCTCCATTCTCTATAAAATTGGAAAAGTTGTATTACAGTCTGGGAGATCTTTCTCTCACATTTGTGGATTATGCCCATTCACTCCTTTGGGCACAGTGGTTTAGATAACCCTAAAGATTTAAAAGCCACATTATACAAAGCACTTTTAAATGCTGCATGGTTTAGAAATCTTGTAGTTATTCCAGGAGAGAAGGTGTGTGTGTGTGTGTGTGTGTGTGTGTGTGTGTGTGAGATGTTTTGAGAATTATTGGTAGATTTGATCCTGATCCAGAGCACTTGAAGTCTTCCAATAGAATTCCCAGTTGGACTGTAGTCATAATGCTTATGGGAAGATCAAAACTACTTTGGAAAAAAAACCTTTTAAATAACACGTAGACTCTCTGAAGTGAGTTCAGAAATACTGAAAAATAATTTACAAAGAATGCCCTTTTGGAAGTGGTGGATTAGACAAGGGCAGAACTGGTTTTCATTTTTGTTACTGTTTTTGGAGGCGAATAAACATATTTTAAAATAAAATATGAAAATATTATAGTTGAAGTTTTTGTGCTTCTAATGGTAATGGGGCACATAATTGAAAACAATAATAAACAACAACTTTCAACTTAACTTTTCTCTAAACCAGATAGAACTTGAAAAGTAAAAGTTATGACATTTCAAAATGAAAACTCTTTGTACTCTTGCATGATCCTAAATAGTTCCCCATTCCTAACTCAGCAGTTGTTAGTAATATAATACTAGGTTGCATCATTTTCACTGTTATTAAGCAACGCAATCTGGGTGCATTTGATAACTACTTGTTGACTAACTCTTCACCCACAGGAGTGGATTGAAATGACCCTATCTCTGTGGGTGAGGGAGCCTGTTCCTAAGGCACAAAATCAGGCAGCCTTCTGCCAAGACTCACTTCCTTCCTGAGTCACTTGGATGCAAAGGTCCTTGGCTTCATCTTATGGAGAGTGTGAGAAAGTTATTTGTAAAATAAATGGGTAAGAAGATAAAACTTACAATCATTATTTTGTAGTAAGCTGGGTACAATAAGCACTACCTCAGTTTTTTGTTTTATGGGTGAGAAAAAGAGAATGGAAAGTGTATTTTAGAGAGGCAGAGAGGTGATCTCATGGGCACTGTTAGCACAGATACCTGCTTGAAAGGGCAGTTCTAGAAAGGAATGCATGCCTGGTGCCACAGTTAGTTAAAAAAAAAAAAAAAAAAAAAAAAAAAAAAAGAAAAGTCCAGTAAATAAAAACAGTTTTTTGGTCTTTTTCTTTTTTTGTATCTTCTCTGAGTTTGGGATCCAGGCTGATGTTAATCAACATCATGAAATAGAAAATTTGTTGTATATGGTTCACCCTGTCGTCCAGAGCTGGCCTATTTCTTAGAATACCTATAAGCCAGGGATCCCAGCTGGGCTATTCTGAACTGAAGTTGTGGGTATGGCGGCCCCTTGCTCCTTTGGCTATGAAGCTTTAAGAATGTAAGTTAGAGCTGAGTTGGGGCCATTGTTTTGGCCTCCTGGGGACAGCTAGTTGAGAAAGTAAAGTCAAACAACAACATTCCAAAAATTTAGAAAGGGAGATGGTTGAGTGAAAAGAAAGGGGAGAATGCCACAGGAAGTGACTATACTCCTGAGGGCATTCCAAGTCTGTTTTATCTTGGTTTGATCCATAAAGTCCCTCTTTTAACTTAAAACAGTTTGTTAGGTTTTGAATTGGGATTGAAATATGCAACCAAGAGTCCTTCTTCAGGAGACAGTAAATGGCCTCAAAAAGAGTGGAAAAAGTCATATGGGTTTTTAAATATTGTAATACTTGGCCAGAGGACATTTTGAGGAGACATCATTCAGCTTTCCCATGTGACATACCGCCATGGCTGCTATAGGGAGAGGTGACAATGGCTAGGCATTTTTTCAAAATGTTGATTTACTGAGGTATAACTGATGCAAAATAAATGACATATATTAAAATGTACACTTTGATATATTAATGCATCTGCAAACCCATCACCAAAATAAAAATAATGAATGTATCTATCACTCTCAAAAGTTTCCTTGTGACCCCATTTTATTTTTGGTTCCAGGGATTGAACTCAGGGGTGCTTAACAACTGAGCCACATTCTCAGCCCCCATCCCTTTTAAATTTTTATTTAGAAACAGGGTTTCGCTGAGTTGTTTAGGGCCTTATTAAGTTGCTGAAGCTGGCTTTGAACTCACAATCCTCCTGCCTAGCCACTGTGCCTGGCTGAACTGTTTTCTTTTTTTTAATTTATTTTAATTTAATTTTATTTATTCAAAGTTGTATATATAACAGCAGCATGCATTACAAATTATAATACATATATAGAGCACCGTTTTTTCTTATAAAGGGAATTATTTTGTGGAAATGCTTTTCTTATTTATTTATTTGGGGCATAGATTTTTCTACTTAGCATGCTCATTTTGCGATTCATCTGTGTTGTGTGTATACATCTCTCTCTCTGAGAGTATTCTGTTGTACAGATACACCACAATTTGTTTATCCTTTTCACCTGTTGAGAACATTAGGATTATTTCCAGTTGTAATTACTAAAAATAAAGTTGCTATGAACATTCATGTACAAGTTTTTGGCTCTTTATTTTCATTTCTCTTGGTATATACATAGGAATAGGATCACATGGTTGTATGGTAGATGTTATGCATAAGATTTTAAGAAACCGAACTGTTTTAGTTGGTTAATTATGCTTTTAATTCCCACTAGCAGTACAAAAAAGTTCTAGCCCATCCTCATCAGCATTTGGTATTGTCTGTTTTTAATGGAGCTACTCAAATGGGTATGTGTGGTTTTAATTGGCATTTACTTAATTACTAACCATATTGAGCATTTTTCATGTGCTTATATGTCACCCCTGTAACATAAAATTGTCTGTTCTAATCTTTTACCCATTTAAACACTTCTTTAAGAATTTTAAAATAGCTTTTCTTATGTATAATTTACATTCCATAAAATTAACTCATTGTAAATATACAGATCAATGATTTCTAGTAAATTTATACAGTTGTGAACCAACACCACAATTTCCTTTGACAACATTCCCATCACAGTCAATCCCCACACCCACTCCAAAGCCCAGGCAGCCACAGTTTTGCTTTCTGTTCCTATAGATTTACTTTCCTAGGAATTTCATGAAAATATTCATAAAACATGTAGCCTTTTGTATTTAGCTTTTTTTATTTTCAGGTTTAGCCATGTTTCTGTATGTACCAGTAGTTTGTTTCTTTTTATTCCTGAGCAGTATTCAATTATATATATATATATATATATATGCATATATATACATATATATATTTATATGGATACACCATACTTCATTTACTCACCACTTGATGGATATATAGATTGCTTCCAGTTACTCACTTATGAATAATGCTATTGTGAGCATTCATGCATAAGTCTGTGGAATGCATATTATCATTTCTTTTAGGTAGGTACCTAGGAATAGACTTGTCAGGTGCATAACAAGTATATCTTCCACTTTTTAGGAAATCATTGAACTGTTTTTCAAAGTGGCTATTCTATTTTATAGTCCCATCAACATAAAATGAGGTCCTAGTTTCTCTATAGTCTTCCTTCTGTGGGATGCAAGTCAAACAACATCCTATGCTGGTACATGTTATCAACCATTCCAAAGGACTGAGCCAGGGATGGGCCCTGGGCCAGTGGGTGCTGTGACAGGGAAGCTCTTTCCATAAAGGCTGATGGAAAACAGTTGGGAGATCCGCTCCAGGGAAATTTGACATGAAGTGTTAGGTGACAGGTGCAAATATAGAAAAGGAAGCAGAGACAGAGGGGCTGAGTCCCATGTGGGCAGAGCACTAGAGCTGCATCAAGGGAGCCAGGAAGGAACCAGCTCTGCATTGGACCTGGTGGGTCTCCCCTCTGACCCAGCCACTCAGCCTTGTCATCTGAAACCTTTGACTGAGCATTCTAAGGTAGTCACTCATGGTCAACAAATTCTCCCTTGTCTTCACTGTCTCCTTCACCTTCTCTAAAACCTGACTCTCTGTCCCTAGGAGATTCCTCCTCTGAAAGCTTTCTCAGATTGAGGCTGTTTATCCACCCATGTGCCTCATCCATCAGGGTTGGGAGGTAAACTCAGTGCTTTATTCTCTCCCTCTTGGCCTTTATTTCCCCTGTGCTTTCTGCTCTAGACTAGATCTCTACTCTTTTGTTAATGAAAACACAAGTGAGACTTGGATCACTTGACCATCTCACTCTACCTGCTCCTCATTTCTGTCCTTCTTTACCTCCTTATTCATTGGACACCCAGAATTCAGTCTTCCTTTGCTCAAAGACTCGCTGCTTGCAGGCAGCTCCCTCAGCCTCTTTGTTTCTTGATCTCTTAACCTCCTCCTCTCCAATACCTGTCTCCCCCATTTGATTCCAGCCATCTCTTCCAAGGTCACACTTTGGAGCTTGTCATCACTACTGCTCCACCTCTGAAATTGCTGATTTGAACATTCCCCTTGCTGACAATGACTTCCTAACTTTCCAGCTTCCTTGGTAAAGTACCTTCTCTCCAGGTGTTCTTTCACTTCATCAGGACTTCCCAAACATCGATAACTATATACTCTCTTCATCTATCAAACTCCTCCTGCCTTCACTTTCCTCTCTCTCTAGCTCAGTTTCCACATTCCGCCACTTCAGACACCCTCTTTTAAGTACCATAATTTCTCATCTAAGTATAATACTTCCTCCACACATACCTACTTTAAAAAAGCAACCTGAGGTACTCTGCCATATGTCATTTTCATGTGTATACTTGGGCAATTAAAGGAGCAGATATCATATATTCACTGTCTACAAGTTACATGAGGCTCCCAGCATCTCCTTGCAACACCTCTCAACCACTCCCTTCAACAGCCACCTTGAAACTTCTCTACTGTCCTCAAATTCTTTGATTATTCCGCAACAAGATGTGTTTCTCTACTATCAGCATATGACTTTGCCTTCTGTATAATGAAGTAGAAGCCTTCCGACTCAGGGTTTCTTATGTATTTCCCCACCAGATCCACAGCTCCACCTATGGGGCTTATGCATCTCCTTTCCTCCCTCCCATTACAATACAGAGGCAGCTTCCTCTCTGTACCTCCTTCTGTTCTCTGGACCTTCCAAGAACTCTTAATTTATTCTGTTTCTCACATGTATCTTTGATCTTTAAATTTTTCTCTTTACCAGATTCTTCCCAGTAGCACTCAAAAAATACTGCAGCAACCTCAATCATAAAGGAAATCTTTCCTCTTTCATCCTCTAAAACCCACATTATACACAAACCCCTCATAGAAGCGTGCCTGGACCCCACGTCCTCCTCCAGCAGCTGCCCTCTTCCCTCAGAGCCATGTCTTTAAAGAGTTGTCCGTAATTGTCTATTCTGGCTTTTGTTTCCCGTCGTATCACTGAAAGTGTGTTCACTGGGACCATTAAGGAATTTAAGGCTAAATCGCATGGCTTCTTGGGATCTAATTTTACTTGGTAATTTAATCCATTTGATAAGTTGTGTCTCCTCCCTCATTTTTTGAAACAAATTAGGCTGCCCAAGAGATGGAGTGCATAATAAATCAATGCACTCTAACCAGAGAACTGGAGATCTGGGTTCTAAGCATCTTTTCTGTGACCCCAGCCTGGCTACCATTGTATCACTTAGCACCTCTGGGTTTCAGTGCCACATTTTTAATGTGAAGACTCTGTGTATGGGAGTGGGGTGGGGTGGACTGCATGCCTTCTCGAGGTCCTTTTTAGTCCCTGGAATCCATGTTCACTGACTTTGGGTCACACACGAGTTAGCAGTCACATTTGTATGCATGGTTCAGCATTCCCATCTTTGAAGTGAGACATTTTCTCTTGCTGCCTAAATTACTTCTAAGTTATAAATTCACTTTTGGGAGGAATATTAACTCTTTCAGGTCTCTGGTCTGCTCTTTACTAAGAATTGGATTTTCTAGAGAAGAATAGCTAACCAAATGAAGTATCTAGTTAGCTCCTTCAGTATGCTAAGTATCATAAACTATATAAATTCATAGCAATGAAGGTTTACTCACTGGATCAGAACACTAAGGGGATTGCAGCTCCAGTCTTGATGACTAGAGCTATTGACAAGATATAGACAATGTTTATATTGGCTCCACTACTATGGCTGTTACCTCTTTAGTCCTCAGTCTCATAGAAGAAAAGAGTTTTATACAAAGCCTTGAGAGGAAAGAAGAACATAAATAACAGGAAACAACAACAACAACAATAACCTTCTTTGTATTACTAGACTGCTCAATGTGGTGTGGTAGAAAGAGAAGGGACCCAGAGCTAGAACTGAGTTTAGATTGGTTCAGTCCTTGGTTGCAAACTAGAACAAGATTCCTCCCTTTGTTCATTTGTAAAATGGGGATATATTGTATTTTCTGGGCCTCCCAGCATGATTGTAAGAATCAAATAAGCCTGTGACCAAAAAAATTCTGAAGATTAAATCTGCTGTACAACTTAAGACATTTACTAGCAGAGAAATAATAATGTCCTAGTAAGAAAGATATATTGGATCAAGGAACCTCTGAATCCCTTGGTAGTGGATAGGGCATTAGGTTAATACTTAAGATTACCCAGGAATCATACATGAAATAGCAGAGCCAGAAACTGGTATAATATTGACTTGTGGAGAGAAGTTTTATGCAAAGAGAAGCAGATGAGAATAATTGGTTTCAATTTTCTCTTTGCATGTTGATTTTTCAGATTATAGAAGCTGAGCTATAAACATGAAGGAGCTGGTTTATGACTTTTCAAGCTACAGAGATGCCTTTTGCAGAAGTATTTCAAAAAGATTATTGCTTAAAGAATGGGATGATTCAGAAAGAAATTCAAGTCTTAATGAAGAGGGGAGAGGAGAGAATTTAAATCTGTTAATTTATTTAAAATGTAATGAACTGGGGAAATGAGGCTCTGTATCTCACGGGCCTGTGTTGGAGAAAAGGTCCTTTTCCCCCTTAAGTTTTTGTCCCCCTCCCTGACCCTGCCACCAAAAAATAAATAAAACAAAAACACACCATATATAAGTAGAAGATCTCTGTTCATCTCAATTGAATTCATCCTAAAGGATTTACTATGAATGTTAACCCCGATACAATGCAGTATGTGAATTTGGCTACTTCCTCTTGCATTATTGTCCTTTGTCACATAGTCCTACATATGGCACAGTTACAATTATCTTTTCATTATACGTCTGCTAGAAACAGCCAATAGTTAGGAGCATGATTTTATGCACAGAAATTTATCTTCATCCTTCTTCTATTAATGCTTTGAACTAGAGATACCTAGAGCAGTGCCTTTCTACATATCTTTCTTTCCTCTTGTTCTATTCCATGAACTCACTGTTCCATAGACAGCTAAAGGTCTGCTGTTCACAGGGGGTCTTAGGAAAAAATATTTTATTCACATATCAAAATGATTTATGGATCACCCTCCTTTCAGTCCAATTGTAGAAATATTTTTGTCTCAAGGATTTTTTAGCATCCAAGGGTATGAAGAAAAAGAATGCTTTCTATAAATACATGGGATATACCACTCAATTTGTGCCTGCAAGATTCTGACTTGCTTTATCACAACCTACTAGAGCTGGTTGAAGCAGAAAAGGCTCTGGATTATCAAATCACTCAGAAAAATCTTTGAAGCAGCCAAGGAGAGAACTTTAGCAAAAGAATCACAACTAGCCGGGTGTGGTGGCACACACCTGTAATCCCAGCACTTGGGAGGCTGAGGCAGGAGGATTGCGAGTTCAAAGCCAGCCTCAGCAATGGCGAGGCACTTAGCAACTCAGTGAGACCCTGTCTCTAATAAAATACAAAAAAAAAAAAAAAAAAAAAAAGGGCTGGGGATGAGGCCTAGTGGTCGAGTGCCCCTGAGTTCAATCCCCCGTACCAAAAAAAAAAAAAAAAAAAAAAAAAACCAAAACAAAACAAAACCCAAAAGCATCACAACATCCTCCTTCTACCATTTGGTGCCATCTATGATGAAGAATAGCATGGACAACCTAGGCCCCATTATAATCAGTGTTTTTTTTTTTTTTTTTTTTTTGGTCTGGCTTTCATTCTTAAATTTGGGAAGGTGGAATGCAAAATGGCTCTCAGTCCTTGAGCAGATATGGGAAATAGGTGCTTGAAATTGATAGATATAGTAATTTTTGAACAATCCTGGCTTTTTTTCCCTCCCTTACTCTGTTTGAGACAGTGTTTTTTGCCAACACTCAGGAAGAGTTTGTTACAAGATTGTGACATACAGCACTGAAGACACAGTGAGTAATGTATTTGCTCCTTAATCATCTTTCAATCTTGATTGTTTTAGAAAAAGTATAGTATTTGTGCTAGTGTTTCAAACACTTTTCTACCCTTGTTGAGATCCCATTTTAATAAAAAAGAATTAATCTCACTCAGGTTCAGAAACTTCAGTGGGTAGACAATGGAATTGTGTTGTTTTTCATGACATTGTTTGGGTTTTATATTTATTTGACAATTTCTATTGTATTCCTGGTGCTGATACTGGTTTTCTATTTTCAAATCTTAAAAATTTCCTTTTCAAATAAAATAAATTTCAAATGAAAAGTGAGTTAACTTCACAAAATATAAAAAATATAATATACATAGTAAGTAGATGTAGCTAGCACAAATCATGAAGGTAGAAGCAAATGATTGATGTCTCAGAAATTCTACCATATGGACTGGTTCTGACATTTTATACATGGTATATCAATTTCCCATCAATATGACCCCCAAATTTAATAATCTCATAGGACAGCATGATAGTTTGGCATCAGACACACCTTGGTTCTGATCTTAGTCATTCTGTTGTCTACGTTGGTCTTTGGGGCAAATTATTGACCTTCTGCCTGAGTTTTTTCATCTGTACAATGCAGGTAGCATTACCTTAGAGGATGTAGTGATTTATGGAGATAATGGATATAAACTGCCTCACAGTGTCCAGCACACAAGGCACTTTCAAAAAGTGGTAGTTGATGTTATCAGAGATGGTCGGTAGTAAACTCGTTTTACAGAGAATATTCACACTGAGAAGTTATTTGACTAATAGGAAATTAAAATTTATGTTCTTGGGTGCATTCATTTTTTGAACATTGATTTAGATTTCAAAAGCCACATTTCACCCTCTTCCTGATGTGAGAAGGTGTATGCAAAGCCTTGACTCCATATCTGATTGGGTTCTGCTTTTTTTTTTTTTTTTGGTACCGGGGATTGAACTCAGGGGCACTTGACTATTGGGCCACATCCCCATCCATTTTTTTATTTTCAGACAGGGTTTTGCTAAATTGCCAAGGCTGACCTCGACCGTGCACTCCTCTAGCCTCAGCCTCTGGAGTCACTGGAATTATAGGCATGCACCACCACACCTGGCTGAAAAGTAATCTTTACTATTTGAAAACAAAACTAAAGATAGGGACAATTTTGTTTTTTCATTTTTTCCCTTTGTAGTGAATTCAGAGAAGCACCAATTTTTGGAGAACTGGCTTAGGAGCCTTTGAGCACACAAATGTGAAGAGACCAGAGATCATAGCAAGAATGACCTTACCCAGAATTATTATTATCTCCTAAAGTTATCATGCTGTATGACCTCTCTGATCAGGTCAGATTGGTATATGGAACTAAGCTTACTTTACTCTTGACAGATGAAGGCAATCTCTAACTATAAAATTATATCAGATATTTCCAGCATTTATAGATTTAAAAATGATCTTTTTTATTTAAAACAGAAAAAAACAACCAACCTAGATATCCCTCAGTAGATGAATGGATAAAGAAAATGTGGTACAAATACACAATGGAATTCTACTCAACAATAAAAGAAAATAAAATAATGGCATTCGCAGGTAAATGGATGAAGTTGGAAAATATAATGCTAAGTGAAGTTAGTCAATCTAAAATATCCAAATACTGAATGTTTTCTTAGATATAAGGAGGCTGATTCACAGTGGTGTTGGGTCCGGGTACATAGGAGGATTAGAGGAACGCTAGAAAGGTCAAAGCTTGGAGGGGAAGGGAAGGAGCAAGGGGGGATGGAGGGGAAAAAAAGAAAAGGTGGTTGAATAAGATGGATGTCTTTATTCTAAATGCATGATTGAAGATTTGAATGGTACGAATATACATTGTATACAGTGTTTTGTAAAAAAATGCTCTATATGTTTATTATGAATTATAATGCATACTACTATTATAAAGACAACAACTTTGAATAAAAAAAAATTAAACAAAACAAAACAAAACAAAGCCTCTGAATGAATTTAAGATCAGATCATGAGTCAGTGGGAAAAAAAAAACTTAGGAGCTTGAAAATCTTGATTTATTTCCTGTCCAGTTTTAGGCTTGGCCACTCCTCCTTCCTCATGCACTTAGTCAATGTGGTCTGGATTAGGTTTGCTTAACAATTTCAGGTGACAGCAGGACCTTATTATGGCATTTAAGTATATAAATATGTATATAAAGTACATGTAAATAATGTCCACTTTTCAATTGATGATCTTTTTAACCATTAAAATGCAGTTGTTTTAAGATCACATCTGTATGGCATTCCTCTTGAGCAATTCAATAGCAACGCACAGCACCCTCGTCTCAGAAATGATTAAGCATTGCATCCAGCATCAGCAATGCCAGTTCAACTTGGAAGTCCATAGAAATGAAAATCTGGAAATCACAAAATGTCATCTGTTGTAATTACCTCTGAAAGCCAAAGATTAGATCTACTTTTTACATAAAATTTTGACCACTGTATCTTTGCTTTCTAGATGACCTTTTATGTAATTTGTGGTTTGATTGCTTGACAAATTAAATGTGTAAACAGGAAATGATCCTAATGAAAAACAGCAGTAATATCTTTGCTCAATTCTGCCCGAGATTGGTTAAAAAGTAAGATGTCTATGAGAAACACATAACTCTAGTAGAAGAGTAGAATTCCCACATGAAATGGTTAATCTACTAAGGAAGCCAAGCCATTTGGTAAATGCAGGGATTTCAGAGTAAGAGTGAGACAAAATGGCAAGTTGCCAAGCAGAGATGGAGCGGCTTCATAGAGATGTTTGTTGCAAGCATCTTGATTTGTGGCAAACTCATTTGCCTCAGGAAGTCACTGACAGTGGGGGAATTGGGGGAGTAGAAGCTGCCGTTGTGTCTAACACTGATCCAGACAAAACAGCAATCAAAACTCAGGAGCTGACATTCAATCATTAAAGGATCCTGGTCATTTGTACAGTGTATCTAGCCGACACTGAAGACATCTCAAAGAAGGCAGAATCTCAATTTCCCAGGCTAGGAATATAAAACCACAATATCTGAGCAGTTGTATCTAAGCTCAGAAGGGATCAGTAATAGCTTTGAAACAGGACAGGTTTAATAGCAACTCTCGGTACAACTGTGATCTTCAGAGTGGTAAATGTTTAATGTTCATTTGCTTTGCCTCCTTTTACACAGCATACAACTGTACTATGCACACATATACAATGATGCCATTATATTATGGCAGTAGTTGAAGAAATGGCTATGGCATGATTAATTGTAGAACAGAATTGCTTGACAGCAGAGCTGTCAGATATCAAAACGCTTGCCAGGATTTTTAATTGGACACGTTGAAGAATGTATAGTGTTGTTGCTATAACTGAAATCAATCTACAATTTGGGTAAAAATTAACTCTTTAATACTGCCTTCCTCCTTATCTGCACAATGTCAAAAACAAAAACAAAAACAAAAACCTCCACAGAAATGCTTACAAGCAGACATGCATTCAAGATTGATGACTGTTAAATAAATAAAGGAGCAGCTTTTGTAAGGCTCTTTGAAGTTTGCAAAGAGCTTTCATGTAAAGTATTTGTTTAATTCTCATAACAACACTCTGAGATTGACTAGGCAGGCATTTCAATTCCATTTTCAGTGAGGCTACTTGGGACCAGGTTTTGTGCTAGACAGTCAAGAGAAAAACATAAATCAGATGACATCCCCGCAGCCGACACATTTAACATGAGGAAACTGAGTCTCAGAGAGAGAGAAATGGTTCAGTAAGTTTTGCTTGATATACTCAAATTCATATCTTTGGAATAAAAATCCAATGCTTTTATCCTTTTTACTTGTGCTACTTCTGAACAGAATGAGGCCAAATTAGCCAAGAGAGAAACACAATTTCGTTGAAAGCTGGTTTCCAAGGCACTCTAAATTTCATACCACAAAACCAGTTTAGCAGATAACTCAATTCAAAGATCACCTGCCTGTTAAAGCAAGGTTTCTAGACCACTGATTTTATTTCCTTTAGGAGAAATACTGAGTAAACATGCATTAAAACAGTGAATTTTTCAGCTCTGACATGTAAACAGCATGGAAGGCAGCACTACCAGCCAACCAGAGAAGGCTAGATAAGCTGAAAGTCAAGGACTTTCTTGGGTCCACCAGAGAACAAAGTTGCAGGACAAAAAGCTACCCCCAAGATTTGGAGAAGCAGGTGTTTCTCTTTCCACTGCATTTCCTATAAAGAAAGTGGGTTCAGCCAGGTGTGGTGCTACTTACCTGTACTCCCAGCAGTTCAGGAGCCTGAGGCAAGACTATTGCAAGTTCAAGGACATCCTCAGCATTTTAGTGAGGCCCTGAGCAACTTAGTGAGAACTTGTCTCTAAATAAAATATAAAAAAGGGCTGGGAATGTTTCTCAGAGATTAAGTGCCCTTGGGTTCAATCCTCAGTACCAAAAAACAAAAACAAAGTGGGTTCAAAACCTTGGGTAAATTCAGGTAAATCCTTTTCAATGAAGATATATCATAGCTGATGTGGTGTTTCCTTTACAGTGAATTGCCTCAGGAGGCCCACAGTTTAATGCTTTCTCCCCGTGAAGGATGCAAGGTTTCATGACAGGATTCAGGTAGTGATGTCCAGCTCTCTCCACTGTAAAGACACAATATTTTCCTGTGTTACTAGCAAGTGACCGGTGGGGTCATGCTGTGGAATGAGAACATATCCTGCCTCCCAACAACCCCACAACTAATGGTCCCAACATCCATCAATGCTCCTTGCCTGAGTCAACTAGCCCATCGTAGTTTGCAAAATGATAATTTTGCCAGTTCTCTCATTACTTCTATGTGTTTTCTGAGAATTATCTGTAAAGAAGAGTTTTTCTGAGGATGAATGATTATTACTCCTAAAAGAGGAAAAAAGCATGGTGAGTGCCAAGTTCTTTAGTTACCAACTTCAGAGAGATGAGATGATGTAAGCGGACAAGTGGAAAGCAGACTTTTAAACATATTTTTTTCTTCTTCCTTTCTTCCTTCCTGCCTTCGTTCCTTATGCTCTTCTTCTCATTCTCTCTCTCTCCCTCCCACTCTTCCCTCGGTCTCAGAGAATCATAAATTATTACTTATATTGATTCATTATTTTTTAATTAATTAATTAATTTAAATTAGGCATATATGACAGCAGAATGCATTTTGATTCATTGTACACAATTGCAGCACAATTTTTCATTTCTCTGGTTGTACATGATGTAGCGTCACACCATATGTGCAGACGTACATGTACCTAGGGTAATGATGTCCATCTCATTCCACCATCTTTCCTGCTCCCATGCACCCTCCTCACCCCTCCTTCCCCTTTGCCCTATCAAAGTTTCCCCATTTTCATTATTATTTTTTGATGGTCAAATCCCTATTTTGGTTTGTCGAAGTTTCATCAAGAGCCCTAGTGTTGTGTCCATACTAGCATGTTATAATCTCCTTATTTTCTGGGAAAAAGATTTTCCAGGATCACTGTATATCCACTTCTTACCACCTTCTCCAAGGCCTTGGTTGCTTTTACTTAGGAATTGCTTCTGGGGGTCTTTTCAGTGAATGAATAGGGAATATATTTAATAAAAGAGTTTATTTGAAGATGAAGAGAACCCCTACATAGAGTTAGAGCATGGTAGACAAAGCATTGTGATATAACATAGGCCATTATCTTTTGCCAAAATAAGGCTGAGAAAAGATAACTCATCTCAGCTTACATAGCTCATAAGTACCAAAGCTGGATTTTACACCAGGTCTCTGACTCCTAGATACTTCTATAGTACTATCAACAGAAGAAATTTCTTGTTATGCCTATGTTCACCAGTACCCTTGTATGTTTGGTAAATTTCCATACTATATGCTTTAGCCAGCTTTTTCACTGCTCTGACTAAAAGACTGATAAGAACAATTAGAGGAAGAAAAGTTTATTTGGTGCTCATTGTTTCAGAGGTCTCAGTCCATAGATAGCTGACTCCATTGTTCTGGGCATGAGATGAGGCAGAACATCATGGTGGAAGAGTGTGGTGGAGAAAGCGGCTCAGGACATCATACCAGGAAGCAGAGAGGAAAAGCTCTGCTCAACAAGGACAA
Organism: Tamias sibiricus; assembly: GCA_025594165.1. NCBI lineage: Eukaryota > Metazoa > Chordata > Mammalia > Rodentia > Sciuridae > Tamias > Tamias sibiricus. Next base: position 131,703,882 of record CM046660.1, read on the forward strand.
AATATAAACCCCAAAGGCATGTACCCAGGGACCCATTGCCTCCAGTCATATCCTGTCTGCCTACAGTCCCCATCAAATTAATCCTTATCAGGGTATTAATGCACTGATTAGGTTAAACCTCTTATAACCTAATCATTGCATCTCTAAACTTTCTTGCACTGTCTCACACATGAGTTTTTGAGGGACACCTAATATCTAAACCATACACTATGGTTCCTAATTCCTCAAATTAGAAGCTAGAATTCACTTTTTCAATCCCCCCCTTCCAGCTAGGATTCAGGCACTGACAATTATGCATGCATCAAGACTTGAAATTTGAAGAATGTTGTGAATCTATGGATACTACACAAAATCCATTTTGATAGAAGCAATGGTGGAATCTTTGGTTTGGGGGCCCCAGGAGAAGGGTTTTTGACATCCAGTGTCCAGCATCCATGGTATAAGCAGTGTGATCTCCCAGTAGCAGAAACAAGGGTGTCTTTGCCAGAGTAATCTTTCAGCATAGCTTGGCCACAGTTCTTGGCTGTATGTTATCCTTGACTAAGTGTTTCCCTCCTAGAATTTCAGTGAGTTCTAATAAATCCTTCCTATCCTTAAACTCCCTTGAGTGAGCTCTGCTGTTTGCAATTCTGCTGTTTGATTGGTACAATATACCACTTCACCTGAACAGTATGCCATGGCAACAGGTATGGCATGAGTTTAGATTGTCTCTAAACCAGTTCATATCTCATAATTCAACTGCCCCCAACCTAAGTGCACTGCTCTTATCCTTCTAAGTCTTGGAGTTTCACATTCACACTCAAACTCAGATCTGACTCTTGATCTTTATTTAATAATCACAAGGATAGTGAGGGATATGGACAAAGGTACAACCACAAGAGAAAAGATGCCAGAAATCAGTGTTGCCCCTGATGGTGGAGTCAAAGATGATGTTGAGACCAAATGAAGACGTTGCCATTTGAACAGTGTTTACGTTGCCACACACAGTATTTCACAATCTTCCAAACATTTCTGTGAGGGTTTTTCTCAAAACAAAGATTTTATGATTAAACAACCTAGGGTTCAGGGAGAATAAGTGACAGATTTGAGGTAAAATTTATCAAATCTTTTATTTTGAATACAGAAATTGCAATATTAAATTTGTTGTCAAATGGGCACTTGTGCAGCAAAGAAGATCATGGGGTGCATTTAGTTTAGAAGGCTCCAGGGAAGAAGTGACTAATTCTAATAAGCTCACAGCCTGTAACTCCTCTTTTGGATTCAGATGCACCTATTACAGAGACAAGAGCTTCTGCTACATTGGCCCTCTGATTGTAGATTATTGGAATTGCTTCACCATCTCTTCTTCATGTGTTGAGGCTGGTATCACATGCTCATTGTCAGGCAATGGTTGGAGTTTAGTTATTCAACACTTGCATGCTCATGCCTACAGTGAGCCAGATGCTAGGAAAAGAGAGGTAAAGAAAACAACAACCAGCCTCTGCCCTCATAGAGTAACAGTTAAACAGAGAGACACTTCAACAAGGATTGACATTGTGGAGCAGTTGTTTGTCTTGTGATAAGAATTATATGTTATACGTCAATTCCCAAGTCTCATCTTTGACCTGAGTCTGAGTCTCTCTTTAGAAGAAGTTCTTGGGAGCCTACTTAATAAGTGTCCCAGGGGAGTGTGTTCAGGAGGGAAGTTGATGAACACTCACTGCGTTAGGTGAAGTGTGAGGTGCTGGGAGCTCCTAGAAGGAGCATTCAGCCCAGGTGTAGATCAAAGAAGTTTTCCTGGAGTGATAGCTAAGCTGAAATCTGCAGGTGAGCAGGTGTCAGTCAAGTGAAGAAGTAGGGGAGAAGGGAAAATTTTTTCTGAGCCTGTTTCTCTATTCTGGCACAATCCAGAAGCCAGAAGCCCTAGTTTGGTTGCTGTGAAAGAGGACAGAATATTTGGACTCCCTCCATGACAAATAGGATACAACCTACAATTGAGATGGGCAGAATTTCTATGATCCCAAGTACACTTGGGATTAAAAATCATCCATTTATTTTAATTGACAAGTAAAGGTAACTTTTGAACAATGTAAGGGACAAGGGGTGTTGACCTCCTCGCACAGTTGAAAATCTGCCAATAACTTTAGACTCCCCCCCCCCAAAACTTAACTACTAAATAGGCTGTTGTTGGTCAAAAGCCCTCCTTACAACATAAACCGTCAATTAACATACATTTTGTACATTATGAGTGTCATATATGGTGAAAAATAACATAAGAACCAGAGGAATCATTATTTTACTGCCATATATAATTCACTTGAGAGACAAACTGCTTAGGAAGAAATGATAAGGGTCAGTTGGTGTCTTAAGTAGATCCAACTCTTGAGCTCACCACAACAGCAGCAGGAGGTGGCTAAGAAATTATTACAGTACTACAATATTACTACAGTTAGTCTTACGTAGTTATGATTTAATACTGTATGTTTACATTTATTTACATTTCTCTTCATTGGAATTGGCACCAGTCTGTTTATGTGAGTTATTTCTGATAAATTTTTAACTTCATAAAATGGAATTGTGTATGTTCAATGGCAGTAAAAGTAGACTAGTATTGACATATATTTATGCATTCTTGCCGTACCTAACTTCTGTATTTATAGGCTATGCAATCTGCAAGTTTTTTTTTTTTTCAAATTGTCCCAAATCAAAAACAAGAAAGAAAGAAAGAAAATAATTCAAGTGTAAAAAGAGTAAATGGATCCTTACAGTTCAAACCTATATTGCTTAAGGGTCAACTATATTTGCAAATGCAAATCTATGAAGTTCCACATGGATTGGAGGAAAGGTAATAACCCCTTGAAAGTCAGTCCAGAATGAGCTGAGGAGGCCCCTGCTTTTACACAAGACACAGATATCTCTCAAATAAGGCTCTTTCCTCATATGCTGTAAACTTTTTGAGGATTGTGACTATATCTTGCTTACAGTTTTATTCCTGGTGCCTAGCAGCAAAATATATATTATTTAAATGCACAAGTCAAAAGAGTAATGTTTGCATTTTCGCCGTAGCTATAGTCTGTTTCCCACACTTTCCCCCACAAAGTTTATTACGTGTTACTACACCAATCATTCTCTCTCACAACATTTCACAAATAATACAGGAAGCATGCCAGTGTAACACTCTCTCCAAACTATCAATACTTGGAAAAACTTCCAATAATATCTAGATCCTGCCCTTAGCTATTGCAAGTCTTCAAGCAAGAGAACATGAATTCCCATAAAACAGGGCTAGTGTTTCTGGATAGTCTATTAGTATTCTAGTGTGCATCCAGAAAACTAATTGGGTTTAAATTAAACTCTTTGGTTCCCTAAGCCTAGAAAGTATTTGTTGTCTTGCCTACTCATGTTGAAATAAAAAACAAAACAAACAAACAGGCAAACAAAAAACATAGTACCACACTATAAAATAAGTGCAAGGAAGTCTAACAAATTTCTGGTTCTTTAAAATATCGTGATAACTATTTTAATAACTTCTTTCCTTTTTATTTAGAAAAATATACATAAAAGTTACCATTTAACCATTTTTAAATGCATAATTCTGTGGCATTAAACCCATCCACAGTGTTGTTCAACCATTACTATCATCTGTCTTAGAATATTTTCATTTTGTCAATCTAAACTCTGTATCCATCATATAATAACTCTCTCTTCTCTTCTCCATCCTATAATTGCTTAGTATTTCCAAAAGTTTTTGTTGATTTTTTTTAAATTTTTCTACACTAAAAATAATATCATCTAAGAACAAAGACAGTTTTATTTGTGATCTTGATCAATCTAGACTTTACTTAATTTTCTTGTCTTACTGCATTTGTTAGGACTTTTAGAATGATGTTGAAAAGAAGTGCTAAGAGGGGGCATCCTTTCTTTTTCCTGATATTGATAAAAAGTCTTCTATTTTTTTTCTGTTAAGAATTAGGTTAGCTGCAGGTTTCTTGTGGCTGCTCTTTATTAAATTGAGTATGTTCACCTAGATTCCTAGCTTCTGAGAGGTTTTGTTGTGAAGAGATATTGGATATTGTCAAATGCTTTTTTGACCTCTACTGATATGATCATTCAATTTTTACTCTTTAGTCTGCGGAGATGATGGATTAATTGATTTTCAGTTGTTATACCAACTTTGCATGCCTGGAAATAATCCCACATAATCACTGTACATAATTCTTTATGTACATTGCTATATTTAGTCTACCAATATTTTGAGAGGAATTTTGCATTTATGTTTATTAAATATATTGGTCTGCAGTTTCCTTTTCTTGTAATATCTATTTGGTTTTGGTATTAGGGTAATGTTGGCCCCATAGGATAAGTTAGAAAGTATCCTTCTGCTTATATCTTCTTGAAGAGGTTCTAGAGAATGGTGTAATTTCTTCCCTAAAGGTTTAGTAGATTTCACCAGTGAACCCATCTTGGCCTGGTGCTTTCTGATTTGGGAAGGTTATTAATTATTCTTACTGTTTATAGTCTTATTTTGGAATTATTTTTCTTCTTGTGTGAGTTATGGTTGATTGTGTCTTTCAAGGAAATGGTTCATTTTATCTAAGATATCAAACTTGGAGCTCCAGAGTTGTTCAGTATTTTATTATATTATTCTTTGAATGTGTATATGACCTGTAATGGTTGTGGTTTTGATTTGCTTTTCCCTAATGATTAGTAACCTAATCATCTTTTTGTGTGTTTACTGGCCTTTGATCTTTAAAAATGTATCAAGTATCTGAGTCTGGCCAAGAATTTTACTCCTGTTTTCCTATGCCCTAAGCACATGTTTATTGCTCTATTGGGGCCACTGAGCACTATGTTTACTACCAGGGAAGGGAGAGAAACTGAAACATTTCCAAATGACAGATGCTTTATGTATACAATCCAGGTGCTTATCATTTCACTATGATGACAAGCTTTCTGGGTTTAAATAGCTCCTTGAAGATAAATATTTAATAAATTAAAAATAATGCAAATGTTATATTCTCATAATCCTGTTGTCAAACAGAGAAACAAAGACTGGGAAAATGGATAAATTCAGTCCGTAATCAAAACCATGAATACACTAAGTCCAGAAGATGGCTGTCCTAGTCAGTTTTCTTTTTACTGCTGTGGACGATAGATCTAACGAGAACAATTTTAGAGGAGAAAAAGTTTATTTGGGGATTACAGTTTCAGAGGTCTCAGTCCACAGACAGCAAGCTCACTCCATTCCTCAGGGCTCAGCTCCATTCCTCAGGTGAGGCAGAACATCATGGCAAAAGGGTGTGGAGGAGGAAATGGGCTCAGGACATGTCAATAGAGACACAGAGAGCTCTGCTCAGCATGGTCAAAATATAACCCCCAAAGGCATGCCCCCAGGCACCCACCTCCTCCAGCCACACCATACCTGACTACAGTTACCACCAAGTTAATCCCTACTAGGGGATTAATGCACTGATTAGTTTAAGACATTTATGACTCTTATCATTTCATTTCTAAACTTTCTTACATTGTCTCACACACAAACTTTTGGTACATTTAATCAAAATCATACCGATGGCTAAGAACAGTTCTTCACACTAGCCTAAGTAATCTTTCAGCCCATTACACAAACACCAGAAAATCCCTCTACTCCTCTCTTTGATGGGAATAGGGTAGGAGATAGAAGGAAGGAAAGGGATTTGGCTTTCATCTAGTCTGTGTCTTGTGGTCAAGGCAGCACTGCTCCTTTGCCCCAATCCTTGTCCCTCTCTCTGTCTTGGTCTTCCTCTCTGTCTTTGTCTCTCTCTCTCTCTCTCTCTCTCTCTCTCTCTCTCTCACTCCCCTTCCTACTGCATTGCTGCTGTGGGGCTGTTACTCTCAAAGCTAAAAAGAATAGGCAGGAAGCCCCACTATGCCACATTTAACTTATCTTAAAATAAATATGCTCAGAAAGAATAATGGAGACAAATTTCTTGCTATGTTGAGTTTGGGTTTCAGAAAATTATTTTACCTCCTAAAACTGTATTTTAAAAATAACTAGAATTATGCAGTAAAGGAAAGGTTCTCCTCATCCTGAATATATGCAAAGTTCAAAGAACATTATCTGTGAAATAACTACTTTTGCAAATTTCATTTTAAGAGATGAGATTTAGGGAGACAGCTGAATTCTTTTTCTCCTCCCACCTCATCCACATATAGAAGAGCTTCAAGTGCTCTTAGATTCAAGTGCAAAAGAGGACACCTTCTTTCCTGTTTATTCACAAGGCAGAGAATCTGACTCCGATGAAGGCTGTGCCTCTTGTCATCAGTGTGTCTTTTGACTTCTTTTGGAATCTATGAACCAAGGAGGTAACTGTTCTGTAGCACGGAGTTATATTTGAAATGCAACTTCACCTAGAGGAATCTAATTCATCGCAGAATCAACAAATACTTCCTTTGAAATCATAATATTCTTTCATATATTTATTCCTCACCACATATTTTTAGACTCTGAACACAGAGGACAAAAACTGAAAAATATTAAAGGGGTTTACCCAGGAGCTGAGCATATGATTCAGCATTACAGCTTTTGGAGACTGCTGACATTAGATGAGATGACAACATAATTTTCTGTGCTACACATAAGGTAAACCTGGTTCCAGAAGAAGTAAGGGACATGGAAGAAAATCTAGACAGGGGTCATAGTACCTATGCCTGGGTTCATACTCTAACCCTTTGCAGCCATGTGGTTTGGTCACATTACCTTACTCCTCTAAATCTGACATAGTTTGGGTTTTGAATGTCCCCCAAAGGCCTATATGTTGAATGCTTGGTCCTTATTCCATGATGCTATTTTTTTTTCCAAATTTATTTTTTATTCTAAGTTGTTAGCAATGACACCAGAATGCATTACATTTCATATTATACTTGTAGAGCACATTTTTACATATCTCTGGTTGTATACAAAGTATATATCCACACCACTCGTGACTTCATACATGCACTTAGGGTAATGATATCCATCACATTCTACCATCTTTTTTTTCTTCACCCTTTTGCCCCCTCCCTTCCCCTCCCTCCCCAATGGCCATTCTAGTGTTCCTCTAATCTTCCTATGCTCCCCATCCCAACCCCACTGTGGTGGTAGAACCTTTAGGAGGTGGGGCCAAGTGGAAGAAAGTTAGTTCACTGGGGACATGTTCTTCAAGGGAATATTGGGACACTGGCCCCTCTCTCCTCTTAGTTTCCTAGATGCCATATTATAATCAGCTTCCTTTGCTAGGCACTCCAGCCATGATGTGCTGCCTTGCCACAGGCCCAATAGGGACAGGACCAACCAATCATGGACTGAGACCTGTGAAACTGTGAGTCAAAATAAACCCTTCCTTCTCAAAAGTTGATTATTTCAGGTATTTTTGTCACAGTAACTACCTGATACAGAACTTAAGTTTCCTTCGCTGTGAATTGGTGAGAACATGGATGAAATGAAATGATTCATGTTGCAGCAATTCAACTTTAAATTCTATGGTGCTACATAAATGTGAAATAATAGTTGGATTAATATATATTGCCATTTTCCCCATTTTCTCCTCGCTTTCTGCTCTTGTATAATTTAACTTGTAGGGTTGATAGGACATTTCAGATGCATACATTGAACCTGTAAGAATATGCTCATTCCCTATTCTTTTGTTCACTGGCTTGCTTTTTTATTCGATAATGATGAGATTTGTGTTAGTACATATGAACATACTTGGTCTTCTTTATAAACACTGGCTTGCATTTGTTTAATAAATAGCCTATTTTTTTTTTTTTTTTTTTTTTTTTTTTGTTAGATATAGGACTCAAAAGGAAAAGGTCTCAGGCTTGTCTTCATTAGTTCTTTGTGTTAGCATGGCTACATTCTTGCTGGTAAATCCAGTCTGTTGCTGCGTTACTAAGATGCTGAGGTTCACAAAAACATTGTTTTTCTCTTTGATTGCACTTTTCTTGCACTGTATAAGCAATGACAATGGGAACAAGGAGCCAGATAATACTCATCTGTCTCTCCAGCTGAAAGAGCCAAATGTAGCAGGCTTGTCCTGTAGTACTAGGTGCTCAGACAAGTCTACCATTTTAGTACAAAATAGAAAGGCACAATGTTGCCTTTGTGCTAAATTCTAGGCTGCTCTGGATCTAAGCCTTTGGGAATGTTCACAGTATTCTCAAGCCTGTTGAAAAGCCCACACAAAGAGATGGATCTTGTATACCCTCATGAATAGCTTGGTATAGACACCTTTCCTGGAAAGCCAAAGGAAATTCTCACTCCCTGATTCCTGGCTGGAAAATGCTCCTTCCAGTTTGAGACTGTTCGTTAAATTTGAGTAGAACGTGGATTATGAATCACTTCACCACACATTCAGAAACCATGCATGCAAGAATCTGACCAAATAATTTAAGAAGCTACAGTGCATTGTGTGTGGGGTGCATATGTACATGATTCATGACTTCTGGGGACTTCTTTGTATAGTTGGGAAAAAAATCTGTTTTTCTTTTTCATACTTATGGGGAAGGAGTCCTGCTTAACAATTTAATTTTATATTAGAGTAGAAACTGGAATTGCAATGGTTTTGCTGGTTCTTTGTACTGCTGAAGACTAGAGATAATCACCCTTTGTTTTTCAGAAAATATTTTCCCCCAATAGTTTCTGTAGATAAAACCATAGATTGAAAACATATTAGGGATTGTGTGAGTGCAGGGAAAACAAAGCTTCTCTGTGCAAAATATAAATATATTAGAAAGATGAGCGGGTGGCTGGAGAGGGAAACTGAAGCATCTCAATGAGAAAGAAGGAAATCAGAGATGGTGGCAAGCTCTGGCCTAAGAAATTCTGGCTAATAGGAAATTCCCTTGCCAGGGAAAAGATGCTGACATTTTACAAGAGTGATGTCTAATGCTTATTGTGAATTTATTTCCTGGAATATCCTATACTATTTCTCTCAGACCTCAGTAAAACTCGATTCATACACAAGTCTGTGCTAGTGGTTCACTAGGGAAAATGCATGATTCCATGTCTTACCATCAAGAGCGCTATGTGGGTGTAGAGGGGGCAGGACAAAGGGTACTGAAGAAGGGGAGTCTCAGATCAGAAATCACAATGTAATACAAGAAATTGGAACCATAGGTAGCTGGGGAAAATATCGAGCACCCAGATTTCCTTGGAGACATATGGGAAAAAGAGGGAAATTTGAATATCAAAAACAAAAATGGCTGCTGAAGTTGAGGGAATTGGGATACCCAGGAGGGTTGTATTTTGGATATGCTAAAAATACATCAAATACATACATGCACAAACTTTTATCCCCTGTATGCTTTTGCAACTGCAACAAAAATATATGGGGTAGGAATATGGTCATTTCCAACCTCAGAGGCCCCTGATTTTGTGATGTTATACCCTAAGAAGAGTCAATATATGTCTGAGAAAATATTTCCAGATCCTCTTGGCCTATTTCTGCCCAGAATCAGATCATTTAAGGAATGCAATATTAAATGACATGGTTGCTGCGGTATGCTTCTGCCAGTGGGTCATGTTTCATGTTCTGTGGCAATGGGGCCTCCAGAGATAATCCCAGCAAACCTTGTGGGCACTGGAATAAGAATGCCTCAGCTTCCAAGGAATCCACGGTATGGTGGGAAAGGAAGCCAATCACACACTTTATCAAACAAAATGTGGTAAGTGCTATAACAGAGATACAGACTATGGTGCTGTGGGCACTCAGAGGAGGGAACATTTTACTATGCAACTGGGGAGGCTGAAAGAAGCATATGGTAACAAGGTGATGTTTGAGCTGTGCCTGGAGCTGCCTACCCAGAGGAAAACTGGGGTGTCCCAGGCAGAAGGAACAATATGTACAAAGACCCAAGTTGTGGAAGGGCTTGCTATAGTGAGAGAACAGCAGGTCCCATCTGTAGGGGTCATCCAGAGGGATGATGGAAGAGAATGGTCTGTGATCATATCACTAAGGAGTAGATATGTGGGGCTAAGAACTTGGATTTATGGGGAGCCACATTATTCCATGACATCTACAAGGGTTTAGGAGATTGGGAAAGTTGCCAGGGTCTTGTTTTGATGGAGAGGAGGAGGGTGGTCAGGTCTGCAATCGGAAGAGCTGGAAAGAAACACATGGCTGCAGCCCATGATTTTTATCTTCTTCTGACAGCTTTCTGCCCTTGACTGTAATTCTTCCTGTATCTCTAATACATACTAATTGATGTTTTAGGCTCTAGTTTATCTTGATCCATAAATTTTAGCCAGATATGATGTGGATAAAAATGAGAATGCAGAAACAACCCCAGGGCAGCTGTTTCAAAACCTTCCACTTGCTTCACCCTACCTCCATCCTCACCATTGCTTTTTGAATATTTAGAAAAATAATAGTCCAGGCATGGAAGAGTTAGACTGTAAGTTTGGTATTATCAGTTCAATCACCATCATTTGCATCAGCATGGCCATTCTTATATGTATAGGGATATTTGAGAAGACAGAAGAATTGATTATTTGCCAAGATGATTTTAAAAATGAAAATTCACATACAAATACAATTGGCATAAGGATGCACACAGTTTCTTTTCAGTGTGTAAAAATTTAAAAATTCAAATATTTTTGACTTTTTTTTTTTTACTAGCGTAAAATACTCTGAAGTACAGAGTTGTTGCAATGAAAACATCTGCAAGAAATCTTTCCAATAAAGATGACAAATACCAATATACTAGTTTGGGTCAGGTTTGGCTGCAAATAAGGGATACCCCAAAAAACAATAGTTGAAACAAAATAAAAATTGGGTTTTCTGCATGTAGAATTTTAGAAAAAGACAATCCAAAGACAGGATCTACTGGGAAACAGGTGCTATTTATTACCTAGGTTCTTCTTTGGCTGCATCGGCTCCAGCCATCATAGCTCTATCCCAGTCAAAAGAGTAAGGGAAAAAGAAGAGAGAACAAAAAGTTAACACTAGCTTCTTTTAAGAAAGATCCCAGATACTGCCATATGACACACCCATGTATCTCTCACTGAATACAATTTAATCCTACAACCATATTCAGACACAAGCAAGACTGAAGAAAGCAGTCTTTTTATCTGAGGAACCATGTTCCCAGATAAAAATCAAGGGTTCTATTACCAAGAAAAATTAAAGGAAATCCTATATTGGTGGACCAATGACAGTCATTACTATACTCTTCCATGGTTTAGAATACTTATTGTCTCTGCAAGTCCTACCAATTTGGGGGATTTGCTTGTCTGGTTCCTATACTGGGAGAAAGAGGACAGAAATGGAAAGAAGAGTCTTCGAAGGGCAATGTGGGAATAAAAATGGTGTGATTATTAGGTTCCCAATTTGAAAGTTTTCCTTTTGCTCCTAAAAGAACTTTAACCAAAGAATATTATTGTATTGAATCTTGTGAAAAGAGCCACAGGTCTGGGTTTGAGATAGACAGATACAAGAAAAATCTATCTATACTATGAACACATTTTTGATATTCCCTACTCTTAGGGAAAAGCCCATCAAGACACTAGAGAAATATACAAGTTCTTGTTAAGAAAACTCAGGTTCTGAGCTAGCAAGATCTGATGTGGATATAAGCTCTGAGATTCCTTCCACATCAGACTCAAAACTCACTGAAGCTAGATATGGGTGTTAAAGTAAATGTAAGTGCTATTTTCTAACATGATAGAATGCGAGAACATACCATTAGGGCCCATTCATTACTCTCTGCTCTCTATGCCTCTCTCCTCTGTGCACAGGATTACCTTTCTGGCTGGATGATAAGCTTTCATATTTAATCACCCCATTTTTTTTCTCTCAGAGATAACCTAATCTCTTCAAAAGCACAGTAATGTTTAATCTATTCAATGTACAATGATTTTTAATCTACCAGAAGGCAAGTAATTATAAAGATATTCTAGAATCTAAGGAATATAAAGCTGGAACCACCTAAAAGTCTAAATCCTGTTTAAGCTAATCTGCAGCATATATATAGCTGTGATTGAGATCAATGAAATCTAATGAAGTGTAAAACACAATTTTTATGTAGAATTATGCTAACTCTTTTTATACATCAGATTTAGTGACTTTGAGGTTAACTGAATTTTATGGTGTGGATATTAAGCCAATCCATCTCAATACAATTCAGTCAATTTTAAATACTCTATAAAAGGTATGTTTTAAAATATATGCATATCCCTTTTCAAAGGCTTTTAAAATTGGCTGCCCCTTTGGAAAATTTAAAAACTTGAGAAAACAAAAAAATTAGGCAAGTACCCAAAGTCTGGTTGGAAAATCTAAACAAAATGAGAGTACAAGATTAAACAGCTCTGAAATGTCTACAACTGAAAAAGTTTCTATCTGGCTTTCACAATAAAGCCAAATTCTTTCAGAGTCTGTTCTTTAGTTAGATAGATTTAATTACAGATAAAATTCTATGAGCAAGCAACTGTTAGAGGGAAGGAAAGCCTGCCATGGTGCCCATGCAAGGCTGCCAGGGATGGCAGAGGGGAGTTGTTCCTATAAGAGACACCTTGATGTTTCTTGTAATGCTGGAGCAGGAGACCTCTGCTGAGTAATCTGCACAAAACTGAAAGGTGTTGCTTCTACTACTTCAGGGACAAGTTGCCATAACACAAAATCAGGTAGGCCCATGAGTACAATTGAGGGGGTGAGGGGGGGTATTGTAAATTCTGAGACTGGACTATTGAATGTAAAATATATATATATATATATATATATATATATATATATATTCCATTCAACAGGCATTGCCTAGTCAAATTTTCATTTATTTAACAATATCCTCTTCTGAAATAATTGTTCTAATGGAAATTTCTAAAATATAGGCTGTCCAATGCAAATCCAATGCCAGAGTAACACACTCACGTGAAACATAGGTCAGTAGCAGCACCTACAGTACTTGCATCTGGATGTAGACATGGTAAAAGTCTAGATGGAGTTAGGGTGAGCCAGTGTCCTCACTCAATAGCTCAGGCTTTCATGCCTGCACAGTAGCTAAAAACTCTGACTTTGGATGTCACCATTTTCTATGATTTTTACTTGAAATTTGGGAAACCACAGGGGATTACTTGCAAAGTCTCTCTGCAGTGGCCTCACCACACTTTTAAATATCCTCTTTGTTGCTTTAAACTTCAATTTATATAAAAATTAAGAGGTAGAAGTGATAATCAGCAGTTTTAAGTGTATAAATGGCTGATAAATGACTTGTTTATTTAAATTTCTAAGAATCAGTAGATTTTCATTGTGGTATCTTTGACACCTCTTATTGAGACTAGATTGGGTGTATATATCCCTAATGCACTGAGTTTTACTACTAAAATGATTATGAGGTCTTCATTAAAGTGTTAGGATACTTGCAAGTCATCATTTCATAGTTTATGTCAGAGCTCAAGAAAAATTATGGAAGAGGAAGTAGTGAGTACTTATCATTTGTTTTAATTCCTATAAAAGTCTTCAAACATTTATCAGAGCTCCCCCCAGAAAGACTGTATGAAAATAAAGGTAGAGATTATCATTTCTATATTTTATTTAATATAATAATATCACAGGAGGGAAACTCAACAGCCGCCATCTATCTGAAATAACATTTATTTATCACCTACCATGTGCCTTGTACCATGTATGATGATATAATGAAGGAGATTCTGCCCTCCAGGAACTTATAGTCAAGTTGAAGGGATAAAACAAATAAGTAAAAACAGGTATATTGCAAAGTAACTGTCTCTGGATATCAGAAAAAAAAAGTATAATTCTTAAGGTTTTTATTATGGTTTGGATATGAAAAGCTCATGTGTCCAACAATCCAGGAATGTTTAGAGGTGGCATGATTAGATTATGAGAACTGTAACCAAATGAGTGGATTAATTCATTTGATGGGTTCATTATTTGAATGGATTAATGGGTAGCAACTCTAGGCAGGTAGGATGTGGCTGCGGGAAGTAGGCTAGCGGGGGCATGTCCTTGGGGATTATATTATCCCTGGCTCCCTGCACTCAAGCTCTCTGTGCTTCCCCCGATTGCCATGTCCTGAGCTGCTTTCCTCTGTCATGCTCTTTTGCTATGTTGTTCTGCCTCACCTTGGGTGCAGAACTATGGAGTTGGCTGACCATGGACTGAACCTTTCAAACCCTGAACCAAAATAAACTTTTCCTCCTCTAAATTCTTCTTGTCAGGTCTTTTGGTCATAGCAATGAAAAGCTGACTAACACAGTTTAAAAAGAAAAATTCTGTCACTCTTTTGACCATTTTACAATTGATAAATATTTTTATCTATGAATGTGTCAAAGTAGGTGTGATGATTAATATTATGTGTCAGCTTGGCTAAACTAGGATACACAAGTATTCAGTTAAACATTATATATATGTATATATATATGTGTGTGTGTGTGTATATACATACACATGTACACATGCATGTCACACACATATGTATACTCTTATTTCTAATATACTTTATTATAGGTATCCTGTCTCTCTATATATGCAAATATGTGTGTGTGTATTTTTACATATGTGTGTATACGTACACACATATTTCATTAAGATATATGTTATTTTCCCTGTAGAAAACAATAGGTAGAAGACTGAACAACCAGGGGGAAAAAATCAGAAACTGCCTGCTTCTGGGGAGCCATATTTTTGAATTCAAGTTCTACCAAATTAAAGCAGCTTGAAAAAACCTGGGTCTTTCCACTGAAACATGAAAAGAGTTGTGTTTGATAAGTAAATATCAGTGTTTTAGTCAGCTTTTTTTTTTGCTGCTGTGACTAAAAGATCTGACCATAACAATTTTAGAGGAGGAAAATTTTCTCTGAGGGTTCAAGGTTTCAGAAGTCTCAGTCCATAGACAACCAGCTCTGTCCCTTGGGGCTTGAGGTGAGGCAGGACATCATTGTGGAAGAGTGTGGTGAAGGGAAGCAGCTCACATGATGATCAGAAAGCTGAGATAGACTCTACTTGCCACATACAAATATATACCCCCAAACCACGCCCCCAATGCCTCACCTCCTCCAGCCATACCCCACCTGCCTTCAGTTACTACTCAATTGCTCCTGTCAGGTGATTCATTCACTGATTGGAGTAAGGCTCTCATAACCCAATCATTTTCTCTCTGAACCTTCTTGCATGTCTCACATGTGAGCTTTTGGGGGACACCCCGCATCCAACCCATAATAATCAAGATTCAGGACTAGGGGCTATGCTCTAATACTAAAAGCAAAACTGAACTATGTCTGCTCCAATAAAGCCAAAACCCAAGATTCTAAAGAAATAAGATATATTCTAGTAATTTAATTGATCAATGGGCAAAAATTCACATTATTTAGAGAAAGAAAATGAATCCAGAATATCTTAACTTTCTCATTCACAGTAACCAGTGTACAGTCAGAAATTACTAGGTGGCTGCCAGGCGCGGTGGCGCACACCTGTAATCCCAACATTTGGGAGGCTGAGGCAGGAAGATCGTGAGTTCAAAGCCAGCCTCAGCGATGGTGAGGCACTTAGCAACTCAGTGAGACCCTGTCTCTAATAAAATACAAAAAAGGGCTGGGAATGTAGCCCGGTGGTCTAGTGCCCCTGAGTTCAATCCCCAGTACCAAAAAAAAAAAAAAAAAAAAAAAAAAGAAATTACTAGGCATGAAAGAAGGAAAATGTGACTTATAAGCAACAGAAAAAAGTGAAGAGAAGCAAATCCACAGATGAGTCAGTTGTTGGAATTAACAGGACTTTAAAATAATTATTATTAATGTTAAAAAATATAGATGAAAAATAGATATAATAGACAAAAAGAAGGGATTTCAGGAGACATGGAAAGTTTTAAGAACGAAATAAAAATTGAACTGAAAATACAATTATTGAATTTTAAAAATGCTAAATGGGCTCGCCAAATATTAGAAACCAGAATAGAAAGGATCGGTTAACTTGAAAACAAGTCAAAGGAAATTATTTGAACTGACATGCTAAGGAAAGAAAGATTGAGAAAAATTAAAGTGTCTCAATGACCTTATGTCAATATCAGATGATAAGATATGCATGTGAATAGATTGTTGGGGGCAGATAGGGAGCCATTATATTGAAAAATATTGAAGAAATATTGGTTAAGGATTTCTTGAATTTGATTAAAAACATCAACTCCAAATCTAAGAAGCTTAGCAAACCTCAAAATTAAAAAAAAAAAAATCCCTTGGGCGTATCATGATCAACCTGCTGAAAATGAAGCTAAGGAGAAAGCTCTTCAAAGCATTGAAGAAAAAGACATCACAGATGTGGAAATCTTAATAAGAATGTCAGTTAACTTGTAAGTAAAAACCAGAAGCAAGTAAGCAATGGAATGACTCCTTTAACAATTTCTTTTTCTCCCTACTGGCTGCAAAAAAAATTGTCAATTTAGGATTCTGTGTCCAGTGAAAATATGGATTGAAATCAAGATATTTACAAATAAATAAAAAATAAAGACAATCATAGCCTGTGAATTCATACCACAGAAATCCAAACTAATCTCTTTGGGCTAAAATAATAATAATAATAATAATTCCAGAAACAAATTCAGATAAACAGAATTGAAAGACACTGTATAATAAGAATACTCCTTTCTTTGAATGAATTCTGAAGAAAAGATAACTAGGTATTTAGAGTAAAAAATACCAACAACTTATTGTAGAGTTCACAACATACATAAAAATAAAATGTATAATATTAACACAAAGTACTATGGAGGTAAATAGAATAAATTATGGTAAAATCATTGCATCATATGTGAAGTGGTATGATATTAATGCAAGGTAGGAAGGGACAATTTAAGGACATATATTTCAATCTCTAGTGAAGCCTTAAATACAACATGAAGATGTGTAAGTTAAAAAAAAAAAAAATGGCCGGGCGCGGTGGCGCACGCCTGTAATCCCAGCACTTTGGGAGGCTGAGGCAGGAGGATCGTGAGTTCAAAGCCAGCCTCAGCAATGGCGAGGCACTTAGCAACTCAGTGAGACCCTGTCTCTAAATAAAATACAAAACAGGTCTTGGGATGTGACCCAGTGGTCAAGTGCCCCTGAGTTCAATCCCCGGTACCACACACAAAAAAAAAAAAAAAAAAAAAAAAAAAAAAGGAAAAGAGATTGAAATACCAAATAAAAAAAGCAAGGGGAAAAGGATCAAAGCAACAAAGAACAGAGAGACAAAATATAAATCAAATAGCAAGATATAAACCAAATATAAATCAAATAGCAAGATATAAGACTTAAATATAACCATATCAATAATTACCTTAAATGTGCAGATATTGAGTACACTAGTTAAAAAGTAAATATCATAGACTAGATAAAAGAGCAAGACCCAGTATATACTGTTTACAAGAGATACACATTAAGGATAAAGACACAGATGGATAAGAAATAAAAGGGTACTTCTGGTTTTTAGTCTGGTAGGTGTGGTATTTAAACGTTATCACTTCTATCCTAACAAAAAGTAGAAAGCTGGACAAACTAAAAATTTACCAAATCTTCTTAAATCCATCAGAGAAGTGAGATCATCCCTCACCCTTACCACTAACCCCCAAATTGGAAAGACAGGTAGATACAGAGAATCATAACTTACAAGAGTATAAATTCAGCTCTATAGGATCCAGGGTAGGGAAACATGAACTGTGGTTAATGGATTTCTGGATCCTCAGTGTGGACAAATTTAAAAGGTAAAATCTCTGGTAGGAGGCAAAGCAATTGAAAGGATCTCACACTTGGTGAGTTTCATCTCCAGAAACTCTATAAGTTTCTCACAATGAAGAGTGAAGAAAAATCTCCACAGTCTTCTGGTAAGAAGAGCAAAGAAACCATTTAAAAATATGCTGTGGCATTCTGTTTTTAACAAAAGCTGCTCAAGAGAAATTATTTTTTATCAGAGCTGATTTACCAAGTTTTTTTTTTTTTTTTTAATCAGAGTCTAATAGGTCTGAGTAGAGGGATATACCCACTACCAATTCTTTCTAGTCTTCCATGTGGAGGAAGGGAAATGACCAAATCCAGCCCCCTCTTGCCATCCTCAATCACCTAGGAGTATGCAAAACAGGACAAACAGAAACACCTTTGGAGTTCACAGCAAAAGTGTACAGTCTCCCTGAGAGACAGAGATATCATCATTGGATATAGAACATTTCCCCTCCCGGCACTTATTACCACATCACTACAGGCCATGTACTGCAGATTCTCATACATGGGGCCTTATGTCTACTTCCCAAGAAAAAGTCACAAGACATATTTAAAGGTAAAACATAGTTGGAAAACACTGAACAGACATTAGAACCAGATCCAGGTATGGAATTATCATATCTTAAATTTAAAACAAATATTATCAATATGCTAAGGTCTAATGGAAAAGAAATAGACAACATGCAAAAACAGATGGGTAATGTAAGCAGAGATGAAAATTCTAAGAAAGCAACAAAAAGGAGTGCTACAGATTTTTTTTTTAAATACTGTAACAGGAATGAAGAATGACTTTGATGAACTCCTTGGTAGACTGAACATTGCTAAGGAGACAATATACAATGTTAAGGAAATGACAGTAGAAATTCCTAAAACTTAAAAGCAAAGAGAAAAAAAGTAAAAAATGTCGAACAAAGAACTGTTGAACAAAAGGTGTAAATTATATAAAAGGAATACAGAAATAAGAAAAGAACAGAAGCAATATTTGAAGTGATGATGACTAAACATTTCCCTGAAATTAATATACCACGCCCGGATCCAGAAAGCAGAGAACAAGTAGAATAAATAATGAACAAAAGAAAACCCTACACTTAGGCATATCATATTCAAACTGCAGAAAGTCAAAGGTAAAGAAAAAGTCCTGAAAGAATCCAGGAAAAAAACACTTAATCTATAGGGGAACAAAGGCAAGAATGTCATCTGACCTTTCAGAAAACATATGAGCAAGAACAGAATGGAATGAAGTATTTAATGTGTTCAGAGAATATAACATCAACCTAGAATTCAATACATCAAGATACGTTGAGAAATTATCCTTTAATGATGTGGAAGAAATAGACTTTCTCAGAAAAAAAAAATTTGAAGAATTTGTTGTAAGTAGATCCACTTTGACAGAAATGTTAAGAGGCAGTTTTTCAGAGAGAAGGAAAATAATATAGTCAGAGAACAGAGGAAAGTGTTAGAGAAGAAATGGTGAGGGTAAAACTAAAACTTTCATTTTTTAAATTCTAATTTAATCTATTAAAAACAGTCTGTTTAAAATAATAATTGCAAGTATATATAAAATTATTACAATTTATGAAATGAATTGAATAACAACAATGATACAGGGAAAGAAGAGAGGAACTGGGAATATTTTGTTCTTACAGTGTTTTTTGAAATGTATTTTGATTAGTTGCAAGTACAAAAAAAAGCCTCCTCAATGAAAAAATTTTTTAAACTCATTTTCTAAAAACTAAATTTTAACTAATTTAAGAAAGGAGAGGAAATGGAATCATACAAAGTACTCAATAAAAACCACAAAAAGCAAAAAAAAAAAAAAAAAAAAAAAAAGGAAAAATAGAAGCTTTCTCATTAAGATCAGAAACCATGCAATGATGCCTTCTTTAAGTATTTCTTTTTATTATTATATTAGAAGTCCTAGCTCCAAGTCCAATTAGACAAGAAGAAGAAAATAAAGGTGAACAGACGTGGAAGAAATAAATAAAAATATCTTTATTCACAAATAACATGAAAATTTATGTATAATGCCTGAAAGAATTGACAAAAAAAGCTTTTAGAATTACTATGAAATTTTAACAAAGTTTAAGGATACAAGGTTAATATATAAAATTTAAAAACCTTCCTGTACATCATTAACGTGCAAGTATATTTAAAATTAAAACCACAGTGACATTTTTATTAGCATCTCCTAAAATGAAATACTTAGGTATAAGTCTAGTAAACATACCTAAAATATATATGAGGAAAACTAAAAATCCTGATGAAATACATCAAAGAAGAACTAAATAAATGGAGAGGTATCCCACATTCATGGATAGGAAGGCTCAATATGATCAAGAGGTCGAGATGTCATTTTCTTTTCATCTTTACCTACAGCTCCAATGCAATCCTTATCAAAATCTCAGAAGTTATTTTGTAAATATTGACAAACTGATTCTAAGTTTTGTATGAAGACTCAAACACCAAGAATAGCCAACACAATATTGAAGAAGAAAAAAAGAAGGTTGACACTACTTGATTTCAAGACTTGCAATAAAGCTACATTAACCATGAAAGGATAGTAATGGTGAAAGAGTAGATTGATAAGATGGAATAGAGTTCAGAATAGACCCATTTAAATATAGTCAACTGATATTTGACAAAGATAAAATGCAGCAAAAATAGTCTTTTCATCAAATGATGATGAAACAAGGCATCCACATGCAAGCAAGTGAATCTACAGACTTTCTATTTGTCATAAAAATTAATTAAAAAGGTTTTATAAATATAAATGTAAAATAAAAACTATAAAAATCCTAGGATTAACAAAGGAAAGAATCTAGATGGCCTTGGGTATGGCAATGATGTTTTAGATACAACACCAAAGCCATAATCCAGAAAGAAATAATTAATAGGCTGGAAAATTAAAAGTTTTGCTCTGTAAAACATGTTCAAGAGAATGAGAAAAACATACACAGACTTGGAGAAAATATTTGCAAAGAACACAACTAATAAGGGGATTTTATTTTAAAAAATACAAAGAACTTTTAAAATTCAACAATACAAATTTAAAAGCCCTAGATGGGCATGGTGGTGCACCCCTATAATCCCAGCAGTTGGGAGGCTGAGGCAGGAGGATCGCAAGTTCAAAGCCAGCCTCAGCAATGGTGAGGCACTTGGCAACTCAATGAGACCCTGTTTTTAATAAAATTTAAAAAAGGGCTGGGGATGTGGCCCAGTGGTCGAGTGCCCCTGAGTTCAATCCCTGATACCCCCCCCCCAAAAAAAAAGAAAGAAAAAAAAAAAAGAAATCTAAAAGCCCTATTTACATATAGACAAAAGACTTTTACAGACACTTTCAAAGGAGATACACAGATATAGATAACCATGAAAAGATTGCTCAATGTACAAATAAATTCAGCAAAGAAGCAAGATATAAAATCAATATTCATAAATCAATAGCTTTCTTATACTCCAATAGTGAATCAACTGTGAAAGAAATCAGGAAAATGATCCCATTTGCAATAACCTCAAATAAAATAAAATACTTGGGAGTAAATATAACCAAATAAATGAAAGACCTCTACAATGAAAACTATAGAACTCTGAAAAAGAAATTGAAGAAGACCTCACAAGATGGAAAGACTTTCCCTATTCTTTTATAGGCAGAGTTAATATTGTCAAAATGACTATACTATCAAAAGCACTATATGGATTCAATGTAATCCCCATAATTATACCAATGACATTCTTCACAGAATTAGAAAAGTAATCTTAAATTCATTTGGAAGAATAAAAGACCCAAAATAGCCAAAACTATCCTGAGCAAGGAGAATGATCCTGAAGACATCACAATACCTTATCTCAAATTATACTAAAGAGCTATAGTAACAAACACAGCATGGTATTGGCATCAACATAGACATTAGGACCAATGGAATAGAATAGAAGATACAGAGACAAACCCACATAGTTACAATCGTCTGATACTTGACAGAAGTGCCAAAAATATATGTTGGAGAAAAGATAGACTCTTTAACAAATGTTGCTGGGAAAACTGGATAGCCATATGCAGAAGATTAAAACTAGATCCCGATCTCTTACCACGCACAAAAGTCAAATCAAAGTGGATCAAAGATTTAGAAATCAGACCAGAAACTTTGCAGTGGCTTGAAGAAAAAATAGGATCAACATGCCAACCTATTAGTACAGGCCCCAATTTCCTAAACATAATACCTGAACCTCAAGATATAAAACCAAAATCAATAAATGGCTGGCATCAAATTTAAAAGCTTCTGCACAGCAAAGGAAATAATTGAGAGCATGAATAATGAGCCTACAGAATGGGAAAAAATCTTTGTCAGCTACTTCTCCAGTGGGTCATTAATATCCAGACAATATAAAGAATTAAAAAAACTTAACAACAACAACAACAACAACAAAACCTGATCAATAAATGAACCAAAGAAATAAATAGATATTTCTCAAAAGAAGAAATACAAATAACCAACAAATAAATGAAAAAATGGTCAACATCTCTAGCAATCAGGGACATACAAATCAAAACTATATTGAGATTTCATCTCACTGCAGTTAGAAGGGCAATCCCAAGAGCACAAAAAATAACAAATGCTGGATAGGATGTGGGGAAAATGTACACTCATACATTGTTGGTGGGACTGCAAATTGGTACAACCAATTTGGAAAGCAGTATGGAGATTCCTCAAAAGAATAGGAATGGAACCACAACATGATTCACCTGTCCTACTCCTTGCTATTTATCCAACAAACAAACAAACAAACAAACAAACAAAAAAACTAAAATCAGCATGCTATAGTGATACAGGCACATCAATGTTTATAGCAGTGTGATTCGAAATAGCCAAGTTATGAAACCTACCCAGGTGCCTGTCAACAGATGAATGAATTAAGAAAATGTGGTATTTATTCATAATAGAGTTTTACTCAGTCATAAAGAAGAATGAAATTATGTCATTTGCTGGTAAATGGATGAAACTGGAGAACATCATGCAAAGTGAAATAAGGCAGACTCAAGAAGTCAAAGATTTAATATTTTCTCTTGTATGCAGAAACTAGAGCACAGTCAGGGGGAAGAAAAGTGTGTGTGTTGGGGGGTGGGTAGATCTCATGAAAACTGAGGGGAGATCAGTGGAGTAGAGGAAGGAGATAGACGGGGAGGGTAGAGGGACAGGAAAAGGGAGAGAATGTGGAATAAATTTGACAAAATTGTTATGTACATGTATAACTATACCACAGTGAATTCTACCTTTCTGCATAATATATACAGCACCAATTAAAAAGCAATAAATAAATAAATAGAAGACAAGTAGAGTAGAGGAAGGGAAAGGGGGAGGGAGAAGAGGAGGGAGAGAGGAAGCACTGGAGACTGAAATAGAGCAAATTAAACTTTATACATATATATTAAAATGACCCCTACTACTATGCATAATGATAATGCACTAATAAAAGCATTTAAAAACAAGGTTGGTCAATATAGTATATCATTAAGGAATTGCAAGTTAAAATGGCAAGATCCAAATATTAGAATGGCTGCAATTCAAAACACCAAATGGTGGAGAGGGTATGGAGCAACAGGAAATCTCATTATTGCTGGTGAGATTGCTACTCAGGAAGACAGTTTGGCAGTGTCTTACAAAGCAAAACATGCTCTCACCACAATATCCAGCAATCACATTCCTTGATGATTTACCCAAATGAGTTGAAAACTTAGGTCCACACGAAAACTTGTACATGAATTTTATGGAAACTTTATTTATAATTGCTGAAACTTGGAAGTTGCAAAGATGACCTGAGTAGATGAATGGATAAATAAACAGTGGTACACCTGGACAATGGATTATTATTCACCACTAAAAGAAATGAGTTTTTCAAGCCATGAAAAGACATGGAGGAATCTTAAACGCATATTACTAAGTCAAGAAACCAATCTTTAAAGACTACATGCTACATGATTCCTACCATATGACATTTTGGAAAAGGCAAAACTATTGGGACAGTAAAAAGATTGGTGGTTGCTAGAGGTTGATGTAGGGAGGGATAAGTAGAGCAGAGAGGTTTTTTTTAGGGCAACGAAACCATTCTATATGATATTATAATGGTAGATGCATGTTATTATCCATTTGTCAAAAACTATAGAAAAACTAAAAATAAACGCTAATGTCAGCTATGGACTTTGGGTGATAGTGATGTGTCAATGTAGGTTCATCAATTATAACAAATGAATCACGGTGATGGAGGATGTGATAATGGGGGAGACTGTGCTAGGTTGGGGGAAGGGTACAAAGGAACTCTGTATTTTCCACTCAATTTTGCTATTACTAAACTGCTCTGAAATAAAGTCTATTTAAAAAGTAAAAGGACGGAATGAGATAGACCATACAGACATAAGAAAGTTGGCATGACTGTATTAATATCAGACCAAGGTGGCTTCAATATAAGAAGTATTACTAGAAATAAAAAGTATATTTCATAGTGATAAAAGGATCAATTTCAAAAAAAGAAAAATAATTCTATAAGATTATTCAGTAATTATTCAGTAGTAGAGCCTCAAATTAAATGAAGCAAAAGCTAGTAGAATTTTTGTGGAAAATAGACACACCTACTATCTTTTTGTGTGTGTGTGTGTTGGAGCAATTTTATTCACCAATTTGTGTATAATAAAAATTCCTCATCATATCCAAACTAAATGAGGACATAAGTAGTATTAGTAATTCAAATATTAATAAGATAGATTTAAATGGGGACAGGCATGAAAATAATACAATAGAATGGGGTAAATCTACTGGTTCATTAAATGCTTGTAAAACATTATACTGAGAAATTTGTCTCATAAATACTATCTAACTTCTTGATGTTAATGTAGATATTTTGTATTATTCCACTCATTGATTAAAAAAAAAAAAAAAAAAAACTCAGACCCAGAAAAGTTAAGTAAATTATACCTTTTTTTCTTCTTGAACCAGACTCATAATAATAAAGCAGAGGCTAACATTTTGGAATATTTAATGTTGGACACACCTACTATCTTAATTAGAGATTCAACTCCACTTTCTCAGTGATTGATAGCATAAGTGGACAAAAAAAAAAAAAAAAAAAAAAAAGAAAGAGAAAAGAAAAATGAATCAGTAAGAATGTAAAAGTTTTTAAAACTACTAACTAACTTACCCTCACCAATATGTATGGAATATTATACCAAATCATTGTACAACACACATTCTTCTCATGGACATATGGAATGATCTCCAAAATCAACCACACGCTAGGTCATAGAAAAGAGCAATAAAGCAATTACAACACAAAATTACAAAGAACCAATACATGTATGGAATGGTGCATCACAAAAATGAGAATGAAAACGTGAGATACCACTTTATACCCACTAGAATGGCAAAAATGTAAAAGACTGATAATATCAGATGTTGGGCAACAAGTAAAACAACATAAACAATACATTAGTGGTGAAAGAATGCTTGGAAGTTTATTTAAAGGATATTCATGACAATGAGAGAGATAAAATATGTTTTTAAAAAGTCTTGTACAAAAAAAAATTTGTAGTAGATTTCAAAAAATCGTTGCCAAACTTGACACAACCCAATCATCTAAATGAGAATGGATAAGTAAATTGTGGCATTTTCTTCAATGGAATACCACTTAGTGAAACAAAAATAATGAACTTCTGCTAGCTGCAAAAGCTTGGATCAATCTCAAAAACATTACATAGAGCAAAGTCAGACAACATGAAGAGTAGCATATGATCCCATGTATATATATAAAGTTCTAAATTGACAAAGTAAACTTTTGATCACAATAGTGACTGCTCCTGAGAAAAGGGATTAAGCCAGAAAGTGATGTGAACCAGAACTTTCTGAGTTGTAGATTACATGGGTGTAATGATTTCAAACATTATTGAACTATATGCCTAAAATCTATGATTTTTTAAAATATGTAAATAATAGTTCAATAAAAAAGAGGAAAGGATATTATTACTTTATCAATTAGAAAAGAAAATGCCACCCTCCATTATCCTCACAGTTTGATGGAAAGTCTTATACATTTCTCTTTTTTTACATAAAAATAAATCAGTATGAATTATCTGATGGACGCAATATGAAGGGTTGATACCAAGTTATGGTTTTTAAGATAGAAAAATAAAGCAGTATCTGGGTACCCATTATAAATCCCCTCTTCTGCCCTAAATCTTGTTCTAACTTTTTTTTTTTTTAACCTCAGAGGCCCTTATCCAAAAGTAGTTTTACTAATTCATACATCAATGAATTCAGCAAACATTTTTGTCAAATGCCAAGGAAAAGTAATTATTTCTGCAGTATATTCAATGCCATTTCAGTCAATTCCTCTAACCTGAAAAATTCTGACAGCCATGTTTTTGAGAATTTGATGACTCTTTTAAAACTCTTTAGAAAGAAGACTGCCAGATGTATTGCTGTGTTCACATATGTGCATGCATGAGCGAATAAAGTAATTAAATGATCCTTAGGTAGTTTGCAAAACCCTCACAGAGAGACTATGTTAGAAAACTTGGCATCGCCACCTAGGCTATTGATCTTGCTTCTCTATTTGCACCGAAGTGTTTGGTTTCTAAAAATTATGCTTAGGAATTAATTTGCCTTATGCCAGTTGATGAGTGAGATTTATCTTAATTTGAATAAACCATAAATGTCCATTCATTGGTTATGATCCTTGTTAAGGTAGGCTGCCAAGAAACACCAGGTGTCTGGGACAGAGTTTACTCAAATATAAGATGAACCCTTTTCTGATGTTTGAAAGCTATAAATTCTTCATTTGACTTTGAGCCAAATATTTGATGTCTCTGATCTTGGTTTTCTTGTCTGCGAAGTAAGAGACTTGACTATATTGGAATGTAAGTTTCAGTTCTGCAATTCTGTGGACATATGATGGATAGCCAAGGGAGAGATTATTGAAACAACTAGCACAGGACTTGACTCAAAAACTGTGTTGACATGGAAAGGTAAGGCCAAATCTACACCCTGATTCTGAATCAGAATCTAATGATGAAAATGTTCGTATCTTAAATAAACTTACTATCCAGCCTGGGACATAAAACAAACATGAAAAATAAAAACTAGCAATATGTAATGAAGTAAAAATAAAAATTACCTAAATTCTAAAGATTAGAGCAATGAGCTCAAGTTATAAATGAAAACTAACAGCCACAATTTAAAAAGCTATCTTGTCCTCAATGTATCTTCCTTTGCATATGAGACCTTAGTATAATGCACAGCAATAGATTCTCAGTAACCAAATAGAATAATGGTGAGTAGACAAAGCTGAAACCTAGTATTCAAAGATGTTTTGTCCAGGTCTGTATCATTAAACTTTAAGTGTCTACTAAAAGGAAAAATTATTTAAAATAAAAAATTATTTAAAATAAAAAATTATTTTAAATAAGGAAGAATTACATTAAGTAATCTCTGCCTCCCCTTCCCCCACCGCCATTTCAGTTTCATACATTAAAAAGTGACCTACAGGGCCTGGGGTAGTAGCTCAGTGGTAGTGTGCTCACTTAGCATGTGTGAGGTACTGGGTTCGATCCTCAGCAACACATAAAGATAAATAAATAAATAAAGATATTGTGCCCATTTACAACAACAACAATAACAACAACAAATATATATATGTGTGTGTGTGTATATATATATATATATAAATATATATCATTATAAATTTTTCTAAAAAGTGACCTATAAACATTGTTTTATTCTATTGGTTCTGCTCTATAGCTGAGCAAAAGAGAGGCTATTGAAATATATTTGGCCTAAGTAGTCATAGCATGTAATATTTGTTACCTGTACAGTTACATGGCAGAAGGAGATGATGGCTTTTACAGAAGACGCACAGATTATGGTGAAGGAGAATGTCTGAATTCTTGTCATGGCTGTACTTTTGGGGGGTTGACTATAGTACTCTAGTTTTGTTAATATAAAACAATGGGAACTATTCCATGTTTTTAGTCCTTTAGACCATTTCTTTTTCCATTTTTTCCTATATATTTGGTGCTGTTTTTCTGGGAAGTCATGTGTATTTGGCATTTTTTGATTTTGATTTTTAATGTTCTTTGACCTTTGCATTAGCATGCATGAGCAGAAATAAATGCTTCTTGCCACACTTTTAAAAAAAACCATTTTATTTGACAGTGTTTTTTTTAAACTGGAGTACATTGTAATATATTTCATATAGATCTTCATCTAGCAACAGAATCTGCATAAAGTCAGGAAGTTTACAAGTATCCTCCTGGTTTGTGTTTGGAGTAGATTCTGCCTAGGTAAGAAATGCTTTCTGAATACTTAGCTTTCTATTCAAGATACTATACTTTCCTTCCAAGTTGGTTTAACTAGTGGTCAGAGGAGACTGAAAAATTGCAAAGGAAAAACTGATAATTAAAAAAAACTCACATCTTTTAGTTCTTTGGCATAGCAAATTCAAAAACTAAAGGCATTATTTGTTTTTTTATCTTTCTTTCTTGAAAATTTAGTGTACTACTGAAATTCAAGCACTATTTTTAATTCTACAGTGTATTTAGAATGCATCTGACTCAGAAGTACTTCTAATACAATGGATCCAAAATGTTTGCTTTTAAAATTCAGCCCAGGTTTTCTGAAATTGAAATGCATATGCAACTCATTTGTAGAATTGAACATACATCTTATAGTACACACTGGCATTAAATTGAAACCTGAACGATGAGAAGTCATTTGCGTGGGCAGGAAGCCAAATCATTCCTGGAGTTCCACATGCAGGCAATAATTTACATCGACAGGTAGAAAACATGTTATATGCTTTTGGTACAATGATGCTGAAAAAGTTTGGCAATGACTCATAACTCAGCTATCCTTTAAAAATGCTCGAAAACATGGGAAAATGAATGAAAACTTGCTTTTGTCTGAATTCAAAGTCAGAGAGCCCTTGGGATCTGACAAGGTGAGTCATGGAATGGGACCAAAGATAGGTAGATAGATAGACAAGACAGGAAAAAACAAAAACAAACAAACAGAAACCCCCCATAACATTAAGTTTTGGTTTTTGTCATCTTCTTAGTTCTGTTACCATAGGGATTTGAAAGAAGAGTTTATGATTTTTTAATTCATTTTCTCATTTAAGATAAACCAAATCTTTGTATCTTTCCATGTTTTATCACTGGGATTGACTTTAGCACTTCCCCTTATCTCCTCCATATTTGATATTATCAATTATGAACTAAAGGAATATGGTATAGTCACCTGTCTTAAAATCAGTGATACTTAATATTCCTGAACCAGTTTGTGGGAACAGGCTGGCTGTTCCTTTATTTTGAATAAAGGATCAAACCACAGTCAATGGCTCTCCCTGTGCTAGAATAGTCAAAATTCCAAGATTGTCTCTACCACAATTGCTGTGAATGGTGGATACAAATTTTTCTAGGCTCCAACTACTGTATTTTCCTGAATAACACTTGATTCTCTTTTTCCTTGAACTTGTCCTGACCAGAAAATCTCTTATATGTAACTGGTTTTTTTTTTTGGGGGGTGGGGGGATTTCAATCTTTTGTCTAGACAGCCCATAGGAAGTGAACAAAAGCAGTCACCTAGAATGGCCACCTCTACCTGTGGCTTCAAATCTGACAGCTGCTCCCCATCTATTTTAGTCAGCTTTCTTCTTGTCCTGACCAAACTAACTGAAAAAAAAAAAATAGAGAAAGAAAAGTTTACTGGCTCATGAGTTCAGAGGTTCAGTCCATGGTCAGCCAACTCCTTAACTCTGGGCCCAAGATGACACAGACTATCAAGACAGAAGAATGTGGTGGAGGAAACCAACTCAAGATATGGCAACTAGGAAGCAAGAGGGAATTTGGCTCACCAGAGACAAAATACAAACCCCAAAGACACACTCACAGTGATCTACTTCCTTTAGCCATATCCTACATGCACACAATTACTACCCAGTTAATACATATCAGTGATTAACCCAATGATTAGGTCATACCTCTCATAAGCTAATCATTTCACCTCAGTCATGTTCTTGCATTGTCTCACACATGAACTTTCATGGAACACCACATATCCAACCCATAATATCATCCAAGCATACTACAAGCTTGCTGCCATTACTTTCAAGAACTGCACATATCCAACAGCCATTTTGCTGTAGCTTGGGTTCCAGTGTCCAGTGTAATCAGGTACATTCCATCTTGTTGACATACCAAGCTCTCCTGGGAGAGCTCTTTCTCCCTCAAAGCAAAGCTTGGAAATGTCTGGGTTTCAGGACAGCCGATCTTGTCATTACATTCTTGGCAGTGTGCACATCAGTTCTCATATGACTAGGGGAAAGTTTAAATCTTGAATTTTGAAGAGTGGAGCAATAACATTACAAGTTTCCACAGGTGTAACTGTTCAAATAGTGGCATAAAGTCTTTCCTTTGTCATTAAAACCTAACCTATAATCTTTCTGGAGTAAAATGGTGTATTGTTTTAAAAATACTGAAGTAGATCTCTCTTTTAGTTAGGACAAAGAATGCTTTTGTTTGGTGGGACATGGGAGGGTCATTGAATAAATCTGGTAAACAGTAACTTGTAGATAAGTGAAAACACGGATAACAGATGTTGTTCAATTTTCATTGTTGACTGAGTTTAACTGTCCTTTGCAAGGTGTCTGTGAATGAAAATTACAGAGAGAAAATTATTTTCATCATTTGCAGTACATAAAAGGCCAAGAACAATATTTCTGTTTCAGCATTTCTCTCAATGCCTTGCTTGACTAATATCAGGTACAAAGCAAGCTCTTAAATGTTTGGTGAAAAATAAAACATAGGATGAATTTTTTGCATGATCAGATCTCTTAGATATTACAAATTTTAGTTACATATCTTATCTTTCTGAAGGTTATGCAAGCCCTTAGTTCATTCACAAATGTTTGTAGTGTACCAGGAAATAATGTCCTATGACCTCCTAAACTTTGAGTCTTACAGACCAAAAAATGGTATTTCATACTGTGTCAGGATCTGATCTCTGAAGCAAGAAGCTCCCTTATTATTGTCTACTTACAAAAGTAGTCTGTTAAGTAGTTAAGTGAGATAGGTACCATTTATTAAAGAATTTTAGGTTAACAATTCAAAGGGACATTGAAACCTTGACTGTTTTTGCCTTAAATAACAACACATCTTCCCTTCTTTTCCTCCTCTCTTCCTTTAATTCTTTGAATTCAGTTATTCTTTTTATTAAGTTTTCTGACAACAGTTGTGTTCACATTATTCATCATGTCCCTGTAAGAAATACCTTAAAACTTTGCTGATGTTGAGGTAAAATAATTAAGTTATCAATCTCACCATTTCAGATTGATATTTCTTGCTACTTTTCTTTGTAAGGCTACTATACTGGTCTCATCATCTTATGGAGAGCTAAATAGGCTAGTTTGAATTGAAACTTACAGTCATTAAACACATCAATAAGGGTGGAAGACAAATGCAGTTTTTGTAACTGAGGTTTATGCATAACTTCTGCCTACATCTACATTCTGATGTATCTGACACCAAAGGGCCACCAGGATACCCAAGTAGAAAGTACATCATAGAGAAGAGCAGATAAATCTTATTGGCCCTCTCATGCTCTTTTGCATGCTCTCCATTGAGAGCTATTTGCATTAAAAATGTTATTTTCTATGTCAAGCCTCTCAAAATATATTTTGGTACCTATACCAAAGACTAGAGAGGAATTGTGGGAAGTCAAGGAAGGCGTTTTGTTTTTTCAGACACAAAACAAAATGATAATAGTGCCAAGCAATCTCAAAGAATATGTAATTAGGCATAATTCAGCAATGTATTTAAGACCAACAAAAAATTAACGGGACCTGATGCAAAATGACAATAAAAAAATAAAGTTTCAAGGTGTCAATAGCAGAGCCCTGAATGACATCACTTGATGAGGTTCAACTAGCAGGTAAACTGGTTTGGAACATCTAAGAATTCCTTATTTACTTGGCTGGTACCTTGGTGGGAGGGTTGGAAAGATGGTTCAGTAGGGACTGTGGCCTAGAAGGTGCACATGGTACTTCCAGCAAGGAAGACTCTGGGCAGCCGAAATTCTAGGTGGAAGCTACATGGCCTTTTGTTAACAATGGGACCATTTGGAAGAATGGCAATAAGTTCCTTGGGAAGTACAATTTAATTCAAAATGAACCTTAAATACTGGTGGAAAAACAAAAAGGGTACTTTGTATTAATAAAGTACTATTTTGAAAAGAATGATTGAGCTAAAACAGGGCCAAGAACAACAAATGACAAATCTAAACTTTGGCCCACACATGTCTATGGCTTTGTCAGGCTCTGGCAGCCCAAATACCAATGAGCTGCAGCACTCTTCTTAAAGAGGACACCAGCTAGCATGAAAATAGACTCCCACACATTGACTTAATATTATGGGATGTGTGTTTCTGAAATGGGGAATTGTATGGTGGCTAAAGATGCAACCATCTGGGCTCACACAGCAGCTCCGCCACTTCCTGGGCAGCATACAGTCTTCTTGTCCTCATTAGCAGTTCCTGTCTCAGACTATTTTGTGAGAATCAAGTGACTTAATACTCCTGGCCCAGGAAAAGGCTTACAAGATGGTTGCTACTATTATTATAGATAGAAAGCTAGAGGAGAAATTCATCCAGTTGGGTAGAATAAATGAAAGAAAATCTAGGAATATGACAAAAATATTAAGTCTTAAATACTGATTAGATGTTTGCCAAGTGGACAAGACATTATTTAGGGACAGGGGAGAACACTGTTACAGCCCGAACTATAACTTATAGACCTAATCTATTCAAAGGCACTTCACAAGTGATAAATAAATACATGGATAAAAGTTTTATAATTATAGGAAAAAAACTTCAAAGTATCTTAAAAGTTGAAACATTTTTTAAGTGGATACTTCATTATCTCTTTTGAGCTGTGGCTCCTTTTGATATGTAAAAAGTTGACCCTTTCTAAGGCAAGGACCATGTGTTGGTTATTTTTATATTCACTGATAATTATTGAATAAAAATCAATATGAACTTCAAATTCATATTATTTCATATTCATGTTTTATATAATTTCCCCACAACATTCTTCTTGCCATCAGTGGGCAGGAGTCACCTGCTTGCAACTGTAGGCAAAATTCCTCCCACTGTGGCTTTTACTTCTCATCTAATAATGCTGAATGCCTCATGTTGGAGCAATCATTCACTGTTGCTCAGGGAACAATCTCTACACCATTATCACTGCAAAATCCTGATTGATGACATTTTTGACTGAGTCAGGCAAATCTGTGTATTCAAGGGAATGGACATGGGAAGTGTAGGAGAAAGTCTGTAGGGGCCAGAAATCGGCTGACTTTTTAAAGCACTATACAATACAGGAATTTGTCAGAAGCTAGAAGCATTTCTTTTGCTGAAATACACAAAACCAAGGAGTATTTTATTATTACACAAAGGACTGGGACCTTAGAAAGATGAGTTTATAAAATCAACTTTTACTTTTGTGGATAGAACACTCTAATATGATTGGGTCCATGAAATGCAGGATTATAGGACAGACTCATTTGTTACTGCTTTGGCATTTAACACTCTGTAGTTTCCCAATTACCTGTCACACAGGCATTAGTATTCTAGAATAATTGCAGAGAGTTTCACATACTGAGTGTGAAAACAACTTGTCTAGGGTAGAATGAAGAAATGAAAATTTCTGTTTCTCCTATTTGTACATCTTTTTCAGATTTTAGGTCCTAAAAGTTTTCACAATTTCTCTAATATCATGATATCTTTGAAATGTTTTCTGAAATATTATCAATTTCATTCATCTTAATCACCTAGTAGCAGGTAAAGCTGAGTTGGCTTATCTAGTTGTGGGTCTCTACATCCTATGCGAGAACCAACTGGAATAACCCATCTTTATCCATCTGTATCTAAATTTTAAAAAATTTTAAGAAACAAACATTTCCAGAAACAAGTCAGCATAATGAATGCAAAGAATTAAAGTGGTGAGCCGGGCACTGTGGCACATGCCTGTAATCCCAGCACTTGGGAGGCTGAGGCAGGAGGGTCGCAAGTTCAAAGCCAGCCTCAGCAATGGCGAGGCACTCAGCAACTCAGTGAGACCCTGTCTCTAATAAAATACAAAACTGGGCTGGAGATGTGGTGGCCCAGTAGTCAAGTGCCCCTGAGTTCAATCCCCAGTACAAAAAAAAAAAAAAAAAAAAAAGAAAAGAATTAAAGTAGTGAGAAAAATAAGGCTAAACGAGAATCTGATTATTTCCAAATAATTTCTTAATGTCTAATAATTTTATAAGCATGTACCATTGGAAAAATATCTAATTGGGCACAGTGTTGAATGCCTATAATCCCAGCGACTCCTGAGGCTGAGGCAGGAGGATTGCAAGTTCAAGGCCAGCCTCAGCAACTTAGTGAGACACTGTCTTAAAATAAACATAAAGACTGGGGATGTAGCTCAGTGATAAAGCACCCTGGGTTCAATTTGCAATAGCAAAAGAAAAAAAAAAGAAAGAAAGAAAAACGGTATCTAAGTCATATTCTGTTCTGCTAATATTAATTATTGATAAACACTATCTGGATGTATTCTACAAAAACATATCATCTATATTTCCTAACCTTTCATAACAACATTGAGACTAAAATAAAATCTTAGCTTTTTGGGATAACTTAATGCTGAGGAAATAGCCTGACCTAAGTCTAAAGAAAAACTTCCAGAGATCAAAAATTGCTAGATCCTAGATAAAAACCTGTGCATATATATGTCTTTGAATTTATTTAAACTTAAAAATCAGGACATTTCATACAAAAATATTTGGGTTTTTAGTTTCTTGTGGCAATTCTTAAAATGGAGCAATAATGAACATGAGCTACTACCATGAAACAATCAGCAGTGGCTGAGTTGCTACTTTTAGCCCTTTAACAAGTGCCCTACCACTCAGCCACATGCCCAGATCTCTACTTTGAGCTCTGTGGATGAAACACAGAATTTCCCGTCTCTCCTATCAGAGGGTGTGTGAAAATCCTGTCAGGCCTGGCTCTGCTTCACTACTGTATATTTTCTGCCCAGCCTCACTAGTTATTTGACAGGATAAAAGATGCAAGATGGTATAAAAAATGCAGGTTCCATTGTCAGCTATGCCATGCATTTATTATGCGATGTTAGGCCTTTTGCCATGAATGTCTTACACTCTTTATGTGTAATGTCCTAAGTCTTGAAGATTCTCCACAAGTTCCTTCCTCCTTAACCATTCTACGAATCTATAACCAACTATCTCTAATGTGTTCTCTCATTTGTAGGGTTTGTGGTTTTTATAGAAGGAAACAAAATAGGCACACTTAGCAGCCTATATGTATTGTAATTCTGTTTGGTTAGGAACTGCCTATTTGATGTTGTTTCCTGACTTTCCTTATCTTGTATGAAGACAATTACTTTTCATCTTGAGATAATAATCATGTCATCTATACTTAATGTCAAAACAAGTGGAGTTTTGCTTTTGTTTGTTTATGCCATCAGTGGACAAGATAACATTCATCACTTTTTAAAAGATAGCTTTGAGATACAATTTACGTACTATTATAAACTCACACATTTGAAGTGTACGTCTCAAGTTTTTTTTACATTTTTAATTTATTGTGTAATAACACTTAGCATGAGATTTACCTTAATTTTTTTAGTGTAAAATACAGCATGTGGACTATGGGTACATTGTTGTAACAACAGTTCTTTAGAGCTTGCTCATCTTGGTTAACCGAAACTTTATGCCCCTTGATTAATAATTTCCTATATTTAGAATTATCACATCTTCCTGATGATTTGAACCATTTATCATTATGAAATTAACTCTTTATCCCTAGTAACTTTTCTGTTTTAAAATCTATTTTGTCTGAAATTAGTACAGTAATTCGGCTTTCTTGTGGTGGCTATTTGCATATCTTTTTTCTATACTATTACTTTTAATCTATATGTATCTTGAATCTGAGAAGTGTATTTTCTGTAGATGGCATATGGTTGGATTTTTAAAATCCAAAATAACAACCTTTGCCTTTTGATCTGATTGTTTAATTTATTCACATTTAATGTTCTTCTTGATATAAATAGGTCTATGCCTGCTATTTTACTATTTTTTTAAGAGCCATATCCTTTTCTTGTATTTGTACTTTTAAGTGGGACTATTTGCCTTACATGACTATTTTTAATGTAGTATTTTAATTTCTTTAGTAATTTTTCACTATTTTTATTTATTTCCAATGGTTGCTCTAGGGCTTACCATATGTCTTCACTTGTCATAATCAGTTTCAGATTTATACTAACTTCACTGTGATATAGATCATTTTCATTTGTATAGAAATGTGTTATCTGACTGATTTGATGCATTATTATCATCATAACTTCTTTTATTACTTTTTAAAATTTTCAATTAAAAAATAGTCATCATATATATTACATGACATAACATGATTTTTAAAAAAAATTTTTTTAGTTGTCAATGGACCTTTATTTTATTTAATTATATGTGGTGCTGAGAATTGAACCCACTGCCTCACGCATGCTAGGCAATTGCTCTTCCACTGGCCACAACCCCACCCCCCAAAACATGATTTTTGATGATTAAATTAAACTAAAATATAAACTCATATACTTAATTTTTGTGATGAGAACGTTCAAATTCATCTACCCTTAGCAATTTTGAAAGGCACATTATTAACTATAGTCACAATATTGCACAATAGACCTCAAAAACTTTTCCTCCTAACTGAAACTCTGTACCCTTTGACCAGCATGTACCCATTCTCTGCCCGCCCCAACCCACCAGCCTCTGTTAACCACAGTTCTACTCTCTACTTGTATGAGTTTGACTTTTTAGATTTTACATATAATTGAGATCATGCAGTATTTATCTTTCTGTGCCTGGCTTATTTTATTTAGCATAATATTGTTGAGATTCGTCCATGATTTTGTAAATGATAGAATTTTATTATTTTTCAAGGCTGAATAGTACTCAATCAAAGATGGACACTGTGTTAGTCAGCTCTACACTGCTGTGACCAAAATACCTGACAAGAACTTTTTCTATAGTAGGAAAAGTTTATTTAGGGTTCACAGTTTCAGAGGTCCAGTCCATGGTTAGCTGACTCCATTGCTCTGGGCCTTAGGTAAGGCAGAACCTTATGGTGGAAGAGCATGGCAGAGGAAAGCTGCTTAGCTTGTAACAGCTGGGAAGAAGAGAGAGAGAAAGAAGTCACAGACTAGATATAATCCTCAAAGACATGCCTCCAGTGACCTACTTCCTTCAGCTATGTCCCACCTGCCCACAGTTACCCCCATTAGTCCATTCAAATTATTAATCCATCAAATGGATTAATCCACTGATGAGGGTACAGTTCTCATCATCATTTCCTAAAACACCCACCTCTGAACCTTTTTACATCGGGTTAATGTTTCCAAAACACTTCTAGATCCAAACCATAAGAGAAACTTAGGTTGATTCAATGTATGTGCTGCAATGAACATGAGATTGCAGCCATCTCTTTGACATACTGATTTCAGTTCCTTTGAATATATACCCAGAAGTAAAATTGATGGATCATATGATAGTTATATTTTTAATTTTTTGAAGAATCTCCATTTGGTTTTCTATAATGGTTGTACTAATTTATGTTTCTGCCAATAGTATACAAGCTTTCCTTTTCTCTGCTGCCTTGCCAACATTTATTACCATTTGCCTTTTTATAATAGCCATTTGTTACAGGCATGAGGTGATATCATTGTGATTTTTTTTTTTTTTTGGTTATTTCCCTGATTATTAGTGCTGTTAAGCATTTGTTCATACACCTGTTGGGCATTTGTATGTCTTCTCTTCAGAAATGCCTATTCAAGTTCTCTATGCTCATTTTTAATGAGTTGTTTTCTTGCTATTGAGTGGAGTTCCTTATATATTTTGGATATTAACTCCTTATCAGACATGTGGTTTGCAAATATTTTCTCACAACTCACAGGTTGTTCCTTGATTTCTTTAATCATGGTTTCCTTTGGTTCTTTGAACATAATGACTACTTTGAAGACAGTCTATTAAAGCTGCATCTGGTCAATCTCATAGGCAGTTTCTTTTGCCTTTTGTTTGTTTGTTTGTTTTTCCAGTGTATGGGTCATTCTTGCCTGTTTTTTTTTTTTTTTTTTCTTTTTTTTTTCTGTGTCTCATCTTTTTTGGAAACTGGACATTTTAGTTAATCATTGTAGCAGCACTGGGTCCTGGTCTCTTCATTCTGTGCTTACTATTGTTACTTGTTTGTTTGGTGACTGCCTGGATTATTTTAGTAAATCTATTCCTCTTCTCACTCAGTGTTAAGCCTCTAATGTTGCTTCTCAGGAGCCAAAAGCCTTGGGTATGCCTAGAGTCACCCTGAAATGACAGCGATTTTGGCAGGGCTTTATTCTATCTCTTTTGCTGACCAAACCAAATTGTAGTTTCCACTGATCACTCTCTTATTAAAAAAAAAAAAAAAAAAAAAAAACAGTAATAATTGGTTCCATAGACTAAATGGGTTCCTTGAAAGAAATTGTTACTGAAGTCAGTGTTTGACATTTGTCCTGACCCCAGGAAGGCTCCTTTCAGCTGTTTTTCCCCCCAGTTCTTTTCCAGAAAACTAGTCAGTCTATAATTTAATTTAACATCACACACACACACACACACACACACACACACACACATCAAATCTTCAATAAATCTACCAATCTCCTGATTCACTTTTACCACAATCTCTATTGTTTTGAGAGTGCCCTTAGGCTTGAACTTCTCCACATTCTGTTGCAAGTGAAGTCAATTCATTCTGAAAAAAATTAGGGGCTATTTATTTTATGGCCTCTTTCCTCCTATGAAAAAATTTTGAGCATCACGTGTGGCACTGTGGGTGAGGACAACAGCATTCTTCTGAGTTACACCCTGCTTTAGTTGCTGAGAGCTTTGCTGAAGGGCTCTAGTAACCTCAGCCCTGTTCAGCTTGCCTCCTTGCAGCACAGAATCACCACTCTGTGAAGTGCAGCATGGGCACCAGGGTATCAATGTTCTCAGTAGCAATGTGTACAAGGCAGGGCCTTCATTCCAAGAGTTGGGGCTGGACTGAAGAAAAGAACCCCCTGCCATGAGAAATGTTGGTGTCCTGCTCCTGGAGGGAAAAAGCCCGCAGGTACAAAGTTAGTTAGAGAGAGTCCTGTGTTCTTGGCTGCATCTATCTGGAAGAGTTTCCATCTTGCTGAGTTAGGAAGTGGGAGGGGGCAGCAGGTATTATTTCAAATACCACAGATTCATACTGATCTTGGGGAATGTTTGCAGATTTTCTTGAATAAATGTTTCTTCTTTTGCTGTAGTACTTGGGACCATTTTCAGAGAATAGAATAATTGGTTTTATTTATAATTTCCCTCTGTTTCTCTGGAGAGCAGGCCCACTGAGCTCCTCAGCCATCATGACAGAAGCCTTTGCTTTTTGTTACTTTTCAAAGTGATGTTTTCAACAAAGCTTGACTTAGAAAAATATCTCCATGTTAAATATGTGAAGTACATTGGGCTATTATTTTTTTCACTTTATAAAAACATAAAACCCTCAATGCCGGTAAGTAATTAGTCTTCTAAAATATTGGTATCTTGATTGGTTTCAGTTGTATTTAATCAACAGGCAAGCTGTCTCCATTTATATATTATAAATGACATTTTTTTTATCTTAAATTTTATTCTACCTACAAGGAAATCATCTAACTCCACTTTCTTGTGGTGATCATAATTGGATCACCTCTGCTGGAACTCTCCTTACATTTCTCTTGTTCAACTTTATAACTCTAGTGGAAGGTAGTGATATATATTTTTTCCCACTTTCCTTGACTCTTATCTGTTAGCATATGTATGAAGAAAAAGATTGCTTTTAACAATATATACCCTTCGGTTTTTTATTTATCTTACAGAAAATTTTGCTCCAGTTTATGAAGACTTCTACCATTTGACCTTTTCTGGGTCTTTTTTCCTCCTTAAATACAATGCTCTACCTTTGCATAAATGACACTACAGTTCAGTTGTGACACTAATATTTCTGCATAACCTTTATGCTATTTCTAAATTCAAGAGTATTGTTTCAAAGCATGAGCTTTAACAAATAATATTAGCCACCTGATAATGACTTATGGAAACTTTGTATGGAAATTTTTTTTTCAAAAACATGACCTGTTAGCAGAACCTTTGTGTTCCACCTATCAAAGTGATACTTGGTATAGTCAACCCGTAAGTGAGCATTTTCCACATCAAACTTTGAATGTCATTTTCCATGATATTTTCGGATCATCCCTTCTTGCCCTTGAGTCAAGAAATATAAGTGAATTTTGACAGCAATCTCAAAACATAAAACTTTGAGAAACGATTTTTCCCTATTCCTGAAATAATCACAGAATATATTACATAAACATATGGAAACATGTTTGATTAGTCTTTATCACTTAAAAACCACATTACTACATATATTATTGAGAGTTTATGTGTGTCAATGCAATGTGAAAAAGAAGTTGGTTTAATATTTGGGAAACACAAAGGTATTTTTAACAACTCACTAATCAAGATTCAGAAGGAACAATTGGCTGTTATAAATTTCCCTGTGTAACAAAGTGGTTTGGGCTTAAGAAATTATCCAAAAGAATTGGTGAATTGATGCTTAAAATTACACATGACTCAATTAACTTTTTCAAGTAACACTAAGAATATTTTTAGGAGAATTGTTCAGTATTTAAAAGGTAATTACAAATATTTCAACCATAAGATTTGTCTGTATGGCTGACTCTGATGCAAAAAAAAAAAAAAAAAAAATCCCTGTTGTTTTTTATTGTAATTAACAAATTCACGGTCCATGTTACTGTGCTTATTTATTTATTTTTTCTTATCAACATCATACCCAATTTATGCAACAATGCGTTGGCCTTACCTTACCTTTTTTTTTAAGGTTTTTAATTTTTTAAAATTTATTAAAATTAAGGTATAATTTAC
The DNA here is from genome assembly GCA_025594165.1 of Tamias sibiricus. Lineage (NCBI taxonomy): Eukaryota > Metazoa > Chordata > Mammalia > Rodentia > Sciuridae > Tamias > Tamias sibiricus. Next base: position 131,744,642 of record CM046660.1, read on the forward strand.
ATACAGTGACATGAATAAATTTAAGTGTGTGGTTCGATGAGTTTTGACCAATGCTTATATCCATGTAAATTTCATCCCAATCAATATATAGAACATTTTCATCACCATAAAATGTTCCTTCATCCTCCCTTCCTGTTGATTATCTCCATCCAAACAAAATCAGTGTTTACATTTTTACCACCATACAATAATTTTTACTTTTCTAGAACGTCACATAAACTTTTGTTTACCATGATGATTTTGACACTCATCCATGTTGTATGTACCAGAATTTTGTTCTTTCATTTAGTGTTATGAGTAGATCACAATTTGTTTATACTTTCTCACGTTGGTAAGTCTTATTCCTCTCAGGTTGCTATAACACACACCACAGACTGGGTAATTCATGAACAACAGAAATTAATTGCTCATAGTTCTGGAGGTGGGAAAGTCCACAATTAAGTTGCAGCAGATCTGGTGCCTGATGAGAGATGTCTCCTCACTCCACAGATGGCACCTTCTCATTGCATCTTTACAAGATGGTACAGGATGAAAATCTCCCTCAATACTCTTCTAAATAGACAGTAATCTCTAGCTGGCAAATGGCCATCTTCTCCTCCATGTCTACACATAGTCTTCCCTCCATGGGTCTGTGTCCTCATATCCTCTTCTTATAAGGCTACCAATCATATTGGATTACAGTCTATATCAATGACCTCAATTAATTACCTTTTTAAAGACCCTATCTTCAAATTAATTCATATTCTAAGGTATTAGGGGTAGGACATAAATATTTGAGGGTGCACAATTTTCAGTCCAAAAAAGCAACAGTCCATAGCTAAATGAATGAGTACCTAAGTCCTAAAGGGGAATATGGATTATATTACTATAGCATGTCCTAATACGTGTGGTGTGAGTTATATGTCAAGTTTAATTTTGTTCTGGACACTCTAATCTGAATCATAAATCCTTTTGTCTACACACTCCATTTCTCTTTTATTAGGGATTGTAGCTTTAGAAAAATCTTGAAATCAGATAATATACATCTTCTATTTTCTCTCTCTCTTTTTTTTTTTTTTTCAAAATTGTTTTGGAATACTGATTTTTGCATTACCACACAAATCTTATAATCAACTTGCTGATTTCCCAAAAATAAAGTCTGTTGAGATTTTGAAAAGATTTGCATGGAAATGACATGTTAAAAATATTGGGCCTTCAGATTCATGAGCATGATGTATCTCTTTATTTACTAGATCTTTAATTTCTTTCAGTAATATTTTGTTTCTCTTAATATGAGATTTTATTCTTATGATGATATGCCTCAGAGCCATTTTTGTTCTGCTAATAGGATGAATTGTGTTGATTTTCAAATGTTGTACTAGCCTTGCATTCCTAGAAAAACTCCCATTTACATGGGATATATCATCCTTTTGATACATTATCTTTTTCATTTATTGCAATATTTAATTTGCTAATATTTTTAAAAGATTACTGAATGTATGTTCATGAGGGATATTGGTCTGAAGATTTCTTTTTTTAAAATATTTTTAGTTATGGATGGACACAATACCTTTACTTATTTATTTTTTTTACACGGTGCTGAGGATTGAACCCAGTGCCTCACACGCTAGGCAAGAACTCTACCAGTGAGCCACAAACCCAGCCCCTGGTCTGAAGATTTCTTGCAAAAAGTATGTTCAGTTTTAGTTGCAATGTTACACTGATCACATAGAATAAGTTACAGAATTTTTCTCTACCTCTATTTTCTGAAAGACTTTATATCAGATGCATTAAATGAATGATTTGCAAATATTTTGACTTCAGGAGCCCTTTAAATTTTTAAACAGTATTGAGGTCTCCAAAGAACTTTTTGTTTATGTAAGTTATATTTATCAACATATTAAAAACTAAAACTGAGAAAAATGTAAATGTTTATCAGTTTATCAAAAATAATAAATTACTGTATTACTATAACATATCTTTAGGAAGAGTAAGCATATTTCCAAAAAAAGTATTTGATGAGGGGAAGCAGTGTTTTACATTTTTTTTTACCAGTCTCTTTAATGTGTAGTTTAATAGAAGACAGCTAGATTTTCACATCTGCTTCTGCATTCAACCTATGTCAATATCATGTATGACAAGACCTATGGAAAACTCTACTTATGAGAAAATAAAAATAAAAGAGGCAAATAAGTTCCTACTAGTATAAAAATAACTGACTTTTCAGGCCACTGGAAATGTCTGTTATGGTTTGAAATATTTGGACCTGGATATCTCACATGCCCAAAAGCTCACGTGTGAGGCAATGCAAGAAGGTTGGGAGGAGAAATGTTTGGATTATAGCTTTAACCTAATTAGTGAATTGATCCCTGATGGGATTGACCTGGTGGTAACTGGAGGCAGATGGGGTGTGGCTGGAGGAAGTGGTTCACTGGGGACATGGCTATGGGGTATATATATTTGTATCTGGAAAGTGAAGTCTCTCTCTCTCTGCTTCCTGATTATCATGTGAGCTGCTATCCTGTGCCACAATGGTCTGCCTCACCTCTAGCCCCTGGGGAACAGAGCTGACTGTATATGGACTGAGACCTCTGAAACCATGAGCCCTTAAATAAACTTTTCCTCCTCTACAGTTGTTCTGGTTGGATCTTTTAGTCACAGCAGCAAAAATGCTGACTAAAACAATGTCTTAAGGATTATAATTTGCTATCTGCTGTTAAAGGATTTTATAATTCATCAGTGAAATATTTGGACCTGGAGAGTCGTGTGTGTGTGTGTGTGTGTGTGTGTGTGTGTGTGTGTGTGTGTGTATGAGAGAGAGAGAGATAGAGAGAAATGTTTTTGACAAGAAATTCAATTCCTTTAATAGATATCCTGCCTTTTTAGATTATCTTTTTCTTCTTATATCTATTTTTTTAAATAATTTTATTTGATAGACCTTTATTTTATTTACTTATTTATATGTGGTGCTGAGATTCGAAACTAGTGCCTCACACATACTAGGCAAGCACTCTACCACTGAGCTACAACTCCAGCCCCTTCTTTTATCTATTTTTGTAAGTTGTATTATTTAAGGAATTTTTTCATTTAAGTGTCAAATGTATTATCATAATTATTTTATGGCATTCCTGTTTGTCCTGCTAGTGTCAATGGGAACTACAAGATATCTCGTTTGATTTCTGCTATTGGTAATTTGGATTTTCTTAATCTATTTTTCTTAATCTATTTAGCTAGAGTTATATTGGTTCTGTTATCATTTTTCAAAACATTATCTTTTTAAGTTTTGAGATTTTCTATTGTATCTGTTATCTATTTCATTGAATTTCTTCTTACTTGCCTATTTTTACATTTTAGATTTAATTTGATCTACTAGGTTTTTTAGGGTAGAAACTTAGATAATAATTTTACATATTTCTTTTTTTTCTAAGAATACTTCAAAGATAAAATTTGTTCTAATCCTCACTTTAGCTATATCCCACAAATTTGTTTTCACTATTATTCAATTCAAAATGTTTTCTATTGTTTTCAAACTATGGATTATTCAGAAGTTTGCCATGTAATTTCCAAATATTTGGAGATCTTCTAGTTATCTTTGGTTATTCATTTCTAATTTAATTACATGTAACATAAAATACTCTGTGTAATTTCAATTCTTTTACATGATAAAATAATCATAAGTACTAAGACTTGAGACTAATTAATCACACCAATTCAATAATATTGTCCATCTTATTCAAATATGTTCAATGTGCACTTGACAAAAATGTGTTCCTCTTTTCTTTGGCGTACTCATCTAAAATTTCAACTCAGGTTGATTGATAGTATTGTTCAGGTTTATTTTATATTTTTGAGTCCCATGCTATCAATTATTGAGAGAAGAGCTTTAATATATTCAACAATTGCTATGGTCTGATTGTCCCCTCAAATTCATGTGTTGAAACCTAATCACCCATGTGAAGAAGTTGGGGCTTTAGGATATGATTAAAGCATGAGGGCAGAACCCTCACAGATAGGATGGGATTAGGGCTTTTATAAAAAGCACTCGAGGAAGTGGGTTTACTCTCTTCTGCTCTTCTGCTATATAAGAACACAGCATACACAGCATTCAAAGTGTCACCTTGGAGGCAGAGACTGGGGACCTCACCAGACTGGTGATGCATTGATCCTGGACATTCCAGTTCCCATAAGCATGAGGAAATATATGTTTGTTTTTTATAAATTATCCTGAGTTGGGTATTTTGTCATAGCAAGACAAAAAAAGACAAGTATGGTCATAGATTTGGCTATTTCTCTTCATAATTTGAAGTTATATTATTTGTTGCATACATATTTAGCTACTATATCTGTCCAATGAATTATAACTTTTCTTCCTCATCTCAGGTTATATTCTTCATCTTGCCGTCTAGCGTGTTATTAATACAGACACATCAGCTTCTTATGGTAAATGTTTCCATGTATATTTTAATCTTGTTATTTTCAACTTATCTATATATTTATTCTTAAATTCTTTATTATGATAGCATAAAATGTTGCTTTTAAAAAAATCTGATAATCTAATGCTCATATTCCTCTTTGATTTGTTCATTGTGTCCATCTTTCACTTAAAATCTTTGAACATGATTACAATTTTTCTTTTTAAAATCTTAGACACTAATTTCAATTTGGCATGTGCTTTTACTCACTTCTCTCTTATTTTTTCTTGATAATGTGTCATATTTTCCTGAGTCTTCCCTTGTCTAGCATATTAGATGTTGGACATTGTGGAGGAGTCCAGATTATGTTTTCTTCATTTAAAGAGGGTTGAGTTTTGTTCCAGCAACTAATTAAATTACTTGTGGGAACTTTCAGTCCTGTCAAGTTTGGTTTTATGCTTTTTTACTGTGGACTTATTTGGGCTTTGTACTAATGTTACAGGTTATAGTTTGTACACTAGAGTAGGATATATACCTGTAAGGTTTGGCCTTTCTGGGGTCTAAACAGCCAATGTATTTAGTGAGATCAGTCCACTGTACCTGGACTGGGCCTTCGACATTATCCAGCACTGTGTGACTTCTGGCATCTCCTTTTAGCTGTCAGCCATGAAGCTTCCCCTAGTAGCTCTTTCTCCCCATGCAGCTCCTTGCTATCTGGTATCCTTCCCTGCTTCTTCTAGCCGCTTCAGCAGCCCATAACTCTGACCTCAGTCACTCCCATTTGGTAAAACTACTCTCTGTGCTTTGCCTTCAGCAGCCTATGCCAGCTGTTAAGTGTCTCCAGGCAGAAAGCCAGGGCAAATATGGGGTTCAATTTATGTGTTTTCCTTCTCTCAAAGTTCACAATCCTGTGGTTCCTGTGTCCAATTACTGAGAACACTTCACTTCTCATTGTTTATAGCAAAGTAAGTCTGATGCTAGTTACTATGGTATAGTCATAAGTAGAGCCCCACTATCCCTATTTAAAAAAATACTAGTTAGCAAAGTACATTTATTAGATTTAATGGCCTATCCTGTGTAACATAAATCAAGATTTGGGATTCCAAGAAAATCAAAATTTCAGGGTCAAGCAATTAAAAGTAAAATAATGACATTTGACCTCTCTGATAGAATGATAAACTCAATTTTTTCCAATCCTTAATTCTCTTGTATCTTATTGAATGTTCTGTCATCTATCTATCTATTATCTATCTACATAGCACAGTATTTGGCATATAGTGTCAGATAGACAGATAGATGGAGAGAGATGATAGTTTCCACAGCTGCAAACTTAATATTAGCTGTTTCTCCTTTCTCATATCACTCTCTCACATCTTCCTCATCGCTGATTCCTGAGAACTCTTCCATATTTACTCTCAGTCATCTAGTCCTCAAGATTTTGTCTCATGTTGATTTCACAAAGAGATGAGGTCCCTGTCTCTTATGGTCCTTATGTTCTAGGGGAGATGTCTTCATTAGGGTTCCCCTTACAGCAGAGCAAATGCAAATGCCCTTTGATGGAGTAAGTGTAGCATGTTTGAGGGACAAATGGGTAAGATCTTCTGAGAGTTGACTCTGTGAGCCCATGGTAATGTGTTTGCAGCAAAAGTTTTATGCAGGGAAGAGATATGATCTTATTTGTTTTATATGACATGATGGGCCTATAATGATTTTTGATTAAAACATGTCAAATAGTCCTGAAGATTTCAATGTAGTTACAATAGCTAACACTGGAAAATAGTCCTTGTTTGGCTTCATGCCCAACTATACATAAATCAGTTTTTTAAAATTAGAATTTCAACCAACCCCTTTCATTCCATTACAATTTAATATTCATATTTCACTATGGGTATTTTTCATTGAGAAGCAGCAATAGAAATTAATGTGTGTCATAATGTTCCAACACAACAAGTCAATGAAGAGTCACTCGCAAAAGTGACAGTCAAACCATCATCTGAAGGAAACCAACCAACATTATTTATGACTGCATTTATTTCTAGCAGAAAGAGGGCTCATTTTTTTTTATTTTAAAAAGTTGTTAGATGTCAGAGCACACTATTCTCATATAAACTCTTAAGTTAATAGAATTTGCTTTTGCATAATCAAATTATGTTTATATGTGACCTCATGATATAACAGAAATCCTGAACTGGGACATAGAAAGCCTAGTTCTTACATTAATTTGTTTTGTGACAATGGATAATTGATCATAAAGTGATTGCAAAGTATTTGTTAAGCATCTATTGTATATGTGCTTTATTGACTAGAAGTGATATATTACAAATAAGTAAGATATGTTCAACTCACAAAGATAAAATATTTGGTCACTACCTCAAATTTCATTTGAAATATACAGAGACTACTGCCTTGGCATTCTGACACACATGATTTTTTTAAAAAAAAAAAAATTCAAATACTAGGTTTGGGCTAGGCTCAGAAAAAAAAAAAAATGTGTCCTACCTTCAATACAAATTAAATGTGGGATCTTTTTTTTTTTTTTTTTTAGAAAGTCATAAATGACATTATTACGAGGTAGGTGTTCCCTGCTTAATGGAATTCACTTCCTGAAAACATACTGCCCTGTTACCCAGATACTTGCCTACCAGCAACACTTGCTTAATGGTTATGCTGTCTGAAGACAGTTCTAATCTTAACATCTTCACTAGTGTTTTAGGTGACAGGAAAGATAGTTTCTTTTCCTTGTGGCTAGTTCTCCTCTGAGTAAGTCTTCAATGTGATTCTAATCTGACATATTCTTTCCCTGTGCTTGAAAAAGCATAAACTCGAGGAGGGGAGAAATGCTGGGGAGTGATTTTGGCCAAATTATATTGTTATATTGTGTGCATGTATGACTATGTACAGACATATTCATATCAATATGTACAACTAAAATGCACCAATAAAAAATGAGGAAAAAAAAAAAGAGATCAGAATGCTCAGACCTACATATAACATCAAGTGACTTTTCTAGCTTTGTAGTTTTCACTCTCTTCAAATATTTGTAATCCATTTTGATTCCTTCAATTTGTAAGTCAACATTTAAAAAAGGTGTAACCATTAATGTGAGTGACTTTTTCAGAAGGAAGATTACTGGAAGAAATCTGTGATTAACAGAGAGTGAGTGACATTTGATCTGAGTGGAATTTGCATTTGATGTGTCTACTGATCAAAGTAGGTTTAAAACAGTTGGCACCTCCTTTTACTATTCACTTCTCAGGATTCAGAAATAAATTATTAGAGAACAGCATCTACATATAAATGCTCATCATTTAATAAGGTCATTCTGTAGACATTTGTCACTATTTTATAAAAAAAAATTATAAACTATTTTCAAAAAGCCAGTATACTCTTTTTATTTTTATTTTTATGTTTATTCTTTTGCCAGTATACTCTTGACATTAAGATAATTCAAACCTCTCTGTACGCAAAAAGGAAAGTAAGTCAGGGTCATCTGTTATGGAGTTAAGAGCGATAGTTTGAGTTTGAGGTTATCAAGAGAAATTGAAAAGTTCACTTGCAGGAAATACATCAGGAAGTACTCAGAAAGCAGATAAAACACCATGTAGAAAGTAACTCTAGTGCATTTTAAACTGATAATCACTCACCTCTGTAACCTCTTGCCATTGTAGAGCTTTATGGCATCAGATAAGGGACATTTCAGTGGAAGAAATTAAAGAACTCTTAAGAAAAAACAGGGAAGTATTTTGCCCCAAGTCAGATTGCAGGAATATTACCCTTGTTGTCCACCTTTGAACAGTACCCAAAATAGAGTGAGTTTTATGCCAGATGAAGAGGAAATGTCACTCATAGCAACTTTGGGGGAAAAAATGCAAATTAGATCAAGAAGAGGAGAACAATTTGTCCTCAGCCAGTGACTAAAAGGAACATGTAAAAGAGCCACCGTTTTTCCTGCAGCTCTATATAAGAGACAGTATCTGGATTTTTCAAGGCAAACATAGTAAGGATAAAGAAAATATGAAAGGGAGAGGTCAGGAGGAAAGGAGAAGCTAATGAGCTAAGGGTTGGAGACAAATTTTCACAAGTGAGGATTAGGCCATTATGTTTGCCAAAAGAGCTGGCTATTAACTTGAATTTCCCAGACTGAGAATCTGTTTTATCATGCCCTGATCAGACAAACAGGAGCACATAAATATATTAACAAACTAATTCAAACTGGCACACGATTTTGAAAATTCTGATACTTATGATATTTACTAGATACTGTTAATTCCTGGTAGGGGGTATGGCAAAGGGGCTGGACCATGCTTCTTTTACATTCTCAGGGAAGACACTTGTGACAGTATTTTTTAGGCTTAGCATTTCAGCACATGCTGCCTGACTAGTCTCAACTATGTGAACACAATTGAAGCCAGAAGCACTTTCTAAAATCCCTATTTCTGTAGGAGAATGAGAAGGAAATATTAATGACATTAGCTGGCTACTGGCTTGCAATTTTTACATGTGCTTACAATTTCAGAAGATTATGGTATGTGGTTCAGACCCTGGAAGAATGTACCTTAATATATACCTAAGTCGAAATTTAGCTGCAACGTTGATCCTTATTTGGGACAGAATAAGCAAAATTATAGCTATAATATATAAAATCTGCTTCTGAGTCACATTTAATACTTGAATTCCTGGCAGTATGGGTATGAGTGCAATATGTGAATGTGCAATGCCATTCATTTTCTTACAATGCAAAAAAATAGTTTCTAAATATATTTATAAAAACATCCTGGACCACAAAGTGTGATGACTTTTATTTTGGTATATTGATTTTTAAAAAGAAGCTTTCAGTTATGTATTAAGATAATTATGTCAAAATGAGTCTTAATGTTATGTATATAACTAAAAGAATCAATAAAAATAAAAAAAGAGAGAGATTTGTAAAATCTATTAGTTTTTAAAAAGAGTTAGATGTATGGCACCATCAATACTACATATTATACACTAAGGGAAAATAGAGTCCAAACTCAAGAATTTTTCAAGTGATATCTTAGCCAGGCACAATGGCACAAGCCTATAATGCCAGCAACTCAAGAGAATGAAGTAAAAGAACTGCAAATTTGAGGCCAGCCCCAGGAACTTAGTAAGACCCTGCCTCAAAATAAAAAATAAAAAGATCTGGGGATGCAGGTCAGTGGTAGAGCACTGCTGAGTTCAGTTCTAGTACCACCAAAATAAAGAATATATCCTGCTTTATCAGATTTGGTTTGTCCTTATTTTCTGGGACAGCTGATTATCTTTGCCTGCTCTGAATAGGATTATTCTCTGGACTTCAACAACTCACTATGTCTGGCCAAGTCTTCACTGATTCAAGAGAAAGGAAAGAGGGAAAGAGATGCATCCACCAAAAAGAACTCCCATGGCTGAGTGAGAAATGAGTTCAATCAGCTTAGTTCAATGCTATCTCAATTTCTTTAGAGAAAAAGAACATTTCTAGACTTCAAGTAAACTACTGAAACAGCGGATCTAGATAAAACACACAACACCTCCATTTTGGAAGTTCCTAACTTTTCAGAAAACACTGTGAATAACCTCTTGACAATTTTCCATAGCCAGATTGATACTTATTCCTGATGATATCAACCACTTCTTCTCAATGAGGTTTTGCAAAGCCCTTTGCCATGACAAAATTTGTTCTTGAGGATGTTATAACATATATTTTGTTCTTCTAACTGAAGAAGTACCTGGAACATACTAGGCACTCAATAATCAATATTTGTTAAACTAATTAATAGTCTCTTGCCACATAAAGTATATGATATTTAAAATCATGAAGCACATAATAAACTGAGTGTGCACCCATTTTTAAAATATTAAGGGGAACATCTTTGCTTGTTATTGATCTACCAGAGTTGACTTCTATTTTGCTAATGTTTTTATCAATGAAAAATGTTTCAAATATATTATTATTCAGAGATTTCTCACTTGTACCATAATACAATTATAATACCATTCCAGATTTTCAGCATTAGTTTACAAATTTAAGCCATCCAATGACAGAAAACACAAGACATCCCTAGACTTCATCCTAGTGTATTTGGAAGTATGCTTTAGTTATAAAATATTCTCCATACTTATATACACAATGATAATCCCAAAGTAGCCAACTACATAGTGTTGCTGTGTTTGAAATGGCTTGTTGATTTTCTAGGATGGGCACTTCCTATTTTCCTATTGGTCCATCAACAGAGCTTTCATCCTATTTATGTTGGAACCTAAAAGCCTTTTCTATTGAAGTAGAGCTTAGATTGTATGAACTAACAAGCAGGGGCAAACTCTTTCCAATAGAAATGATCTCTAAAATTTGTCTGTCAAGGGCTGGGGTTGTGACATAGTGGTAGAGCACTTGCCTAGCAGTATGAGGTACTGGGTTCGATCCTCAGCACCACATAAAAAGGTGAACTAACAAAGTTTAAACAAGTTAGAAAAAAAAAGAATTACAAAGCTTTTAAAAAATTGTCAATCATATTTTGTAAACTTAAGTTTAATCTAAAGCACTGGGAATTCTTGTCAGTTGATGTGATCTATGACATTGCCTTTTGTAAAGTCATGAAAAAGACAAATCCTTTTACTAACAACAACAAAAATTTTTCAAGTGAGACTTCTACTATTAAATAGTTACCAGAGTGTTTTGTTAACTCTGTTGTTTAGTTATGAAGATATGGAAATGCTAGATGTTTAATTGTATACCTGAGTTCCAAAGCAAGAAAATGACAGAAAAAAGGTACTTAAAATTAGAGTAGTGAACTCAGGAGTTAGTGCTCTAGCATCAAAGAGGAAAATTGCTCAAGATTTAAGTTTTAATGCATACCTAAAAGTGTTTTACACACACAGAAGATATGACTTCAGACTTTGGAAAGGTGAATATTATGTTTAAACATTTGTCTTCTCCTAACCTTCTACTGTAATTTATCTGCTGTTGTGGTGGTGTTGGGAAGTGGGACCTTTGGGAGGTAAAAGGGTCATGAAATCTTCTCTTTCATGGATAGGACTAGTGCTGCTACAAGGGACAGATGGAGGAAGTTTGCTTTCTTTTGTGCTTGTGCCCTTTCACTGTCATATGAAGATGCATTAGGAAGATGCTGGTAACTTTTGACTTCCCAGCCTCACTGTGAGCTAGTAAGTTTCTGCTTATTTTAAATCCAATCTCTAAGACATTTTTATTTTAGCAGCACAAAAAACTAATACAGTGGAGGAGCTAAAGTATAATGCCTACTACAATGTTGAGATAATGGAGGACTGTTGTGTACTGACAGAGATTAAAACAATTCTACCCACTGGCAAAAGAAAGTAAAGGGGAAGTATGTCTTTGTTAGGTTCTGAGGCAAAGAAGAAATCATTTATGAAGAATAGAAATTATTAGCCTGCCCAAATTTATATCATCCATGGATGTGGATATTCCTAATCAAAAAAATTAACAATAAAACTAATTTTTGTTTGGCAAAATATCTGGAACACCCAGTAAAAACAAACACAAAACCATTCCAGAGTAGTCTTGCCATAAGTGCATAATAATAGAAAAACAAAGTAAAACAAAGACAGGAATATTCTTCTAACATAATGAGTTCTCACATGCATCAAAAATTTAACAAGCCATGAGGCTGGTTACACTCAACACATATAAGGATTATGTACTCTCAAACATAATATAATTAAACAATGTGAATGAATCTTTAGAATGAAATGGCCAGAGTAAAAAAATAAAAGAAGTAGAAATAATTCTTGAAGATTATGACACTCTAAAAGTATATAGCAGGTGTTCAAAAGAAAAACAGATCTTTAGAAATAAAGAAAAAGTCCTTGAATTAAAAACTTGATTAATGTAAATAAAGATAAACAATTTGAGAGGGAATTGTAAAGGTTGAAAGCAGATTTAAGGAAATTACCACAAATCAGAATAGAGAGATTAAAGAACAGAACAAAATTGGAAGAAACATGAAGGACAAAAGATCCAAAATATGTTAAAGTATGAGTTATAGGAGAGAAAACAGACAATGGGGAAAAGATATTCAAAGAAACATTTGTTGATATGATACTTTGATTTCGGGGTTGATGAAAGATACGAATCTTCAAATTGCAGAATTTAAAAGACAACAAGAAAATTCTAAAGGTGACTAGAGAAAAAAGACTTTCTACAAAGGATGTTACCACCTTTGCATGGAGAAAGAAGGATGTGATGAAAAATAAGTATTTAGTTGTATCTGTAACACTTTGTTTCTTTAAAAAAATTATCTAGAGAAAATATGGAAACACTATTGTAAAATCTGTGACAGGTATAATGATATCTGTCATTTTTTTCTTATTTACATGTTTAAAATATTTCAGAATTAGTAATTAACATTTGAAAAGTTAAGAATGATGTTTATCAGTAAAATATCAATTGTTTATCACAATAACTTCTACCTCCCCATTTTCATGTATCAAATTTCCACTCTGAGCAATAGTTATAAAACAAGAGTTGAGAGAATTCATGCTGCTATTCAATTTGGAAGAGATTTAGCATTTACCTTAATGCTGGCAATATCATTTAGATCACAGATGTCAAATAGGATGGCACTTGCTTTTATAAATAAAGTTTTATTGGAACAGAGACATACTAATTTGTTTATGTATTGTCTGTGGCTACTTTGACTTCACAACAGTGAAACTATATAGTTTTAAGCCTAAAATACATATTATCTAGCTTTTTTAAAAGCTTACCAATTCCTTACTTAAATGATGATGTTTTCTTTATTTTTCCCTTAAATAAATTAGCAGTATATTTTTACAATGAAGTAACAACCTTATATGTATTTAAAGATAATAATTAACTTACTTTAATAGGCTTAGATTTGTACAAAGGGGAAACTTGAAGTAAAAGTAAATACTGAGAAATTCTAAAATATCCTTGAGTGTTTATTTAGTTGGACGTTTCACCTCTAAGATTCTTAATAATCAAGCTAAACTGGTTTGGGTAACATGAAAGTTCAAATTAGTTATCTGATTCTGTAATACAATTCAGGTAACTTCATATACATATCACTTTCACATTTTTCCCCAGCCCCAGCCAAAGTTGCATTAATTTTATATTACCTTAGAAAGTAGAGGAAGCAAGTATTTGTCTGAGCCTGTGGTTTTTATTTTTTATTTTTTCTGATTCTCCTTCCATATATATGTTAGTTTCCTATGGAAGATCTGGAAATACTGGCTCTTCATATATTTAAGATGCCTGAAAAATCAATTACTATATTATTAAATATATATTATGATGTTTGAAGGGAATAACTCATCACTTAGTCATAGATGAGAAAAGAACTGGACTTCTGTGTTTGTTTATACCAAAGAAAGTTTTTTTTCCACCTGAGGAAGAAAGGTTGTTTTTTTTTTTTTTCATTATGACTAAAGAGTTTACTAATTTACTCACTTAAGTCAATAAAAATTGTTAACAATAGCTTCTCTGAAGGCACAAGTTATTACTTGCTACAAATATAGCAAGAAACATTATTGTCATTTCACTCCTCCAAGTCTCTCTATCACTGGATTTTAGTTTTCCTCTCTGATCTTATTGCATTCTTTTGCCTTTCTCATCTCTACCATGGCCTGCCTGGCCCACTGGTAGGGATGCCCAGGGCTCCCCTTGCCTGTGGTCAGCACCTCCTTAGTGCTCTTTGAACATTCTTGTGGGTGCTCAACTCAAGTCCTACCATCTTCTAATGGTCCTTTCACAAATGTATATGGAATTGGTTAGTTGATGAAATAATCTTTGATAAGCCCATTTAACTTATAATGGTCTTGTTCTTCTCTGAATTCCTATGGCTCTTAAATGAAGAAAAAAAAAGTTCTGAGTAATATTCTATTTGTTACAAGTAAATAAAATATTATCTTTTCTGTAAACTCCTTCAAGGTCAAGGGCACTATTGTATAGATATTTTAAAATAACTTAAAAAGGAATCAAGAGAGAAAGAAAGAGAGAGAGGTGGGGGTGGGGTGGGGAGGGGGAGAGAAGGCCATGGTAGGCATCCCATGCAATGTAGTGAAGAATCTGGTATCTGCTACTGATGATCTTGCCTTCATATAAAGCACATATGTATTTGCTATTTGAAGAAACAACTACTTGTTAAACAGAGTAGTTAAAATCATATTACATTAGTGAGATATACTTTAAAATCCATTAGATGATTTTTTAAGGCTCAAATAGCTCCTCTTTAAATACTAATCACAAGTAGGAAGGGATAAAAAGCAAACAATGTAGTGCTACCCAGACTCTAAATACATTTTACATGGTAATTTATAGTTGAATTTATCTTTAAGGAGTGTATAGAAGAATTGAGCCTGAAAACAAGCCAGAGTGCATAATTGTTCTTTTTCAAGCCACATACTATTTTTCTTTCTCATTGAAAGTTAAGGTCAGGATCCCCAGGACTATACCTTACAACTGAAGTCTCTTTACTACTTTCCTCCACTACTTCTCATTTTATTTGTCAAAATTTCTGAGATGTTTAAGTAGGTAATTTCCAAAGAACAACAATGACAGTTCCAAAAGCCAGTAGTAAATAAAATTGTAAAATTAATTTTCTTTACAGAAAGCTTATAGATGCTCAGAAAACCCTTCCATTGTACCTCCAGATCATTTCTATCTATCTCTTTGGCTCTCTAGTCATTGTCTTCTACCCTGCAGAGAGTTCTTTTTGCCCGTAACTGCCTTGCATTGTAATAACCATCACCACACATAGGCTGCACTGTCCAAAAAAATAGACTTGTGTGTTTTCCAATTTCTCAAACAAAATGACCAGCAACTCTGTTTTGCCTTTTGGGCATGATGTCAGGGGTTGTAGGTAGTTGAAATGAAGCCTGAGGGTGAGAGAGATAAATGTGTGTGTGCCAGTAATTCTCCTACTTTCCCAGGACAAAGAGAAGTGTATTACAGAGTTTTCTTTAAAGAAAGAAGACTAGTGATGTACTAATGGTACAGCAGGTCGCTCCCCAAACAGCGGAACTGAATGAGACATGAGTACTTTCCACGAGATGAGTCACCAGTGGTTCACACCAAGGGGAAGTGTTGAAGAGAAAATAATGACCATAATTCACACTGAGACCTCTTTGAAGACAAGAATCCTATTTTGAGTTTCCAATAACTTATAAATATTTGTTGTATAAATATTTGTTGAATGACTCAATGAGTTTTTATTCTCTTGGGCTTTCCTGAGAAGCACCAGCCCTAAATTCTGTGAATCAAATGCTTGTATCAGAAGAGTTTTCTATAGTGTGTGTGTGTGTGTGTGTGTGTGTGTGTGTAATGACACAGAGGTAGCATGAATGAGGAAATAAATTAAAACAAATAAAGTATCAACTTGCAGCCGAAGCAATTTCTACCAGAGAGCGCTGAATATTATTATCAGTGATTTATTAGTGGATGTGCCTATCAAATAATGGAGCCTGCAGTTATTTGTTCAGTTATATACTAAAATTTTTGTTGGGGTTTTTAGCAACCCCGGACCCAGGTTTAGCCCTCTCTGGCCTGCAGAGAAGGCTGGGGGAACATGCCCCAGCGGTGAGGCGGAATCGGGAGAGGCAGGAGTCGACTGGTGGCCACACTCAGCCTTCACGACAGAAGACAATCAGACACACCAGGGAGTCTGGTCAAGGCAGGAGCTCAGTTTATTGAGGAAGTTGGACGGCTTTTATAGAAGACATGGGCCAATCAACAGAAAGGTTATAGGGGAGCATAGGGAGCACGAGCAGATCACATTGGAGGAACAGCCACTAGCCTATCCTAGTGGTGGTTTGATTTTTTGTCATATGTCAGGGCAACACCCCTGGGCTAGGCCAAGTCCACGTATCAGGAAGTGGGAGACAGCCAGAGAGTTAGGTTTTCATTTCCTTGACTTAAATTTCTATTCTTTCGGCTGACATGTTCTTAATGTCCCCACAAGAATTTTATGCCTTAGTCCTGACCTAGGTGTTCTGAATGATATTTGTGGCTATCCCCTGGGTGATGTGATTTCTGTAGAAACGCCACCCACACCATTATAAAGAACTCAATATCTCTGATCATCTGCAAACAAAATCCACTCCCACTGAGCTCTCTATGAGATAGGTTGAGATTACCAAAGATCCCGTCACCCATGGAGAAGGAGAGGCAGAGGCAGAGGGTAAACTGCACCTGCAACAGCTGCCAGCTTCATGTATACCTAGGCAACATGGTTGTTCTCCCTAGTCCTTCGAGCCACCTTGGGCTTTTCTAACCATCATTCTAGGACACAGCTTTGTGCCATTCAATCTCTCTCCCATGACTTCACTGGGGCAAGCATGTTATGTTTTTCTGTCTTATGAAAGAGCAGCTCCATCTGTTCTTCTTAGTGGGTTGCCATCAACCCACTGGCCTAGAAGGGAAAATATTAAACACTTCTCTCCATGTCTATTTCAGTCTGGGTCCTCCTAGAGGCAGATTCTGATTTTCAAGGATTCGGTGCTTGTAGTTTATTTGGAAAGTGAACCTAGAAAAAACGAGGGAAGGATAAGCAGTCAATGTAAGTATGCAATATCAAATTCCCCCTTTCATAAGTAGAGCTTAATCTTGCTGGGAATTTCAGTAACTGTTGTAGAACATTCATGTTAGAGTCACCTCACAAACTGGTGAGGTACTTTTATACCAGTGACCAGCACTTATTGATTGTTGGCTGGCCCTGGCAGAACAGGCACTGGCTGCAACAAAACCCTTAGGCAAAGAAGAAGAGATGCTGGAATGTGGAAGCTGGGCCCATGTGCACGAAAGTAAGGTCTGAGTAGGTAGGAACAGAGCACTGGAGGCATTTATATAATGTCATCAGACAAACACAAATCAATATGTTTTTGATCTCTCATGAAGTTTCCATTCTAGGCTGGGTGCAGTGGTGGAAGCCTGTAATCCCAGTGGCTCGGGAGGCTAAGGCAGGAGGATCACGAGTTCAAAGCCAGCCTCAGCAAAAGTAAGGTGCAAAGCAACTCAGTGAGACCCTGTCGCTAAATAAAATACAAAATAGGATTGGGGATGTGGCTCAGTGGTCAAGTGCCCCTGAGTTCAATCCCCTGTACCAAAAAAAAAAAAAAAAAAAAAAGAAGAAGTTTCCATTCTAGTTAGGGGAATACAACATATATGTAAAAACTCCAAAGAGGTCCCCAGCTGCGCCCGCGCATTCAGGAACCACTGATAGTTGCTGCTGCTGCTGCTGCCTATAGAACGGGGAGAAGGCCCAGGCCAAGACCGCCACCTCCCACCTGTGTCCCCAGCTGCACCCGCCCATTTGGGAGCCACCGATAGCTGCTGCGGCTGCCTGCAGGTCGGGGAACAGGCCCTGGGTCAAGGAAGGGCCCAGCCGCCACCTGCCCAACTTCTTCCACCATACCTGGACTAGGAGGAGACACAGGAGGAAGAAAGTTGGAGAATATAGCCAGACCTCCTGCTCCACCACATAGGGGCCAGGAGGAGATCCAGAGAGAGAGGCTCGGCCCCAAGCCCACAACTAGAGAGGCTACCTGTGCCTGCCTGGAGAGGCACTTAGCACTGGGGTTCAGTGGTTTCACAGCCCGACATCAAGATAATTATAGACTTGAGGCTGCCACTGCCACAAAACTGAGAAAGTGCTGCTACTATCAAGGAACAACAAAAGGTACTGCTAAGGCATCACTAAGTTCCCTGTAGACCAGGCTGCACCAGAGAGGGCTTTACGAGAGGTGCTATCAGTTATTCTGTTGTGACCTAACAGGAAGGATTACATGGGGAGGCCTATTTCTTGTTTCTCCTACTAACACCCAAATTCTCATGATTATCCTCTCACTAGTCAAATAATCTAATACCCCTATTTTCTCACATCCTGCCTCACAAACGTCTCAGCCAACCCATATGTCCCCCCTTCTACCATTAGATACTGTAAACCACCACGCAAACATACTGACTATATAGTAGAAGATAACTGATCTCATCGTTTACGTTCAAAGTGTTAAATCTGTAAATATAAAAAATAGAAGCTAACTGACATATGGCAACATGTTGGGTACATTGAATGCGGTAATATTGATTTTTCCCTTAAAAGTAAGGGATTGGGTAACCTGTAGGGATGTTATAGGACAATAGTGCAAAAACAGTAACACCTCAGACTTACACTGCAAGAGAGGAAAACACATAGACATCATGAAAAAAACAAGGGAGGAAAATGCCCAAAACAAACCAAGATACTACAGCAATAGAATCCATAGAAAGCACAGTAGGAGAAATGTTGGAGAAAGAATCCGAATATACATAATTAAAATGATGTGGGATTTTAAAAATGACCTAAGTGAGCAGATACAGGCAAAAATTGATCTCTCCAACAAAGAGATAAGAGATCAAATACAGGCAACCATCAATCACACCAACAAAGAGATAAGAGAACAAATACAGGTAGCAAAAGATTACTTCAAGAAAGAGTCTGAGAAAAAAAAAACAAACAGAAATACTTGAAATAAAAGAAACAATAAGCCATTAAAAAAAAAAAACTCAATAGATAGTATTACCAACATATTGGATCACTTAGAAGACAACCTCAGACATAGAGGACAAAATATATAATATTGAAAATAAAGTTGACCTCACAGTGAAGATGGTAGAAAACCATGAATAGAATATCCAAGAGTTATGGGATACCATCAAAAGACTGAATATAAGATTTATTGGAATACAGGAAGGTGCAGACCAAAGGAATCCAAAATCTCTTCAATGAAATAATATCAGAAAATTTCCCAAGCAAGAAGAAAGAATTTGCAAACCAAATACAAGACATCAAACGTACAAAATTACAATAGACCTACATCAAGGCAAATTTTATTTTAAATTTTTTATTCTAAGTTGTTATAAATGACAGCAGAATGCATTACATTTCATATTACACATATAGAGCACATTTTTACAAATCTCTGGTTGTATGCAAAGTATATTCACACCATTCGTGACTTCATACATGCATTTAGGGTAATGATATCCATCTCATTCTACCATCTTTTTTTTTTTTTTCTTCACCCTTTTGCCCTCTCCCTCCCTCTCCCTCCCCATTGGCCATTCTAGTGTTCCTCTAATCCTCCTATGCTCCCCATCCCAACCCAACTGTGAATTGGCCTCCTTATATCAGAGAAAACATTTGGCATTTGGCTTTTTGGGATTGGCTAACTTCACTTAGCATTATATTCCCTAACTCCATCCATTTACCTGCAAATGCCATGATTTTATTCTCTCTTATTGCTGAGTAATACTCCATTGTGTGTATATACCACATTTTCTTTATCCATTCATCTACTGAAGGGCATCTAGGTTGGTTCCACAGTTTAGCTATTGTGAATTGTGCAGCTATAAAAATTGATGTGGCTGTGTCCCTGAAGTATGCTGTTTTCAAGTCTTTTGGGTAAAAACCAAGGAGTGGGATAGCTGGGTCATAAGGTGGTTTCATTCCAAGTTTTCCAAGGTATCTCCATACTGCTTTCCATATTGGCTGCACCATTTTGCAGTCTCACCAACAATGTATGAGTGTGCCTTTTTCTCCACATCCTCTCCAACATTTATTGTTGTTTGTGTTCTTAATAGCTGC
Source organism: Tamias sibiricus (assembly GCA_025594165.1). Lineage (NCBI taxonomy): Eukaryota > Metazoa > Chordata > Mammalia > Rodentia > Sciuridae > Tamias > Tamias sibiricus. The sequence goes on from CM046660.1 coordinate 131,764,653, forward strand.
CATTCTGACTGGTGTGAGATGAAATCTTAGAGTGGTTTTGATTTGCATTTCTCTAATTGCCAGAGAGGTTGAGCATTTTTTCATGTATTTGTTGATTGATTGTATATCGTCTTCTGAGAAGTGTCTTTTCAGTTCCTTGGCCCATTTATTGATTGGGTTACTTGTTTTTTTGGTGTTAAGATTTTTGAGTTCTTTATATATTCTAGAGATTAGTGCTCTATCTGACGTGCATGTGGTAAAAATTTGTTCCCAATTAGTAGGCTCTCTGTTCACCTCACTGATTGTTTCTTTTGCTGAGAAGAAGCTTTGTAATTTGAGTCTATCCCATTTATTGATTCTTGGTATTAATTCTGGTGCTACAGGATTCTTATTAAGGAACTTGGGGCCTAATCCGACATGTTGGAGATTAGAGCTTACTTTTTCTTCTATTAGGTGTAGTGTCTCTGGTCTAATTCCTAGATCCTTGATCCACTTTGAGTTGAATTTTGTGCATGGTGAGAGATAGAGGTTTAATTTCATTTTATTGCATATGGATTTCCAGTTTTCCCAGCACCATTTGTTGAAGAAGCTATCTTTTCTCCAATGTACATTTTTGGCGCCTTTGTATAATATAAGATAACTGAAATTATATGTGTTAGTCTCTGTGTCCTCTATTCTGTACCATTGGTCTATGGGCCTATTTTGGTGCCAATACCATGCTGTTTTTGTTACTATTGCTCTGTAGTATAATTTAAGGTCTGGTATAGTGATGCCACCTGCTTCACTCCTCTTACTAAGGATTGATTTAGCTATTCTGGGTCTCTTATTTTTCCAGATAAATTTCATGAGTGCTTTTTCTATTTCTAAGAGAAATGTCATTGGGATTTTGATTGGCACTGCATTAAATCTGGAGAGTGCTTTTGGTAGTATGGTCATTTTGACAATATTAGTTCTGCCTATCCAAGAACAGGGTAGATCTTTCCATCTTCTAAGGTCTTCCATAATTTCTTTCTTTAGTGTTCTGTAGTTTTCATTATAGAGGTCTTTCACATCTTTGGTTAAGTTGATTCCCAAGTATTTTATTTTTTTTTTTTTTTGATGCTATTGTAAACGGGGTAGTTTTCCTCATTTCCCTTTCAGAGGATTTGTCACTGATATTGCAGTCCCACCAACAATGTATGAGTGTGCCTTAGAAATGCCTTAGATGTATGGGTGTTGATTTTATATCCTGCTACTTTGCTGAATTCATTTATGAGTTCTAGAAGTTTTCTGGTGGAATTTTTTGGGTCTTCTAGGTATAAAATCATATCATCAGCAAATAATCATAATTTGAGTTCTACTTTACCTATCTGTATCCCTTTAATTTCTTTCATCTGTCTTATTGCTCTGACCAGCATTTCAATTACTATGTTGAATAGAAGTGGTGAAAGAGGGCATCCCTGTCTTGTTCCAGTTTTTAGAGGGAATGCTTTCAATTTTTCTCCATTTAGAATAATGTTGGCCTGGGGATTAGCATATATAAATTTTACAATGTTGAGATATGTTCCTGTTACCCTAGTTTTTCTAGTGTTTTGAGCATGAAGGGATGCTGTATTTTGTCAAATGCTTTTTCTGCATCTATTGAGATAATCATATGGTTCTTTGAGTCTATTGACGTGATGAATTACATTTATTGTTTTCCGTATGTTGAAACATCCTTGCATCCCTGGAATGAACCCCACTTGATCATGGTGTATTATATTTTTGATATGTTTTTGTATCCATTTTGCTAGAATTTTATTGAGAATTTTTGCTTCTATGTTCACTAAAGATATGGGTCTGAAGTTTTCTTTTTTGGATGTGTCTTTGCCTGGTTTGGGGATCAGGGTGATGTTGGCCTCATAGAATGAGTTTGGAAGTGCTCCCTCTTTTTCTATTTCTTGAAATAAATTAAAGAGTATTGGTATCAGTTCTTCTTTGAAAATCTTGTAGAACTCAGCTGTGTATCCATCTGGTCCTGGGCTTTTCTTGGTTGGTAGGCTTCTGATGGCATCTTCTATTTCATCGCTTGAAATTGGTCTGTTCAAATTATGTATGTCATCCTGCTTAAGTTTGGGCAGATCATACAACTCTAGAAATTTGTTGATGCCTTCAGTGTTTTGTATTTTGTTGGAGTACAAGTTTTCAAAATAATTTCGAACTATTTCCTGTATTTCCATAGTGTTTGTTGTGATATTTCTTTTTTCATCACATATGTTAGTAATTTGAGTTATTGCTGTCCTTCTCTTTGTTAGCCTGGCTAAGGGTCTGTCAATTTTATTTATTTTTTCAAAGAACCAACTTTTTGTTTTGTCAATTTTTTCAATTGTTTCTTTGGTTTCAATTTCATTAATTTCAGCTCTGATTTTAATTATTTCCTGTCTTCTACCACTTTTGGTGTTGGATTGTTCTTGTTTTTCTAGAGCTTTGAGATGTAATTTTAAGTCATTTATTTGTTGACTTTTTCTTCTTTTGAGGAATGAACTCAAAGCAATGAACTTTCCTCTTAGAATTGCCTTTATAGTGTCCCAGAGATTTCGATATGCTGTGTCTGTGTTCTCATTCACCTCTAAGAAATTTTTAATCTTCTCTTTGATATCATCTGCAACCCATTTTTCATTCAGTAGCATATTATTTAATCTCCAGGTGTTGGAGTAGCTTTTATTTCTTATTTTATCATTGATTTCTAGTTTCATTCCATTATGGTCGGATAGAATGCATGGTAGAATCTCAACTTTTTTGTATTTGCTCAGAGTTGTTTTGTGGCCTAGTATATGGTCTATTTTCGAGAAGATTCTATGTGCTGCTGAGAAGAAAGTGTATTCACTTGTTGAAGGATGAAATATTCTATATAAGTCAGTTAAGTCTAAGTTGTTTATTGTATTTTTGAGTTCTATAGTTTCTTTGTTCAGCTTTTGTTTGGAAGATCTATCCAGTGGTGAAAGGGGTGTGTTAAAGCCACTCAGAATTATTGTGTTGTGGTCAATTTGACTCTTAAACTTCAGGAGAGTTTGTTTGATGAACATGGATGCTCCCTTGTTTAGGGCATATATATTTATAATTGTTAAGTCTTGTTGGAGTATGGTTACCTTGAGCAGTATATAGTGTCCTTCTTTATCCCTTTTGATTGACTTTAGCTTGAAGTCTATTTTATTTGATGTGAGGATGGAAACCCCTGCTTGTTTCCTCTGTCCATATGAGTGGTAGGATTTCTCCCAACCTTTTACCCTCAGCCTATGGATGTCTCTTCCTATGAGATGAGTCTCTTGGAGGCAGCACATTGTTGGGTCTGTTTTTTTGATCCAATCTGCTAGTCTATGTCTTTTGATTGATGAGTTTAGGCCATTAACATTCAGAGTTATTATTGAGATGTGTTTTGTATTCCCAGCCATTTTTATTTCTGGTATTTACCTTGACATGGTTTCTCTTCTGTTTGTTTTTTTCCTTTAGTGTAATACCTCCCTCTGTTGATTTTCATCATTGTTTTTCTTTTCCTCTTTATGGAATATTTTGCCAAGGATGTTCTGTAGTGCTGGCTTTCTACTTGTAAATTCTTTTAACTTTTGCTTATCATGGAAGGTTTTTTATTTTGTCCTCAAATCTAAGGCTTAATTTTGCTGGGTATAAAATTCTTGGTTGGCATCCATTTTCCTTCAGAGCTTGGAATATGTTGTTCCATGATCTCCTAACTTTGAGTGTCTGAATTGAAAAATCTGCTGTGATACGAATTGGTCTCCCCCTATATGTGATCTGAATCCTCTCTTTTATGGCCTTTAAAATTCTATCCTTGTTCTGTATGCTAGGCATTTTCATTATAATGTGTCTTGGTGTAGATCTGTTGTAATTTTGTACATTTGGTGTCCTATAGGCCTCTTGTATTTGGTTTTCCAATTCATTCTTCATGCTTGGGAAATTTTCTGATATTATCTCATTGAAGAGGTTGTGCATTCCTTTGGTTTGAAACTCTGTGCCTTCCTCCATCCCAATTATTCTTAGATTTGGTCTTTTGATGGTGTCTCATACTTCTTGGATGTTCTGTTCATGGTTTCTTACTATCTTCATTGTGTGGTCAACTTTGTTTTCAAGATTATATACTTTGTCTTCATTGTCTGAGGTTCTTTCTTCCAGTTGATCTAGTCTGTTGGTGATGCCTTCAATTGTGTTTTTTATTTAGTTGTCTCCTTCGTTTCAAGGATTTCTTTTTTTTTTTTTTTTCAGAGTTTCTATCTGTTTTTTGAAGTAATCTTTTGCTACCTATATTTGCTCTCTTATATCTTTGTTGTAGTGGTCAATTTTTGCCTGTATTTGCTCATTTAGGTCATTCTTTAATTCACAGATCATTTTAATTATGAACCTTCTGAACTCCTTCTCTGACATTTCTTCAACTTCGCTGAGCATGGGTTCTGTTATTGTAGAATCCTGGTTTGTTCATGGTATTTTTCCTCCCCTGTTTTTTCATGATGTCTATTTGCTTTACTTTTTTGCAGTGTAGATCTGAGTTATTAGTTTCTTCCCTATGTTCTTATAATACCCTTGCAGGTTGTCTGTGCCTCCCTTTAGCGCTGGGCTATCAGAACCTGCCACTGACCCTCAAAGTATGCTACCTGGGGCTGGGTTCACACTGGTTGGTGTGGGCCGAACTTGTTGAGTCTGAGCTCCTGTGGTGGTCTTGGGCTAACTGCACTGGGGTGAAGGTCAGTGGGACTGCCCTGGGCCCGCCTGGGCTTAGGCAGAGTTGGCAGGTCTGTTCTTGCTGTCTCCTGCTCAGGGGCAGAGGTCTGTGGGACTGGATGGAGCCTGGGACTGGGAGAACTCTGATGTAGGACCCCAGGACTGCCCTGGGCCCGCCTGCACTCTAAGCAGAGTTGGCGGGTCTGTCCTTGCTGTCTCCTGCTCTAGGGCAGAGGTCTGTGGGGCTGGCTGGAGGCTGGTAGCCCACCAGCAGGTGTCGGTGGGACTGACCTGGGGCTGGCCGTGCTCGGGTGAAGGTCCTCGGGACTGCCCTGGGCTGGCCTGGACTCTGGCAGAGTTGGCAGGTCTGTCCTTGCTGTCTCCTGTCTGGGGTGGAGGTCTGTGGGACTGGATGGAGCCTGGGCCTGGTGGCACTCTGATGTAGGACCCTGGGACTGCCCTGGGCCCACCTGCACTCTAAGCAGAGTTGGCAGATCTGTCCTTGCTGTCTCCTGCTCTGGGGCACATCAAGGCACATTATAATGAAAATGCCTAGCATAAAAAATAAGGATAGAATTTTAAAGGCCATAAGAGAGAAAAATCAGATAACCTATAAAGGAAAACCAATTCACATCTCAGCAGATTTTTCAACCCAGACCCTCAAAGCCGGGAGATCCTGGAACAACATATACCAGGCTCTAAAAAATAAGGGATGCCAACCAAGAATCTTATATACAGCAAAATTAAGCTTTAGATTTGATGATGAAATAAAAACTTTCCATGATAAACAAAAGCTAAAAGAATTTGCAACAAGAAAGCCAGCACTATAGAACATTCTCGGCAAAATATTTTATGAGGAGGAAATGAAAAACAACAATGAAAATCTGCAAAGGGAAGAACTACAATAAAGGAAAAACCAGCCAAAGGAGAAACCAAGTCAGGCTAAATAAAAAAAAAAATTAAAAATAGCTGATAGTATAAATCATGTCTCAATAATAACCCTGAATGTTAATGGCCTAAACTCACCAATTAAAAGACATAGGCTAATAGGTTGGATTAAAAATAGACCCAACAATATGTTGCCTTCAAGAGACACATCTCATAGGAAAAGATGCCCACAGACTGAAGATGAAAGAATGGGATAAAATATACCATTCACACAGTCTACGTAAGCAAGCAGGGGTCTCCATCCTCATATCAAATAAAGTAAACTTCAAGCAAAGTTAATCAAAAGAGATAAAGATGGACATTTCATACTGCTTAAGGGAATCATAGATCAACAAGACATAACTGTTATAAATATATATGCCCCAAATAATGGAGCATCTACATTCATCAATCAAACTCTTCTCAAGTTCAAGAATCAAATAGACCACAACACGATAATTCTAGGTGACTTTAACACACCTCTTTCACCACTGGATGTATCTTCCAAACAAAAGTTAAACCAAACACAAATTACCAATATCTATGATGAAAAAGGAAATATCACAACAGACACTACAGAAATACAGAAGATAATTAGAAATTATTTTGAAAATTTATACTCCAATAAAATAGAAAGTAACAAAGGCATCAAAAAATTTCTAGAGACATACGATATGCCCAGGATGACATACATAATTTAAACAGATCAATTTCAAGCAAAGATATAGAGTTTGCCTTAAAAATCCTACCAACCAAGAAAAGCCCAGGACCAGATGGATACACAGCTGAGTTCTACAAGACCTTTAAAGAAGAACTAACACCAATACTTCTCAAACTATTTCATGAAATAGAAAAAGAGGGAACACTCCCAGACTCATTCTATGAGGCCAATATCACCCTGATTCCCAAACCAGACAGAAACAAATCAAAGAAAGAAAACTTCAGATCAATATCGCTAATGAATATAGATGCAAAAATTCTCAATAAAATTCTGGCAAATCGAACACAAAACATATCAAAAAGATAGTGCACCACGATCAAGTGGGATTCCTTCCAGGGATGCAAGATTGGTTCAATATAAGGAAAACAATAAATGTAATTCATCACATCAATAGGCTCAAAGATAAAAATCATATGATTATCTCAATAGATGCAGAGAAAGCATTTGACAAAATACAACATCTCTTCATGTTCAAAATGCTAGAAAAACTAGGGATAACAAGACCATACCTCAACATTGTAAAAGCGATCTATGCTAAACCCCAGGCCAATATCATCCTAAGTGGGGAAAAATTGAAAGCATTCCCTCTAAAAACTGGAACAAGACAGGGATCCTCTCTTTCACCAGTCCTATTTAACATAGTTCTTGAAGCCCTAGCCAGAGCAATTAGACAGATGAAAGAAATTAAAGGGATACAGATAGAAAAAGAAGAACTCAAATCATTTGCAGATGATATGATTCTATACATAGAAGATCCAAAATATTCCACCAGAAATCTTCTAGAACTAATAAATGAATTCAGCAAAGTAGCTGGATATAAAATCAATACCCATAAATCAAAGGCATTTCTGTACATCAGTGACAAATCCTCAGAAAGAGAAACAAGGAAATCCACCCCATTTACTATAGCCTCAAACAAACAAACAAACAAACAAACAAAAAAAGAACTTGGGTATCAACAAAAGAAGTGAAAGACCTCTACAATGAAAACTACAGCATACTAAAGAAAGAAATTAATGAAGATCTTAGAAGATGGAAAGATCTACCTTGTTAGTGGATAGGTAGAATTAACATTGTCAAAATGACCATTCTCCCAAAAGCACTATACAGTTTCAATGCAATACCAATCAAAATCACAATATCATTCCTCATAGAAATAGAAAAAGCAATCATGAAATTCATCTGGAAAAATAAGAGACCCAGAATAGCCAAAGCAATTATTCGCAAGAAGAGTAAAGCTGGTGGCATTACTATTCCAGACCTTAAATTGTATTACAAAGCAATTGTAACAAAAACACTATCTTTTTGATATGTTTTGTGTTCGATTTGCCAGAATTTTATTGATAGGGAAAATTTGGTATATACACACAATGGAACACTACTCAGCACTGAAAGAAAATAAAATCATGGCATTCACAGGTAAATGGATGGAGTTGGAGAAAATAATGCTAAGTGAAATTAGCCAATCCCAGAAAACCAAAGGTCGAATGATTCCATTGCTATGATGATACTGACTTGTAATGGCAAGGGAAGGGGGATGAGAGGAATGAAGGAATGTTAAATTTGGTATTGGCACCAAAATAGACCAGTTGACCAATGATACAGAATAGAAGACACAGAGACTAATCCACACACCTACAGTTATCTTATATTAGTCCAAAAACATTCACTGGAGAAAGACAGCTTCTTCAACAAATGGTGTTGGGAAAACTGGAAATCCTCATGTAATAAAATGAAATTAAATCTCTTTCTCTCACCATGCACAAAACTTAACTCAAAGTGGATCAAGAACCTAGGAATTAAACCAGAGAATTTGCACCTAATAGAAGAAAAATGAGGCCCAAATCTCCATCATGTTGGATTAGGACCCAACTTCCTTAATAAGACCCCTATAGCGCAAGAATTAAAGCCAAGAACTAATAAATGGGACGGATTCGAACTAAAAAGCTTCTTTTCAGCAAAAGAAACAATCAGTGAGGTGAATAGAGTACCTACAGAATGGGAGCAAATCTTTGCCACTAGCACATCAGATGAACACTAACCTCAAGGATTTATAAAGCTCTCAAAAGCCTTAACACCAAAAAAAACCCCAAATAACCCAATCAATAAATGGGCTAAGGAACTGAACAGACACTTCTCAGAAGAAGATATACAATCAATCAACAAATATATGAAAAAATGTTCCACATCGCTAGCAATTAGAGAAATGCAAATCAAAACTACTCTAAGATTTCATCTCATGCCAGTCAGAATGGCAGCTATTAAACACACAAACCACAATAAATGCTGGCGAGGATGTGGGGAAAAGGACACACTCATACATTGCTGGTGGGACTGCAAATTGGTACAGCCAATCTGGAAAGCAGTATGGAGATTCCTTGGAAAATTTGGAATGGAACCACCTTATGACCCAGCTATATACCACTCCTCAGTCTATACCCAAAGGACTTAAAAACAGCTTACTACAGGGACACAGCCACATCAATGTTTGTAGCAGCACAATTCACAATAGCTAGATTGCGGAAACAACCCCGATGCTCATCAGTAGATGAATGGATAGGGAAAATTTGGTATATACACACAATGGAACACTACTCAGCACTGAAAGAAAATAAAATCATGGCATTCACAGGTAAATGGATGGAGTTGGAGAAAATAATGCTAAGTGAAGTTAGCCAATCCCAGAAAACCAAAGGTTGAATGATTCCATTGCTATGATGATACTGACTTGTAATGGCAAGGGAAGGGGGATGAGAGGAATGAAGGAATGTTAAATAGAACAAAGAGGGGGAGGGTAGGGGAGGGGGCAAGGGGATAGGAATAATGACAGAATGAATTAGACATCAATACCCTAAATACATGTATAAAAACACAAACGGTATGAAAATACTTTATGTAAAACCAGTTACTTGAAAAAAATGTGCTCTTTATGTGTAATACGAAATGAATTGTACTCTGCAAGCATGTATAACAAATTAGAATAAAAATATATTTTAAAAAAACTCCAATGACCATACAAGATTATCAGAGACAGCGTCTTTGGGAATATGATATGTGGGCACCGTTCATCCTACCCACAGCTGTTGAGAACCAACTTTATGCTGCAAAATAGGGTAGGTGTGAGGTATAAAGGTGCAATCTCTTCCTTTAAGGTGCTCAGTGAGGACAGAGTCAAGTGTTTTGACACTGAGGGGCCAGCTAATGGGAGTGACAGTGGGGCAGTAGAGGCAGCTCTGAGTAGAATCTGAAGAGAGAGAAGGGTTTGGGCATATACTTGGTGGAGTCAGACAAGGAAGAAAGAGGAAGGCATCCTGATAGCCAGTGAAAACTCACAGGCTCCAGAGAGCAGGACTCCTTGAGATAACAGTAAACTGTTTAACAAGGCAGTGAGGTAGGTCTGGCCGGGGGTCTTCACTAAGGTAGGATCAGTATTAATGTGCAAGAAAAAGGATTCTTTTCTATTATCATTACCCTCCTTCAGCCTTAACTACCACGGCCCACTTGCATTGCAAGAGAATTGATGTATCTTTACCTCCTTGACTTTCTATCTGCCATCTGATGCTGATCCCCTGTTTTTGTTGGATTAATTGATAGTGATTATATTAATCTATTTTGTGTTGCTATAATAGCTGAGGCTGGAACCTTTAGGAAGTAAAGGTTTAGCTCTGGAGATTCAATAACATGGTGTCAGCATCTGCTTAGCTCTAAGGAGGGGCTCATGAAAGATGGCATCACAATAGTTGGAGTGAATGTGGAAGAGGTGAGGATACATGCAAAAGAGAGATTCACAGGAGGTTCCAGAATTCCCTTATAACAACCCAATTTTGCAGGAACTAATTCAATTTCACAAGAACTACATTAATCTCTTCTTAGAATGGTAGCTCCATAACTTAAGTGACCTTCCATTAGCCCCACCTCAACACTGCCACACTGGAACCAAGCTTCCAGTACATGAACCTTTGTGAATAAACCATATCCAAACCATAGCAGTGATAATAACAGCAGATAACATTTATTGGGTATCTAGTAGGTTCCAGACACTGTCCTAGGTTCTGCACATATATTCACTTATTTTATCCTCTCCTGAATGCAGAGAGGTAGATATTACCATTGTCTCCATATTGAAAATAAGGAGCTGATGCAGTAACTTCCCCCAGATTGCAAGTATCTGAGTATTATAGCTGATATTTGAACAGAGTTAGACCAGCTCTAGAGCCCACACTCATTCCCTACTGAAAGGACTATTTGGCTTAAGCCTCCTGTCTTTTCTCACCCTACTTTATAGTGGGTGAGATCAGACATGCTTGAATGGAGATGTGGAAGGTGTGAAGCCCAGTTCTTCCATGACCCTCTAGAGGGCTGGGGGTGCTGACATTGATCCCAAGAGACTTTCAGTCCAGAGACACCTCACCTTCTTCTCACCACCTCCAATGTTTTCCCACCATTTTACAAGGAAAAAAAATAAAAAAGTCCCAAATGGTTGCTTTGTAGGTATGGAAACAGAGAAGGATAAAATAGAGTCCTATCCTTGTGTTAGCCAACTGTGACAGCCTCCCTCTTACCTCTTCCATAACTTGGGGCCCAAGACATAGGGCTGGGCCTTCCCAGTGATTTCATCTGAGAGAGAGCTTCTTATCCTCTCTCCTCCTGGTCATGCTTAAGATAGGGAGGAAAGTGACACCCACATATTGCAGAAGTCTTTCTTTGACTTGTCTTTCTTCTCAACTCAAGAGCCACAACTTTGAATTGGAGAAGTACCATTCTAGACTCACTTCCAGACTTCTAATAGTTTTTTTCTTTTCCTCATGAAGCAACATCCAGATTGTATTATTCCCTGGCATGCATCTGATTTTCTCATTGGAGTCTACTAAAAGATAGATGAGAACATTATTTCTACCCAAACTGATGTCTTCACACTATCCTGAGAAACATGATCTCTTCCCACCTTACTTGATACTGGAACTTGGCCTTCACTGATTAAAAAAAAAAAAAAAAAAAAAAAAAGAAAGAAAGAAAGAAAAAGAAAAAGAAAAGAAAAGAAAAGAAAAAAAAAAAAACTAAGGAGTAGAGGTTCTTCTTTTCACTGTAAATTAAGCCAATTATAAATCTTGTCTCAATATGGTTTGAGGAATGTAGGAAGGTTATCCCATACACACACACACATCTCTCTGATTATTCATAATAGAACTTATTTTCTCTGGATTGAAACAGCTTCCCTGGATGCCTTCTATACTTTCATCTGTATACTGATTTATTTTTTTCTCTAAGTGAATTTAGGTAATGAGAAAGGTGCCTACTTGACACCTCCAGAGAATAAATCCTTCTAATTATCCACTAGAGAAGAGAAGCAGAAGGGCAGTCACAAAGCAAATACCTCTTATAATATTTTAGAGATGTGTCTCAAGTCTGAACTATGCAGAAAACTAAAAATTAAGAAACCACTCAGACAGAGTAAAGTGGAAAATTTCTGACTATTCTAACAGAGGCTGGTGTATATGTCAATTACTGTTCACTCACACTGGATGCTGGATGTAGGGACAGTTTTTGAAAGTGAAGACCTGAAGCAGAACCAAGAAGCAGGACTCCAAGCAAACATCAGAGAATGGCAGACAGATGTGCTAGTTCCCCACACTGAGAATTGCCCTGTCTCAGCACTACTGATGCCCAATAATTATTTCTCTATAGAAGCCTTACATTGTAGGATGCTTACCAGCAGCCCTGCTCTCTACTACCAGATGCCAGTAGCACCTCCTCCCTGTCCCCAGTTGTGACAATCAAAAATGTCTTCAGTCATTGACAAATATCTTCTGGGGGGCAAACTCATTCCAGATTAGAATCCTAGGAGAAACTCTGGACTCACCTCTCCAGGCTTTGGAACCCACCTATGAACATTCTTTTTATTGTAGAATGGTTTCAACTAAATTCATGTCCATTCTCTTTAGGGCTATTGCTTTCTGAATTTCTCAGCTATATGATGTAAGATAAACTCACCTGTATTTTCCCACTTCAATAAATACAAATGTCATTCTTTTTAATAATTTTTGTAATATTCAATTATGTATTATCCTACAGTTTATACACAGTTCATCATACTATTTTTAAAGTTTCAAAATTAAAAATATTGCAGCTTATAGATTACTTAATTCCACAAAAACTTTTCAACTGTCCTTCACTTCCAACAACTGAGTTAGGTGGTAGTGAATAAGACACATAAACATGGACCTTGCCCTCTTTCAGCTTACGTTTTAGTATGGAAGAAGATATATAAATATATAAAGTAATTACTGTTTATTAATAGTTACATAATTATATAATTCAGTTTATCAGTTAATGATAAATTTCATGAACAGAATAAAGGGATGAAACAATTTGTAACTGGTCAGGCCACTTTAGATAGCGTCATCATGGAAGATTACTCTGGTTAGGGGTCATTTGAGAAGAGGCTGAAAGGGTAAGAAGGACCCAGTTATCTCAAGAACTGGACCACTTTGAGAAAAAAGAAAAAAAAAAAAAAAAACAGATTCATAGCTCCAACAGGGAGAAATGACTTGGGACACTTAAGGAACAGAAAAGAGACCAGTTTGTCTAGAGTACATACAGCAAGAAGAAAAATGGGGTTATAGGAGGTGCATCATGTAAGTCAGGGACTGAGGGAGGCAAGGTCAACATGAGGAAGAGTCTAGATTTTATTCTTAAAGCACTGGGAAGCCATTTATGGTTAAAAGGTATATTGTGGCCTATGATTTAAAAGATAAATCTGGCTAGAAATGAACTATTAAGAAAGGAAAATTGAAGTAGAGAAACTAGGTAGGGGCCTATTGAAATCACCTAATTGAGAATTAATGGTAGAATGATTCCAATAATAACAGAGGAGGTGAAGAGAAGTGAACTTACATGCTATAGATATTATGGTAAAGGGTCATATTTTGATAGTTTGGTGAAGAAATGGAGAACTGAAGGGGGCACAAAATCACCCCATCAATGACTCCTAGATCCATATTCCAAACAACTGGGAGGTTGATGGTACCTCTTATTGAGATGGGAAAGACTGAACTAGAATGTGTTTGGCCAAGCTGGATATGAAGAATACATGAAGTCTGCTAAGCCTATTAGATAGCCAAGTAGAGATGGCAAGTGGGATATGTGGTTAGAGTTTAGGAGAGAGATATGGGTTAGAAAAATAAAACTGGGGGCCTCTGGCATTGAAAGATATAGTCATTAGGCTAAAAAGGACCATGTGGGGTGGGGAGAGCTTAGACAGAAAGAATGAGGGCACAGGGCAGGGATGTTGGTCCCTCCTGCATTTAGAGGTGCAGAAGGGAGGCAGAACAGCCAGGACCAAGAAGAAATAGTTTGAGAGGTAGGGGGAAACCACAGGAATGCAGTGCCATGAAAACTGGAAATGGCAGTATGCCAATAGAAAGGGATGACAGATGAAGAAATGAATATGTTTCTGTGCCTTTGTCCAAGTCTTGCAGTAGGGTAATTTCCTAAATGCAAAATTTCTTAATTGAAGGCTATTAATATATTAACATTTAAATAGATATTGCCAAGATTTCTTCCATAAAGCTTGAATTATTCTTGCACTCATCAACAGTGTGTGCAAGGAAGATAATGACTTTTTAAAAGTGAACATTTTGTTAAAGTATAACATAATACAGATATGTAAATAACTCATGAAAGTGCAGCATTGAATTTTCAAATTTTCAAAAGTGAACATACCCATGAGTCTGGTACCCAGATGTAGAAATCATACATGTTTGCCTCCCAAGAAGTCCTTCCCACAGCCTCTCTGTATCACGACTCCTACCAAAGTGAACAAACACTGTTTTGACTTCTAACTCCATGGACTAGCTTTGCCACTCTTTGAGCTTTATACAAATGGAATTAAAAGCATGCCTTCTTTTGCAGCTGTGTTTGTCAAACACTGTGTTTCTGATATCCTTCATGTTGTTGCACATAGTGACAATTTGTTCACTCTGTTTTTGACATATGACTCAATTTTTGTCCACTCAAATGTTAAGTTATGTGCATTGTTTTCAGATTTACACTGTTACAAATAGTGCCATTAATATTCTCATATGTATATTTTGGTGAACATATATATAAATTTTTGTTTGCCATATATCCTAGGATGAAATGTTTGAATCATAGGGCACTTATGTCCAGATTTAATAGTCAGTACTAAAGTATCTTAAAGTTTATGACAGTTCCATTTACTCCATATCCTTATTGATTCTTGATATTGTTAGTTTGCTTTTTCCATTCTAGTAGTTGTAAGCAAGTCTCATTGTGCTTTCACTCTGCATTTCCCTGATGACTGATGAGGTTAAATGGTTTTATTATATTTATCGGCCATTTGTACATCTTCTTTTGAGTAGCGACTGTGGAAGTCTCTTGCACATTTTTCTACAGGGTCAATGGGCCCATTATTATTTATTTATTTTTAATTGATTCTTTAGGGTTATATGGGGTCTTCGCAGGTTGCCAAGGTTGAAAAAAACTCCAATTCTGTTCTTTACTCTCTTAATGTTTCTAGGTGAAGAGAATTTTTTTAAAATGTGGTCTAGTTTTTCAAGTTGCTCCTTTATCATTAGTACTTTTTTGGGGTCGGATTAAAACATATCTTGGCTTACCAAGGTATTAAAGATATTCTCCTCTGTTTTCTTTTAGGAGCTTTAGTTTTTAGCCTGTCACATCAATATTTCCAATCCACCTGGCATGTGATTTTGTCTACTGTGTGAGGTAGGCTTCAAGATAAACTATTCCTTCACAGAAAGCCAATCGACCTGACACCATTTATGAAAAAAGACAATCCTTTACCCCCTGCATTGCAGTGTCATTTTTGCCATGAATCAAGTGACCACATACATACTTCTGTTTCTGGAAGCTCCATTCTGTTCTGCAGACTGTTTATTCTTGTTTCAATACCATGCTGTCTTAATTATGGTCCCTTTAAAATAAACCTTGATGTCTTGGAATGGACAGCTTCCAGCTTAGTTCTTCTTTTTTAAGACTGTCTTAGTTATTCTTGGTATTTTGCATTATCATATACATTTTAGAATCAGATTGTCAATTTACACACACACACACAGACACTCACACACACACGCTTGCTGGATTTTTTTCTTCCATAAGACAACATTTTTTATTTGTATATGCATATATATATATATATATATATATACATGAAATAAATATACAAATTAGCATGAGATAACAGATTTTTGTCAACATGAATATCTGTTTCTAATGGGATATTTATTTACTGGAAATTTTATTGTGATTTCATTGAGGTCAGTTTGGGGGTAGGGAGCAGGAAGATACCAACCTTTCCAACCAATGCTATAATTTTTTACACAATAAAGACTTCAGTTAAGGCCATCTTTTGTGAAAAAATGGTCCGTGCTGACTGATTTGTTTTGTTTTAAATGGAAAGGAATGTTTCCCAAGGCTTGACTTGTCATAAACCTCTCCTGACAGTGGGTGCTGGGGATGAACCCAGGCCTTGAACATGCTAAGCAATCACTGTTCCACTGATCTACATTGCCATCCCTTTCCAAGCCTTAACTGATGACCAGTAAGATGTATTTGCAAAAATATCAATCAAGTTAATGTATAAAAGACTGGTCTTTAATAAACTAATTAAATTTGGAAGAGTTCCACTGAATTATAAATCAGTTTGCAGTTCTTTTTGGATGGTTAGCTGAATGCTGCATCTGAACATTCTCAGAAAAGACAAGCTCTTTTATTATTAACCAGTGTTTTAGTCAGCCTTTTCATTGCTTTGACTTAAAGACCCACCCAGAACAATTATAGAGGAGGAAAAATTTATTTAAAGGCTCACAGTTTCAGAGGTCTCAATCTATAGAAGTCTGTATCTATTCCTTGGGGCTCCAGGCAAGGCAGAACATCACAGTAGAAGAGTGTGGCAGAGGGAAGCAGCTCACATGATGATTAGCAAACAGAGAGAGTGAGCTCCACTCTGCAGATACAAAATATATACCCCATAGCCACGCCCCCAAGTCATACTCCACCTGTTTCCAGTTACCACTCAGTTAATCCCACTAGGGATTAATTCACTGATTAGGTTAAGGCTATAACTCAATCGTTTTTCCTCCAAACCTTCTTGCATTGTCTCACATGTGAGCTTTTGGGAGGTACCTCACATCCAAACCATAACAGCCAGTACCTTTATTCCTGCCCCCAACTTAAAAGATGGCTGTGCTGACAATGATTCTTCCCCACATTTTGCTCCATATTTTTATTATAACATAGATAATTTGGTATTTTTATGGATTATATTCTTTATTAATAATTAACAGTAATATTTCCTATGAATCATTTCACTCTTTTAAAAATTTCAATGAATAATAAAGTCAGCATCTGTGAGCTATTAAATTTACATAGAGTTTTAATGTCTTTTTGAAAGTTCTGGAAGCATGTTCTTTGTTTATAGGTAGTACTCAGTGCATAATTTAACTATCAAATGTTGTACTGAATATGCATTCTCATTTCATACAGAAGAAAAGGCTTAAGAAATTTATTATAATTTTAGTCTATAATGTTTTTCTACTGAGTCTGGTGGTACAACTATCTTAAAAGACACTAGTTGTAATTATGGATAGAAACGTTGTTCATGATTCCATATTTAAAACAATTATGTATAAACCCAGTTATTTATGATTGGAAACCATCAGAGTCTATATCTTAAAAACCAACTGTTAGTGTGTCTCTATTCTAGATCCAATCTTATCTAGATTATTATACTTCAGACATCTCTGCTCAAAATCTGAAAAAGACTAAATAATTAAAATTTCTCAATCTTTACCCAGTCCCCCCACCCCCCGATTCTCTAGGTGTGCTCTACATTTATACTTCTTGGCTAAATCTCAAGATTTCTAACAAGCTAACAACATAAATCCTAGAATTTGTGAACAAACCTTTATGCCCCCAAGATTTCCTAGGTGGATATAAATCTTTTCTCCCACAGGGCTCACAAAACTCAATACAAATTTAATTATCCTTCACAACATGGCCAAAAGGGTAAAAAAAAAAAAAAAAAATGAGATGAAATTCAGACCAAAAACGAAAACAAAAATCCAAGAAATAATAACTAAACTAAACATAACCCTTAATACCAGTATGGTCCCTAAGGTTAAAAATGAAAGCTTTTAAGTCATATTAGAATTAATCATTCATATTATTGTGTGGCCTAAAAATATTTGTCATTCATATACATTACAAAACTAAATAATGCCAACAAGCATACAGCACAGCTTTTAGGAAGACACCTGGCATTTAGAGAAACACAGGTCCTGCTTTTAAAAGGACATTCTAAATAGAGCCAACTAATCAGATAAATTTTAAGGAATATGCTTTTTAAAACAAAAATATAATTTACTCATTTTCACAAATACAATTTTGGAGGCAGGTAGAGTTGATACATTTGGTTTCTCAAGAACGTCTAACGTTTGTGGGTAGTTCTAAGTCATGTCTACACTAGAGTGTCCAAGGCCATTGTTGACATTTGGCAAGTCACCTCATGAATTTTCAGTTGTGAATTTTGATTATTTTCCATTTACAATGTAAACTGAGATGCTGTGTGCAGCTGTTTTATCCAAGATCATCAGGTGGCCATGTGCTGTCAGAATCCGTGAACACTGGTTTCCACGGGAACCAGAACCTTGTCCAGCAGCTCATAGTACCCCATTTTTCCCCCCAACTATAAAAATGTCATTTTATAAATAGGGGTATATTGCATTCTGTGAATGCTATCGTTGAAATTGTCTGCTGAGAAGGGGAAATGTTTTTACTTTCCTGAAAATTAAGGAATATTATGATCATTGTCCTTATAAACCCAGAAACAAAAAGGGAAATATTGTCATTATTTATTTAGTATTGATGAAATTTAGCATTTGAAATATGACTCAGAGCATTAATCTCCTATCTAATGAGCAAAAAGGAATACAAGTAAAAGTAGAAAACTGTCTACCAGAAGCAATTGTTTAGAAAATTTACTGAACAGGAAATATAATTTTTCCTTGATAACCTTCTTTAATGTTCCCTTCTTTAAGTTTTATTTTGTGAATTTTTAATGAGATTTCCCCCACCATTTTTTCCCCTTTTTCCTCTCTTGCTTCTACATATGGAAGAAAATATATGACACTTAACTTTCTGAGTTTCAGCCAACTGATTTTTTTATTAATGCATTATAGTTATACATAATATCTGGGTTCATTTTGTCATAATTATGCAAGCATGGAATATAATTTGCTCCAATTCATTCCCCAGCACTTCCCCTTTCTCTTCCCTCCTCCCTTCCCTGTTCCTTTCCCACTACTCTACTGGTCTTCCTTCTATTTATTTATAGTCTTTTTAATCATAGCTTTATTTAGAGGAAGTTTAATTAGCAGATTTAAAACTAAGACTCAAAAAAGAAAAAAAAAAAAAGGGCTTCCAATTTGGAAACCACTGGGCCATGGATGTGAATTTGTGAATTTTAAAGGAACTGAGTCTTCAGGCTTATCTTGTTTTTTTTTTTTTTCCTAAAAAGATGAGGAAGCTGAGCAGTATTAAGTGGCTAGATATAAATCATGCTGTTATTTGATATCACACCAATACAATAAACATGTGCTTTACATATCCTGTATCCACGATCTCAGTGATTCTGAGGTGCTCCTGGGTCTCTGTCCACTGGAGTTCTGCTCCCTTCACACCATTAAGGAGTCCAGTACTATAGTCCTTCCATTATCTGGAAATAATATTCACTATTTGGATAAATAATTCATTCTTTTGTTCAGAAATAATGAGTTCTGCTACTTCATGTACAATCATGTCTGTAACTAAACTTGTTGCTTCTATGGGAAAATGCATTCCCTTACTATTTCCTATCTCCATCCAAGAATATTCTTGTGTTCTTTCCACCAACTCATGGCCCTTTTGTCTTTAATACTTTAGGACTGGTCAATAGCATACAGGCTCATCTTCCTCACCCGTTTTCTCTTCTTATGCTAATACTTACTTCCTCTACCACTCTTTCCTTTTTGCCTTTAAAAATAATGTGTCTTTCACTTAACACATTTAAAGACTATAATTTCATATGTTCATCAGCTAGCTTTCTTTTCATTACAATGAACTAAAAGTCAAACTAACAGTAGCTTAACCATCAGGACATCTACTTACTGTTCACATAAACAGAAGTAGAACTATGCCTGGGGACAGCAGATCAAACTAGACCCAAAGCTGTTTTATGGCTTCTGTAGTGGTAGAAAACAATCCTATTTCTGTCAGTCTGAGCTGAGTTCATAATTGAAAACACCTAGCTGAAGTGGAAGACGTGTGGGCAGAAGCCACCAGCAGGCCCATCACGTCAGAATTGGGGATAACGCATATCACCCTTTTAAGATAAGCTCTTATAAAGGCCTTTGCAACAACTGGGGCCCACAGAAACAACAGAGAACAAATTTGTTTTCTGTGAAAATCAGACTGAATACTATGGGGAAATGTGTAGGATTTTAATGAGTAACTTTTATTCATTTATCACACATTAAATTATTACCTGCTGTCTTCTTGCCAACCTAGGCTTAGGAACTCAGGATATTGATGATTAAAGACTATCCTTGTCCTCAAACTCATACTCTGGTGAAGGCAGACATAATTACAATTTCGTGTGATGAGTATTCTAACAATTACATATAAAGTGTTACGAAAACCACAGCAGACTGCAATGATATCTGTCCAAGAGTGTTAGAAGGCACCACTGGTGTCAGGAAAGGCACCACTGAAGGGGTGACTTCTAAGAAGGGGGAGAAGAGTTCCAAAGAACAAAAGAACTTGCTAGGATCATGTAGTGGCATGAAAAAAAAACAAAAACAGAATTTTCCATGCAAACAGAGATGTACATATCTGAAATGTATTGAGCTCATGAGTAAGATTGAAGATAGGAAGTTAAAACTTTAGATGGTTCAGTTAACCCACATTTGAAGATTTTAAAGGGTAGAGAAGAAGGTGACCAAGGGATCCATAGAAGTGGGTGCAGGTGAGCAAAATACAACTGACAGCTGGTAAAAATATGGGGAAAAGTGAAATCAAATGGGAAACTCAAGACTGCAGGTGTTGGTGTTGCTAGTTCAAGGAGCAGGTTTGTTCGGTTGGTTGATGTTAACAAGTCAATGCAGTTGCCCTTCTCAGAACTATCAAGAACTGGCTTGAATCAGATGGCCTTAGGAGTACCATCTTCCCTGTTGAGGTTCCTCCTCCAGCCCTGCTCTGCTTCATGGTGTCCCTGCCTTGGGACAGAGGGGGTACATCATATACCTACTTCTCCTAGGTCTCTAAGACCTCTGTTGGATTAAGAAGAACTCCACCATGAGACTCAAGAGTGTAAAGACAGGCAATAAAAAGAACAGTTTGTCAGCCGGGCGTGGTGGTGCACTTGAGAGGCTGAGGCAGGAGGATTGCGAGTTCAAAGCCAGCCTCAGCAATGGCGAGGCACTTAGCAACTCAGTGAGACCCTATCTCTAATAAAATACAAAAAAAAAAAAAAAAAAGGACTGGGGATGTGGTTGAGTGCCCCTGAGTTCAATCCCTGGTACCAAAAAAAAAAAAAAAAAAAAAAAAGAACAGTTTGTCATAGCAGGCTTCCTTCTGAAGCAGATGAATACAACAAAGATTTTTTTGTGAAGAAATGTTTTTAATTGACATATAATAATTGTACATTAAAAAAAGAAAAGACTCGCCGGGCGCGGTGGCGTACGCCTGTAATCCCAGCACTTTGGGAGGCTGAGGCAGGAGGATTGCGAGTTCAAAGCCAGCCTCAGCAATGGCGAGGCACTTAGTAACTCAGTGAGACCCTGTCTCTAATAAAATACAAAAAAAAGGGCTGGGGATGTGGCCCAGTGGTCGAGTGCCCCTGAGTTCAATCCCCGGTACAAAAGAAAAAGAAAAGACTCCATAGCTTACTCATGGTTGCATCTGAGTTTGAAGAATCGATTACTACTTTGATGAAGGAGCCTTATGGAACTCTTGAAGTCAGAATTTTAGTGGCCCTTCTTTTAATGTATGTTTCTCATTCTTTTTTTTTTTTTTTATCATTTACAGTTTCGAGACATCAATTCCAGACCATAGCATTTTATTTTCTGCTAGCATTGATAGTCCCCAAGATACATAGAAGTAGTATTCTTCAGTGTACAATTTATACATTGGGATTTCATATATAAATCCTATGTAATTCTGTTTTTGAAATACCACATTTTTATCTACCAAAATTTCACTGAGCTTAACTATCCAAACTATTAACAACTATTTCTTCCTATTCTTAACACCACAGTATCTTTGTATGTATACTTTATGCTTATGAAGTAAATTTGGTTTGTTATTTAATAAAAAATTGTAAGTACAATAGCAATACTTTATCTCCTGCTGTGATGATGGATGTCAGTGGATATACATTTATTGCTTATTTCCAAACTCTTTTTGTCAACAAAGTCAAATTTAAAAATATCTGTCTTTGTATCACAGGAAGACTATGAAATTTTCACTTCTATAAATGCCACAAAAGTAAGAAATATATATATTCATGACATAAAGCTTAGTATGTTAAAGAAAGTTGGAGACATTATATTATTCCATGTTCTCATCACAAGTAGCTGATGAAAGTTTCCGAATTTAAGTGACTCCCATTATTTCTCAAGGTGATAGCTATAGCACCGTACACATTTGTAGTTCAAGGATTACATGGTCATGCATAAAACTCCATATGCTTATAGGTTAAGAGTTGCATTCTTATCACTGAAGTATATACAATCTCTACATCAAACAATTTGACTACAAAGCAATGATATATGGTCTACTTTCTGTACTTTCTATTATTTTCAGAAACTGGGTAGTGGATGCAGTTGATTCTTGTGTGCTGCTTGACAATCTAAATGTTAATACTGTTTGCTCTAGGAAGTAAAATAAAAGAATACGTCAGCTAGAAAATGGAAATTCCCATCTAGTCTAAAACCCAGTTATTGCTTCCAAGCTACAAATCAAATTCTTAATCAAAGTTTTATGATAAGTATTCTTAAATGCAAAATAATGCGTTTTAAACTATAAATACTGCCCTCTGAGAGCTTGTAGAACTTGTTTGTGGTTCTGCTTCAGGAATGGCACTACCCATTTACTGCACCTACCAATCTTAATAATATCACACACTCTTCACTAAATCTTCAAGCTAAATAAAATTAGTCTTTAAAATAACTGGTGAGAATATATGGTATTGCTAACCCTGCATAGGTTTAGATCCAGATCTTATCTTTAGGAGATACAGAGGAGTCCAGCTTTGTTCTGAGATCATGTCCAGCTACCTGGGTACTCATGACTATTATATAAGGCTGCAAAAGTCTCTCCGTAGTCATAATCTCTCTTGAGGGCCTCTGCTTATCTGAGCAGTCCTTTGGAAAAATATTCTCTTCCTATCTCTTAGGTGCACCTTTGACCCAATACTTCTTGGAACAGAGAATTACTTGCCCTTATTCATTCATTAATTTTAACAATTAATGACCAAATCATAGCCATGGAACAGATATACCTAAGATGCCAGCATAAGAGATTATCATTTAGTCCTTAAAAAGTGGAGTGCCTCACTTCCCCTATTTTTAATAGCTCAATCTTATAAATAGAGAATGATGTCTATAGTTCATTGAAGGAGGGTCTTGGACAAGGCAGCCTTATTTCCATTTTTGCATTCACCAAAGGTCTCAGCTGGATTAATTCAAATTTTATCAACTTTAACACTCATGGTATTTTGGATGAGATAATTCTTTGTCATGGGGGCTGTCCTATGCATTGCATGATATTTAGCAGCATCTGTAGCCTCTACCTTCTAGATTCAGTAGGTTCTCCAAGTTGTGCCAATCAAAAGTGTTTCTAGTTATTGACAAATATCCCCTTGAGAGGAACCCCCCCACACACACAAACGCCGTTGAGAATTACTGGACTAATGGCAAGATAGAAGGGAGCTACTTTCTTTACATAAGTAATAAAGTTCACACAAAACCTCCTCTAGAAATAAAACTCATATGGCACAAAACAGATTAGCCTTTATATTAGTTGCCCTAAACATCCTCAGGCCATGTTCTAGATTGCTGCTTGAATGTTGTCATTGAAGTCCATTTTCTCAGGAAAAGGAACAAAAGAGGTAGGGGAAGAAGGAGGGCAGGAGCACTGGAATGTTAATGATAGGATCCCACACTGTTGTTAGCCACGGGGATATCACACACACTGCTACATTAGTTTAATAAGCTCTAAGACTTTCAAAACCTATTTTTGTATAGGACCCATTTAGTGTGTTTTAAAAATTCTAAATGTTTTGGTTTAAAACCTCTACTTTTTAAAAATGAGTCTTCAGTTTTATTTTCCTAAAAAAATACAGAGATCTTTCAATTACAACCCTAACCTAATTAATTCATTTTTTTAAAACCAGGATATGGACATCAGGTTTTTCATTTCACTGAAGTCCCTGTAAATTCCAATGCCACAGTATCTATTGTCTCAGACTTTAACTGTGTTTTGCCAGTTAAGGTCGCTTCAATGTGAACAGAAAGGGGAAGAATTCTGCTGTGGACATTTAAGACAGTGTAATTCTGTCATGGACATTTAAAACAGTATTTTTTTCACAGTCATTTCCCACCCATCTTCCTCACCCCACCCCCAATATTCAAACATATGCTCAGTACTTTCAGGAAGGAAGGAAAGCCACCCAGGAGGTATAAAATGAGCAGGATTCAAATGTTTTGTCAGCTGGAGTCCTAACCAGCGACCAATTTTCACAAACTCTTGTGCGTTATTCAAATTATCATAATATTATTCAAATAATCATAACACAGCATTGGGTCTTTGACCTATTAATTATCCTTTCATCCATTCCCTCCCTGCTGCTGAGTTAATTAGTCAGATGGCGGGGTCTCTGCTTTATGTACATTATCTCAGCCACAGAAAGCCACAAAGTTGTGTCAGGAACGGCAGTGTTAGAGTCATCCTTTTCCGTCCTAATAATCATGTATGCAAATTATTTTTTAATCTTTCTCTCCTTGTTAATAGCCTTACTATTCAGAAGAGAACAAGCTTCCTTCATCTTTTCTCCACTTCGTGTGTTCCAGAAGAGATGAGTGACAGCCAGCCACCCGCAACTCCAGACTGCATCCTTGTCCCAGTTTTCCCTCTCCTTGAAACAGAGGAAATCTCTTCTTAGACATGTGGAATTCTCTTCATCCTGTCCTTTGTGCCCCAAAGCCATGATTGAGTGTCCTTGATTGGCACCGGCAGTGGGATATAGCCTTGTCTTCGCTACACCAACACCACTAGACTCATCATTTAGAAATCTAATCTCCACCAGTTCACAGAGTGGCTTCCTGAAATTCCTTTCTCATGTAACCTGGAGCTTACCCTGTGACATCAGTCTCAGTAAGTAAACAACAGACCACATATCTCATGTCACAAGTGCCACGAGAGTGCTACTTTTTTATATACCTCTAAACAAACTCAACGAATTTCCTGTCAATTTTTTTTTTTTAGAATACAAGAGTCCCTTTCAGATTGACAAACAAGAATATTTTTTGTGAATGCAAAATTGAAATTAGCATAGCTTTATTTTTCACTCTATCAGTGAAAGTTCAGTGAGGAAAAATATCTATCTACTCTAGATATTTCAAACAGAGGGAATTTAATGGTGGATTGTTTCACAGTGATGCAAGAATGAAGAAACCAAATGGGGATTGGAGACAATCCCGGAGATTAGCAACAGCAAGAAGCCACAAGTCCTCAGAGAGAAGGGCTGGTGGCACTAGAACTAAGAATTCAGGCCTCCCAGTTGAAGCCAGAATCATGAAGATGGAAACCACCCCATTAAGTAGGAGAAAGGGAGCCATATCCTAGATGTTTCCTTCTCCCTGATGGTGTAATCTCTTACCAGAACTCCATTGATGGAATTTAGCTAGAAGCCAGATACAAAGAAGCCTAGAAAACAGTTTTTGGAGAAGAGTTGGAGATAAGTCTGGAAGTTGGATCCATCTTTTCTTGAAGTTTTAATTGAGTGAGTAGAGTTAATCAACATCAGTTAAATGACAGATCCATGAGACCCATAGATGAAAGCACATAAATCCAGCCCCTCTCATCTAGAATTCATGAAAACTTACAAGAAGTTTATTCTAGTCTTATGAGAATTTTATTTCTTTCACTATCTACATTCATTCCCTTGAATAAGAATCAGCAAGGCAAGTTAAAGAAACAAACCAAACCACCGATGAAACCAATTGTTGCAAATATTCTGGTACCTCTGTAATGCTGCACTTGACAGGATAAATGATGTCCAAGTCCTAATCCCCAGAACCTGTGTGTATGCTACTTTATGTGGAAAAAGAAAAAAAAAATTTAAACTTTGCACATGTGATTAAGGACCTTGAGATGGGGAGATTATCCTGGATTATCTGGATAGGCTCTATCTAATCACATGAGTCCTTAAAATGGGAGAATCTTTCCTGGCTGCAATGAAAGAAAGAAGGATAATAGAAAGTGGTGTCGGAGAGGCATTAAAGGATCTCTACCTACAAGGTCTGGCTTTGAACATTGTAGAAGGGAGTCGGGAGGCAAGAAACATGGGAGCTCTAGAAGCTGGGATTGCAAAGAAGAGATTTTACCACTCCTTCTACTACCTTCCATCAGTTTTCCCACTACCAAACTGAATCATATCCATCAGCATACAAACATGGATGCTACTTCTTCCATCTTACAAAAACAAACACACAAACCATCTCGTGACCCCGGTTCCCTAGTAGTTTTAACCCTGCTTTCTTTTGCTCCTCTTTGCAGCAAGTCCTTAACATTTTTAAAAATATACATTCCATTTAATTCCACATTTCCTATGCTCTCTTACACCCACTCCCATGGGTACCCTGTTTAAAGGTCAGTTCTCAGCCCTCATCTTACTTCTTAGCAGGAACATGTGGCATGGTCATTCACTCTCTTTCCCCACTTGTCTTCTGGAATACCAAGTGCTCCTGTTTTTTTTTTTCTTTCCTTTTCCTTCAGGGTTCACTCCTTCTCTGTCTCCTTTGTTGCTAAAATTCCTCTTTTGCCTTTCCTCTTATGTTGTCATGCCGCAAGATTCAGACCTTAGTTATCTTTCCTTCATTATCTACATTCATTTTCTTGATGATTTAAGCCCTTCTCATAGATTTTAATATCACCTACACCTTGAAGGTTCCCAAATTTTATGCTCAGTCCAGGTTTCTGTAGAACTGTAGATCCAGATATCCAACTGCCTACCTGTCTTCTCCCCTTGAATATTAATAGGCATCTTATATTTAACATGGCCAAACTGACTCCAGGTTCTTCCAAATCCACTCCACCCTAGCCTTCTCCGCCTCAGTTCATGGTACCCCCATTCTTCCATTAGCTCAAGTCAGGAACCTTGGAACCATCCTTGACCTTTTGTTCCTCTCACATCTTGGAAACACACACAAATCTCAAAAACCCCGAACATACCTAGCAGCTCCCTACCCATTTTTCACTAAAAGATATTCTTGGAGACATCACTGATTTCTAGACCTGGACTGAGAAATGAGCCTGGATGATCTTATTATGCCAATATCAGAAAGTGCTCACATTTGGATGGGGACGTGTCAAAAGGACACAGGAGCCAACTGGAAAAGGAGATGATTTGAGAATTTAAATAAATAATGATGTTAATGGATAATGATCCATTGAATAAAGTAAGAATCCAGGTTGTTATAAATCAGTAGAGGAGAAGGGAAACTTCTTTGTTTCAGTAGAAAGCCAATTAATATATTTAGAAGAAACAATCTAATTAGAAAAGTCATCATTTGACATTGCAATAATGATTGATTTATATAAAACTCATCAGTGCATGCCAAAACAAGTGGGTGAACATTTGATTAGTAGCAGAATATTTATTGCATAGTTCCAAAGTATCTCCCCACAAGATGTTTTTTAAAATTAAAATAGAAAATTGAAAAACAGTGTGTTTATAGTGGAGAAACTTGGCAAACACCAATTTTACCGAGTAACCTTAGTAGAAATGAGACAATGGACAATATGTGCCTATCATTATATGATCTGTGTGCCTGCCATTATATGAAGGACACAGCATCTCATCTGTGGTATTCCTGCCCAAAATGCAAGACCTACACCACCTCATCATGAGAAAATATCAAACTCCAATTGAAGGACATTCTAAAACACAAAATAAAACAAAAACCTGGCTGGTGTACCTGAAAATTGTCAATATTATTAAGGACAAAGATTGAGGAACTATTCCCCATTAAAAGAAACTAGAGATGTAACACTGAATACAATATGTGATTCAAGATTTTCTTTTGCTTTAGTAACTATAATTGGAACAATTAGTGAAATCCAAATAAGGTCTGAAGGTCAGATAATGTTATCCCATCAATATTAATTTCCAGATTTTGATAATTGTTCCAGAGTTATGGTTATGAAAGAAAATGTGTGTGTGTGTGTGTGTGTGTGTGTGTGTGTGTGTGTGTGTGTGTAGAGAGAGAGAGAGGCAAATATTCATGGGAATTCATATTTATTCTTGAAATTTTTATAAACCTAAAATCATGTCAAAATAAAAATATTTTAAATATGTACAGAGCAATATCCAGATTCTTTCTTCTCACCATGCCTGCTATTAGCACCTCATCCCAGCCACCATCTTTTCTCACCCTGATCTGCACAACCGGCTGCTCAATAGTACCACTGTTTCTGCCCTTGTCCCTGGCTGGCTGTCCTCAGCACAGCAGCCACAGTAGTTCCTTAAGAACCATGATTGGACCATGGAGACTCTCTATTTGGAACTCTTCAGCAGCTGCTCCTCACTCAGAAAAAAAGTTCCAAGCCCTCAGGAAGGCTCACAAGACACCCTGCCCCATGACTTGGAGCTCCTGTTGATCTCTTCTATCTCATCTCACTCTCTTCCATCCAGACACACTGACATTCTTTAGTCTTTAGGGTCAAGTATCTGCAGCATTCTTCCTCAAGATTCTTCCTTCAGACTTACATGTTTCTCAGTGGCGCTTTATTCTGACCTTCTATTTTAAATTGCAATACTCTCATCTCTTTCACCTCGTTCTATATCCTTCCATTACCTTCTGTATCATTTGCCTATTTATTCTGTCTACTATAAATTGTCTATTCCCAAACATTAGAATGTAAATTCCATAAGCATAGTTTCATGAATTTTGTTTATTAACATATCCTGGTACAATACTTGTGCAAAGCAAATACTTAGGAAATATTTCTAGATGGGCTGAATGAATGCATATGACTCCCAGCCTTGTTAATTTTTTTTTCTTTTCTCAATATCAGGTACCTAAGATTTATCATGTTCTTATATATACCTAGAAATTTTTCTTCTGTCACTACTACACAGTAGCCTATTGTATGCATTTTCCACAGTTTATTCAAAATGTATAGATAATGGGTTTTATGCAACTTCTTTTTGTTTTCTTGCTTGTGTTATGACTAACTGTAGATACAAATATTCTTAGACTATTTCCAGTATACATGGACAAGTCT
Source organism: Tamias sibiricus (assembly GCA_025594165.1). Taxonomy (NCBI): domain Eukaryota; kingdom Metazoa; phylum Chordata; class Mammalia; order Rodentia; family Sciuridae; genus Tamias; species Tamias sibiricus. The sequence continues at coordinate 131,793,553 of CM046660.1, forward strand.
TTATCTATGGTACATATTTAGGAATAGAATTCCTAGGTCATAAAGTATGTGCATCTTCAGATTTACAAGATAATGTCAAACTGTTTTCCAAAGGCATTGTTAAGAATGATTTTTTAAAAAATTATAATAGATCATGTCACTCTATAGTTTAATATATTCTGCTGGTTTCTTCTCTTTTCTTTTTTCCCTTTGGTATGGGGGATTGAATCCAGAGGAACTTAATGATTGAACTACTTCCCCAGCCCTTTTTAATTTTTTATTTTGAGACAGGGTCTCACTAAGTTGCTTAGGAACTCTCTAAATGGCTAAGGCTGACCTCAGACTTGCCACCCTCCTGCCTCAGCCTCTCACATTGTGGGGATTACAGGTGTGCATCACCACACCCAGCTCTGTTGGGTCCTTATCCTACTGAGAATCAAGTCCAGACTTCTTGTAGAATTGTCTGGTGTCTGCCTTGATTTGCTCTCGCCTATCACCTTGTCAACCATCTTTTATCACCCCTACTCTGCTCTAACCGCATGTGATATTTCTCTTCCAAAGAAAGAACCTATAAACTTTGCCTTTACCTACAACATCCTTCTGCTAGTTAATCTGCTAGTTAGATTTAGTACTCATTTGTTCAAATCTCAAGATGTTACTTCTTAATAGAGACCTACTTAAAGTACCTGGTGTCAGCAGAATAACATATTCTCAAAGATATCCATGACCTAATCACATAGAACCTGTGCACATGGCAAAAGGGAAATAAAGTTGCAGATGGAATTAATATTGTTGACCTTCATTGACTTTAAAAGAAGGAGACTGTTCTGGATTATCTGGGTGGGTCCAATCTAATTACACAAACTTTTTTTCCTACAGAAAGGAGAATGTTTTCTGGCTGTGGTCAGAAATAGATACCACAATGCATGAAGTGTCATGTTGCTGGCTTTGACAGAAAAGGAAGGGGACCACACAAGCCATGCATTTGAGAAGCCTCTAAATTCTGGAAAAAGCACAGAAAGAGTCTCCCCTCAGAGCCTTCTGATTTCTTGATTTTAACCTAGTGAGGTCAACATTGGATTTTTAACCCACAGACATATAAGATGATAAATTCAAATTATTTTAAACCACTAAATCTGTAGTAATTAACAGATTAACAAAGCAGCAATAGAAGACTAGAACATGCCTAAAATGACAACTACCCCCAATTCTTTATATTCCTCCTCTTCTTTATTTTTCTTCGTAGCCTGGAACACCAGCTGCCATTTTACTGTTTATTTATTTGTTATTATTTATTGCCTGTCTCCAGCAAGTTACAAAAGGCAGAGAGTTTTTCTGCTTTATTTCTGCTGTATCCATGGTACCTAGTACCAGGTATCTGAACAGAAAGGACAAGTGTCAATAAACATCGGTTGAAAAAATATTGAATTTGTGAGTTTACATTAATAGAAGCAGCCATTTCTGAAACTGCTTTTATGCTATCCATCCAGGCAATAGCAGATTTAGAATTTGCCATGACACCATCAGTGTACTCTTCAGATTCTGCCTTAAAACAGTCACTTTAAAGGTGATTTTCATTTTTCTGCAGTAAGACTCACAAAACAGCAATACATCTACACGTCCAGGGCTGATTATATTTAGGATGACCCGCATGATTCAGCAGGAGGGACTCCTCAACTCCCTTTAATGAATGCATAACATTTCCCCAATCTCATCGACTGTTTATAGAGAACCTCTTTTAGCCGTAAATCAGCTCTATGACCTAAGAACAGGGCAGGGGATTGTCAAAGTCCCTTTACTGAGTAATTCCAGAAATGCCTTAAAGCTCAACAAAGGAGGGATCTGACATTAGAAAGCTGGAATTTACAACCTCAGGGAAAGGCCCAGGAGGGCAAAACAAAACATCAGGCTGAAAGCCCCATGAGATCTTTTCAGTCTTTACTTACAAAAGTCTTCCTACCTCTGTGAAAGACTTTTTTTTTTTCTATGAAGCAAATTAATTTGCTAAAATTCATCTTAAATTTTAACTACAACTGTAAATCATTGATTTGTCATGATTCATTCTAATGTTCCAGGAGGTGATCAGATAAACAAACTGCTGTAGGTCTGTTAGGCTGAAAGAACCATGAAATAGCCTTCTCCTGAGGACTTGACAGGAACCTTTAGATGCCAATGGTAAAGAGCTCAGGTCACCTTCTTTGACCTGTGAAGCAGCATGACTGCCTGGGTAAACACCAAGCACGTTGAACATGCCTTTAAACCCAGCAAAGTGTTTTGGAGCACAACTTCACTCAAGAAGCTATTTTGTTTTCCAATAAGGGTTTTCCCCCCCCAGGATAAAAAAAAATAACTTGTTTTTCATCTACAAATACATTATGTAGATTTATTACTTTCATCAAATGAAACAATAATCTGATCTGTTGGTTTATCTTTTTATTTAGAACAACATACTTATTAGAATTCCACCCAATTAAAATCAGGACTACCAATTGTTAACTAAAAAAACCTATAAAAAAACTTGGGGCTGGGGATGTAGCTCTGTTGCTAGAGTACTTCAGCACCACACACACACACACACACACACACACACACACACACACACAAGAATCCCTTTAAAAACCTATAAAAACTCTGTTTACCTAACCTTCAAGAGTTGCTCAACCAAACTGCATCCAAACTAGGATATATTATTTTCTGATGTTTTTATTAGTGCATTATAGTTATACATAACAGTGGGGTTCATTTTGACATATTAAAAAATGCATGTAAAATGATTGTTGCACTTCAGTTCCTAGTACTTCTCGTTTCCCTCCTCTCCTTCCTTCCCCTGACCCCCTTCCTTGACTCTTTCGGTCTTCTTTCTATTTATTTATTGTCTTTTAATTACTGATTCATAGTTATACTTAAAAGGGGGATTCATTGTGATATATTCATAATGCATAGAGCACAATTTGGTTAATTTCATTCCGCAGTTCTTCCCCATTCCCATCCCTCCTTCCTCTTCCTCTACTCCACTGTTTTCCCTTCTTTTTCATGAGATCCCCCTTTAACTCCTTATTTCTCTCTAGCTTCCACATGAGAGAAAATATTCAGCCCTTGGATTTCTGAGTCTGTTTTTTTCACTTAGCATGATGTTGTCCAATTCCATCCATTCACCAACAAATGACATAATTTCATTCTTCTTTATGGCTGAGTAAAACTCCATGTGTAAATATACCACATTTTCTTTATGCATTCCTTTGTTGACAGGCCCTTGGGCTGCTAGGATATATTCTTAACTACCAGTTTGTTGAATTTTTATTTGAATATATAAAATAACCTCAAGTTTGGGACAGTCTCAGGTAGACTTTAAAACAAAGGAACAAAAAACGTATATGAACCCACATCTTGGTTTAGTCAGCTGAAAGACTTGGCTGTACACCACCAAACAAAAATCTGTTGAGCTAAGGAGTCATTCATTCTCACAACCAGAAGTTTTTCTTACAAAAATATGTCCTCCTCAAAACAGTCTTGCTTTCATTACACTTAGCTTTTCATATTTGTACTCTTGGTCTTATAGCTTTGGAGAGTAACACCTTGTATTTGTAAAGTGGCTTTCACTTTTATCAGTGACTTGGCGGAAGAAATAGAAGCCTTCCTGATTTAGCTAAGGTGATCACCTGGAGAGAAGAGAACTCCTCGGCAGATGGGATCCAAATTCCAAATGACCTTGCTAAGCAGATAGATGTGGGCAGAAAGACACTTAAGAATGGTGAGTACAACAATTAATTTAGAGTAAAAATAGAGCAAATACATATATTTGTCTCTAACAAAGGGACAAACCTAGTAAGAAAAGATAGGCCTTCTCCTGAGGACTTGACAGGAAGGGTAGGAAAATGGTTGAACTGAAGCTAATTAAATAACAGAACAATTAATAAGTAAATGACTAATTGAAGCAAGCATAATATGTATTACACGTTGATGTCCATATGTTGTTAAAGAAATTTAAAGGAGATCCAAGATGGCGGATTAGAGGAAGCCGCACTTTAGGGCAGCTCCATGGAAAGAATCCAACAAAGCAGATAAATTGCCTTTCATCATATATATATAGGCTGAAAATACCGATCTCCTGGAAGGTTTGATTACCACTACCAGAGAGAGAAAGAGACAAGCTGTCTGGCTTCTGCAAAACCGCCTGGGTGGTGCACAGGCCTTGCGAAACAAAGTCAGTGTGGGGAGACCACGCTGCGACTGCAACCCTAGCCACACTCAGGGCACACCAGCGTGAAACCGGCGATAAAAACCAGCGATAACAGCTGGTGGAATTGGTGCTAAGGGACCACGGGAGACCGCGGGTCAACAACACCAGTTCGAATCCACACTCGGCCAGACGCGACCCTCAGCAGTAGGGCCCCAGAGAGAGCGGCACAGAGACCTGCGAACAGCAAGCAGGGGCAGAGTCGGAGCGGTCCACAGTCCGAAGCAGCGCTGTCTGCGCCGCAGTTACAGTTGTGGCTTCCCGGTGCCACTCCAGCAGGGAGACATCCACCCAACGGCTTTTAAATCGATGGGCGAGGACACGAGAGTCTGCGGAGCTGTTGTTGACTAGAAGGAGAGCACCGCCATCTTTGAAAGGTGCAGTGGCTGACCCAGACAAAGGGGAGGAGACGGAGAGCGACGGCTGCAGCCATCCAGGGACCCTCCAGCTCTCTGAAGACAACGCACACTTGGGTGAGGCTCGGGTGGCCAGCATGGGAGGGCGTGTCTGAGGCCAGCACAGCGGCCACAAGAAGCTGCAACTGTGGGCTTGGGGAGGGGGTGCCTTCTGGAGGGTCCTCTTCCCAGTTCCATTCATCTGCTGACACACACAAACCCCCTGGGCCACTCCTTCACTGAACCGTTCAGCCACTGGCATAAGATGCAGCCTTGATTCCACTAACAGGATCGCAGACTGTCTAGACGTGATCCAATAACAATTGGTTTGAACTGGAAAGGAAAAAAGAGGGGGGCTTCCCAGGGCCCGTTTTGTCTGAGACTTGGGGTTCGACTTTTTTTTTTCTTTTCTTTTTTGTTGGTTTGCTTGTTTTGTTGGATTGCAGGGAGGTTTTTTTGTTTTGTTTTTTTTGTTTGTTTGTTTGTTTTTCTTTTTCTTTTTTTGGCTTTCTTTTGTTCTGCTTTTTTTTCCTTCCGCATTGATTGTCAGTGTGTTTGTTTGCTTCCGCTCCTTTTTTCTTTCCTTCTTTTCTTCCTTCTCACTCGTGCATCTTTTCTTCCTCCTTCATTTTTCATGTTTACATCCTGCCAGTGCATACTAAACAGAGGCAAAAACAAGTTATACGCAGAACTTGGGATTTCTAGAACCGGCGCAATTGAACTGGGTAGCAAAGCGGTGTTATATATAGTTTACTCTCTATTTCCTTGATTCTCTCTCTCCTATCTCTTATACCAATTCCTACTCTTTTATCATTTTTTTTTCTTTTCCAACTTACTTTATATATAAATTGGTCTTTCCACCTAATTGTCAACTCCATTCTCTTTCTTCCCTCGTCTACTGATACTAAACCACTTCCACTAAACCACTTCAATAGATATCTCTTTTCATACTTTCCAAGAAAGAACAATTCAAGACACTTCCTTCTTCCTAAACATAACACCTCTGTATCCAATACTTGAAGCTATAAAACCCCATCAGAAGCATACAGAGTAAATTGGAAATAATATCTGGGTTAACCAAATCTGTACATTGTGATCAAACTTGGATTTTCTGAATATACAGTGTTAGGTTTTAAAAGTGTAAAGGAATTATAAGGTGATCTGATAGCATTGTACTACAGGAACAACATAAGGCTTTAAGGTAAAATCGAAATAGTCAAGGTCCCACAGTGCAGGAAGAATAGAAACACAAGCAACATGAAAAAACAAGGAAAGAAAATGACACAAACAAATCAAGATACCTCATCGGTAGATGTCATTGCAAGCACAGTTGGTCAAATGCCAGAGATGGAATTTAGAAATTACGTATTCCAAATGTTCATGGAACTTAAGAATGAACTCAAAAATGAGATGAGGGAGCAAGTACAGGAGGCAAAAGATCATTTTTACAAAGAACTCCAAAAACAAATACAGGAAGTAAAAGATTACTTCAATAGGGAAATAGAGGCTCTAAAGAGAATCCAAACAGAAATTCCAGAAATGAAAGAAGCAATAAACCAAAATAAAAGCTCAATTGAAAGCATTTCCAACAGAATAGACCACTTGGAAGAAAGAACCTCAGACAATGAAGACAAAATAAATATCCTAGAGAAGAATTTAGACTATACAGCAAACCTTGTTAGAAATCAAGAACATAACATCCAAGAATTATGGGACAGCATAAAAAGACCAAACTTAAGAGTGATTGGCGTAGAGGAAGGGGCAGAGTTTCAAGCCAAAGGAATGAGTAATCTATTTAACAAAATAATTACAGAAAATTTTCCAAACTTGAGGAATGAATGGGAAAACCAAGTTCAAGAGGCATACCGAACACCAAACAAACAAAATCTCAACAGATCCACACCAAGACACATTATAATGAAAATGCCTAATATACTGAGCAAGGAGAGAATACTAAAAGCCACAAGAGAAAGGAAGCAGATTACATATAGGGGGAAACCAATCAGACTATGTTCAGAGTTTTCAACCCAGACCTTAAAAGCAAGAAGATCCTGGAATAGAATATTTCAAGCTCTGAAAGAAAAGGGATGTCAACCAAGAATCTTATATCCAGCAAAATTAAGCTTTAGATTCAAAGATGAAATGAAAACCTTCCACGACAAGCAAAAGTTAAAAGATTTCACAACTTGAAAGCCAGCAATTCTGAGCATCCTGGGCAACATTTTTCATGAAGAAGAAGAGAAAGATGATAACGAAAATCAACAAAAGGAGATATTAAACTAAAGGAAATACCAACCAGAAGAGAAACCAAATCAAGCTAAAGACCATAATTCAAATAAAAATGGATGGGAATAAAAATCACATCTCAATAATAACCCTGAATGTTAATGGCCTAAACTCGCCAATCAAAAGACACAGATTATCAGATGGATTAAAAGAAACGACCCAACAATTTGCTGTCTCCAAGAAACACACCTCATAGAAAAAGACATCAACAGACTGAAAGTGAAAGGCTGGGAAAAGTCTTATCACTCACATGGCCGGCAGAAGCAAGCAGGGGTTTCCATTCTCATATCAAATAAGGTAGACTTCAAACCAAAACTAATCAAGAGTGACAAAGATGGATATTTCTTATTACTTGCGGGAACCATCTATCAACAGGATATAACAATCATAAATATGTATGCCCCAAATAATGGAGCACCTACATTTATCAAACAAACACTTCTCAAGTTCAAGAGTAAAATAGACCACAACACAGTTATTCTAGGGGACTTCAACACACCTCTCTCACCAATGGATAGATCATCCAAATAAAAGCTAAACAAAGAAACTTTAAGCCTCCTCAAAACAATTAACAATTTAGACCTAATGGAGATATATAGAATATTTCATCCCTCAGTAAACGAATACACATTTTTCTCAGCAGCACATGGCTCCTTCTCCAAAATAGACCATATATTATGTCACAAGGCAACTCTCAGCAAATATAAAAAAATAGAGATACTACCCTGCATGCTATCAGACCATAAAGGGATGAAATTGGAAATCAACGACAAAACAAGGAATAAGAAAAACTACTCCATCAACTGGAAGCTAAACAACATGCTACTGAATGAACAAGGGGTTGAAGAAGACATCAAAGAGGAGATAAAAAAATTCCTAGAGGTAAATGAGAATACAGATACATCATATGGAAATCTCTGGGACACTATGAAGGCAGTAGTAAGAGGAAAATTCATTGCACTGAGTTCATTCCTTAAGAGGAAAAAAATCCAACAAATAAATGACTTAACATCACACCTCAAAGCATTAGAAAAAGAAGAACAGACCAACACCAAGAGCAGTAGAAGACAGGAAATAATTAAAATCAGAGCAGAAATTAATGAAATTGAGACTAAGGAAACCATTCAAAGAATTGACAAGACTAAAAGTTGGTTCTTTGAAAAAATAAACAAAATTGACAGACCCTTAGCGATGCTAACGAAAAGAAGAAGAGAAAAAACTCAAATTACTAACATTCATGATGAAAAAGGGACTATCACAACAAACACCTCAGATACACAGAAGATAATTAGAAATTACTTTGAAAACTTGTACTCTAATAAAATAGAAAATACTGAATGCATTGACAGATTTCTAGAGTCATATGATTTGCCTAAACTGGATGTGGAGGCTATACACAATTTAAACAGATCAATTACAAGCGAAGAAATAGAAGATGTCATCAAAAAGCTACCAACAAGGAAAAGTCCAGGACCTGATGGGTTTACAGCCGAGTTCTATAAGACTTTCAAAGAAGAACTAATACCAATGCTCTTCAAACTATTTCAAGAAATAGAAAAAGAGGGAGCTCTTCCAGACTCTTTCTATGAGGCCAATATCACATTAATTCCAAAGCCAGGCAAAGACACATCCAAAAAAGAAAACTTCAGGCCCATATCTTTAATGAACATAGATGCAAAAATCCTCAACAAAATCCTGGCAAATCGGATACAAAAAACATATCAAAAAGATAGTGCACCACGATCAAGTGGGGTTTATCCCAGGGATGCAAGGCTGGTTCAACATTCGGAAATCAATAAACATTATACATCACATCAATAGACTTAAAGACAAAAATCATATGATCATCTCAATTGACGCAGAAAAAGCATTTGACAAAATACAACACCCCTTTATGTTCAAAACACTGGAAAAACTAGGAATATCAGGAACATGTCTTAACATTATAAAATCTATTTATGCAAAGCCCCAGCCTAACATTATCTTAAATGGAGAAAAATTGAAAGCATTCCCTCTAAAAACTGGAACAAGACAGGGATGTCCCCTTTCACCACTGCTATTTAACATAGTACTGGAAACTCTGGCCAGAGCAATTAGACAGACAAAAGAAATTAAAGGGATCAAGATAGGAAAAGAAGAGCTCAAATTAGCACTATTTGCTGATGACATGATAATCTACCTAGAAGACCCAAAAAACTCTACAAGAAAACTTTTACAACTAGTAAACGAATTTGGCAAAGTTGCAGGATACAAAATGAATACACATAAGTCAAAGGCATTTGTGTACATCAGCGACAAAGCCTCTGAAAGGGAAATGATGAAAAATACCCCATTTACAATAGCATAAAAAAAAAAAAAATACCTAGGAATCAACCTAACAAAAGAGGTGAAAGACCTCTATAATGAAAATTATAGAACACTAAAGAAAGAAATTATAGATGAACTCAGAAGATGGAAAGACCTACCTTGCTCTTGGATAGGTAGAATTAATATTGTCAAAATGTCCATACTACCAAAAGCATTATACAGATTTAATGCAATTCCAATCAAAATCTCAATGTCATTCTTCAAAGAAATAGAAATAGCAGTCATGAAATTCATCTGGAAAAATAAGAGACCCAGAATAGCCAAAGCAATCCTGAGCAAGAAAAGTGAAGCAGGGGGTATCACCATACCAGACTTTAAATTATACTATAGAGCAATAGTAACTAAAACAGCATGGTATTGGCACCAAAACAGACTGGTGGACCAATGGTACAGAATTGAGGATACAGAGACTAATACATATAATTACAGCTATCTTATATTAGACAAAGGTGCCAAAAATGTACAGTGGAGAAAGGATAGCCTCTTCAACAAATGGTGCTGGGAAAACTGGAAATCCATATGCAACAAAATGAAATTAAACCTTTATCTCTCACCATGCACAAAACTCAATTCAAAGTGGATCAAGGACCTAGGAATTAGACCAGATACAATACACATAATAGAAGAAAAAGTAAGCTCCAATTTCCAACATGTTGGATTAGGATCCAAGTTCCTTAATAAGAATCCTGTAGTGCAAGAATTACTACCAAGAATTAATGAATGGGATAGATTTAAACTAAAAAGCTTCTTTTCAGCAAAAGAAACAATCAGTGAGGTGAATAGAGAGCCAACTAATTGGGAACAAATATTTAATACATGCACATCAGATAGAGCACTAATCTCTAGAATATATAAAGAACTCAAAAAACTTTACACTAAAAAAACAAATAACCCAATCAATAAATGGGCTAAGGAATTGAGAAGACACCTCTCAGAAGACACACGATTGGTCAACAAATACATGAAAAAATGTTCAACATCGCTGGCAATTAGAGAAATGCAAATCAAAACTACTCTAAGATTTCACTTCACTCCAGTCAGAATGGCAGCCATCAAGAACACAAGCAACAATAAATGTTGGAGAGGATGTGGGGGAAAAGGCACACTCATACATTGCTGGTGGGACTGCAAAATGGTGCAACCGTTATGGAAAGCAGTATGGAGATTTCTTGGAAAACTGGGAATGGAACCATCCTATGACCCAGCCATCCCACTCCTGGGTCTATTCCCAAGGGACTTAAAAAACAGCATATTACAGTGACACAACTATCTCAATGTTTGTAGCTGCGCAATTCACAATAGCTAGGTTGTGGAACCAACCTAGATGTCCCTCAGTAGATGAGTGGATTAAGAAAATGTGGTATATACGCACAATGGAATTTTACTCAGCAATAAAAGAAAATAAATTAATGGCATTCGCAGGTAAATGGATGAAGTTGGAAGACATAATGCTAAGTGAAGTTAGTCAGTTTCAAAAATCCAAGTACCAAATGTTCTCTCTTATATAAGGAGGCTATTTCAAAGTATTGTTGGATGGGGGTACATAGGAGGATTAGAGGAACAGTAGAATGGTCAAGGGAAGGGAGGGTAAGGGAAGGAGCAAGAGGGGGGAGGGAGGGGGAGAAAAGAAAAAGAAAAAAAGGTGGTTGAATGAGACGGATATCATTTTCCTTAATGCATGATTGAAGACCTGAATTGTATGAATATACTTTGTATACAAACAGTTGTATGTAAAAAGATACTAATTATATGCACTATGAGTTGTACATATTAAAAATTATAAAAATAAAATTAAAAAAAAAGAAATTTAAAAATCTCGGTAAGTTTAGAGGATGAAAATGAACAGTATAAAAATTTTACAAGATTATTCTAGAAAAGGGACAATTAATTTATCCCATGCCTATTATGTGTTAGTTAATGAAAATAGAAAGGTGTATTATCATTTAGGGAAGAGTGTTGCTTAAGTTGGTAGAAGATAGGGGCAAAAAATGAACTCAAGTAATCTGGCTCCAGGGCCATGCTCTTGACTTCTTTATACACTGCCCCTAGTGCAAATGTACAAAAATTAAAGGTTCTAAGGACAAGCCAGTAACTACAAGTGTCTGACGTCCCATGCTCAGAATTAGAATGCTGATTTTTTTTATTGGCTCCTATTTAAAAAAAGGCTAGCCAAGCTAGGACCCTGAAACAGGCAAATTCCACAGTCAACAGGGCACTCCACCCCGAGGAGAAGCCATCTTTCCTCAGTTTTGGACATTCTTTCTCTTGGTTCAATATTAATTTTGGAAGACAGAGGAATAAGACTTATTTAAGTGACCCCAAGTAAAACAGCGTTTTATCCAAAGAGTGGAAATAGATATGGGTAAAACCTCTTGTTATGGTTTAGATGTGATGTCCCCCAAAATCTCACATGTGAGACAATGCGAGAAGGTTTGGAGGAGAAATGATTGAATTATAGCTTTAATCTAATCAGTGAAGTAATCCCTGATGGGATTAACTGAGTGGTACCTGGAGGCAGGTGGGGTGGTTCATTGGGGATGCTGGAGGAAGTGGTTCATTGGGGGTGTGGATTTGGGGTATATACTTTGTATCTGAACAGTGGAGTTTCTTTCTCTGCTTGGTGATCATCACACGAGCTGCTTCCCTCTGGCACACATTTCTGCCATGATGTTCTGCCTCACCTTGATTCCTGAGGAATGGAGCCAGTCACTTATGGACTGAGACTTCTGAAACCATGAGCCCCTAAATAAACCTTTCTACCTCTATAGTTGTTCAGGTCGGTTCTTTCAGTCACAGCAGAAAAAAAAAAAAAAAAAAAAAAAACACAACTCACTAAAACACCTCTGCCATGAGCCAGGTCCACAGAAAGACAAAACACCTAGCCTGGTGGAAAGAACAGGAACTGTGAAGGCCTGTGGGGAGGGTGAACAAGTCAGGGTGTTCATGTTCAAGATGGCTCCAGGAACCCTCTCAGCACAAAGAGCTGGTAGAGCCTCTGCCATCAGAATGATTTGTCTTTCTAGTCTGTTTTTTTTTTTTTTTTTTTTAATGGTACTGGGGATTGAACTCAGGGGCACTTGACCACCAGGCCACATCCCCAGCCCCCCCCCCCTTTTTTTTTGTATTTTATTAGAGACAGGGTCTCACTGAGTTGCTAAGTGCCCCGCCATTGCTGAGGCTGGCCTTGAACTCGCAATCCTCCTGCCTCAGCCTCCCAAGTGCTGGGGCGTGCGCCACAGCACCTGGTGTAGTCTGTTTGTTTTTTTTTTGTTGTTGTTGTTGTTTTTGTTTTGTTTTGTTTTGTTTTAATTTTAGAGCTACCAACCAAAAATGTATCCTATCTTATCTATTTTTCTGTCTCAGTTTAGGCTGCTGTTAAACAAACAAACAAACATAGACTGTATAGCTTAAAAACAACAGAAATTTATTTCTCAAGATAGTTCTGGATTCTGGAAGTCCAAAATCAGAGTCCAGTATGGTCAGTTCTGATAAGGGAACTTCCACGTTGCAAGTTATAAACTCTGTCTCCTGATGTGGTGGGGAAAGGCAGAGGGAGCTCTTTGGGGTCATGTTCCTGAGGACTCTACACTCATGACCTAATCAAGTTAGCTTTTTGTTTTTTTGTAGATGGACACAACACCTTTATTAGTTTACTTACTTTTATGTGGTGCTGAAGATTGAACCCAGTGCATCACACATACCAGGCAAGCGCTCTTCTGCTGAGCTACAACTCCAGCCCCAGCAGTTACCATTTTAACGTGTGATTCTGAGGAAAACAAAAACATTTAGTCCATTGTATTTTGTGCAAGCTCATGGATTCTGCTTCCTCATCATTTCAACACATTTGTGGGCCTGACCACCTCGGACTTTGGTTCTTTGGCTTCAGCTAATTCCTTCCATAAATCTCATATCAAATATTTTAGTGAAGAAGGTCTTGATTGGCAAGCCAATTTCATCATCTCTGTTTAGAGAGAGCTTTTGTGCCAATTGACTTTACAGGTTGTAGGTCAGCCCATCAAATAACTAGCCCTTGCTTGAAATGGCTGTGTATTTATAGAGGTGTGTGAGGTTGGTGGGGGTGAGGCAGTGTGTGAGGAGAGAAGCAGGCCTACATGGGTCAGAAGTCGCCCACTCCCGCTGAAGTGGAAGTTAAGGGCGTTCACCTGTTCATGGACCCACGTGTGTTGATTATCAGGATGCCCTAAGCCTATACATCCCATTTAATCTCCCTGCCCTAACAGGTAAGAATCGTTGCCTCCATCTGCAGGTTATAAAAGTGGTTAAGTGTCTGCGGCAGAGCTTGAATTTGAACTACATCTACATCACACCCAAAGCCTTGTTTCCTCCACAATTCCATGCTGTTTGCCACCATTTCACCCTGAGCAGTCTCCGCCAAGCAAGAACTGAATGGACACTGAAGGCAAAAATATCTTTTTGAATCAGGCTCTGAGGGAAAAAGTCTAAATAAACTATAAACATTCCCATATTTTTAGTTTCTTTGTTTCATAAACAATATAGAGAAAATGGGAAACTAGCATCCTCGAGTTATTGACACCAAATCCAGCTTATAAGCAAATATCTGAATCATATGATCTCTGAAAGGTATGAGAAGAGCAAACATTTGTATAACATTCACTCTGACCCAAACCCTTTGTTTAATGTACACTAACTCCTTTCATCTTCACAACAATCATATGAAGCAGGTACTTTACCATATTCATTTTATAGGTAAGGAAACTGAGGCAGGGTGTGGGAAGTAACCTGACTGAGGTCAACTAGCTCTAAGCTGTAGAGCCAGGTCTCAAATCCAGCCTGCATGGCTGCACAGCCCATGGGGACTATGCTCATGCATTGTTCTGTACATTTCAGACGTGTGCAAAAATACCTTTCTCTCTGAGCATGTACCAACTTTCCCCTGAAGCAAAGGGAAAAGTTTCATTTTTTAGATGCAAATAAGTTTCTCTATAATAACAGAGATGTAAATCTATCATGGGTAAAAGCCTGTCAAGGTTTTTTAAAGCAGCTCCATATACCAATATTTGAATTATTGTTTCAATCCCATAGAATTACCTTTCCATCTGTTTAGTACTGACATGTGAAGAGCAATGAGTCACAAGGAAGTCTGTAAACAATACAGTATCAAGCATTAATTGTATCATTTACTCTTGAAAAACGATGGTTCCTGAGTATTGAAGTGTTCTCATTGTTGCTATAACAACTTCAGCTTGCTATTATGATTCTCGCTGTTCATTGTGAATGCTTATGTTTATCAGAATGAAGGTTCATGAGGTTTAAAAATATTGTGTATCTGTGATGCATGTCACTTAGCCAATTCATTTATAAAGGAGAATAATGAGCAACTGGCAAAAGGTAATGAAATTCCTCGAAAAATGAACCCTGAAAAGTTCATTGTGAAACACGCTCTGCATAAAGCATGCTGGCAGTGGTCGTGCAGGATTCCCACACCAGCCTCTCTGCAGCACGTGACCCAGGACTCAGTTGCTCTGTGCTGGTTGTAATCCCAGCAGCCGGAACAATGGCACAGCCATTTGCTGAACAAATGATATACAAATGCTAGACTCTTCCCTTTTAAGGTCACAGTCACTCTGGTGTCTTCAGTATATCTTTCATCAATATCAAGTAGAACACATGACATTTGCCTTAACCTTGGGAGACAGATTTTCTTCGTTCTTAAATTCTTGCTTTCATATTAATTTTCCTGAACAAAAAAGGGCATAGCCATCAAGTAATTAAACACTGTGAAACTGCTAATATTCAAAGAAACAGATAGATTCTTGTGAATTAAAATTTAGAGATATCAATAAATTTTTTTAAATTATAGAGCTAATTTCACCTTTATCGCTCCCTTCAAATATAAATGACCAGTAAGGGTTCATGATGCAAGTCAAAAGCATCTAAAAGCCAGGGCTACAGGTAGCTTCTTGTAAAGAGAAATTCCCAAGGCACTGTTGAGCCACTCAAATAAGCCCACGCCTCCCACAGCTCTGGTCAGACAGTTGAAGTGTCAGTAACCACTGGAGCAGGGGACAGACATCTCTGAATGCCCAGGAGTAGGTCTTGCTCTGACTGGGATCACTGTGGATTCTTTCCAAACCACATGGACAGGAAAGGAAGCAAAATCCCAGGGCTGTGCTCTGGGTAAAGAAGTTCACACCTGCCAGCATTTTCTTGCCTTTTCTCTTTCTTTCCACACTACTAACTCCCTTAACACACACATCCACATCCACACACACACGCACGCACACACACATACACACACATACACACACACAGAGGAGGGGAGGGGGGGGAGAGTAAAGCATGTAAAATCAGGTGAAAAATTGAAAAAAATTGTGTGTGTGTGTGTGTGTGTGTGTGTTTGCATGTACGTATTACAACACTGGATAAAATTTCTCATAGGGACCTAGTCAAGTTTTAGAGCAAATTAGGTTTTGATATAAACATGTTTTAAAGATAAAATCAAAAGAGTTCAGGATGTGTGGGGGGTCATGGAATTAAATTGGAAAATAGGGATGGAACCAAAACAACATATGACAAATACCACTAAAGTTCTCTTAATGAAATACATTGTAGCTGGGAAAGTATTTTTGAAATATCTAGAACTCAATTCTAAAATGCAGTAAATTGTAAGATGCACCATAGATTTAAAACAAGCTTTTCCAGAGGAAAAAAAAGCTCACAAATTAATTGTGTAAACATTTGCTTTAATAACTGACAAAAGTGATCATATATCAATATAATTATAGACACCTTTCCCATTCAGTATAATGAGCAAAGTTTGAGTTGGATATTTGTTTGGGTATATTGTACAAAGAATCTTTGGATTCACTCCTGGGCCCTGATAGATACGCCTGGTGTCATGGTGACAGGCTGTTTATCACAACCAGTGCTCATCATCTTGGTTTCTTTAGCCCTTGAAGATTGACAGTATAATTCTGAGGGATACTGAAAAATATCAGAATTTTTTCTGCATTTTCTATTTGGTTAGACTAATAGATTCATATTTTTCCTTCATTAAATTACATATCACTGAAAGTTAAACAGCTTTTTTCAAAAGTTAGCCCAAAGCTTTTGACAGATGTGTTACTCAAAAGTTGAACTTCATGGCCTGTCTTGGCATGGTGTCATTTTCCACAGAAAAACCAATCTTAAAGTTCACAAATAATCGAAAAGCAATTTAAATCTTTAGTGCAATCTTTTAAAAATGCCAAAAAAGGATTTTATTTATATTGCATAGGAAAGCCTATTTAAATATCTCTTTCCATCTCTCTTTCATTCCTGCTCTTCCACCCTGACCCCCACCACAGAAAACAAAACATCTCCCAGAGACTGCCTAAAGCCCACCTGCTTCTACATGTTCTCCTCTTCCTTCTCTTCTCTCTTGCTTTCTGGATTTCTTTCTCCCTTCCATATGAAACCCTTTATCCTTCCCAGTGTCAATCTACAAAGTTGGCTGCCTTCTCCTCACCAATGGCCTGATATTTTCTTTGCAATGGTAGGTATTCAGAGCTTGAGTGATAATTCTTTGAGTATATCAATAGACAACCCCAAACTCTTCTAGCTTGGAAAGATTTTGTTTATTAGGATTTGGCCATTTCTACATCCTCAAATTGAATTGCTTGGCAGGTGTCAGTCAATTTTAACAACATGTAGCCAGTAGAATCATTTTAAGAGCATTTTAAGCAATATTCAATATATCTAGATTTAATTAAAGGTCAATATTAGTTGTTCAAAGGCTATTCTTGTATATTGTATACACTTATAGATAATAACAACTACATCAGGACTATTTGATCTGCATGCAACTGGCAATTTTCTCTTATTGGTTATAAGAAGCCTCTTAATTTCAGAATGGTTATGTTATTTAGTTGAGGAAATATGGTATTTGGTGGTACCTCAGGGCTTCTGTGGGCATATAGTATCATATATACATATATGATATTAGAAAGAAGTTAGTTATTTTGCTTTCCAAATTACACCCCAAAATCTTAAATTAGAATATTTCTGATGAGATTAGTAAATCCCCTAATTCTGCACAATTTTGTGCTGTTCTTCTTCCATTTAAAAAATTGATGTATAATTAATTTCATACAGTATTCACTTAGAGTTCAGTACTGAAGTTTTTGACAAACACACAGTCACATAACCACAACCTCAATCAAACTGTAAAAGAGTCCCTGTAGTTTTGCCTTTTCCAGAGTCTCATGTAAATGGAATCCCATACTATGCATCATTCTAAATTTGGTTTTCTTTGATAATCAGGAGGCATTTGAAATCCATTCACATTGTTGAGTGTATCAGAAGTTCATTCCTTTTTACTGCTAGTAACATTCCATTGTAATGTATCACAGTCCGTTTCTTAGTTTCCCAGTGAAGGGAAATGGTTTTGAGCAGCTGTTTTGTATGTGGTGCAAGGAGTCATGTTCATGCCATTTAGAAAGTGACTTTTGGTCCTTAGTTCTCAGTCTACATACAGATTTTTGCTATTCTAACATAATTTTAAATAACTATCTTTCCAAATCTTGTTTTTTAATTTGTTTTTATTGACCATTATTTCTGTGGGGTTGTGAAGTAGAAAAAAAGTAAATAAAGTATGAAATTCAGAATTTCAAATGACCTGACTTCAAATCTAATATTGAACAGTATTGTCTCTAATCTTTCAGTTTCCCTATTGTGAAAGAGAGAGAGAGAGAGCCCTTTCATATCTCAGCCCTCACCCTGACTCTGTCGTTATTATGAGATATCAATTCATAGACAATTTTTTTTGCCTGTTCAGCATTTTTATTTTTGCTTTTGTTTTGCCTCCTTTCTCTTTCCCTTCCTCTCTTTCAAGCACAAGTAGACCCAAAGGGATGTTAGTAGTTTAGGAGAACATTATAAGTCTTTCTTGCATTTACTTCACTAAAAGTTACAGATGGAACATCTTAGAAGAAATGGGAAGAGAGAAGGACCTTCCCTCCACTGGATAGAAGTATGTTGGAGGAGAGTTAAAGGTGGGGAAGAACCAATGAAGGACAGTTCAGAGGAGACTGAGATGACAGAGAGAAAGCTTTCCCAACAAGGGCCTTAGGGTGTGGCAAGACCAAAAGAGGAAGACCCCAGAGAAGAAAAAGCAGGGCTCATATCCAGCAAAACAGGAGTTTAAGCAACATTGCCAAAATCTTTCTGTGCCCTGGAGACACATCTGGACCTGATGAGGGCATAGAGACATGGGAATAGGAATAAGGGACATCTTGTTGGAACTCTGTGGTTTCCAATGGCCAGCATCTTCCCTCCAAGTTATGCATTGTATAAGTTCCAGGAGACCTGGCAAAGCCCAGGACCTAAGGAAGGTGCGATCCCAATTAAGACCTAGAGTTTTCTTCTTTTCTGCCAATATACTAGAATCAGTACTCAGAGCCAGAAATTAAGCTCAGAGAAAATAAATAAGTTTTTATGTCTCGCATACCAGAGCTTGTGAGTCCACGATAGTTGTAATTACAGAGATAGATCCTAACATGATTTCCCCCCTTCATGCTGCTGTCCATGTTTGTTAAAGTGTATAAGCGAGGATACAAAGTATCTATGAGGTACATGGGTGTGATGGCCCATTTAGGTGATCACAGTTAAAGTCATATTTATATGAGAAAGAAGGAAATCATTATAATTCTCTATTCATCCTAGTAGTCATTTCTTTTTAATTTTTTTTTTTAATGATAGATGGACAGCATGTCTTTTATTTTTCATTTTTATGTGATACTAAGGATTGAACCCACTGCCTCACACATGATAGGCAAGCGCTCTGCCCACTGAGCTATAGCCCCAGCCCAGTCATTTCTTTTTTTTTTTTTTTTTTTTTTTTTTTTTTGTGTGTGTGGTACCGGGGATTGAACTCAGGGGCACTTGACCACTGGGCCACATCCCCAGCCCTTTTTTTGTATTTTTTTATTAGAGACAGGGTCTCACTGAGTTGCTAAGTGCCTCGCCATTGCTGAGGCTGGCTTTGAACTCGCGATCCTCCTGCCTCAGCCTCCCAAAGTGCTGGGATTACAGGCGTGCGCCACCGCGCCCGGCCCAGTCATTTCTTTAGAACACTTTGTTACTCCATTTTACTGCCATACTTGCTTAAGAAAGGAGCATGTTGGGGAAGTGTTATATTTTTTCTAACAATCTCCACTTGTCCCAGTTGAACACATTGAAAGTGAGATGATTTACCATACATATAATTTAAAGCCTCTCTGAACATTGATTGTCATCTTCACTCATGATTTACTCATTCATTCATTTGTTCCATCACCAAGTGCTTAGCAGTTTCCAGACATTACAGTCAACACATTAATGTCACCTGGATGTGTGCGAAGACTTTGACTACTCTAATCTGACCCTTCTTTTATTCTTGATATTTATCTGGACTCCATTTTCTGAGGATAAAGATCAAGCCCAGGGAACATGCCTAAGTCCCTGACAGAATTCAAGGGTCCAGGCTCCTTTCATTAGGAGAAAGGAATTCTAAATGGTAAGAGGTCCCCACTGTTAACCTACAGTGAACTCCCAGAATCCTACTAATAGCACTTGTAAAAAAAAATAGAGCTTCTGTAATAACGGGAAGACACACTAATATTGACATACTTCTGCTTTGAGGAGTCCCTGAAACTGCACCGGCCCAGAAGTTTTTGTGGGTAAACTAAGGACCACTCCAAAATAAAACCAGCAGTTCAAAAACTGGAACAGAAAAACATTGCAAATATTTGGTGATTGTATTTTCTAAATTAAACACCTTTTCAATTTGCTGGCATTATGGATAGTTGGAGTGAAAGTTTTAAATATCTAAAGCAGAATTGCTTACACCTTAAAATATATAAAGAAAGGCATTTGAGCTGGTAGAATTCCAATCTTCATTTTTAATAATTTGAATTTCTTTTTCAACAAAATAAAACTGACCCTGAAGTTCTTAGGCCCCTATTTGATAATTCTCCCCAGAAATGACAAATCTGAAGCATTGGTTTTGTGTTGCTAAATTATAGTCATTCATACAAGTAAATTCTGCTTACAGATAGAGTATTTAAGAGCAAAGAGAATTCTAGCTTTATTTAAAGAAAAACAATCTAAACAAATACAATTTGTGAACTTTCATTCAAGATTAAACATTGTCAAATCTGAAAGCTAGGGCAAGAAAATTGAGAAACAGCTAAAAGAGATTAGACATATGGAGCCCTCCTCCAGGGTGAGACCTAACATTCAAAGAAATTTCTTTCTCCTTCCCAAGGCCACTCACAAGTATCAACTTGAACAACTGGTAGGATGGATCTCACTGGTAAAATAATCATAGCAATAATGTAATAATGCAACTTACTCCATTTTGCCAAAAGTATAAGGAGAACAGGGTTAGATGCCCAGAAACTTGGTGAAGTAACACTCCTTCTTCATCTGTGAGCTAAAAGTGTTGAACTCGAACTCACCAACTCTATGCTTGTACTCAGTCCAGAGTGTTGCTATTTTTTAACATAATCATCACAGTTAGTGAAATAATATTTTCTGGATTAAAAAAGAAAGTTTCCCCAAACTTGAGATTCTTCTGTTTAGCAATTTTATCCTCCTAGACCCTTTGGTCCCTTAGCCTCATAATCAAACCTCAACCTGTCATGATCAATATTAAATAAGTATTCCTGAAGCAAGGGGCTTTAGGAAATGAATATTGTGATTTTGAGAAAAACCAAGGAAGCTGTTTACTAAGTTCTGTTATATAAATGATTATATGCTTTCAAGGAGGAAAGGACATTAACTTCATTAAGAAAAATATCAGGAAAATAAATCAGTTGTGTTGACTTATATAATAGACAACTATAGATATATAAGTGATATTAATAGTTAGATAGAGGCATTGAAAAAAATAGAGATGATATACTATGCACATAAACCTACTTGCAAAGAGGAAGACTTAGATTAAAAAGTTGGAGGAAGATACACCATGAAAACATTAAAAAAAAAAGAAAACTAAAATAATTATGCTCATTTCAGTCAAAGTAAATTTCAGAACAAGGAAGATTATTAGGAATAAAGATAGGCACAATGGCCAGGCATGGTGGCACACATCTGTAATCCTAGTGGCTGGGGGGTGGCTGAGGCAGGAGGATTGCAAGTTCAAAGCCACCCTCAGCAGTTTAGTGAGACCTTAAGTGACTTCGTGAGACCCTGTCTCTGAATAAAACATAAAAAGTGCTGGGGGTGTGGCTCAGTGGTTGAGTGCCCCTGGGTTCAATCCCCAGTACCAAAAACAAAAACAAAAAACAATGCACAATATAAGACTAAAAGAATTCTCCCAGAAGACATGGATGTCTTTCTTACACACAGATTCATCTAACAACAGACCTTTATAATACATGAAACAAAAACCTTATGTATCTGAAAATGGTAATACATAAATCCTATCCACAATTATGGTTGAAGGTCTCCTCTCTTGGGAATCAAGAGAACAAGGAAGCAGAAAATCAGTAAGAATATACAGAATCTAAATAGTATCATTGACTAACTTGGTATAATTGATATTTGTAGAACACTTCACCCAACAACAATAGAACATATATTTTTCTCCAGTGCACATGGAATATTCATTAGGATACATCATATTCAGTTACAGTCTTGGTATTTAAAATAACAGAAATCATACAAGGTAGGTTCACAGAACACAATGAAATTAAATTAGAAAACAATAATGAAAAGACATCTGAAGATTCTCAAATACTCAGACAGTAGAGAAAGCCCTTCTATGTAACATACAGATTATAGAGAAACCTCCATGGAAATTTAAACATATCTTGAGCTAAATGAAAATACAAATATTGAAATTTGTGGGGTGCAGACAAGCACCACTTAAAAGAACATTTATAGCCCTGAATGCCTACACATGGAAAACAAACTATCTAAACGAATGACCTAAGCTTTCAGCTCAAAAAACTATAAAAAAGCTGGGTACTATGGCACATGCCTGTGATCCCAGCAGCTCGGGAGGCTGAGGCAGGAGGATTGTGAGTTCAAATCCAGCCTTGGCAAAAGCAAGGTGCTAAGCAACTCAGTGAGATCCTATCTCTAAATAAAGTACAAAAAATAGGGCTGGGATGTAGCTTGGTGGTTGAGTGTCTCTGAGTTCAATCCCCAGTACCCAAAAATAAAAAAATTTAAAAAAATATATAAAGAAGATGAAATTAAACCTAAAGAAAATGAAAAGAAGTAGATAACAAATATTGATCAGAAATCAATGAAATTTCCCAAAGATCAGGAACAAGTCAAGGGTGTCCACTATTGTAACTTTTGTTCAACTCTGTGCCAGAAGTAAAAATCAGGACAATTAAGTAAGAAAGTGAAACAAAAGGCATCTAAATTTGAAAGGAAGAAAACTATTTCTATTTGCTGGTGACATGATCCTATCTAAAGAAAATCTTAAGGAATCCAGTAAAAATTGGGGGGAATTAACAAGCTCATCAAAGTTGCAGGATACAAAGACAATATAAAAGAGTTAGTTATATTTTTATGAGCTACCAGCAACTTATACAAAAATGAAATTAAGAAACAAATCTGTATTTATAATGACATAAAAAATAAAATATTTAGGAATACATTTTTTATTTTATATATATATATATATATATATATATGTTTTTTTTTTTTTTTTTATTTGCAGTGCTGGGAGTCTAATCCAGGTCCTTGTGCATGCTAGGCAAGAGCGATTTAGGAATAATTTTATCAAAGGAGTATAAAGCATTGTTAAAAGATATTTTAGAAGATTTAAATAAATAGAAAGACAATCAAAATTTGTGGATCAGAAGACTTAATGTTGTTAAGGTGGAAATACCCTCCAAATTGGTTACCAGATTGAATGTAATCCATGTCAAAAATATAGGTGGGCCTTTGCAAATATTGATAAAATGATCTTGAAATTTATATGGAACATGTACTCATATGACAATGCACAGGGCCTTTATAACACTTTATTTCCTAAACTGGATAGCAGGTATATAGGTGTTTGTATTTGTTATATTATTTTTAGTATCTTATTCTCTTATGTGTTTAAAAAAGGAATATAGATTATGCAAATAAATATAGGCCAAAAAATTTAGTGTGAAGTTTGATAGATTTTCACAAACTTATTACAATATAACTAATGCCCAAATCAAGAAACCTCAGACCACCAGCACCCCAGCACCACAGGCCCTCACAAGGGCTAAGAATTTCACTGACTTCCAACCCACCCAAAAGAGTGTGTTTTTAGTAATAAACACCACCATTGTGACAGAATGGTGTGGGAAGTTGGGGTGGGACATTTCTACTTTTCACTTCAGATCTTCCTATATTTCTGAATTTTTGCACTGTATATTCTATTTTTTTTTTTTTTTATAACTCTATATCAGTAAGCCTTAACACCTTGGCTTGAGAGTTTTTTAACCTGATGATTCTTGATCATTTTTACCTCTCCTTCTGTCTTGCTTTCTATTGCCTCGGTCACACTTCAAACCTGGTCATCACAAGAAATTGGACTCTTTGAAATCTCAAGTGCCTCCTTTCCAGTGTCACATCATTATCTAGGCTTACTCCATCCCTACTTCAACCTTCAGAGCTCTCCAATTCCTTCCTTTTCCCAGGTCATCTATGTCCTTTACGTGCACAAACACACACAGGAACGATGGTTATTTCTTCCCTAGTAATAAACAAATAAAAGATAAAGAGACAAAATATGACAACTTTTCTGATAAAGATATGCCAGTCAGTGGTCAAGGGCAGCTTCCTGGATTACATCCCATAACCTTGGGATGGGAAAGTACTTCACCCCCTCTCCAAAATCAGTAGAACTAGATCAAAGCAAATGATAGGTTATGTCTCAAGAAATCTCCTTATAGCAGATGGCCTTGCCAGTTGTTGCTGTTTTAAGCCCAGTCACTTCAAATAAAATCATTGAGTGATGTTCTGAGATTCAAACCATTTCCTTCCTCTGCTCAATCTGTCTCCTTTTCTCCCTCTCCTCTCCTTTTTTGAGAATCCCTTTCTCTTTTAGAGATTCCCCTGTGTCTCCATCCTGGTTGGAAACGCATGCTTGACACTCTGAGTGAGTCCTCATTTCCCCATGTTTGCTTGTCTGCTTGGAAACTGCTTGTATAACTTCCCAGTGCCTGATCCCTTGATGTCTGATACTTATCAACAGTGAAAACCTGCCCCGGTGTGATAAATATCATTTTCAACTGCTTGGCAGCAGGTAACACACAAGGAAGTGCAGAAAAAGCTGCTAAAAGGCACACACATATTCCATGGGTCACAAGGTTAGCAGCAATGATGGGGGAACAAAAGATAATGCAAATTGGATAAATGCAATCAGAGAGAGAAGAGGCTCAATGTAGGATAAATTGTAAAATATGCAAGTTTTAAAAAAATATGGACAAATTTAATGAAGAAGATAATTGCTCAGAATTGGCAACTGATGTCTTTAAAAACACACACAAATAAAACCATTATTTTAACTTCCTACTAGAAGGATTCCTAAAGTTTAAGTCAATAACAATATTACTTCATTAATCTTTGTAATACTTAAAAACAAAAATTGGCATAAAAAGTCCTACCTTAAAAGACACTATTCTCAGAACTGTTTTTTTCTGTCACTTTAGTCCAGACCAATTGGACTCAAAAATTCCTTCTGCAGGGACTTCATGTCTGTTCTGAGTCCCGTCCTGTGTGGATTCCCTGATATGTGAGGCAGGAATGGTTCTCTGATGCATTTTGCACTTGCCTAAGTTTGCATGCTCACGCTGACTCTAGAAAACTTGTGTGTTATATGGTACCCATTGGAAGCACTGAAGGGAGAATTGGAGAATTTTACTAGAGATGCAGAGCAGAGACCAGGAAGGGAGCACAGCTAAGTTTCTTAGGTCTCCTCTCAGTGGGGGGTTCCTCAGACCCTGAGGGACCACCCAGTGCAGCAAAACCCTTCCCAGCAGGGTTTCTGTCTGGAAGTGCAATCCCACCCTTCATCCTAACCCAGGGCTGAACTACCACCCAGGGCAAGGGTCACAGCTTCCTATTCACACCCGCATTCTCTGATTTGCAATCTTACCCACTGCCTAGTGTTGTCATTCAATTCAGAGAAAGCCTTTCAACAAGGCCACAGAGGTCATGGAGATGACTTGAAGCTCTGGTGAAGGCGGGGGTTTCCCATTTCCTGACTTAACATCTGCCACTCAGTTTGAGGCTCTCTCTCTTCCTCTTAGCTTTAAAGAAGAAACATTATTGAATAGCCCAAGGCTAGGGGTAGTGAAAAATCTCATTACTTTTTTTTCTCTGCTGTCTTCTCTTAGGATGCATTTCCTAGTCAATACTCTTGCAACAAATCATTTTTAATTCGAAAGTCACACTCCCCCATAAAAATGTACACAAATATTAGGACGGTAGGCAGGGAAATGCTATGCTCAGCATATTGTAAATACAAGAACTGTTTCCCTAATGCAAGAGGAATAAATTATCAATTTATCTTCCCATGGCTGTCTCATCTAGTTATAAATGATAGCAGAGCTTTAACTAAATATAAATACTGAAGTTCATTAAATAACTAAGATTTCATCCAAAAACAAAAACAACAATGGGAAGCTGGGACTTCTGTCACTTCTCAGTAAACATACATAGTGTACAAATTGGCTCAGATTAAACAAAATCATATTTAAATGCTGCTTGAAAGTGACAAAAAAAATTAAGTAACCTAACAATTTGAATAAAGATGAAAATAACCTTTGACTTTTTCTACTTTACTGTAAATAGGGATGAAGCTAGTTATTTACTTGCAAATATTTGCTAAGATCCTGAATGTAATATTGTATGTCATTTTATCATAGCCTGAAGTAGGAAGATTGAACTGTATTTTTGTTGTTGCTGCTGTTGTTTCTGTGGATTTAGGGAAGCCAGTCTGAGAGATACCAGCCAAGTAATTCCATAAAGGAGGGTCCATGTCTTCCGTTTCTGACTGTGGATGTGGGAGTGAATGTGTTCATGTGTTTGCATTTATGTAAGGGATGGGTGACGAAAATACAAAACACTTTGAACTTTTATTGCACAGAGTTTGAAGTTTTGAAAATTCTTTGTTGCTAAGTAGACAAAAAAAATTAACATGATGTTTTGAAAAGTCTTTAGAATTTAGAAGCTGAAAGAGATCTTAGTAATTTGCTATTCTTTCCCTAAATCTATCAATGAACAGTGGAGACCCTGAGAAGACAGGTGGTTCTCATGGAAGCTCTAGGGCAGGAATCAGGCAGTCCCTTCACCATGCAATATTCAGGGTACAGTTTTCACATGACTTTCCCATTTTCTCTTTAAGAAAAAATCTACTTAACATTTCAACATTTTAATAAAAAGCCAAGTGTATGAGTACAAGTAGAATCTACATAACAGAAAACTCACTACTGCACACTTGCTGCAACAAAATTATAGATTCTTTGCCTGCAGATGAACATGACAGTGACCAGGCTTTCATGGAAGCAACAAAGCTCAATTCAGAGAGATCCACACTGCACTTGACTTGGAACATGTTAAAGATGTCTCATGTGCACACAGAGCAGGAGGTAAGAAAAACCCTTGAGGTAGAACCTTAATGATAGCAGAGAATCTCAGGTGAGGTGTTGAGTTGCAACCATCGGAGTCTCAGATTGCTTGTCAATAAAACAAAAGGATTGGGTAGAAAACGTCATAGGGGTTATTTAGGCATTCACAGAGCTTGTAAAATCAACCAGCAAGTATCAATTACAGCTAGGGAGGAAAATCTGAAGGATCAGAGGTAGAAAAGCAGTCCTGAGTGTCAAATATGAGGGATGGGGCAAGACTATAAATAGGCAAGTCAAGAGATTGTGATATGGATGAAGGAAACAGCTTTGGGAGATGGAACAGGAGTCCTGACCTGGTATGGCCTTTGCTGTATAGCAAAGTGGGTTCCTAGTTTTCATATTTATTCCCACATCCTTCTTAAAACTCCTGGCCAATGCTAACTGTAGCAAAGTTGTCTTTTGAAAAGTAGAAAATACTTGCTTCATCACCTCCATTATATCACCTCCACTGATGTACATGTGTTGCCCTGGTCTTCAATCATTTTGTGTCTTAACTATATAACATTTTCTATCTGGATTCTTTGTCTTCTCTAATTAGATGATAAGTGCCTTATAAATAAAGGTTGTATTTACATTGTACAATTATCAGACTCTAATAAAGCTATTTCACAATAGGCGCTTCTTTATAAATTACTGAAAAGGGGATAAAAGTAGTCAAGCAAACACATCTTCATAATATTATGTGGCCAGTATTGCACCTAGAAGCAATGGGAGCTGAACTGAGGACTCTAGATGGGGTTGTCAGTGAGGGCTTCACAGAGAAGGTGACACTTTCCCCCTGAGTTTTGAAGACTGAGTAGCAGTTTTCCAGAAGGACAAGATGTGGAAGTGTGTAACTCAATTCACTGAGTATGTCTCTATCCCAGACTTCTGGATTTTAAACAGTGAAGAATGAAGTTGGAAAACAGGTATGGAACAGACTGGGAAAGGGTTTAGATACCATACTAAGAACTTACCAATCATCTCTCACAGAACCATTATTTTCAGCCTCGTGGATTTTTTAGACCAACAAGTTTAAAAGACATTTTAAAATGGATAATTTCTATGTTACCAATACATTATTTTTACACTTAAATTTATGAATATCAGAATTTAATAATGGAAAAGTTTTTTTTTTAATACCAGAAATAGGAAGGACATCATCCCAGGGGGAAAATCACCAGTCCTTTTAAGTGACTAAAAACATATTTAAGCATTTATTCATAAATATACATATATAGGTTTATAAATTATGTATACCTATATGTTTCTAATTATTATACTTAGCTGTCCTTTAGTCTTTATACAGCAAAACATTTATCAGAGATTGATGCTCATTCCTTGAGCTTTGAATCTGAGAACCTCAGATGTACCCAATGAGGTATTGATGAAAAATTTCAAGTAGAATTACAGAAATATTTTTTTCTTCCAAAATGAAAATACCCCTTACATTCCACTCAGCCCATTAGCCATGTATTCCATACACATTTTCTTATTTTATAAAATTGCCTACTTCATTGTCTTAACGATATGGAGATTGGAATGTCAAAGGGACATTGAACATGTGGTAATAGCTCTCTTGGTAGCAGCAAACCCAAGGGTGACGAGATGTGGCTTTAGGTCCACATAACTACTAAATTTTGTCATTGAGGCAGAGCAAAAGAATTCAGAAAATCACATCAGGCTCCTCAGAGAATGCTATACTTAGGCCATTCTGAAAATTATATAAGGATATAAAATTTTAAATAAGTTTTTGACTTAAATCTGGATCATTATATTCATGGATCAGCCTGATTTGTTTATTGGTTTGTTCATTTCTGCCTTGTTAATTTTGCAGAAGAGTCCAAGTAGCCGTACTTCAAAGGATCTTGTATTTTCATGATTAATGGTGACATACAACCCCAAATCAGAGAAATGCTAAGTGATGGATGAAATTCTAAAGCTCTACAAGTTCAGTCCACTTGG
The DNA here is from genome assembly GCA_025594165.1 of Tamias sibiricus. Taxonomy (NCBI): domain Eukaryota; kingdom Metazoa; phylum Chordata; class Mammalia; order Rodentia; family Sciuridae; genus Tamias; species Tamias sibiricus. The sequence goes on from CM046660.1 coordinate 131,822,391, forward strand.
AATTCACATCAAAATGTACACAGGCATATCCTAGGCTCATGCTGAAACTGCTAAATTGAGCAATAAATCTCATGAGAGTTCAGCACATGAAATCTCTGGTATTTCCTGCTTTTTATTTGTCCAGAAATATTTCCAGGATAGCTTTTCTTATCATATTTCAGAATATGCTTTTATAAAACAGGAACAGAGAGAGAAAGATTTTATTTGTGTTAATAAGATTGGTTCAATTTTGAATAGAGATTTGTTGTATGACTGAGACAATCCATCTATCCCTTAGCCAAAGGTAAAAGGCAAAACTCTTCACAAATAACAAAAAGGCACTTGTAAGGTAACATAAAATGTTATTTTAAAAAGAAAAGAACAGAAAACTACATTCTAACCCAAAGTTATAACATAACAAAAAAGATTCATAGAGACAGAAACAATACCATTTTCAGTTAAAAGAACCAAGAAATTATCCCCCAAAGTCTTCAAACTCTTCATATTCAGCATATAATGCTTTTTAAGATTCTTCCCTGCTTCTATTTCTTCTTTCTCCTCTTATATAGCTGAAATGTCAAAATTCATTGAACCTGCAATTCATACCTGGTGCCCTCAAAGGGGTAGGTGGTCATTTTTCTTTATCAAAGGTTTATTCCCTTGAAAGGAAGCATCTGTAAACAAAGCACGCAAGGAGAGGCATGAGATAAGAAATGAACAACAAAATACTTTAGCATTCATGTTGATGATGTGCTTGACTAATTGAGAAGCCTTAGCCCCCTCAAATGGGGCAGATGGTTCTAGATTGTTTCGGGGTATTCTGTCTAAAACTATGTCAGCCTCTTGTTGGAAAGCAGTAAATTCAAGCTTCTCTAGAAAATAAGGATTTAGTGGACCTTGGAGGGGGCAGTTTCATGTTTTGTGGAACCTAAAGCTTATACAAATTGGAGGACCACTTTCAAGAAAAAGAATTACAACACAAGATAGGTACATTTTAGAACAAGAAAGGGAATGTGATTCTTGTGAGAAATTTTTAGAGTCTTCTTGTAAGATCTCTCACCAGAAATGCAGAGTTCATCCTGATTTCCCTTCACATCTGGAACACAGCCAACACTGTTAATACCACATGGCTCTTGCCCCTGAAGCCTTGATGATATGAACCTTCAGGAACAAAATTAATGTTGGTCAGCTTTCTAATACTGTAACAAATATCTGATATAATCAACTTATAAGAAGGAAAGGCTTATTTTGGTTCACAGTTTCAGAGGTTTAAGCTCATGCTCAATTGGCCCTGTTGTTTTTGGGCCTGTGGTGAGGGAGCATTTTGTGGTGAAATAAACATGTCAGAGCAAACTCACTTACCTCGTGGCTTGAAAGTGAAAAAGAGAAAATGAAAGAGTGGCCTACAATCCCCTTTGAGGGCATGTCCCCAGTGACCTAAAACCTCCCACTAAGCCCCACCTTGTTACGTTTCTACCACGTCCCAATAGTGCCAAGTTGGAAGGCACACACCTTTAACACGTGGAACCTTGGGGACACTCAAGATCCCAGTCACAGCAATAAGATCCTTGCATATCTTGCTGACTTCTATAAAACTTTGAACTTGGGGATGGGCCAGACTACTTGAATTTAGAAGAATGACATTGGTGCCTCTTCAGAATTTTATGAGAATATTACCTCCTACTCTAAGAGAAAAGGATGATAGGAAAGATCTCCTGACTGGCCAGTAAATGACTGCCAAATAGGTAAGAAAGACAGATTTTGGCTTCTGTTAATGACTTTTTGTTGCTTATTCAGCTGTTGAGGCCAGTCTTCTTATTGAAGAGAATAAAAAATCAAAATTTTCTTTACACCTAAGTAATATGGTTTTAAGATGACAGTCTGGTAGTGATTTTTAATTTAAAAAAACTGGCAAATATGCAAATATTACTACAAAGAAAACCCTGAATGATTGTCTACAAAGAAAACCCTGAATGATTCTAAAATCTCAAGTCAACCATTATGCAACCAAAGTTATCATTTTAATGATTTCCCCAAAATTTAACTGGCTAATGGCTAATTATTTCCCCATAGCAAGCCCTTTCATTTAGTTACTTGAAAATATGTTTTATGAAAGATTTACTTCAGAAGTTGTACCACAAAGCATAAGCTATAGCATTTCTGAGGATTTAAAAACTAATCAAGATGAATAGTGTAGACTCCCAAAAAGGGGGTGTGATTTTAGAGCTGTGTGTGTTCATTAGTTTGTGCATGGGTGGTGACCTTAAACCGATTTGATAAAGTGAGTCCAGCCCTGCCAGTGAATCCCTTGGCAATTAGGTGTCTGTACATTCAAATTTGTATCCTTGTAAAACCCTTAATATTCACAGAAAGAAACTTGTCCACCTTCACAATGCCTGCACATACATATGTGTGTATGTGTGCTGACACATGCATGCAGGGCATGCAAACCTGGCAGATGATTAAAACATATGATTCTGAACCCATATGTATTTAGTTGTAACCAACTGTCCCATTTTTCCTGGGACCAACCTAAATTTAGCACTGAAATCCTGTGACTCAGTAAACCCATTAGTCCTGGGCAACCTGGGATAGCTGACCCTACTAATATGATAACACAGGTGTGATATAAAATAAATCCCGCAAAGGGATAGGAATAATGGCAGACTGAGTTATCCATGATTACCCTAAATACATGTATGAAGACACAATTGTTATAAAAATACTTTATATAAAACCAGCAACTTGAAAAATTGTGCTCTTTATATGAAATATGAAATGAAATGTACTCTGCAAACATGTATAACAAATTAGAATAATAAAAAAATTAAAGAAAAAAATAAAATAAATCCCATTGCTGCTAAATATCAAGAATCCAGATCAGAGCACATACTAGAATCTTAACCTGGAAATTTCAAACCCTCAGCTGTCTATAACTCCTTGAAATGTTAGTCAAAATGGATGAGGAGGTACATGTGTGCAATTTTCTGTTCCAAGTTCTGCAGTTTTCAACAGACTTTTAGTGTGGTTTCCCTAAAACCCAAAAAGAAAATCTAGCTATGGAAGACTGACCGAAAGATGTGTGGTCCATTTATCTGTCTAAATACCCTAATTGTTTGGTTTTGTTGCGCTTTGGATGAGACCATCAGTTAGCAGAACTACCAGAGATGATTGTTGATGTAAAGATGCTGACAAGGACATTGTTTATTATGACATGCTGTCTCCCTTTTATAAGAAGTCATGAAAAGAAAGATCTGTCTTGTCTTGCTTTCAAAAGTCATTTTCTTCTTCAAATTTTGCTTTTCTCTTGCAGACAAAGAACGGACCATATTTCCCCTTTCCTATCATCTTCTAGACATCTTAAAAATAAGTATTGACCTGTTCATAAAGTGTATGCATTTTTTGTACATGTAAATTCCTGGCCCTGCTTAATGTTTCTATTCTTGTTTTCGCTTTGCCTCATTTTTTTTAACAAATTCTAATATCTGTTATTCTACCAGTTAGTAATTAGATTTGGCCATGAACATGGGAAACTCCCCAAACAAGGTGCTAAATCAAGTAGTCTCATTTTGCTCACACGATGGGAGGAAAGGAGATTTTCCTTCCCACTATTTTTGTCTCTGGCTCTCAGGATGGCTATTCTACTTCAGCACTGAATTCTCATTCCAGGAATAAAAAGAAGAAATACAAATGTCAAAAGGCATGTACCATTTCTGTTTATTTTCATTAGCCAGAACTTAAGCATTTAACTAACCTTAGCTAGAAGAGACACTGGGAAGTATTATATCTATGTTTCTATATATGTGTGTCTATGTCTATATCTATACACTTTTTTTCTTGACCCACTGCTATTGCCTCCTGGACAAAATCAGGGCTTGATTGATAGAAGGAGAAGGAGAATCACAACTTGCAGTGACCACCCAGTTATCTTCTGGAACCTTTTATTATCTTTATAAGCTACTTTATGTCTCTTCTGGAGTTTGTGGAGAGGGTCATAGTAACAAATTAAATACATCAAATTACAACAGGCTACTGAAAAGGATTTCAGATGATTTCTGATATGATGTAGTTACAACTCAGGTGTGTGATGTAATTCCCGACTAACCTGCCTTGTAATTCAAAATCCCAAAGTTGTTCCATTGTGTGAACTTGGGGTACTCTGGCGAAATCGCAGATGTGGTTCTTACTCTCAGTTAACTGCCAGAGAAAGAGAACCTACTTTTATTTCATGTGGAATAACTGCCTTAGGCCAGGAACTGCGCTAAATTTGGAGAATTTGAAAATTAGCAAAGTATAGTCAGTTCTGAGCCCAAAGAAACATGGCTAAGTAGGAGCAACAGGGAGCAGGGTTTGATAAGTGACTGTGACAGGGTTTGATAAGTGCTATGAAAGGTGTAGGTACATGGCATCATGAGAGCCTGAAAAAAGGGCCACAACCTGCCGGGAGAGGGAAAGGCACAGACTTTCTGAACAAGGTAACATGAGGATGACCTTGAGGATGAGTTGGAATTAGAACATGGTTGTAGTAAAGAGGGGATTTACAGCCTGATTGTGCATAAGTGGAGAGGTCATAAGTAGCCTTGAAATATGGATATATCTAAGCAAGAGATAATGTTGAAGGGTTCCAGACACCAAAAGACACGTGCACTAAGCAAAGGAATCTGGATTTCTCACTCCAGACAACGGGAAAGTATCAAAGGGTTTTTTTCTCACATAGAGAAGAGTCACATCCATGTATCTGAATATTAAAGACTACTTTGACTGGTGTGTGCTCTGCTCACTGGAGATAGGAAGAAGTGTTGGGAGGCTGTTACAGTAATCCAAGCAAGAGAAACCGAGAAACTGAACTAGAGCAGTGTCTCTGGTGGCAGAGGGAGGGGACAGATTTGAAAGCTTTTAGGATTGTGGACTGGTCAGGATTTGGTGACTGATCATATAATGCATGTACTAGGGGATTAGTGCCTGCTTTATGTGATCAGTGTTCTCAGGTTTGACTCTCTAAACTAGGCATCTTAGCCAAATGTCAATCTCCTTACCAGGAGAGAGAATATAGAGCAAAGAGCTGGGTGCAGGTAGCTGGGGAAGAAATCTCAGGCAAGGGGTCCACATAGGGGAGAGAGGTTGGCAACAGTTCTGGAGCACCCCTGGGGAACTGCGTGGGGGAAATCAGAATTCCATTTCCTTCTGCCTTCTGATTTCTCCAGAACCTCCTGTGGCAATGATACCCTCTCTCTTCATTATTTCCAGCCTCACCTTCTCTGTGACCTCCTTCCCTGTGGCCTGGAGCCACGTTTTCCATGTGATTCATCCTCATCTCCAGCATCACCTCAACCACTCCCCACCTTCACTCGGGGCTCCAACCACTCTGCCCTTCTTATTGGCTCTAGGTCGGTGGCACATTCTCACCCACCTCAGGGCCGTTCCCTAGGCTTTGCCCTTTGCCTGAATGTCTTCCTCTCTCCACTCTGTTCTTTTCACCCAGTTCTTTTCATCCCTCCTCAAACCTATGGGCAACCCCTATTTATATTCCCAGAGCACCTGACACTTCATGGTATTTTGTCTAATTAAAATGGTTTATGTAATTGTTTCTGATATTTGTTCAATGGCTGTTGTTCATGATGGACTTTGCTCCTTGAAGGCAAGGTCTCCGTCTCACAGGGAGCTTAGCTACAGCACTCAGTAGACATTTATTGATGAACACATGACACACAAATCTCTCCCATCTTAAAAAATGAAAATAACTTCTTCCCAACTCTACATTCACCTTTAGCCTCTGCCATCTATTTCTCCTCTGTCTGCCATCAAGCATCTTGAAAGATGTGACAGTGTTGGCATGGGCTTTGGTAAATCATACAGATTGGGAGCTAGGCAGAGAAGGCAAGCCTGGACAGGCAAAAACGATATGGTAGAGGCCTGAACTCTGTCCTAAACACAAAGAGTATTCCACCTAGTCACTATTTTCATAGTATCTTCTACCATTTATCATTTGACCCACAACAATTTCACATCATGTGGCTGTTCCTCTACTGAATCTACCTGGGCAAATGTGTTTGCTGAATTCATTGTGAATTCTAATAGTTAGACTTCGATTATTAAGTTGGTCCCTCTGCAACATCTATCACTGTTGTCCTTCTCTTCCTTTGATGGGCTTCTCTAACACCACCTGTTTCTGGATTCCTGCCTCTCTGACAATCTCCTTCTGTTCTTTACTATCTTTGTTCCTTTGGACATCTAATAAATGTCAGGTACTACCCTATATCACCTTAGCTTTATCACTGTACACTGGAGCAGTCTCACTCAAAACCAAGCCAAGATTTTGGCTTCCAACCATAAAATTCCCAAAGGAATTTTCTACTTTTTCCTGTGAAAAATGAGCCCACACAGTGACATTGTGGGAGATGAGAGGAAAATGGTTCAACTGACATGTAGATATGTTTTAGGGTGAAGGCTTGGGAGTTTGCCTGGTGGACTCTGCTTAACATAGGACAGTAGCGGGTCTTTTCCTGGGACTGACTGACTGTGGCAGATGGGGAAAAAGTGTGGAGTAGAGACCAAGGAGAAAGGAGAAGCCCTTGCCTAGTGGTGGGAGCTACACTGTCAAAGTGCCACCCAAGCACTAAGGAATGCAGACCACCACCAAGCTGAGACAGTCCCTCTCCAGCAATTCCCAGGATCCAGTTCAGAGTGGCTGGGGAGTTGCATGGCAGGTTTCATAGGAAAACAGAGGGGAAAGGGAAAAGTCTTTAGTCAAACTACAAACTGCAGTAGTTTCAAATGATAAAGAATGTAGAGCTTGAGCTGCAGATGGAGAAAGATCTAGTTAAGACCCTCATAGACCAGGAGAATGAGTGATGCAGGATCATCTAATTTCTTTCAAGGTAAGGGCTGCTCTTTTGTTTTGTTTTTGTTTTTGTTTTTGTACCAGGGACTACACCCAGGGCGCTTAGCCACCAAACCATATACCCAACCCTTTTAAATATTTTATTAGAGACAAGGTCTTGCTGAGTTTCACAGGGCCTCACTAAGTTGTTGAGGCAGCCTTTGAATTCAGCCTCCTGCCTCAGCCTCCCATGCTGCTGCTCCACTGTGCCTGGCATAAGGGCTGCTCTTGAAGGAACTCTCTGTCAAAAAAGAAAATGGAGGAAGTATCCCCTCTTGTTTTCTGACTTTTGCTTGCTCTCCCTTTTCCCTGCCTGTCCTTATGTATTAGGACATTGAACAATTCTCCATGAGCACTAGCTTCAGAGTCACTTGGTCTGGCTCTCTTATATACCATGTGACCTTGGGCAAGTTTTCAACCTAAATCTTCTCAACTAGAAAAAGACAATAATAATGGTCCCTCACTCATGTGGCTGGGGTGAGAATCAAGTCCACACATACAAAGCGCAGCAAAGTGCCTGGTTCAGAGTAAATGCTTGGTAAATGATAATATCATCATTAACTTCTGGAGAACTTTGCTAAAGATTATCCTCCAAACAGGAACATTTTAAGGTAACATTTCTAGCATAAATAATAGATTCTAATGGGGGTTTTCCACCGTGGGCATCTATCCTGTGTTCAATTAGCAGAATACTTGAATTGGTGGTGACTCATTGCTCTAGACTAGGTCTGATTCTTTAATGCCCAACTGGGCTTTTATTTCAACCTTAGGTTACAGAAAGTTTGAGATTTACACACTAGTGGAGAGAGAGGCAACTTTATTCTGAAACCATACTTTCTCGCCCAGGGGTGACAATGTACACTGTTCATTTGTCACATTAATGTCCTTGGCCTCCTGGCATCACTTCTGTATGTCTTAAATTGGAGTTTTGGAATGGTTAAGACTTTTCTTGAGCTAACTGGTTTTGTCAATCACCGGAACCAAGCAATTTCTGAATTTGCTACATCAGCATGACGCTGTATTCAGTTGTCATTCTTCATAATCCTGTGAGCAGACAGGCAGTTACCAGGCTGGGTATGGGAGTCAGACAGAACTAGTGTCTGAATCTGGCTATGCAATTTACTTCACTTTTGTAAGCCTCAGAGTACTCATCTTTGAACTGGGATGATAGAGAAAGTGCTGACCTCACAGACTGTGGTGACTGTTAAGGGAAATAATATATAAGAAAAAATGTATACACAGTTCCTGGTACATACTCAGTACTCAAAAATGCTAGATAATTATTAATTTTAATATTTTTTCATCAGTCTTATTCTCCACCAAAGTGAAAGAGCCGCAGGGAGTGGATGGGGAAGAACTAGATGGACCAGATTAGTCTTACCAAAAAAAGAAGTGGCTGTCTTAGCCCTCAGACTAAAGACTTCAGTGGTTTCAAATGATTTAAATCACTTTAAATATACATGAATGAATCATCAAAATAGAAAATTTATTTTCAAAATAGCCTATGAATAAAATGTAAAAATGTCGCTCTGTATGACATTGTGGGGATCAGGCATTGCCATTTCCATAAACGGGTGCGGCAGTCTTAGTTGTGGTGTGTGGTTACTGCTGTAGGGTGGGTGTCATCCCACAACAGGTCTGCACCACTGCCTTTAGGAAGACAGTAGAGAACCATGGGACTGGGTAGGAACCCAGAGAGCAACCAACCCTGTCTCTGCACCCGGAGACAGGACCTCCCCACCCCCCACTTCAGCTGGGCTGAGATTTCTGGTCTCTGCAGAGATTGGATGGGTCAGTGCTCTTTGAGGAGTCCTCCTGCAGAGGACTTCTGGAGCAGAGCCACAGGTCTGCAGCCCATCCTCCTGCCTAGACCTGGGAACTGATCCAACTTTAAAAAATGAAAGGGATCTTCCTAACCACTGGCAGTCATTGCTTAACAACTCTCAAGGACAGGCTCATCTTGCCTCCTTGCCTCGTAAGTTTTATTTTTGAGGATTATATGCTTTCTTTTGTTCTTTCCTTAGGTAGAGATGGACAGCAGAAATATGGGTGAGTTTCAAGGAGAGGATGGGGGCATAGTATATTATGACAGTCCATCCCTTCTACTTAAGACACCTCAAACCACAGTGCCTTTGCTAATTTACCAACTTATAATTCTCTCAGCTTCTTAAGAATTTTATTTTTTTGGTACCAGGGATTTAACCAAGGAGTGCTTTACCACTGAACCACATCCCCAGCCCATTTTAGTTTGTATTTTGAGATAGGGTCTCACTAAGTTGCTTAGGACCTTGCTAAGTTGCTGAAGCTGAAGCTTTGAACTTGCAATCCTCCTGTGTTAATCTCCTGAGTCTCTGGGATGACAGGTGTGTGCCACCATGCCCAGCAAAGAATTATTTTTTAAATCAACAAAATTGTATGTGTCAACTCTATAGATACTCCATTTTAAAAATTACCTGCAAATTATTATAACTGTGAAAATTGTCACTTTTCATAAAATCGAAACCCATCTAACTAGATGCCTAGACTTAGCACATGTTCTATTCTAAAAAGCAATGTTAATTTTTTAGTTTATTTAAATAACTGCCTAACTTCACTGGAGGTTTAATTTACAGTTGGGATTTTATGGATCAAATCATATTTGATTGTACCATTTAAAAAATATTCTAAGAATCTGTTAATATCTCAGCTAAATAAAATTTTTATGTTTCTGATTTCTGCAGAGCACAGTGTTCATTGACGGCTGCAGCCCATTACTTCAAACTCAGTAATACACTGAGACTACTCAACACAGACTGAAGTTCTAGTCATCATGTACGTTTCATTCAGTGATTTAATTTCACATTTACATTGTCTTGCTATAAGCTGGGAGCAGAAATCTACACAAAAATTGCCAACTAAGACTTGGGGGGAAAAAAAACTTTAGCACCTTAACTGATATTTGGGGAATACCTAAGGAATCTATTTCTAATACAGGCTGAAGGGTCTTTTTGCTGATATCACAAAGCCTAACCATCCTTATTACCAGATTCAGGAAAATTCTGGACTCAAAGTACCAAGAAAGAATCTACATCTGAATTCTGTCTACCTCCATGTTGTGGAACAGTAAATGCAGCCTAGAAGCATGACCTAGAGAGCTGGCCTCCAGGGTTAAAGAGAAACATCTGTCTCACAACAAATATGCTACCATTTGTCCTGTGCAAATTATACTTTTTCAAGCCATCAAGTGAGGCTGATGCTGAAAGAAGGGGATTTAGTAGCAAATACTTTCTAGAGTGTTGTTTTTTTTTTTTTTTGTTTTTGTTTTTTTGTGGTGCTGGGATAGAAGCCAGGGCCTTGCACATACTAGGCAAGTACTCCACCACTGAGCTCCACCTCCAACCCTTTGGTTTTTTGGGATTGGCTTATTTCACTTAGCACGATAGTCTCCAGTTCTATCCATTTACTGGCAAATACCATAAGTTCATTTCTCTTTATAGCAATGGAATATTATGACTCACTGGAATTTTGAACAAGGTAGAGTCACATGACTCCTCCTTATGGATTGGTAAAGGTCACACAGTGTCCAAGTGGCTCTCTTGGAACATTCACCCTTCAGATTATCCCCCTGGAGTACCCCTACTAAGAACCCAGCTCCCATACAGGGAAGGGCCCAAGCCACAGATTGAGGCCATGCTTAGAGCCCGCAGTGAGCTGTCTCAGCCCAGGTGACCCTATATGTTCTCCCAGCCCAGGTGCCAAAAATTGGACAGAAGAAGCCTCCAGATGGTTCCAGACCCAGCTGTGCCAGTCACCCTCAACCATTCAGTTTTCCAAGTTAAGATCCCAGACATCACAGACCCGAATATGCTTTAACTGATTCCTGACTAGAAGAATCTGTGGGCATATTTAAATGATTATTGTTTTGAACCTCTAAAATACTTGTTTCTGAGCAATAGACAACTGAAACAATAGACAACTGAAACAAACTGCACATCATGTGCTTTTTCTTTGCTCTAATCATAGAAATGTCACTTTTTTCCTCTTGGCTCTTATTAAATCACCAATATGCTTTTTGTCATATAAAGGAGCAGTTTAAATAACAGGGAAAGCAATGCATGTTTCAGAATCATATAAAGCCCTGCCTCTAGGGCTATCTGTAGCAGCTGAGAGCTACTTACTTGCTCCAAGACTCGGTTTCTTCATCTGTCACTGGTGACATCAACACTTACCTATCAGGATTATTGTGAGGATTAAATAAGTCACATAACAAGAAGTACCCTGATGCCTGACAGCAAATTTCTAGAAACATTTCCTTTTTCCTCTGTAGGCTTTATATCTATCAGTTTTATCATATCAATACAACATATCAAAATATCATGTAAATCTTTATTGGCTTCATTCTTTCTTTAGATTTCCAAGGATGTGTTACCAAATTCTAGTCAGTTAGCAGAATATTAAAGAAAAAATACTTCCTCACACAAGATCTCAAGTCACGTAAGCTGAGAACTTAGCGTCTTATATTATATATGTGATTTTCTGTCTCCCTCCCAGTGTAAACACATGAAAGAATTTAGAAAGGTAACTGATACTTGAGAAATGTGATAGACATGTTTAGATATTACTATTATCATCATTACTATTTTCTACTTATTTCGATGAGCTGTGTTCTGTTGTTTTTTGACCAGTGTTTAACTTTGTTAGAGTAATTTTGAAGCTAAAGTTTTCTAGGCAGAAAAGTACTCATAGAGTGTAGAACCAGAGATATGAAAAATTGTACTCTATATATGTAATATGAATTGTAATGCATTCTGCTGTCATATATAACAAATTAAATTTTTTTTTAAAAGAAGCACCCATAGGTGGCCTCATTCTATTCTGTTTTTTAGTGTTCTGGTACTCTTATTCACCCCATTAAATAAGAAATTATGTACCCCATCACTTAGCCCCAAGCCCTGCCTGCTGGGCCATTGCCTCTTGTGACCTCTGTGCTGGAATGGAGGTCTGGAAGTGCAAGCTGTGTTTTCAAAACTATTCTGTCATCTAGATTATTAATGAAAACACAGTTATAGGTCTAGAACTTAACCCTCAGTAGCACTGCCTTCCAGGTTCTTTTTCTTTGCACTTAAGTTATTTAGGAAGGAGAATTTCTTATATTGTCACAATGTGCCAAAAAAGAGCTTCTGTTCTCTCTGATGATAACATGTCCCAATATTTCATGCCTAGAAAATCCTAGAACAAAAAGGACCTTCCTAATCTTTAACCTAAATTTCTCCTGCTACAAGTGAAATTCCTTCTCTCTGTATCACGTCATTCAACACAGACAAGTTTCCCAGGAGCATTTACCCCACATTGCTGCTGCAATCCTTGAAAAATTTCCCAAACACCATTTTATCTATGAGGCCTTTAGAAAGCAGCTTTTCAAACTGCAAATCATTTTGTGTCCCTTCAAGTGGACAATGAACTATTAATACTAAGTCTTTAATGTATTCCATGATCAGTGTCTGTCAAAATAAATTTATCAGATTAACCCACCCTAAAGTTTTTCTTGCTAAAGGTTTGATAGTGATTAGTCACTTTCCTGGGAATTTTAAAATGAATTTTTTATGTTTCTCAATATATTTTTTAGATGGAAGAATTAACTTATCCTTCTAGCTTCTTAGAGTTATCTTCTTAAATAATGCAGTGTTACCTTCCCAAAACTCTTACTCCTCTCTTGTTTGCGGATATTTATCAAATTGAATTTATCTTTAAGTCCATCTTCAAGTGAATTACTTGTCCCTGCTCAATCTCCTAATTCCCTATCCCCTGTCTATTCTTAAATCCTGATCTCCTAAGCTAGGTATAAAATGAATAAATGACTGAATGTATATGTGTTTGCTTTTTATCCTACTCCTTTTTCTTCAATTACAGAAACACAATATTTCTTAACTTTCCTTATATTTTGTCCCTGATTTAAAAAAAAGAAAGAAAGACTTGTATTTCTTTCAGGTCTCCTTCAATTTGTCCTTTAATTAAACACTTTTTCTTGTACTATTAAAATCTATTATCCTTTCTTTTGGCTGTCCATTTCCACTGTATTCATTTAATAAATATCAGTACATTTCTAGCAAGTACTCTGCTCTCCAAATGGCTTTCTGGCACCCAATTTCCTGTCTTTCTTCCTTGAAATTCCTAAAAGGTTTTGTGCTTTGGAGAATGAACTGATACGCTGCCTCTAAATTCCTTGAAATAATAAGATATTTTAAAATACTATTAATCCAATGTGTTATTAGCAGACCAGAAAATTTAAACTATGCTTGAAATAGGACAGGCAAATGGCATCAGATCTACAGAAAAACAAAGCTGAAGAAAAAGAAAGACATTGTCTAAAATCGTACATGAGAGGACTTTGGTGGAGGTGGCCCAGGGAAGGTGGCAAAATTTAGAACCACTGGATGCAGGGAGTGAGGAAATACATGGAGGCTCATCAGGGCAGTTAATCAAGACAGCTGAATTTAGTACAGCCTGACTGTCAATAACTCCTTTGCCTCCTGCTTGTACTAAAGTAGGTAGCAATAGTGGATGATCCCAAGCTAAAGCAAGGGTGTGCAAGGGGCAAAGTATTTTTACCCAAGATAGCTGCTCATCCCCAAGAGGAAACAGGAGACTGCTTAAAAAGAAGATACCGCAGCAGGACACCTTCCTGTCACTTGTCCTGTCCCTGGTCTACATTTGTCAGTGATATTGTTCAGTCAGCACAACCAATATTCACAAATCTGTAAAAAGGAAGTTTCAGATAAAAAGATGAGCAAACAATCAAGAATTCCCTAAATATTTGAGGGAAGCCAATAAATGCTATGAGAGGTCTGAAACTCTGTTCACAGAAGGACTTAACACTACAGTAAAAGGACTCCACATAGCAAGAAGAAGACTAAGTAAAATTAATGTCCACAGGGAGGTTTGAAAAGAAAGTACATCTGTGAAACAATCTGAAAATTCCTATAAATTAAATATTTATTTGATTGTACTAAAAATATGGCATTTAATCTAAATAAGAGGACATTAACAGGTAAAGAAGAACTTATTAAGCCAGAAGGGCAATCCTAAGAGCCTCTCACAACAAGGCAGCTTACAAGGACAGTGCTGTGGAAAGCATGAGAGTTGCAGGACAGACATAAACCACAGACTCAAAAGACTCCAATCTGTCTAACAAGAACTCCAGGAGAGGAGCAGGAAGAATGGAAGGTGGGGAGGAATGGGTAATCAATAACACAATCAGATAAAATTTTAGCTGAAGAGACTTGGTTTCTTAGATTTAAAAACTGGCAGAGATAACACCTGGAAACATCATAGTAAAATTTCAAAGTTACAGAGAAAATTAAGAATATTAAGCAGACTGTGCATCAAAGGACACAATCGAGAGAGAAAGTGACAAGACAACCTATAAATGAAAGATTTTTGTGAACTATACATCTGATCAGGGATTAATCTCCTGAATAAGTACATAATTCATACAACTCAACAACAACAACAAAAACCTGATTTTAAAAAGGATAAAGAAGATTTCTTCAAAGACAAATGGCCAAAAAGCTCATTAAAAATATGCTCAGTATTTATTCATCATTAGAGAAATGCAAATCAGAACTACAAACATATCACCAAAGTCCATATTCCAAGATGGCTACTGTAAAAAAATATTATCAGAAAATAAGTCTGGGTAAGGAAGTAAAGAAACTGGAACCTTTACATATTGCCAGTGAGAATGTGAACAGTGTAGCCACTGTGGAAAACGGTATGGCAATTCCTCAAAAAAGAAAAAAAATTGCTATATATCCAGCAAGTCTACTTCTGGGTATATGTTCAAAGAAAATGAAAGCAAGCTCTTGAATAGATTTGCACAACCAGTTGGTAGCAACATTATTCACAACAGCCAAGAGATGGAAGTAACCCAAGTGTCCACTGGCTGATGAGCAGATAAACAAGACACGGTATATGTATAATGAACACTACTCAGCCTTACTGTTTTTCTGAGCATTTTCACCATTGTGACTAAAGGACCGACAAGAACAATTTTAGAGGAGAAAAAGTTTACTAGGGGCCTCACGGTTTCAGAAGTCTCCATCCATACAAGGCCAGCTCCATTCCTCTAGGCTCGAGGTGAGGCAGAACATCATGGCAGAAGAGTATGGCGGAGGGAAGCAGCTCACATGGTGATCAGGAAGCAGAGGAAGAGAGACTCTACTCTCCAGTTACAAAGTATATACCCCATAGCCTTAGCCCCAATGAACCACTTCCTCCAGCCATACCCCACCTGTCTCCATTCAGTTAATCCCATGAGGGATCAATTCACTGATTAGGTTAAGGCTATAACCCAATCATTTCTCCTCTAAACCTTGCATTGTCTCACACATGACCTTTTGGGGGATACCTTATATCCAAACCATAACACTTACAAAGGAAGGAAATTCTGATACCTGCTCCAACAGGAATAAACCTGGAGCATGTTATGATAACTGAAATAAGTCAGCCATAAAAGGACAAATGATGTATATAATGCCACTCACACAAGGAACGAGAATACTCAAATTCATAAAATTGGAGTGGTTATGGAAGCTAGAGGTGGGGAAGGAAATAAATAGTTATTATTTAATGGGCACAGAACTTCAGTTAGAAAAGATGAAAAGATTGCGGAGATGGATGATGGTGATGGCTACACCATATAAATGCCACTGTGTGGAGAGCGGTGATTTGAATCATGGCCTCTGACTCTTGTGCGACAGCTCAAAGTTCTCAGTTGAGGCCTTGAGTTCAGACACCAACTCCCAAGGATAGAGGATTCTGATCAAAACAAGATAACCCTAATGTCTTGCCAGTCCTCCGTTTTTCAGATTGCCTGCTTTGCTGAAACTTTCCCACAAACAATCTTTTATTGAAACCTAGATCATAAATGTGCTGAGCTAGCTCTAGGTCCATCAGTCTCCATCAGAGTTTGGCTGAGCTACCCGGCCCCACCTTTTTCTCTCTATGTGTGTCAGTTTGTCCCATTGTTCCTTTTTTGTATCTCCTTCATTAACAGCCATGGCTTAGAGAGATGAGAGGGCCATGACACCACTGGATTGTACACTTTAAAGTAGTTAAAATGGTAGAAATTATGTATATTTTACCACAATTAAAAAAAGAAAAAGGTGGGGAGGGAGGAAGAAAGGAAGGAAGGGAAGAATTAATAGAGGAAGGGAAAAAGAAACCATAGATAAGTTTAGGAGCACCCAGGAACAGAAAAGAGTTGGGCCCTGCTCCTCATGATGCAACCCCACCCCCCTGGAATTGTGGGTAGAGTCACCTCACGCAGGTTTTTCTCTGACACAGAGTTTGACAGTAGAGTGGGAAAAGGAAAAATCAAGGCAGAAGGAATTCTGAAATAGTGCCTCCCAAGTCTAGCAGGAGGAGTAGACTTTCCAAAGGGCCTCATTTGGTACCAAATTCTACTTTTTGTTCACAGAATTTGTAACTTGTTTTGTAATTTGTTCCTTTTCTAGTTTACCTATTTGTGTGTTTATCATCTGGCCCTTTTCCCAAGACTATTCTTCCTGAGAGCAGGCAGATTACTGTCCTGTGTTTAGAAGAGTGCTGGCTTTGAATTTGGGCCCCATGAATATTTGTTGGATGAATAAGCAAATTTCTTGAAAACAAATCTTTGTGCATAATATGCAAATATTTCTAAGAAGCATTCTTAGAGAAACTATTGCTGCATGAAAGGGCATATGCACTGTATATTTTGGTAGTTGTTAGGATGATGAGCATGTCCAGACTGTTTGATGTTCTTAATTAGTCAAAGTGTATTGAATGAGCCATTTTTAGAGAGCTCAGTGTGTATGGGCTCATTTATGCATACCCAGATGGTTCTAATGTGCAACCAGGATGAGAGTCACTGTTTTAGACCACCTTCTATGTTGTTTTCACTATAAAATACATAAAGGTCCAGCTGGGTGTGGTTTTCTCATAATTGTTCCAGCCAATTCACCCACAACTACCTAGTCAAGTGGTTCACAAAACCCATTTTTTTAATGTATAAATGTTGATGCTGGCAGTAAGAAGTAGAGAACAATCGTTTGTAAGAAGTAGAGAACAATCATTTGCAGGAGTTCTATGACTCTCTAATGTTGAATTACTCAATCATCTGGAAATCAAATTCATAATTTATGCAGTGTATAATGTGAAACACATGTTACCCATTTTGGCTTTCAATTCCTCACATATATCAGGTTATATAAGCAATGTGTTTGCAACCGAGATCTCATAGGCAAGAGCTTTGGTAAAGCTTGCCTATACAATTTAAAACTTGTGTGTCATTATGGACAACAGAATGCCCTTGCAACTGTCTTATCTCAGTACTTATTAAGTGTGTTAGAAGAGTATAAACTTTTAAATGTCTTAGTAACAAAATACATGCTGTGTAACCAAATTATATTTGTGTTTTACTAATAAGTTTTAAGATATGCAAGAATGGCATGTGTTATCCATAAGAGTTAGTATAGAAAAGGTGGCCAAAATACAAAATGACAAATAAAGAATAGGGAGTCAAGAAATAGTTCCATGACATTAGTTCTAAAAAAGAAACTAGAACAAATGGACAATGGCAATAATAAAACTGTAAGAAAAAGTTCCTGAGGTAAATTAGATATTAAACTAGATATTATAAAAACAAAATCAACCAACACCACCAAATAACAACTACAAAAAACAAAAACAAAACACAAAACAAAAAACACAGAACCTGGGAAACAGTCTAAAAAAAAAAAGATGGTAGAATAAGATGGATATCATTACCCTAAATGCATGTATGAAGACACAAATGGTGTGAATATGTTTTATATACAACCAGAGATATGTAAAAATGGGCTGTATATGTGTATTGTTATGAATTGTAAAAACAATTTTCAAGTATGCAAAACAATATCAAGCTATTTATATAAAAATGAAAATCAAACTAGTCTCATAACTCTTCAACAACCAAGTTACAATTATACTGTGAACCTAGAACCCTCAGATTTCTCATATATGTGTGTTGGCAAGAGAGTCCTAGAGGTAGCAGGATTCAAAAAATATTTCATGCACAGACTCTTCACCAAAAAACAAAAAAGAAAAAGAAAAAAGAAACTTGAAGACAGACTCAAGCTAACAAAGAGATTAGTGAGACTAACAATTACAATTTTTTACCTATAAAATGTGCAATGATCAAAAAGCTTGATAGTACACAGTGTTGACAAGGACGCATGGAAAGTGGAACCCATGTCTTATTTATGGGAGTATAAATTGGTGTGATCCTCTTTAAAGGCAATTGAAGATAGCTAACAATGTTTAAAATGCTTATATTCTCTCCTAGCTGGCATACCACATACACATGGAGCAGGCATAGGAAAAGGCATAGGATTGTCATGGCAACAAATACTGGGGACACCAATATTGACACAAAGGATGGAGAGTGGAGTTCATGAGATAAAACATTTGGTAGGTTATGGGAAAAAAATGGGAATTTCTTAGCAACCATTTTAATGATGAAAATCTAATCAAAAGCAGTAGCTAAAACTTGTTGGGAGGGGTCAGAAAATAGTTTTTAAGAGTAATGAGAAACCCAGATTCCTTGCCACCTATCTTTAGTGGAGGCCTAGAATCAGAGAAGACATGAAGAAAGCTGTATTTAATTGGTGATACCCTACCAAGTGGGCATCAGAGATGAAGGAGGGAACACTGAGTTTGAAGAAGAGGACACATTGAACACTGAGGCTACCTCCCTAATGTCCATTCTTTCCTCTCTCAGTTTAAGTTATTCATGGTGATTCCATCTCTCTAGACTGTTCCAGAATCCAGCTAAACTATTGAGAAATGAGATTGGTTAAATATACTGGTGACCAGTTAAACGTGAGAGAAGGCTTGCTGATAGTTTCTGGGGAACATCGCTTTCAAGAGAAAGCCTGGAAGAGTATCCTCTCTCCTTGATGTAGGTGTTATTTTGCATACATGTGAGGCCAGGAACTTCTGTCGCTGCTTTCTGACCCCTTCAAGAGTAATGAAAATGAAAGGGGGATAAGATGAAGCCAAACTTATAGCCTCCCCTATTCTAGGATTTAAGTTAGGTCAGCTAATCATTTCTCTGTTTTGGAAGCTAGTGCAAGTTGCATGTTCTTTCACAATAATCTAAAGCCTCTCGAGTAATGTAGAAGATAGGATGAGAGTGGCAGGCTGATCCTTTAGGGATCCCTCTTGGCTAAGTCTAGGCTTTTATTGATTTGAGTAAGGTCAACAATCCATCGCCATCCTCCTAAGACTTCTTGGAAACTCTTTCTGATGAAAAGGTGGGACTTGGCATGATGCAGTGTACCCCAGGCAAGAAGAGATTGAAATGAGTGGAATAGAACTGCTTTAAAGAACTAGCACTTCAAGTTTCATACAAACTTTGTTCCAAATACCTATCTCACATGCAGTGGGAAACTCACCCCCTTTTCCAATGTCTCTGGACAGTGATGGCTAAGTGTCTGTTTCTTAAAGGTTGATGAACAAGGAGTCTTGGTCCTCAGCGTGGCATTATTGGAAAGTGATGGAAACTTTTAAAATGTGCATATTGGAAAGTCTTTAGACATTGGGAATGTGCCCTTGGAAGGAATTGTGGGACCTCAGTTTCTTTCTGTTTCACTTCTTGGTGATAAGGTAAATGATCTTGCTCTGCCATACTCTCCCAACATAATGTACTGCCTCAGACAGGTCTTAAGACAATAGGGCCAACCAACAATGGACTGGAACCTCTGAAAGTATAAGACAAAACAAAACTTTGCTCTTTATAAGTTGTTTATCTCAGGTATTTGCTATAATGACAGAAAGCCAACTAACATATCCAGCCAAGTTCTCCACTATTTCATTACCAACAGAATTGTAAGAATACATTTCTATTGTTTTTAAACATTAACCTTTTGGGTGGTATGTTATAGTGCTATCAATATTTCTTTAAAAGTCCTCACTTCGATGTATCCAGAAAAATTTTAGAACCCCAGTGATAAATATAAGATCCTGCAAGTTTCCAGAAAAAAAGAACAATTACATATAGAGGGATAAGAATCAGAATGAGGAGGATCCAAGATGGTGGATTAGAGGAAGCCGCTCTTCAGGGCTGCTCCGTGGAAAGAATCCAACAAAGCAAATAAATAGTTTTTCAGCAAGACTGAGAATGCTCAACTCATGGATGGTTTGAATACTGCAACCGGGGAGCAAATAGGACAAGCTGACTGCAGCGCCTAGCTCCATGTGGCTTCAGCAGCACCGCTCAGAGCACAGGCAGTGCGGAACAAAGGCAGAGCTGCAACACCAGATCAAATCCACACTTGGCACACCATGACCCTCAGCAGTGAAAAACAGCGCAATCAGAGCTGGGAGACTGCAGGAGACTGCAGGACGACAATGCCAGTTCAAATCCGCACTCGGCTGGACATGACCCTCAGCAATAAAGCCCCAGAGAAAGCCGCACAGAGACCAGCGAACAGGCAAGGAGGAACCCGAGACTGGCAGGACCTTCAACAGACAGCAGGGGAACTCGAGTCCAGTGTGACGACCCTCTGCAACCCTTCAACGGAGGAAGAGCACGGGGAAGTAGACTCCACACAAAGACCCATCTCCAGCATCACTCCTCGCTAACCAGGTACACAGATTGACCCCACCCACAAATTCTCCACATCAGCCAGGGCAGATCTGCCAAACAGCGCTAATTTAACAAACTTAGAGAGGAAGAGAATAAGCTGCCTAATTGAGACTTGTGAATTCGACTTTGTGGGTTTTTTTTTTTTTTTATGTCATTGTCATATTGTGTTTTTCTTTCTTTCTTTTTTTCTCTTCTTTTTCCTCTTTCCCATTTTCATTCCTGCTTGCCTCTCATTCCTTATTCCCTCATCTTTCCTATCTACACCCTGCCCCTACATTCTCAACAGAAAAGAAAACAGGTTGTATACAAGAACTTGGAATCTTAAAACTGGGGAAACTGAATAGTACATCAAATGGGTGTTTTATATAGTCTCCTCTCTCTTTTTTGACTCACCCTGTCTTCTCTCTTTCATTAATTCTTACTACCCGGCCATTTTCTAATTTCTCTCAACGTTTACATAAGCTTAGCTGAAATACAAATGGGTCTTCACACTTAACTATACACTCCAATTCCTTTCCTCCCTCTTCTGCTATTAAACTACTTCCATAGATTTCTATTATTACACTCCCGAAGCGGGGAAAAGCAATATCCTTCCCTCCTTCCTCCTAAGCATATCACCTTTGTACCCAATATCTGAAATTATAAACCCATTACAATCACTCAGAATATATTGGAGGCAATATCTAAATTCTCTAACTCTGTAAATTGTGAACAAATTGTGCTTAGCTGAATATGAAATGTCTGGCTTTAAGGTGTAAAGTATATATAAGGGGAGCTGATAGCATCCTACAACAGGAGCATCATTAGGCCTTAAGGTAAAAACAAAAAAGTCCAGGTTCCACAGTGCTAAAAGAAAAGTCACATAAGCAATATGAAAAAACAAGGGAAGAAAATGTCCCAAACAAATCAACATACCCCCTCAGTAGATTCCATGGAAAGCAAAGTTGGTCAAATGCCAGAGAAGGAATTTAGAAATTACATATTCCAAATGTTTATGGATCTTAAGAATGAACTCAAAAATGAGATGAGAGAGCAAATACAGGTGGTCAAAGAGCATTTTGACAAAGAACTCCAAAAACAAATACAGGAAGCAAAAGATTACTTCAACAGGGAGATAGAGATTCTAAAGAGAAACCAAACAGAAATTCTGGAAATGAAAGAAGAAATAAACCAAACTAAATGCTCAATTGAAAGCATTACCAACAAATTAGCTCACCTGGAAGAAAGGACCTCAGATAATGAAGACAAAATATATATCCTAGAGAAAAATCTAGATGACATGGCAAAAGTAGTAAGAAAACAAGAACAGAGCATTCAGGAATTATGGGACAGCATCAAAAGACCAAACTGAAGAGTGATTGGTGTTGAAGAAGGTGCAGAGTTTCAAACCAAAGGAATGAGTAATTTATTCAATGAAATAATAGCAGATAATTTTCCAAACATGAGGAATGAATGGAAAAACCAAGTTCAAGAGGCTTACTGAACACCAAATGTACAAAACCACAACAGATCCACACCAAGGCACATTATAATGAAATTGCCTAATATACTGAACAAGGAGAGAATATTAAAAGCCACAAGAGAAAGGAAGCAGATTACATATAGGGGGAAACCGATCAGACTATGTTCAGATTTTTCAATCCAGACCTTAAAAGCTAGAAGATCCTGGAATAGCATATTTCAAGCTCTGAAAGAAAAGGGATGTCAACCAAGAAAATTATACCCAGCAAAATTGAGCTTTAGATTCGAAGATGAAATAAAAACCTTCCACGACAAACAAAAGTTAAAAGAGTTCACAACTCAAAAGCCAGCACTTCTGAACATTCTGGGCAAAATATTCCACAAAGAAGAAAAGAAAAATAGCAATGAAAATCAACAAAGGGAGATATTAAACTAAAGGAATTACCAACCAGAGGAGAAACCAAATCAAGTTAAATATCATACACAAATAAAAATGGATGGGAATACAAATCACATCTCAATAATAACCTTGAATATTAATGGCCTAAATTCACCATTCAAAATATACAGATTATCAAACTGGATTAAAAGAAATGACCCAACAATATGCTGTCTCCAAGAAACCCACCTCATAGAAAAAGACATCAATAGACTGAAGGTGAAAGGCTGGGAAAAATCTTACCACTCACATGGGCCATGAAAGCAAGCAGGGGTTTCCATTTTCATATCAAATAAGGTAGACTTCAAGCCAAAGTTAATCAAAAGGGACAAAGATGGATATTTCTTACTGATTAAGGGAACCATTCATCGCCAAGACATAACAATTATAAATCTATATGCCCCAAATAATGGAGCACCTACATTCATCAAACAAACCCTTCTCAAGTTCAAGAGTAAAATAGATCACAACACAGTTATCCTAGGGGACTTCAACACACCCTCTATCACCACTGGATAGATCATCCAAACAAAAGCTAAATAAAGAAACTTTAGGCCTCATTAAAACAATTAATAACTTAGACCTAATGGACATGTATAGAATATTTCATCCCTCAGTAAGCGAATACACTTTCTTCTCAGCATCACATGGCACCTTCTCCAAAATAGACCATATATTATGCCACAAGGCAAGCCTCAGCAAATATAAAAAAGTAGAGATACTACCCTGCATTCTATCAGACCATAATGGGATGAAATTGGAAATCAATGATAAAACAAGAAATAAAAAAAATTACTCCAACATCTGGAAGCTAAACAACATGCTACTGAATGAACAAGGGGTTGAAGAAGACATCAAGGAGGAGAATAAAAAATTCCGAAAGGTAAATGAGAACACAGATATATCGTATAGAAATCTCTGGGACACTAGGAAGGCAATATTAAGAGGAAAATTCATTGCACTGAGTTCATTCCTTAAAAGAAAAAACAACAACAACAACAACAACAAATAAATGACTTAACATCACACCTCAAAGCGCTAGAAAAAGAACAGACCAACACTAAGAGCAGTAGAAGACAGGAAATAATTAAAATCAGAGCTGAAAATTAATGAAATTGAGACTAAAGAAACAATTCAAAGAATTGACAAACCCAAAAGTTGGTTATTTGGAAAAATAAATAAAATTGACAGACCCTTAGCAATGCTATCGAAAAGAAGAGGAGAACAAACTCAAATCACTAACATCTGTGATGAAAAAGGAAATATCAAAACAAATACCTCAGATATAGAGAAGATAATTAGAAATCACTTTGAAAACTTGTACTCTAATAAAATAGAAAATATTGAAGACATTGACAGATTTCTAGAGTCATATGAATTGCCCAAACTGGATCTGGAGGATATATACAATTTAAATATATCAACTTCAAGCGAGGAAATAGAAGACACCATCCAAAAAAACTACCAGCTAGAAAAAGCCCTGGACCTGATGGGTTTACAGCCGAGTTCTACAAGATCTTCAAAGAAGAACTAATAACAATGCTCTTCAACTTATTTCAAGAAATAGAAAAAGAGGAAGCTCTCCCAGACTCTTTCTATGAGGGCAATATTGCATTAATTCCAAAGCCAGGCAAAGACACAGCCAAAAAGGAAAACTTCAGGCCAATATCTTTAATGAACATAGATGCAAAAATTCTCAACAAAATCCTGGCAAATCAAATACAAAAACATATCAAAAAGATAGTGCACCACGATCAAGTGGGGTTTATCCCAGGGATGCAAGGTTGGTTCAACATACGGAAATCAATAAACATAATACATCACATCAATAGACTTAAAGATAAAAACCATATGATCATCTCAATAAATGCAGAAAAAGCATTTGACAAAATACAGCACCCCTTTATGTTCAAATCATTAGAAAAACTAGGAATAACAGGAACATATCTCAACATTATAAAATCTATTTATGCAAAGCCCCAGCCTAACATTATCTTAAATGGAGAAAAATTGAAAGCATTCCTTCTAAAAACTGGAACAAGACAGGGATGCCCCCTTTCACCACTGTTATTTAACATAGTACTTGAAACTCTGGCCAGAGCAATTAGTTAGACAAAAGAAATTAACGGGATCCAAATAGGAAAAGAAGAGCTCAAATTAGCACTATTTGCTGATACATGATAATATACCTAGAAGACCCAAAAAACTGTACCAGAAAACTTTTAAAACTAGTAAATGAATTTGGCAAAGTAGCAGGATACAAAATCAATACCCATAAGTCAAAGGCGTTTTTGTACATCAGTGACAAAGCCTCTGAAATGGAAATGATGAAAACTACCCCATTTACAATAGCAAAAAAAAAAAAAAAAAAAAAAAAAAAAAACCTGGGAATCAACTTAACAAAAGAGGTGAAAGACCTCTATAAAAGAAAACTATAGAACACTAAAGAAAGAAATTATAGAAGACCTCAGAAGATGGAAAGACCTACCTTGTTCTTAGATAGGCAGAATTAATATTGTCAAAATGTCCATACTACCAAAAGCATTATACAGATTTAATGCAATTCCGATCAAAATCCCAATGTCATTCTTCAAAGAAATAGAAATAGCAAATCGGAGGCAGACTGGGAATGAGTGGTTCCTTTATTGTTCCTTCTTCTTCTTCCTTCCTTCTCTATCTTCTCTCTGATTCCGCCCCCCCCCCCCCCCCCCGTTCCTCTCTACCGTCTATTTAAATACTCTTTACCCATCACAGGTGCATTAGTTCTCTTAACAGGCATACACGTGTCACAAGCTCGACTTATAGGTGCAGCACGCAGTGCCCACAATCCACCATAAAAGTCAGATGTAAGTTGTAGTAAACAAAGACTTGCTTTTAACAAACAAGTAAGCGCCACCTGTTGGCTCTCAGCCAGCCGCCATCTTAGAGCTACTTCCTCATCAAAGGCTCTTACAGCTGGTGGGACTGCAAAATGGTGAAACCATTATGAAAAGCAGTATGGAGATTTCTTGGAAAACTGGGAATGGAACCACCCTATGACCCAGCCATCCCACTCCTGGGTCTATTCCCAAAGGACTTAAAAACAGCATATTACAGTGACAAAGCTATCTCAATGTTTGTAGCTGCACAATTCACAATAGCTAGGTTGTGGAACCAACCTAGATGTCCCTCAGTAGATGAGTGGATTAAGAAAATGTGGTATATACACACAATGGAATTTTACTCAGCAATAAAAGAAAATAAATTAATGGCATTCACAGGTAAATGGATGAAGTTGGAGGATATAATGCTATGTGAAGTTAGTCAATCTCAAAAATCCAAATACCAAATGTTTTCTCTGATATAAGGAGAAAGATTCACAGTGGTGTTGGGTGTTGGGGTACATAGGAGGATTAGAGGAGCACTAGAATAGTCAAATGGGAGGGAGGGGAAAGGAGGGACCAAGGGGGGTATGGAGGGGGAAAAAAAAGAAAAGGTGGTATAATAAGATGGATATCATTATCCTAAATGCATGATTGAAGACTTGAATAGTACGAATATACTTTGTATACAATTGTAAAAAGAGGCTCTATATGTGTATTATGAATTGTAATGCATACTAATATTACAAATTCAACAACTTTGAATTAAAAAAAACAACAAAAAACATAATCAGAATGATATCAGACTTTTAATTAGGGAAATTACATTCTGCAAGATGATTGGGCAATGATTTAATACTACTTAGAAAAATTAGTTTGAGTCTATAATTTTATACCTAGCCCAAATAGCAATCAGATATGAGTGCAAAGTAGATATATTTTTAGAAATGGAAACAATCAGAAAATTTATCACAACCCATAGACTATCTCTGAAAATACTACTTAAGGATGTTCTACAGTGAATTGAAAAGGTAAAGAGAAGGGTATGAAATACAAGAAATAGTGATGTTAACTCAAGAGTGTAATTCAATCTCAAGTTGATTACAACCAGAAATTCTACAAACAAAAGCTAAAACAAATAACAGGGAGTCACAGGCTCCACAAGAATATCTTCAAAGGGAAGGTAAATTATTTGAAAGAAATTTATGATAAAATATCTAGTTTATCTTTGCAAGACATACAAAATCATACTCCATTAGGAGAAAATTTAAGTAGCATTTTTTTCTTCCTTTTACTCCCATTATTTATTTTTAGTAATATTTTCTTTAGGGTGGCACAGATTTTGTGCTATAAGAGCTCATGGCATAGCTTCCAGAGAAATTTTTTGGTTTTATGTTGAACTCTCCTATATGGTTTGAAATTTTGTTACCATGTACACATGCTCCTTATACAAAATATTTTTATATGTTGTTAAAATATTTATAAATATTGCTGTAGAAGTTTCCCTGTTATGGGAAAAATAAACCTTTTTATAGTTTTTAAAAGTATATGCATGGAAATAAAGGGTGTCTTTGGCTTAGGAAACTATTGATATTTTATTTTGTGCTCTTTCAAATTTTTTATACTGACAACTGAAAGCAGCAGTATCTTTTATTATCTCTCAAAAATATTCAGAAAGTAAAAATTCTTCAGGCAAAATATATTCTTCATGTCAGAAAAAGTGAAACATTTTGTAATGGCTCTATCTTCCATGTTTAACTTCTCAAAGCTCATATTATACCTTTGAGGGTTAGAAGTTGACAGATCTAATTTTATATCAATTTTAATTTTAGATTTTAGTATCTTAAATCTTATACATCTACAGTATAATAAGAGCTTCTTGACATATGCATATATTGTAAGCAGAAATTTCTAGTCTGTTTAAAAATCTAAAAGCCAAAAATTTGGTTAATACACTTTTTGTTCTATGTAATTAATATTGAAGAGCTTTGTTATAATACAACTTCCTTGAATCTTTTAAAAAATTTTTTTATAGTTGTAGATGGACAGCATGCCTTTATTTGTTTAGTTTTTTATGCGGTGCTAAGGATCAAACCCAGTGCCTCACACATGCTAGGCAAGCGCTCTGCTACTGAGCTACAGCCCCAGACCTGTTTCCTTGAATCTTAATTGTTCATTTTTGTTAAGAAAATTATGTGTTACCATGTAAGCCTTAGAATTTTACTAGAAATGAGACAGCAGAGACAATGATATAAAAGGCATTGAAATATAGTTTAGTTACCTCTTGGTACCACCTATCTGAACATAAAGAATATATAAATACAGTAAATTTTAGTTAAGGAACAGGAAATAAACTGGCAGATAAAAATAATAATAAAAATTTACAAGCCAAAGAGATTTGAAGGAGAATATGAAACAGGATAGGGAAAAAAGCTGAATGGTGGGTTAATTAATTCTGTTACATTAGTTTTGGAGACAAATCAGGACTGGTCCCAAACCATCTGGTAACATGCTTGAACTATAATGAACCAAAATACAGGGGAAAATGTTTTTCACCAGATATAATAGTTTTAACTCAATTTTCCCACAAATCCTTTCTAAGTAACAAAAATTTTAATAAAAGGTATTTGTTTTTGCATGGTTGGAGGTCAATAGGACAAATAGTTTCTTGGTCACCTTGAAATAAAATGGATCCCATATTATACAGCTTGGCTTTTAAAGTCTGGAACTGTGTATGGGAATAAACAGCACCAATATGCAGAATCCACTTTGGTCTATGAAAACTAACGAAGGATTGCAGATAAAGGCAGTAAAATCACTGTCAGGGCCAAACCTCCTTTGTCCTGGTAAAGAATTATTAGCTCATGGAATAATGACCTTTAACTAAGTCTCAGAGTCTTTATTTATGGGATGGGGGTTACATAGGTGAAATAAGAGGAGCTAAGAAGATTAAGAAAGTGCATAGAAAAATTAAAGGGGACATGATAGACGAAGGAAGAGGGAGAGAAAGAAAGGGACAATTAAAAAGAAAGAAAAAAGGGAACCCTACTTTACATGTAAAAACCCTACTTTACATATCACTTTACATGTAAAGTAGGGTCATCTGACATGTGAGTAGGGTCCAGAGAGAGTTCTGGGTACAGACTACTTCCTCCCTCCCTCCCTCTCTCCCTTTCTCCCACAAGGACTGCCCCCTCACATAGGCAGGAGGCTCCCTGTTCTGGTCACTGATGTATCCAGAACTCTGATCCTTCCCTAACTACCTTCCATTCCACAGGAGCCCAGAGAACAGGGCCAAGTGGCTGTGTTCCTCAGCACCCATGTCCTCAATTCTAGATCTCTTTTAGTATACTTTAGACCCAGGAATTTCCTACACAAATGGTCCCCAGAGGCCAAGCAGTCCTGAGAATCTGCATTGGCCTCTTCCCTATACCATCTTCATAAGGTGGTCTCTACCTGAAAATTTGAAAGAGCACAAAATAAAATATCAAGTATATATTTGTACTCCTAGCCATGAGGGGTGGCCAAGGAATAGTTACTTGTAGTATGGGGTTGTAGCTGGAATTTGCTGTGGGCTAGGTTGCCCACATATGTGTGTATGAGCTTTTCCAATGTTTGATGGAGCTAGTAAAAGGAAGAGAAGGAGAAATAGGAGCCAATAGCCAGGAGCAAGCCTCTCCTATTCACAGCTGGCATGGATCACCTAGGATTTCAAAATTCGAAATTAAAATCTCACCTCTGGGTTATTATAAAGGAATGTTTTTCCCAATAAGGGAACAGAAGCAACTTCACACTTAACATGTTACTAATTTAATTTGAAACTATTAAATACATGATCTGTGGTTCTCCAGCTACACTCTTGCCCCAGGCCTTTAGCTTCCATGTGGGCCCCAGAATAAGAGCAGGACAGAGAAGACAGTATTCATATATAGATAAAGAAGAGTTTGTTGGGGTGGGGGGACAAGCATTCTTAGTACTTCTCTACATCATGCATGGTTCAGCAGATCTACAATAGTCCTTGAAACATCAAATAAATGTGACTATTTTAAGTCTTATAAAAGATGCTTCAACATAGAATTAACTGGTTTAAGTAAGTTACTAAGTGCAGCAGACTATGATTTCCAAATATTGTCACAATTCTTCTTATCCTGTATGTTCTTCTAGAACCTTGTCTTTCCCTCATCAAGAAGTAGAGTCTATGGACCCTTCCTTGGTCCTGGGTGAGCTTTTATTATTTCATCAATTAATAATTTGCAGCAAGAGCAGTACCATGTGATTTTTGAAAATAAGTCATTAAAGGTGATATAACTTCCTCCTGGCTCTCTCTCAGGACACTTGCTTTTGGAATCCTCTTACCATGCCATGAGGAAGCCAAGAATCTACATGGAGAGGACACTCATAAACTTTCCTGCCTCATTCTTTGCTGAAGTCCCAGACAATAGTCAGCAGCACAAGATAAGTGAGTAAGTATGCCCTTAGGATGTTCCAGGCACAACATCTACCCCAGCTGATATCAAGTGGATCAAAGCTGAGCAATTCCCCACACAAATCCTGCACAAATCATTGATTCATGAATTAAATAATTGATTGTTGTTTCAAGCCAGTAAGTTTGAGATACTATTTATCTCTTACTCAGCAATAGAGAAATGGACCCCTACGTGAAATAATTTTATTCAAAAATGTGTTAGTACACATACGTCAGTTTAAAAATTAACTTTAAAAAAAGAATAAGCAACTTGAGCAAAAACTGATTTATATATGACTTCTGTATGTAGAGCATACATAATAACTTTAATAAATTTAATGCTCAATATAGTTAGAATTAACCAAGGACCATTTCACAGTCCTTAGGATGGTAATTATCAAAAATAAAACAGAAAATAATAAGTGTTGACAATGATCTAGAGAAACTGGAGCTCTTGCATATTGTGGGTGAGATAGTAAAAGGGTTCAATCACTGTGAAAACAGTATGGCAGTTATTCAAAAATTAAAAACCAGAATTACCACATGATCCAGCAATCCCATTTGTGAGGATATACTCAAAAGAATTGAGAGCAGGGCCTCAAATAATGCAGGATTATTTACAATAGCCAAAAAAATGCAAGTAATCTAGGTGTTCACAACAAATGAATGGATAAGCACAATATGTACAGACATACAATGGAGTATTATTTAACTATATAGAGGAAGGGAATTCTGACACGTTCTATAGCATGGATGCATCTTGAGGACATTATGCTAAGTGAAATAATCCAGTCACAAAAAGACAAATACTGGGGATCCTGGGAAGATGGCTGGACAGGAGGGAGGTGCTCTCTGGACACAGTTGCCAAAAGACACTGAGTGGGAAGTTTGAGCGCGTTACTAGCAATTCTATTGCAACTTAAAGGGAGCTGAGACATTCGTGCACCTCTGGACAGTGAAATACAACGTTCTCCAGACCACGATGAGCAGGGGCAGAGTCGGAGCGGTCCACAGTCCAAAGCAGCATTGTCTGCGCTGCAGTTGCAGCTGCCCGATACCATCTCGGCAAGAAGACATCCACCCAGCAGCTTTGAAACCGATCGGCGAGGAGGGATAGAAAGAAGCCTAGAGGCGTGGGCGGTGTCCACGTAGAGCTCTTTCGCACAGCTTGCCAAGCCGATCCCGCACGCTCTGGACTGACACAAGGGTCTGCGGAGCTGCTGTTGAGTGGGAGGAGAGCACCGCCATCTTTGAGAAGTACAGTGGCTGACCCAGACAAAGGGGAAAAGACGGAGGAGACAACAGCTGCAGACATCCAGGGAGCCGCCAAGGCTCTGAAAAGAACACACACCTGGGTGAGGCTCGGGTAACCAGCAGGGGAGGGCGTGTCTGAGGCCAGGCCAGCGGCCACAAGAAGCTACAACTGTGGGTGGGCCTGGGGAAAGGGTGCCTTCTGGAGGGTCCCCTTCCTGGTGCCATTCATCTGCTGACTCACAATCCCCCTGAGCCGCTCTTCCGCTGAGCCATTCTGCCACTGGCCTAAGGTGCAGCCTTGACTCCACTAACAGGATTGCTGACTGTCTAGACGTGATCTGATACAATTGGCTTAAACTGGAAAGGAGAAAAGAGGGGGGCTTCCCAGGGCCCGTTTTGTTTGAGACTTGGGATTCGAATTTTTTTTGTTGTTGGTTTGCTTGTTTTATTGGTTTTCAGATTTTTTTGTTTGTTTGTTTGTTTGATTGTTTTTCTTTTTCTTTTTTTGGCTTTGTTTTGTTTTGCTTTTTTTTTTTTTTTTTTTGCATTTATTGTCAGTGTGTGTGTTTGCTTCTTCTCCTTTTTTCTTTCCTTCTTTTCTTCCATCTCACTTTTGCATCTTTGCTTCCTCCTTCATCTTTCCTATTTACACCCTGCCAGTGCATACTAAACAGAGGCAAAAACAAGTTATACGCAGAACTTGGGATTTCTAGAACCAGCGCAACTGAACTGGATAGCAAAGCAGTGTTACATATAGTTTACTCTCTATTTTCTTGATTCTCTCTCTCCTCTCGCTTACACCAATTCCTACTCTTTTATTATTTTTTTTCTTTTCCATCTTACTTTATATATAAATTGGTCTTTCCACCTAATTGTCTACTCCATTCTCTTTCTTCTCTCCTCTACTGATACTAAACCAATTCCACTAAACCACTTCAATAGAACTCTTCTTTTCATACTTTTGAAGAAAGAACAATTCAAGACACTTCCTTCTTCCTAAACATAACACCTCTGTATCCAAAACTTGAAGCTATAAAACCCCATCAGAAGCGGACAGAGTAAATTGGAAATAATATCTGGGTTAACCAAATCTGTACATTGTGATCAAACTTGGATTTTCTGAATAGAAAGTGTTAGGTTTTAAAGTGTAAAGGAATTATAAGGGGATCTGATAGCATTGTACTACAGGAACAACATAAGGCTTTAAGGTAAAATCGAAATAGTCAAGGTCCCACAGTGCAGGAAGAAAAGACACACAAGCAACATGAAAAAACAAGGGAAGAAAGTGACACAAACAAATCAAGATACCTCATCGGTAGATTCCATGGCAAGCACAGTTGGTCAAATGCCAGAGATGGAATTTAGAAATTACGTATTCCAAATGTTTATGGAACTTAAGAATGAACTCAAAAATGAGATGAGGGAGCAAGTACAGGAGGCAAAAGATCATTTTGACAAAGAACTCCAAAAACAAATACAGCAAGTAAAAGATTACTTCAATAGGGAAATAGATGCTCTAAAGAGAAACCAAACAGAAATTCCAGAAATGAAAGAAGCAATAAACCAAAATAAAAGTTCAATTGAAAGCATCTCCAACAGAGTAGACCACTTGGAAGAAAGAACCTCAGACAATGAAGACAAAATATATGTCCTAGAGAAGAATTTAGACTATACAGCAAAACTCGTTGGAAATCAAGAACATAACATCCAAGAATTATGGGACAGCATAAAAAGACCAAACTTGAGAGTGATTGGCATAGAGGAAGGGGCAGAGTTTCAAGCCAAAGGAATGAGTAATTTATTTAACAAAATAATTACAGAAAATTTTCCAAACTTGAGGAATGAACGGGAAAACCAAGTTCAAGAGGCATACCGAACACCAAACAAACAAAATCTCAACAGATCCACACCAAGACACATTATAATGAAAATGCCTAATATACTGAGCAAGGAGAGAATACTAAAAGCCACAAGAGAAAGGAAGCAGATTACATATAGGGGGAAACCAATCAGACTATGTTCAGATTTTTCAACCCAGACCTTAAAAGCAAGAAGATCCTAGAATAGCATATTTCAAACTCTGAAAGAAAAGGGATGTCAACAGAGAATCTTATATCCAGCAAAATTGAGCTTTAGATTCAAAGATGAAATAAAAACCTTCCACAACAAGCAAAAGTTAAAAGATTTCACAACTCGAAAGCCAGCACTTCTGAACATCCTGGGCAACATTTTTCATGAAGAAGAAGAGAAAGATAACAACGAAAATCAACAAAGGGAGATATTAAACTAAGGGAAATACCAACCAGAAGAGAAACCAAATCAAGCTAAAGACCATAATTCAAATAAAAATGGATGGGAATAAAAATCACATCTCAATAATAACCCTGAATGTTAATGGCCTAAACTTGCCAATCAAAAGACACAGATTATCAGAATGGATTAAAAGAAATGACCCAACAATTTGCTGTCTCCAAGAAACACACCTCATAGAAAAAGACATCAACAGACTGAAAGTGAAAGGCTGGGAAAAGTCTTATCACTCACATGGCCGGCGGAAACAAGCGGGGGTTTCCATTCTCATATCAAATAAGGTAGACTTCAAACCAAAACTAATCAATAGGGACAAAGATGGATATTTCTTACTACTTAAGGGAAACTTTCATCAACAGGATATAACAATCATAAATCTATATGCCCCAAATAATGGAGCACCTACATTCATCAAACAAACTCTTCTGAAGTTCAAGAGTAAAATAGACCACAACACAGTTATTCTAGGAGACTTCAACACACCTCTCTCACCAATGGATAGATCATCCAAATAAAAGCTAAACAAAGAAACTTTAAGCATCCTTAAAACAATTAACAATTTAGACCTAATGGACATATATAGGATATTTCATCCCTCAGTAAACGAATACACTTTTTTCTCAGCAGCACATGGCTCCTTCTGCAAAATAGACCATATATTAGGTCATAAGGAAACTCTCAGCAAATATAAAAAAATAGAGATACTACCCTGCATTCTATCAGACCATAAAGGGATGAAATTGGAAATCAATGACAAAACAAGGATTAAGAAAAACTACTCCAACAACTGGAAGCTAAACAACATGCTACTGAATGAACAAGGGGTTGAAGAAGACATCAAAGAGGAGATCAAAAAATTCCTAGAGGTAAATGAGAACACAGATACAATGTATAGAAATCTCTGGGACACTATGAAGGCAGCAGTAAGAGGAAAATTCATTGCACTGAGTTCATTCCTTAAGAGGAAAAAAATCCAACAAATAAATGACTTAACACATCACACCTCAAAGCATTAGAAAAAGAAGAACAGACCAACACCAAGAGCAGTAGAAGACAGGAAATAATTAAAATCAGAGCAGAAATTAATGAAATTGAGACTAAGGAAACCATTCAAATAATTGACAAAACTAAAAGTTGGTTCTTTGAAAAAAATAAACAAAATTGACAGACCCTTAGCAATGCTAAACAAAAAAAGAAGAAGAGAAAAAACTCAAATTACTAACATTTGTGATGAAAAAGGGAATATCACAACAAACACCTCAGATATACAGAAGATAATTAGAAATTACTTTGAAAACTTTTATTCTAATAAAACAGAAAATATTGAAAACATTGACAGATTTCTTGAGTCGTATGATTTGCCTAAACTGGAAATGGAGGCTACACACAACTTAAACAGACCGATTACAAGCGAAGAAATAGAAGACGTCATCAAAAAGCTACCAACAAGGAAAAGTCCAGGACCTGATGTGTTTACAGCCGAGTTCCATAAGACTTTCAAAGAAGAACTAATACCAATGCTCTTCAAACTATTTCAAGAAATAGAAAAAGAGGGAGCTCTTCCAGGCTCTTTCTATGAGGCCAATATCACATTAATTCCAAAGCCAGGCAAAGACACATCCAAAAAAGAAAACTTCAGGCCCATATCAGGAACATTGATGCAAAAATCCTCAACAAAATCCTGGCAAATCAAATACAAAAACATATCAAAAAGATAGTGCACCTCGATCAAGTGGGGTTTATTCAGGGATGCAAGGCTAGTTCAACATTCAGAAATCCATAAACATAATACATCACATCAATAGACTTAAAGATAAAAACCATATGATCATCTCAATAAATGCAGAAAAAGCATTTGACAAAATACAACACCCCTTTATGTTCAAAACACTGGAAAAACTAGGAATATCAGGAACATATCTTGAAGGAGCCTATAATCAAGGAGATAGCTAAAGATTGCGGTTAGCTGAGAGCCATAAAAGATGTTCTAGTTTCCACCTGATATTAATACATTGTTCAAAAAATCTTTGTATGCCCGTGAACACTGCGTGACGCACCTGTAAGCTTGAGCTGTAAGCACGTGTCCTTGTTAAAGCTATATGTATATAACTGGGTGAGGTTCGTTAGTGTGGGTGGGGAAGAAGAAGGTGGTGGTTGGAGTTAGAGCATTTGGAGTGATTGCTGGAGCTGGAGAGAGAAGAAGAATAAAAGACCTTTTTTCATTTTCATCCTGCCTCCGAATTTTCCTGTGGCGTTCGCTGCTCCAAGCGACTTCCGCTTCAGGCAGCGACAATATCTAAACATTATAAAAGCTATTTATGCAAGGCCCCGAGCTAACATTATCTTAAATAGAGAAAAATTGAAAGCATTCCTTCTAAAAACTGGAACAAGACAGGGATGCCCCCTTTAACCACTGCTACTTAACATAGTACTGGAAACTCTGGCCAGAGCAATTAGACAGACGAAAGAAATTAAAGGGATCCAGATAGGAAAAGAAGAGCTCAAATTAGCACTATTTGCTGATGACATGATAATCTACCTAGAAGACCCAAAAAACTCTATCAGAAAACTTTTACAACTAGTAAATGAATTTGGCAAAGTTGCAGGATACAAAATCAATACACATAAGTCAAAGGCATTTTTGTACATCAGCGACAAAGACTCTGAAAGGGAAATGATGAAAACAACCCCATTTACAATACCATCAAAAAAAAAATACAATACCTGGGAATCAACCTAACGAAAGAGGTAAAAGACCTCTATAATGAAAATTATAGAACACTAAAGAAAGAAATTATAGATGAACTCAGAAGATGGAAAGACCTACCTTGCTCTTGGATAGGTAGAATTAATATTGTCAAAATGTCCATACTACCAAAAGCATTATACAGATTTAATGCAATTCCAATCAAAATCCCAATGTCATTCTTCAAGGAAATAGAAATAGCAGTCATGAAATTCATCTGGAAAAATAAGAGACCCAGAATAGCCAAAGCAATCCTGAGCAAGAAAAGTGAAGCAGGGGGCATCACCATACCGGACTTTAAATTATACTATAGAGCAATAGTAACTAAAACAGCATGGTATTGGCACCAAAACAGACTGGTGGACCAATGGTACAGAATTGAGGATACAGAGACTAATACATATAATTACAGCTATCTTATATTAGACAAAGGCGCCAAAAATGTACAGTGGAGAAAGGATAGCCTCTTCAACAAATGGTGCTGGGAAAACTGGAAATCCATATGCAACAAAATGAAATTAAACCCTTATCTCTCACCATGCACAAAACTCAATTCAAAGTGGATCAAGGACCTAGGAATTAGACCAGAGACAATACGCCTAATAGAAGAAAAAGTAAGCTCCAATCTCCAACATGTTGGATTAGGCC
Source organism: Tamias sibiricus (assembly GCA_025594165.1). Taxonomy (NCBI): domain Eukaryota; kingdom Metazoa; phylum Chordata; class Mammalia; order Rodentia; family Sciuridae; genus Tamias; species Tamias sibiricus. Next base: position 131,859,079 of record CM046660.1, read on the forward strand.
CCAAGTTCCTTAATAAGAATCCTGTAGCGCAAGAATTACTACCAAGAATTAATGAATGGGATAGATTTAAACTAAAAAGCTTCTTCTCAGCAAAAGAAACAATCAGTGAGGTTAATAGAGAGCCAACTAATTGGGAACAAATATTTAATACATGCACATCAGATAGAGCACTAGTCTCTAGAATATATAAAGAACTCAAAAAACTTTATACCAAAAAAACACAAATAACCCAATCAATAAATATGCTAAGGAATTGAGAAGACACCTCTCAGAAAAAGATACATGATTAATCAACAAATACATGAAAAAATGTTCAACATCGCTGGCAATTAGAGAAATGCAAATCAAAACTACTCTAAGATTTCACTTCACTCCAGTCAGAATGGCAGCTATCAAGAACACAAGCAACAATAAATGTTGGAGAGGATGTGGGGAAAAAGGCACACTCATACATTGCTGGTGGGACTGCAAAATGCTGCAACCATTATGGAAAGCAGTATGGAGATTTCTTGGAAAACTGGGAATGGACCCACCCTATGACCCAGCCATCCCACTCCTGGGTCTATTCCCAAAGGACTTAAAAACAGCATATTACAGTGACACAGCTATCTCAATGTTTATAGCTGCGCAATTCACAATAGCTAGGTTGTGGAACCAATCTAGATGTCCCTCAGTCAATGAGTGGATTAAGAAAATGTGGTATATACGCACAATGGAATTTTACTCAGCAATAAAAGAAAATAAATTAATGGCATTTGCAGGTAAATGGATGAAGTTGGAAGACATAATGCTAAGTGAAGTTAGTCAGTCTCAAAAATCCAAGTACCAAATGTTTTCTCTGATATAAGGAGGCTAGTTCATAGTATTGTTGGATGGGGATACATAGGAGTATTAGAGGAACACTAGAATGGTCAAAGGTAAGGGAGGGTAAGTTAGGGAGCAAGGGGGGAGGGAGGGGGAGAAAAGAAAAAAGAAAAGGTGGTTGAATGAGACGGATATCATTTTCCTAAATGCATGATTGAAGACCTGAATTGTACGAATATACTTTGTATACAAACAGTTGTATGTAAAAAGATGCTAAATACATGCACTATGTGTTGTACATATTAAAACTTATAAAAATAAAATAAAAAATAGACAAATACTGTATGATTTCACTTATATCAAGTACCCAGAGTGGTTGATTCTATCATGAGAGGCAGCAGAATGATGGTTACCAGGAACTAGCAGAAAAGGGGAATGGGGAGCAATTGTTTAATGGCCATGGAGTTTCAGTTTTACAAGACAAAGGGCATTGTGGACACTGGTTGCACAACAATGTACATGTGCTTAGCAGTGATGAACTGAGTACTTGAAATGGTTAAAATGATAAATTTCTTGTTATTTTACCACAATTAACATCTCTTTAATATATCAACTATTGATATATCAACAATATATCAATATCTCCACAATTCCAGAGTTCCCACTATTCTTAGTCATCCTCCTATTATATAGACATACCCATATTTTTATAGAATAAACTCATCAGAATTTTCTCCTAAACTTGTTTAAGCAGAACATCTCATAAAATTTAATAATATTGAGGTCATCAAACAATATGGAAATCTGACCCTTGTTTCTTGGTTCCTTCATAATAATAATACATTCTATAACCAAGATATCATGGCATGAAACATCTTTTTTAAAGCTTATGATCAAGCCCCACTCAGTGTTTATTTGATAGCTGAAGTTTGATTCTTGTTGTCAATTATATCTATTAATATTTTATCTTTTAATTTATTTATATATATAAATTATATATTATGTATATATATTATTTATATATATAAATTATACACACACACACACACACACACACACACACACACACACAAAAACTGTTTGGCTCTCATATACTTATATTCCTAGATGTTGAGATAGGTGGACTCTTGGGAAAAATGAAAAGAGACTCTTAAGGGATGGAGACTTGGATCTATGAGCATGACCATCCGTGCTTGTCTTCTATAATAAGATAAACTAAGCTTCCAGCATATGCTTGTACCAGATCAACTAGAACAAAAACCTAATCAATTTAAATGTTCAAAGACCCACACAATGTGTACAACAACTGATTGATAAGTGGACTGCTAATCAAGAAGAAACATTCTGAACCCCAAATATCAAGTGATTGACCTGGAATTTGATTTTCACAAATGCTTGCCTGGGAACCTGCACTTTTCTTAGCAGGAAAATCTGAAATGGTTATGTTTATATATATAGTTAGAGAACTCATCCCTAGGTGCACCACTCATCTTTTCTGAGAGCCAAGGGATGTCTGTACCCTGCTTTTGGATAGTATATACCTTTACTTTGCTATGCTTTAGTAAATCTTTGCTTGTGCCTTGTTTTGGAGGCATCATGAAATTTTTTTCACCATGTAAGTCAAGAACCTGCCCAGGTTGAGTTGAGATCCCCTTTGAGGGACCTCCCTTAGACTCCTGTCTGGTGACATTCCAACCTATGAGCATTTATGGTACAGGATTACAATTTGCAAAAAAGTAAAACCTGTTTTTATCATCTTGCCTGTGGAGGAGTTAGCTTCCTCATTTTACATTGCTGAGCAAACTGAAAATATTTTGCAATTGCTTTGAGTTATTATTAATTTCAAACAAGAAAATATTTTACTCATCCTTCTATGGGAAATTTGTCATTGTGATTTCACAAGCCACATACCCAACAGATGGACTCCCCCCCTTTTTTTTAAATACACAAAAACAGTTAAAATTTGGGGACAAAAAGTAAGAAATCACAGGGGAAAAAAACCCATAAATAGTTTTCTTTGTTAAAAATAAAACTCACATAAGAAATTATAATAAACAGATTAGAACTTACAGTGTTTTCCAGTGCTTTCCTTTACCTGCACTGGATGGGGAGGCCTCTCCTACCAGAGCCACCTATCTGATGGCAGCACTGAATAAGGGTGTTTTGACCTAAGTAATTTGAGTAACTTTTGCTTTCCAACATAATAGTTGGAATCACACACAGGAAGGGGAAAAAAAAATAAAGGAGAGAATTACTTGTTCCACATTCCCCACATTGAGATTAACTTTCGAGAATGAATAATTTCAGAGTTGTTGTCAAACTATTTTTTTCTCATTTTTTTAAAATTTATTTTTTTAATTTATACTAATTACAATTCATAGTGCCTGTATATAGCATCTTTTTACATACAACTGTTTGTATACAAAGTATATTCGTACAATTCAGGTCTTCAATCATGTATTTAGGAAAAAACTGATATCCGTCTCATTTCAACCGCTTTTTTTTTTCCTTTTCTCCCCCTCCCTCCCCCCTTTCCTCCCTCCCTTTTCCCCTCCCTTCCCTTTGACTATTCTAGTGTTCCTCTAATCCTCCTATGTACCCCCATCCAACAATACTGTGAACTAGCCTCCTTATATCAGAGAAAACTTTTGATACTTGGATTTTTGAGACTGACTAACTTCACTTAGCATTATGTCTTCCAACTTCATCCATTTACCTGCAAATGCCATTAATTTATTTTCTTTTATTGCTGAGTAAAATTCCATTGTGCGTATATACCACATTTTCTTTTTTTTTGTTGTTGTTGTTTTAATTTTGTTTTTATAATTTTTAATATGTACAACTCATAGTGCATGTATTTAGCATCTTTTTACATACAACTGTTTGTATACAAAGTATATTCGTACAATTCAGGTCTTCAATCATGCATTTAGGAAAATGATATCCGTCTCATTCAACCACCTTTTCTTTTTTCTTTTTTTTCTTTTCTCCCCCTCCCTCCCCCCTTGCTCCCTCCCTTACCCTCCCTTACCTTTGACCATTCTAGTGTTCCTCTAATACTCCTATGTATCCCCATCCAACAATACTATGAACTAGCCTCCTTATATCAGAGAAAACATTTGGTACTTGGATTTTTGAGACTGACTAACTTCACTTAGCATTATGTCTTCCAACTTCATCCATTTACCTGCAAATGCCATTAATTTATTTTCTTTTATTGCTGAGTAAAATTCCATTGTGCGTATATACCACATTTTCTTAATCCACTCATTGACTGAGGGACATCTAGGTTGGTTCCACAACCTAGCTATTGTGAATTGCGCAGCTATAAACATTGAGATAGCTGTGTCACTGTAATATGCTGTTTTTAAGTCCTTTGGGAATAGACCCAGGAGTGGGATGGCTGGGTCATAGGGTAGTTCCATTTCCAGTAAACTATTTTTAATAATAATATGATAGTATGTTTTTGTTATTTATAATAAATACCAGCACAAATGTGGTTTATTCTTAGAGTGGGGTGATGGCTAAAAGCATACAATCACTGCAAACATTTAATTTCAAAATGAATGAAGTCTTTTTTTTTTTTTTTTTTTTTTTTTTTGTATTTCCTGAATACTATGATGAGGACATATGAGTTCCAGCAATTCTTAAAAGTTCTTTTATTTTCTCTCTTCCCATTTGTTACCATCACAAATAATGAATATTCTTGGATCTTTTTCCTCAAAAACAAAACAAAACAAAACAAACAAACAAAATACAAAACTCCATTACCTTACATCTACACAACTTTTTCTCTTATTTTCAACTTAGTTCCTCTCCTAGCCCCATATTACATACATGGACATTATACATAAAACATTAAATATATATTATCACTAAGCCATTCTCCCTCATCTTCCTGCCACTCCAGTACCTCTTGCTGTCTCCAAAACCAAGAGAAATAGAAAGACACATATTCAGGGGGAAAAAATTTGAAATTCTCTTTTGAAGACTGGTGGTAAATATGAGAGGAAAAACTTGAAATCTTCACATGCCAGTAAATTTTACTATGTTACATCCTAATGGCTACAAACTTTCCCACCCTTTCAATGAAAGCATGAAACTGTTTGTGAAGTCTCTAAACTTTAAATCCTGAAGCCACCAATCTCATCCAGTCCATAATTGCTAAATAACATCAGCAGCAAGAGCTTAATAAATTGAAGACTCTCTTCACCTCTTTTCAAGTACCTCAAAGAGCTTAAAAACCAGAAGAGAGAGTTAGTGCAACTGTTTTTGCACTACAGTTTGCTGGAGAGAGTTGGAGTGGCTTGGTTTGAAAATTTGACCCTAAGCACCATGAAATTCCCGCCCATGATGTGAGTCCCAAGAAACATCTGGACTCTTGTGCAATGAGTCTCTAATGCGATACACATACAGGTTGCACATTATGATTTCATCAGCTGTCTTTGGAAAAACAGGAACTTAGATTTTGGATACAGCAGAACCGGTTGTGGTATTTTAAGAGTAATAGCAGGACCACACTTATACCCTCGGACTGCGTTGGATCCAGAGTTCTTCATCTCTTTTTACAGTTCCTCTCTTGGTACAAAGTAAACTTTTCTTCCTTTGGTGAAAAGGACATAGGACAAACTATCTAAATGAAAGCACAGTTCTCTCTCATGAATCACTAAGTGACTTGGTTCAACATTAGGTCACTGTAGAACACAGACTGTAACAGAAACACATAAAAGCTCTGAAAGGGGAGAGCAGGGACTGAGTTCTGGAATATCGTTGCCAGAGTAACATAAACCTTGTGTGTTTTCACAAGGAAATGAGTCACTTGTTTCTGTTGGCTAAAACTCTGTTTTCTTTAATTTCATATTTTAGCTTGTCTAATATATGCTGAAAGAGCCCAGGGTTTCCAGTCTTCAGATGGAGATAACTTGCTAATTAAAAGCTCAACCGAGGGTTTTGCATGGTAATTAAACAGAACTGGATAAAAGGAACACTCAAGCAACCAGGAGCACACGCAAATGCAGGGGTGAGAGCACTCAAAACAGTCGGTTCCCTGAGAGCAGCTTGGGAGGGGCCACTACACACGGAGGTAATTCAGAAGAAAACAACAGCTAGAAATAACATTCACTGAGCCCAGTTTGCTACAATATACAGCATACTAAGACAAAGTTAGGATATTTTTGCCTGGAATTGCTGGAATATTGTTTTTCTTTCTTTTTGATGGTCTAGCATTCAAAAGCCCTGGAGCAGGAGCTGCAGATACAGTCACCCATGTGGCTTGGGCTGAAACAGGAACCAGGGAGTCAAGCTGGCTATGAGGCAACAGGGAATGATGGGGACTGTGGCATTCATCAAAAGGTTTCGAATACTGTGCAAATGACTCATGTCCGTGAACCTTGTTCCTCCTATGGGGTATTAGACTGGGACCCTTTTCTAGAGTGCCAAAAAACAATTACTTTGAACCACCTTTATTTGAAGACTGGTTTTCTTTTAAATATATCCACTGATTTAAAAAAAAGAAAAAGTCAACATTTATTCAAACATTATTATTATTATTATTATTAAGACAGCCATATACATTGAGCATCCCAGTACTTGCCTTTAGGATACATATGTGGGACCTCTGTTCCTCCTTTGCCATTGTTTTCCATAATATATAGCCATTTGATACTACTATGCCTCTATTTCTGCCTGATTTTCTTGACATCTCTTCAAGTAAGCAGCCAGTACCACCTACCCTAGAGTCCTTTCCCCTACAACCCCAGAAATCTACTGTCCACTTCCTGCGTCACTGGAACAGTTGGCCTGCTCAGCACCACATCTAATAGACTTCTTCAGTCCTCTTTCCCTTTGGTCTCCCTACTGTGTAGCCCATTATAGGGGCCATTCCTTGTTCCTGACACTCTCCTTCATCAGTTTCCCCCTTCACCAAACTGTGTTCATTTCCCTCTTTACCCTTCTTGTGATTCCTCTGGTGACCTCCTGATTCAAGTTATCCAAGTCTGATCTCTTCCTAAATTCCTTGCAAACATTTTTACTTGGTATCCAATGTTCTGCTCCAACACAATATTTTTAAAAATCTAAGTCCCTCTCTTGCTCCTCTAAATCAGCATCACTTCTTGGCTTTGTCATTTCTGTCAAAGTTGCTATCATTCCCTCTGTAAGACAATCTCAGACCCAGGAGCTGTCTTTGATGCTTTCTTTCCCTTCCTTCCTCCTACACTTCCGATTAGTCACCAAGTCTATTGGTTTTGTACAGTAGTCTATTTTGTAACAATGCCTTCCTTTCCATGTCATAGCCGCACCCCTATCTAGAACCTTGGTTATCACTTCACACCTGATGTATTATAAGAGTTGCCTAATGTGTCTCTGCCTACAATCTCTTACTGGGGCAATCCATGCTGCTCACTGCAGGTGATAGGCTGTACTTTTCCATTCCACTGTACATGGCTCATCTCTGCTGAAAATTTTCCAGTAGCAACCTGTGCCTATGTGAAATTCAAACATGTCTAGTGTTCAAGTTCTCCATAATAGTGCCTCCATTTACATCCTTACTTTATCTTCCCCATCTCTCATCTGAAGTCTTTTTTTTTTTTTTTTTTGTAGTCTTACTCCTCCTTACTCCTTCCCAACACTCGAATGACACACTTTTTCCTAAAATGTGTGACCCTTTTTGTTTTGCTCCTACCAATATTTGGCTCCCCTCACTTATCCACCTCCTCCTGCAAGTCTTCCTTGATCATACACCCACTTTCTGCCTTTTTTGGCTTGTACTTATTTAATTTTTTATGAGTTTGAGCGTGTGTTCTTCAATAATTCTTAGCCTTCTAGTTAGGCACAGTGGCATGCCTATAGCCCCAGCTACTTGGGAGGCCAAGGCTGAAAGATCACTTGAGCCCAGGAGTTCATGGTCAGCCTGGGCAACATAGTAAAATCCCATATCAAAAAGAAAACAGGAAAAGAAATTCTTAACCTTCTAAAGACAACAAGTCTTGTTGGAATATTCTGTAATCACAGTGATATAGCTGCAGTAGATTTTCTATAATTATTTCTTGAATAAAGATGGTAATTATCTTAGTAATGTCATCTATAACTAAGTTGTACATTGAGTTGAATATTTTTAATACATTTTAATGAGTGTGTTTTCAAGATTTTCATAACTTCCTTTATAGACATCATTTATTCATCTTTCATGCATGTCTGAAACATTTGGGAACATTAATTAAATGTCCAATCAATTTGCATCATAATTAACTTCATCCAAATCCTTATTTAGCATACATGTTCTTTCTTTACTCCTCAGAAACATTTCTTTCTTCTAAGATATATTTTCTCTCCTACATTTGTATTTATATTATGTGTACTTTATTAATTCTCATTTTAAAAACTATTATTTAGTTTTTAGAGTTCATACTCAGAAAGTATAATGTATAAGCATAGTCTTTCATTTTTTCAGTTTATGAAGATAATTTCCAAGAAATAAAATTACTGGGTCTAAGACTATATGCATTTGAAATTTTGACTGATAACTGTTAGCTAGCTATACTAATGTGAACTATTTTATACACACAAAAATACATAAGAATGCCTGTTTCTCTAAAGTGTTATTAATTCAGTGCATTATCAAACTTTTGGGTTCTGTCAGTTTAATAGGTAGAAAACTGATTAAGGATAATTTTTAAATCACCTTTATTGAAGTATAATTTATATAATAAAGTTTAAGTGTGCAGTTTGATGAGTTTTGACAGATGGATATGATCATGTGATCACCACCACAAACAGGACATAAAACATTTCCATCATATACATAAAACCTTCCTCATGCCCCTGTATACCCAATCCTCTCTCTCCATCCCCAGCCTCTGACAACCACTAACTGCTTTCAGTAACTGTAGTTTTACCTTTTATAGAACTTCATTTAAAGGGAATTATATAGTGTGCATTCTTTTCTGCATGGATCCTTCCCCTAGCAAAATATTTTTAAGCATCATTCATGCTGATGTGTGAATAATCTTTAATTCCTTTCTCTTGTAGAATAACAGTCCACTATAAAAATAAACAGACACATTTTTACCCACTTACCAGTTTATGGACTTATTGGTTATTTCCAGTTTGGGGCTATTGTGAATGAAGCCACCGTGAATATTTGAGTATAAGTGTTTATGGGAAAATATGTTTTTATTCTCTTGAATAATAGCTATAAGTGGTGTTGATTAGTTACAATGTAGTTTTTAGGACTATAAAAAGCTGGCAAATTGTTTTCTGAAGTTGCTGTACCATTTTTTTTTTAAATGTGTGAGAGTTCCACTTGTACTACTTCTTCACCAGTACAAAGTACTATCAGTTTTTAACTGTAGTCACTTTAGTGGGTAAGTAATGATAATTGAGGTTGTAGTTTGCTTTTCCCTCATGATTAATGATGCTGAGTATCTTCTTGTGTTCTTATTTGCCATTTATGTGTCTCACTTGGTGAAGTTTCTATTCACATATTTACAGTTTGAATTTTCTCTGAAAGCCTTGTGACAAGAACTGTTTCCAGTTTCAGATTTTTTTTTCAGATTTTGTAATATTTGCATGAACAAAATATGTTGAGTACAGGACCATGTCTAAACCTGAAATTCATTTATGTTTCACGTACACCCTGTATACACAGCCTGAAGGTAATTGTATGCAACATTTTCAGTGCACTTGTGTTTGATTGTAACATGTCACATGAGATGAGATGTGGAATTTTTCACTCGTGATGTCATCTTGTGACTCATAAAGTTTTAGATTTCAGATTTTCAGATTAGGATGCTCAACCTTTATCAGGTTGTTTTCTTGTTATTGAGTCTAAGTGTTCTTATTTAATCTAGTTAAAGCACATTATTAGACATATGTTTAAAATATGTCCTTCCAACTTATGACTTGCTTTTCATTTTCTCAACAGAGTTTTTTGAAGAATAAAAGATTCTAATTATTTATCTTAATAAAATCCAATAGAACACCTTATTAGTTTATAGTTTGTACTTTCGTTTTGCTAACTGAAATCACAGAGTTCTTTTATATTATTTTCTAAATAGTTTAGTTTCTATATTTCTGTCTATGACCCATTTTGAATTAATTTTTTTGTGTATGATATGGGGTGGGCTGAGCTCTTTTTTACATATAGATATCCATTTGTTGAAAAGGTGACTTTCCCTATTAAAGTACTTTGACACATTTGTCAAAAATCAGAAGATCATATCTATTTCTGATTTTTTCTGTTCCATTGGTCTATGTGTCTGTCTTTATATCAACATTAACTGCTTAATGACCATGGCTTCATGCTCAGTATTAAACTAGGTTATATAAGTCCAACCATTTTGGTGTTTTTCAAGATCCTGTTGGTTATTCTAGGACCTTTTGTATTTCCATCAGTTTCATAAACAGTGCTGGAATTTTGGTTGGTATCATGATAAAATTATAGATAAACTTGAGAAAAATTGACTTCTTCATAATACTGGCTTATCTAATACATAAACATGGTCTTTTTTATTTAGATGTTTTCAATTTCTCTCAGCAATGTTGTATACATTTTATTATATGGACCTTCAATATTTTAAAAACTTAATCCAAACTATTTCATATTCTGAGGTTCTTATAAATGGTATTACAAATTTTATTTCTAATTGTTAATAGCATAGAAATATATTTGATCTTTGTGTATGGCCTTATATCTTGAGTCCTTGGTAAATTCATTTATCAATTTTCTATGTACATTATTATGTTTTCTGGAAATATAATTTAATTCTTTCTTATCTATATGTTTTCTATATCTCTCTTTTTGTAGATTCCCTTTATCATATTGAGAAAGTTTACTCCTACTCCTATCTGTGGAGATGAATTTTCAGTTTTGCCAAATGTTTTTCATACTTGTATTGATATAATTATGTGGTTTTTCTTTAGCTTGTTGATTGATTTTCAAATATTAAAACAACTTCACATTCCTATGATGACCTTAGTCTTGTCCTGATGTAGTATCCTTTTTATCACTAGACTCGATTTATTGAATTTTTGTCAAAGATCACTGTTTCTATGTCCATGAAGACTACTTGTGTATGGCTTTCTTTTCTTGTCTTTTGTAGGTTGGTACCAGTGCAACTCTGGCCTCGTTTGGAGCAAGTATTTCTTCCTAGTCTATTTTATGTTAGAGGTTGCATGGAAATGATATTTTTTTAACATGGTCAGTTTACCAGTGAAGCTTTTTAGTCCTATGGGTTTGTTTTTGTTTTTGTTTTTGTTTTTTGAAGATTTTTTAACTGATATTTCAATTTCTTTTATAGATTTGGAAATATTCGTGTTATCTATTTCTCCTATGTGAACTTGCCTAATTGTGTCTTTCATGGAATTTGTTCATATTATCTATATATCAAATTTAATGCCATGAAGTTGTTCATAATCTTCCCTAATCTTTTTAATATACATAAAATCTACAGAAATTTCACTTATTCCATTCCTAAAACTGCTTGTAAAACATAACCAATAACAATAAAACATCTCTTTGTTCTGTTCCATCTGATTAGAAGTTTACCAATATTATTGTTTTTTTCAGAAACCTAATTTTTGGTTTCACTATGGTTTTCTTTTTTTTTTTTCTCTATTGTACTGATCCTGAATTTGTCTATTTTTTCATTCCTTCTGCTTGTGTTAAGTTTAATTTACTTTTCTTTTTCTAGTTTCTTAAGATGTAATCCAGGATCATTGATTGATTCAAGACCTTTCTCATCTTTTAATATAAACATTTAATAACATAAATTTCCTCCTAATAAGATGCATCTTGGGGCTGGGGCTATGGCTCAGTGGTAGAGCACTCCTCTTGCATGTGTGAGGCCCTGGGTTCTATCTTCAGCACCACATAAATAAAATAAAGGTATTGTGTCCACCTACAACTAATAAAATATTTTTTTTAAAAATAAGATATATCTTAAAGCTGCATTTTGTTTCGTTGTTTCCACTTTCATTCAGCTTAATATATTTTCTAAATCATTATTGTGATTTCTTCTTTGAACCATGAATTATTTAGAAGTGTGTTGACTAATTTTTAAGTATTTAGGATTTCACAGATATCTATTAGCAATTTGTAACAATCCTGTTCTAGTCAGAACATATTTTTTGTTACTTTAGTCTTCCTATATTTATTGAGAGTGTTTTATGGCTCAGAATACACTCTATCTTGATAAAAGTTCTGGATTCACTTAAAAAAAATGTGTATTCTGCTCTTGTTGGATGGAGTATTCTATAAATATCAATTAGGACAAGTTGGTCAATAAAGTTGTTTGAATATTCTCTATCATTTCTGACTTTGTATCTACTAATTCTATCAATTACTAAAATCTCAATGTGGAATTTCTACTTATAATTGTGGATTTGCCTCTTTCTCTTTTAAGTTCTACTAGTCTTTGCTTCATGTATTTTGAAGCTCTGTTACTAGTTGCATGTATATTTAGGATTGTTTTGTCCTCTTGATGAACCAACCTGTTTTTCTGTGAGAAAATGTCCCTCTTTTTCTGTTACTATTTCTTCTTCTAAAATCTGCTTTGTTTGATGCTAACAAAGCCACTTTAGCACTTATATTTAATAACTGTATACATGGTATAATTTTTTCAGTTTTTTACTTTTAACCCATCTGTGTGTTTAAATTTTACATGGGTTTCTTGTAAACAGCATATCACTGGGTCCTGCGTGTTAATCCAATCTCACAATATCTTCATTTTAATTGGGGAATTTCGTGATTAACCATGTGTTAATTGCACATTAATTGTACATTAGTTGCATTTCAATTAACTTACCCTACTTGTTACTTTTTCTCTCATTAGCTCTTTGCTCCTTTTTTCCCTTTTCCTACCTTCTTTTTGGTTGAGTATTTTCTTATGATCTTATTTATCTTCAGCTATTGATTTATTAGTTCTCTTTCTTCATTGGAATAGTTGTCTCAGGGTTTGCAATTTGCATTTTTGATGTATCACAGTTTACTTTTAAATACTCTTAAATAACGGTATACTTTCCATTTTATTGCTCCTGTCATTTGTACTAATTTTGTTAGTATTTTTGCTAATGTGTGTGCTGTAGTCTCCACAATACATTGCTAGCATTTTTGCTTAAGAAGATAATTCACTTTTTAAAGAGATTTGTAAAGTAATAAAAACATACCTGTTATATTACCTTATAATTTTTTTCTGATTTTTCCCGTTTATTTTCATAGGTCCAAATTTTCCTTTGGTTATGTTTTCTGATGAACTTTCAAAAATATTAAAGTATAGATCTGCTGCTAATGAATTCTTTCAGCTTTCATATGGTTTTTTTCACTTTTCATTTTGACTGGTTAAAAAAAATCCAGTTGACAGCTAGTTGTTTATTTGTTGTTGTTTTTGTTTTGTACTTCAAAGATCTCTACTCTCTTCTGGTTTGCCTACATCCAATAAGAATTATTCTGTCATTCCCCACTTTGTTCCTCTGTACATAATGTGTTTATATTGTCTGTCTGCTTTTAAGTATTTTTTTTCCCTTTGTCAGTGGTTTTCAATGATTTGATTAGAATGTGCTTTGGTTTTATTTATGATTTATTTGCTGAATTAATTGAGCCTTTTGATTTATATATATGTATTCATCAAATTTGGATGTTTTTTATCATTATTTTTACAAATAATTTTTCTGTCCCTACTCCCTTTGAGACTCCAATTAAATGTACATTAGAGTACTTGATAATGTCCTGTTGGTCACTGCTGATCAGATTATTTTTTCAGTATTTTCTTCCTCTGTGCACTTTATTTTATATAGTTCCTATCACTGTCTTCAAGTTTGTAGATTATTTATTCTACAATGGCCAATTTGATGCTAACCTCATCCAGTACGTTTTTTATTTCAGACATTGAATTTCTATTTATCTGAGAACGTTATACAAGTAACATTTATTTATTTATTATGTCTTCCATTTCTCTCCTCACAATGTCCAAGTTTCCAAGTTTTCTTAAACATGTGAAATATATTTATGATAGTTCTTTCAACATTCTTATGTTCTAATTCCACCTTTTTGTCTGTGTGCTTGTATTGATTTTTTTTCTGGTTATGTATTATATATTTAAAAATTCTTGCATGTCTATTGGTTTGGGGAACATTTTGATTTTGTTTTTTTGTTGTTGTCTTTCTTGTATTCCTCTAAATAAAGTTAAATTGTGTTTTTATATACAAATTAGTAATTTGAAGGCCTGCTTTTAAATTCTGTAGATAGATCTGACCTCACTTTAGGACCAGTTTCACACTACTTCTTAGGATTCTCCTCAATTACCACACACAAGGTCTTTCTGTTGAGCCTGGTGTGAACACAAACTATTCCCAAACCTGTGTAAGATCCTGGAATTTGTCTGCCTACTGATTTCCAGTGGTTTTAACCCAGCCTCAGGTAGTTTCTTCTCACCCATGTGTAGATTAATAATCAGTGAGACTCCAGGGACCTCTTGCATGTCATCAGAGCCTGTCTGAGCCAGTCCCTCCTCTCCAGTATTAGCTCTACAAATTCTAGCCCTTGGTCTCCCTGAACTCCAAACTAACTGTCTCCCCCTCTTCATAAGACAGTCTAACTCTGATGGGGTTCCTCTTTCCACACTAGAAACCAGAAAACCATTATCACAGTAAACTAGTGCAATTAAATGTCTTTCTTTTGTTCTTTCTTTTTAATGTGTTTGTTTTTATGTTGCTTTCAGTTTTGTTTGTATTTTCTTTAGGTATCCCATAACTGGGATGCTTGTTGTCCAATGGCTGAAAACCCTTGCTTATATATTTTATCTAGTTTTTTTTTTTTAATTTTGTTAAGGTAAAAGATTAAACCTGGTGCCTCTTATGCTATCTTGTCCAGAATCAAAAGTGCCTCGGGTTTTTTCTTTCTTTCTTTTTTTTGTTTTGTTTTGTTTTGTTTTTTTGTTTTTTTTGTTTTTTGGTACTGGGGATTGAACTCAGGGGCACTGGACCACTGGGCCACATCCCCAGCCCTTTTTTTGTATTTTATTAGAGACAGGGTCTCACTGAGTTGCTAAGTGCCTCGCCATTGCTGAGGCTGGCTTTGAACTCACGATCCTCCTGCCTCAGCCTCCCAAAGTGCTGGGATTACAGGCGTGCGCCACCGCGCCCGGCTCTTTCTTTCTTTTTTAAATTTTTTAAAGTTTGTTCTAATTAGTTACACATGACAGTAGAATGTATTTTGACACATTGCACACAAATGGAACACAATTTCTCATTCTTCTGGCTGTATATGGTCCAGAGTCACATTGATAGTGTAATCATACATGTATACAGGGTAATAATGTTGGTCTCATTACACCATCCTTCCCATCCCCACACTTCCTCCCCTCCCCTCACTTCCCTCTGCCCAATCCAAAGTTCTTCCATTCTTCCCTACCTCCCCCACCCCTTTATGGATCAGCATCTGCTTATCAGAGAAAACATTCGGCCTTTGGTTTGTTGGATTGGCTTATTTCACTTAGTATGATATTCTCCAACTCCATCCATTTACCTGCAAATGCCATAATTTCATTTTTCTTTAAGGCTAAGTAATATTCCATGTGTACATATACCACTATTTCTTTATCAATTCATCTGTTGAAGGGCATCTAAGTTGGTTCCATAGTATGGCTGTTGTGAATTGAGCTGCTATAAACATTTTGATGTGGCTGTTTTACTTTAATATGCTGATTTTAAATCCTTTGGGTATAAACCAAGGAGCTGAGTCAAATGGTGGTTCCATTCCAAGTTTTCTTAGGAATCTCCATGTTGCTTTCCGTAATGGTAGCACCAATTTGCAGTCCCACCAGCAATGTGTGAGTGTAACTTTTTCCCCCGCAACCTCACCAACACTTATTGTTGCTTGTGTTCTTGATAATTGCCATTCTGACCAGAGTGAAATGAATTATTAGAGTAGTTTTGATTTGCATTTCCCTAATTGCTAGAGATGTTGAACATTTTTTCCATATGTTTGTCAGTCGATTGTATTTATTCTTCTGTGAAATATCTGTTCAGTTCTTTAGCCCATTTATTGATTGGGTTATTTGGTTTTTGGTGTTGAGTTTTTTGAGTTCTTTTATATATCCTGGAGATTAGTGGTCTATTTAAGATGTGTATGGTAAAGATTTTCTCCCATTCTGTAGGCTCTCTTTTCATATTATTGATTGTTTCCTTTACTGGGAAGAAGCTTTTTAGTTTTTTTCTCTTACTGGGAATGTGGTTGTGTATCTCTCTTCATGTGTTTACAAAGAGGCCTCAGTGTGGTTGTCTCTTTGTGAACATATTCACAGCCTCCACCCAGTGTTATTGCTGTTGGTTCTTTCATCATTTGCAATAAACATCACTTAATTCTAGAATTCTGCTTCACTGATCCTTTATAGTTCCAAAAATGGCTATTCTTATCCATTGATATTTCAATAGCTCTTCCTAAAATAATTTTCAATGCTGTCCTACTGGTGTCTTAAAGATTTATTTCATTTTTATTTTTGCATGATTCTATATTTTTCTGGTGTAGTCAGAAATTAACAGACATTTCTAAAGTATCTAAAGCCCACATATAGCTACTCTAGAAAAAAAAGAGCAAACCAAGCAAAAGACACATTTTTGTGATCTTAAAGAGCTTATTGTCATGGTGGCAAGAGATTGTTTGTGGTGGGGAGGAGAAGGTGACAGAGCCAAAATTATGAGTTAAAATTAATCATGAAATTCTTTCTGAAAAACATGAATCTTGAGCAAAGTTTTAAACAAAATTATGCAATTTAAATATGTTGAAAGCTGGAAAGGTGAATTTTCTAAGGTCAGTTGAAAACAGCAGAATAGGAGAAAGAAGCAGCCAAGGAGGTGGGTTCCGAGGGTGGCAGCCTCTACTCAGAGCCCCGTTAGGAAACAGTGAAGGTCTGAGGAATGAAGTCCACATTTACAGAGGCCTGGGGGAGGGGAGGTGCTGTTCTCAGACACTTGAAGAAAGTACAGCACTGCTTCAAGAATAGATAACGATTAGATTCCCTAATTTAACCATTTATTATTATTTCCATGGATACTGGTGCCGTTTTAGGATTCTAAGTTCATTACTGTCAAGTTTAATTGAAGGAGCAAGAGGATTTAACTACAGAGCATGTGGATTGAGTAGCAGGTTTAATTGCTATTCTACATTTGTGTTAAATTATGTTCATTTTTCCTACTAGTGTCTACTAGGTGCCCGCCCACAGAAGTAGGGACTAATCTCTATTTCTCAGCCCCAAATACATGAGCATTCCTCTGCTCTCCTGGCCATACTGAACCAGATGTTCTCTCGTAAGCAGACTCGGGAATAGCTGGAGAAAGCAGTTCTGTCAAATCATATTAAAGGCTGCCTTGATGGCAGATGCCTCCTATTCACACTTTCTGATCTCTGTGGCTCAGCTGGTGAGCCCTGTGTGGATACCCAATGAGGAGCAGTCTCTCAGTTATGTTTTCCTAGTCTTGGAGACTTTACCTACTTTTACCCATTAATGGCCCAAGCCCCTAAATCTTTATTAGTGGGAAGGAAAAATATCACCTCTTGAGGCTTATCATTCACTCCAGAATTGACCAAAAGTTTTAGGTTTTTGAAAAATTCCAAACAGAAAGTAAATGCAGTAGACATATGTGTCTTTGGTCAAAAGGGCTAAGAATGTCAACAACAAATAATAAAATAAAAATATTTAAGAGAATTTGCAAATTGACAAAGGCAATTAACTAATGAAAAGTATGTTCATCAAACTTATAAAAATAAGAGGAAATAAGGGCCCAAGAAATTAAACTGTAAACATCAACTAAAATAAATGGAATAAAAGCCAGGCAAAGACACATCCAAAAAAGAAAACTTCAGGCCCATATCTTTAATGAACATAGATGCAAAAATCCTCAACAAAATCCTGGCAAATCGGATACAAAAACATATCAAAAAGATAGTGCACCACAATCAAGTGGGGTTTATCCCAGGGATGCAAGGCTGGTTCAACATTCGGAAATCAATAAACATAATACATCACATCAATAGACTTAAAGACAAAAATCACATGATCATCTCAATTGACACAGAAAAAGCATTTGACAAAATATAACACGGCTTTATGTTCAAAACACTGGAAAAACTAGGAATATCAGGAACATATCTTAACATTATAAAAGCTATTTATGCAAGGCCCCGAGCTAACATTATCTTTTTTTTTTTGTACCAGGGATTGAACTCAGCGTCACTAGACCACTGGGCCACATCCCCAGCCCTTTTTTGTATTTTATTAGAGACAGGGTCTCACTGAGTTGCTAAGTGCCTCGCCATTGCTGAGGCTGGCTTTGAACTCGCAATCCTCCTGACTCAGCCTCCCAAAGTGCTGGGATTACAGGCGTGCGCCACCGCACCCAGCTTAACATTATCTTAAATGGAGAAAAATTGAAAGCATTCCCTCTAAAAACTGGAACAAGACAGGGATGCCCCCTTTCACCACTGCTATTTAACATAGTACTGGAAACTCTGGCCAGAGCAATTAGACAGACGAAAGAAATTAAAGGGATCAAGATAGGAAAAGAAGAGCTCAAATTAGCACTATTTGCTGATGACATGATAATCTACCTAGAAGACCCAAAAAACTCTACAAGAAAACTTTTACAACTAGTAAACGAATTTGGCAAAGTTGCAGGATACAAAATCAATACACATAAGTCAAAGGCATTTGTGTACATCAGCGACAAAGACTCTGAAAGGGAAATGACGAAAAATACCCCATTTACAATAGCATCAAAAAAAATAAAATACCTGGGAATCAACCTAACGAAAGAGGTGAAAGACCTCTATAACGAAAATTATAGAACACTAAAGAAAGAAATTATAGATGAACTCAGAAGAAGGAAAGACCTACCTTGCTCTTGGATAGGTAGAATTAATATTGTCAAAATGTCCATACTACCAAAAGCATTATACAGATTTAATGCAATTCCAATCAAAATCCCAATGTCATTCTTCAAAGAAATAGAAATAGCAGGCATGAAATTCATCTGGAAAAATAAGAGACCCAAAATAGCCAAAGCAATACTGAGCAAGAAAAGTGAAGCAGGGGGCATCACCATACCGGACTTTAAATTATACTATAGAGCAATAGTAACAAAAACAGCATGGTATTGGCACCAAAACAGACTGGTGGACCAATGGTACAGAATTGAGGACACAGAGACTAATACATATAATTTCAGCTATCTTATATTAGACAAAGGCGCCAAAAATGTACAGTGGAGAAAGGATAGCCTCTTCAACAAATGGTGCTGGGAAAACTGGAAATCCATATGCAACAAAATGAAATTAAACCTTTATCTCTCACCATGCACAAAACTCAATTCAAAGTGGATCAAGGACCTAGGAATTAGACCAGAGACAATACACCTAATAGAAGAAAAAGTAAGCTCCAATTTCCAACATGTTGGATTCGGCCCCAAGTTCCTTAATAAGAATCCTGTAGCGCAAGAATTACTACCAAGAATTAATGAATGGGATAGATTTAAACTAAAAAAGCTTCTTTTCAGCAAAAGAAACAATCAGTGAGGTGAATAGAGAGCAACTAATTGGGAACAAATATTTAATACATGCACATCAGATAGAGCACTAATCTCTAGAATATATAAAGAACTCAAAAAACTTTACACTAAAAAAACAAATAACCCAATCAATAAATGGGCTAAGGAATTGAAAAGACACCTCTCAGAAGAAGATACACGATTGATCATCAAATACATGAAAAAATGTTCAACATCGCTGGCAATTAGAGAAATGCAAATCGAAACTACTCTAAGATTTCACTTCACTCCAGTCAGAATGGCAGCCATCAAGAACACAAGCAACAATAAATGTTGGAGAGGATGTGGGGGAAAAGGCACACTCATACATTGCTGGTGGGACTGCAAAATGGTGCAACCGTTATGGAAAGCAGTATGGAGATTTCTTGGAAAACTGGGAATGGAACCATCCTATGACCCAGCCATCCCACTCCTGGGTCTATTCCCAAAGGACTTAAAAACAGCATATTACAGTGACACAGCTATCTCAATGTTTGTAGCTGCGCAATTCACAATAGCTAGGTTGTGGAACCAACCTAGATGTCCCTCAGTAGATGAGTGGATTAAGAAAATGTGGTATATACGCACAATGGAATTTTACTCAGCAATAAAAGAAAATAAATTAATGGCATTTGCAGGTAAATGGATGAAGTTGGAAGACATAATGCTAAGTGAAGTTAGTCAGTCTCAAAAATCCACGTACCAAATGTTCTCTCTTATATAAGGAGGCTATTTCAAAGTATTGTTGGATGGGGGTACATAGGAGGATTAGAGGAACACTAGAATCGTCAAGGGAAGGGAGGGTAAGGGAGGGAGCAAGAGGGGAGGAAGGGGGAGAAAAGAAAAGAAAAAAGGTGGTTGAATGAGACGGATATCATTTTCCTTAATGCATGATTGAAGACCTGAATTGTATGAATATACTTTGTATACAAACAGTTGTATGTAAAAAGATACTAAATATATGCACTATGAGTTGTACATATTAAAAATTATAAAAATAAAATTTAAAAAAAGAAAGCATGAAGAAAAAAAAGGAATAAAACCAAGCATATCAATTGTAATGCCAAATGTAACCAGTTTTTTCTATTTAAAGACAAGTATTAGTAATTTGGTATTAAATCAAACTGTCTGAACTATGCTATTTATACAAAGAACATTTTCAATAATGGAATTTGTGTTTGTTTTTGGTGCTGGGAATTGAACCCAGGGCCTATGCATGTAGGCAAGTGATCTACCATTGAACTACATCCCCAGCTCAATAATGGGATTTTTTTAAATGGCTAAAAACATGGATAAATTACACTAGATAATCATTAATGAAAATAATGGTAAAGCAACTATTAACATCACACGAGTGAAAATTGTTTCAAAATACTAACTAGGAAAAACAGAAAATATGATAATGAAAGTATAAGTCACAAAATAAAAGTTCTATTTTCCAAAGTAGACAACATTCATAGATATATAACATTGCAGAAAACATTATGTAAGCCAGAAAAAAATCTTTAGGAAAAATAATTTAATGCAATTATAGAACTTCTTTCTTTCTTTCTTTCTTTCTTTCTTTTTTTTTTTTTTTTTTTTTTGGTAACGGGGATTGAACTCAGGGGCACTCGACCACTGGGCCCCATCCCCAGTCCATTTTTGTATTTTATTAGAGACAGGGTCTCACTGAGTTGCCAAGTGCCTCGCCATTGCTGAGGCTGGATTTGAACTTGTGATCCTCCTGCCTCAGCCTCCCAAGTGCTGGAATTACAGCCATGCGCCACCACGCCCAGCTAGAACTTCTTTCAAAAGTGGGCTAACATCAAAGCAATCCTTAGCAAGAAAAGTAAAGCAGGAAGCATCACAATACCAGACCTTAAACTAATACCAGAGCCATAGTAACAAAAACAGCATGGTACTGACACCAAAAGAGACACAGAGAAAAGATAGCCTCTTCAACAAATGGTGTTGGGAAAACTGGAAATCCATATGTAACAAAAAGAAATTAAACCACTATCTCTCACCCTTCACAAAACTCAACTCAAAGTAGACCAAAGGCTTAGGCACTAGAACAGAGACCCTGTGCCTAATATAAGAAAAAGTAGATCCAACTCTTCAGCAAGTGAGGAGTCTTCCTTAACGAAACTCCTAAAGTGCAAGAAATAAAATCAAGAATCAATAAATGAGATGGATTCAAACTAAAAAGCTTCTTTTCAGCAAAGAAAATAATCAATAACATGAACAGAGAGCCTGCAGAATGGGAGAAAATCTTTACCACACACACCTCAGATAGAGCATTAATCTCCAGGATATAATAAAGAACTCAAAAACTCAACACAAAAAATAAATAAATGACCCAATCAATAAATGGGCTAAGGAACTGAACAGACACTTCACAGAAGAAATACAATCAATCAACAAATATATGAAAAACTGTGAAACATCTCTATCAATTAGAGAAATGCAAATCAAAACTACTCTAAGATTTCCTCTCACTCTTCAGATGGCAATTATCAAGAATACAAGCAACAAGCTGGGCGCGGTGGTGCACGCCTGTAATCCCAGCACTTTGGGAGGCTGAGGCAGGAGGATCACGAGTTCAAAGCCAGCCTCAGCAATGGCGAGGCACTTAGCAACTCAGTGAGACCCTGTCTCTAAATAAAATACAAAAAAAGGTCTGGGGATGTGACCCAGTGGTCGAGTGCCCCTGAGTTCAATCCCCGGTACCACAAAAAAAAAAAAAAAAAAGAATACAAGCAACAATAAGTGTTGGCAAGGTTGTGGGGAAAATGGTATACTCATATATTGCTGGTGGGACTGCAAATTGGTGCAACCATTATGGAAAGCAGTATGGAGATTCTTCAGAAAACTTGGAATGGAACCACCATTTGACCCAGTTATCCCAGTCCTTGGTTTATATCCAAACAATTTAAAATCAGCATACTACAGGGACACAGACACATTAATGTTTATAGCAACTCAATTCACAACAGCCATACTGTGGAACGAACCTAGATGCCCTTCAACAGATGAATGGATAAAGAAATTATATATACACAATGGAATATTGCTCAGTCTTAAAGAAGAATTAAATTCTGGTATTTGCCTGTAAATGGATGGAGTTGGAGAATATCATGCTAAGCAATAAAAGCCAAACCCAAGAAGCCAAAAGCCAAATGTTTTCTCTGGTATGTGGATGCTAATTCACAATAGTGGGGGCTAGGGAAAAATAGAGGTAGAGGGGAGTGAAGGGAGGGGACAAGGTCTGGGGGTAGGAAGGATAGTAGAATGAATCAGACATTATTACCCTATATACATATTTGATTACACCACCAGTGTGATTCTACATTATGTACAACCAGAATAATGAGAAGTTAGAGTCCATTTATATATGATGAATCAAAAATGCATTCTATTGTCATGTATAACTAATCAGAAAAAATTTTAGAAAGTGGGCTAAAAAGAATAAATAAAAGTAAGTTATAAAAAAGGAATTAAGTGATATAATCAACTCACAGTAATAAAAGTAGAGATGCTTCAAATAGATACTATTCTTTTTCTTCCTGTGTGCCCATGGCTCATTTACAAAATCCATTATGTAATACCAAATCCTAATACCCTGAGAAAAATTTTAAAGTAGAGATTTTACAGGTCATTTTCTGTAATCAAAATCCAATAAAATTAGAATAAGTCATAAAAATACCCAAACAATCTTTCCTACTTGAAAATCAAGACGTGTGTTCATAAATAACCCTTGGAAACGAAAGTGGCCACCAAACAGTATGAACACATTACACCACACATTACACCTACACAGCCCTCCATGAGGCTAGAAGTCATCCTGCCTTCCCCTCGGTCACTTGTATATTTAGCAAAGTGATTATATTTTGTTATTCTACACTCTTGTATGTATCTGGGATTAATATTTACCTGTTTGTTTATTTATTTGTATCACAGCTTTCTCCTGTTGAAAATAAATCAGTAATTAAAGTATAAATTAAATTGCCCAACTTTTCAAAAAACATATTAAGCATGTGGTTTGTTTTAGTATTTTCAAATACGTAGTTTCATATAGGTTTGGGGGTTTGGTTGGAATTTTATTCAGTGCTGGGGATTGAATCCAGGGCCTCATGAGACATGCTAGGCACTGACCATATACCACTAAGCTATATCCCCAAGCCATTTTTCAAATTTTATTTTGAGACAGTGTCTGTCCAGGCTGGCCTCAAATTTGTAATCATCAGTCTCCTGAGGAGCTGGGATTACAGGCATACACCACTGTGCTTGAGTCTAGTTTAATATGGTCTTGTATATTTAGGTATTCATATATATTCATATTACAGTTAATAGTCTAAAACACTGAGGACAGGGCACAATGCTGTCTGTCACACATCCAGCATTAGTCATTACTGTTTTCCTCTGTGAGCTCCCACCTGCTCAGTTTAGGACAAAGTCCCGCCTCCCCCACCTCCCATGCAGGCTTCTTTCCCTGATATGCTCAAAAGTCTTTCAAAGGGGCCTTTTTCTCTCCATAGGCCCAATTTCATTACTCCCAAAGGGCTCCTGGAAGTAAAACCTGGACATGCCTCCCTGAATCTGGAAAGACACTAGGGAACTTCTGAAGGCAGTCAAAGCTTTTCACACAGCACTTGCCTGGAGCTCCACCTTTCTGAATGCCTGTGGCATCCCCACTGCCCTCCAGGAGGAACACAGGATGGCCCTTCATTTTGCATCTCTGGAGAATGGTCAGGAAATGAAATGCATGGCCCTGTATTTCAGGTTGAAATGTCTGCTCAGACTCCTCAAGCAGTAGTATCAGTGTACTTGCAGAAGTTACATTCTAATGGAGGAAACGGAAAATAAACAAGGAAACCCTAACATAACAACAGGCAGTGAAAAGTGCTGTGGGGCTGGGAGATAGCTCAGTTGGTCAGTTAGTAGAGTGCTTGCCTCGCATGTACAAGACCCTGGGTTCAATCCCCAGCACCACCAAAAAAAAAAAAAAAAAAAAAAAAAAAAAAAAAGTACATAGACAGGACACATTAATCAGGATCCAACAGCAGTCCAATAAACAGTAGTCCAGAATTCAGTGTGGGGAGTTAGTTACAATGATGCTAGAATGCTTAAAAAAAAAACAGGTGAAAATAAGGGACCCCAGAGATTTGCAATTGCTTCTCAGGCTACAGTAAATAAAGGAAAGAAATGGTACCATTGAAGCCCAGTAGTCAAGGCAAATACTGGAATCGTGGGGTAGAATAATGTAGTCTTTTGTAGAAACGTCACCCAAAACAGAGAAATCTCCTAGATTCTCTCCACCTCCCCTGCTACCTGCCCCCCACCACCACCACCAAAAATGTCATTCATTGAGCAGTTGGAAAAGGAAGCTGTGAGATGTAATTTACAGGGACCATCCTTTGCAGTGCAGAGAGTGGAAGAAGGTGGAGCCTGGGTCTGAGGTGAAACAGACGAAACCTCAACTCACTGGGAGAGAGATTCAGAGCAAGAGGTGATGGGTGGGGACTATTTCATAGAGGAGGGTTAGGAAATCTGTGAGGGGATGACATTCAAGAAGACACCAGAGAGACTGAGTCTGTGGCTCAGTAGTAGATCACTTGTCTAGCACAGGTGAGGCCCTGGGTTCCATCCTCAGCACCACAAAAATAAATAAATCAAATAAAGGTTAATTCATTAAAAAAAAAAAAGGATACCTGAATGAAGTGAGGATTAAATCATCTGAAGACCTGAGGAAATAACATGCAAGTCAGAGGGAAGAACAAATACACTCAGGAGGAAACTGGCTGGGCCTGTTCAAGGAGCAGCTAGGAGGCGGCCTGGGTGGAGCAAAGTGAGCAAAGGGTAGAAGAGCAGGGAAGGAGGTCAGAGATAGGAGAGGCCAGCCGAGCACGCAGGTCATAGTCAGGAACCTGGGAGTTGATGCCAATTGTGATGAGAGTCCCTGGGTATGTGTTGTGTAGTATGGTGATGAGAATGGATCAACATGTCAAAAGATTCTTTTCATCTTGAAAATACAAGCAACAAAAAGATACTATACTTGTGCATGATGAATAAGTAAATAAATAATAAAAAAATTAAAAAAAAAAAAAGAAAATACAAGCAACATTAGCTGCCAAACACACTCGTGTTCTCATGCATCTCTGTGTCTTTCTGCCTCTTGTGCTGCTCCCCTGGTGCCCTCACAGTATCACTGCAGAGCCAGAGTTCAAGGCCTTTTCCCAGAGTCCAGGCAAGTCCTTGTGCATGTGCTCATCTTCTGAAAAGACCTGTTACGGTTATGGGAAGATAACCACTTGACAACTCGTCTGTGCTCTAAGACCACGTCTCTGGGAGATTCCCTGGTGATTCCTGACACCAATCAGGAAGCCAGCACTAAAACACTACATTAGCCAGGGGTCTGAGCCTCCCTATAGAGGAAATCCTTTTTAGACTGTAAGAAGCTTGTAGATCAATGTCCCAGGCCCTCCTTTTTTAGCTACTTCCCTGGAAGCTCTGTTATAATGATGGCCCTGGACAACTCATCCAGGATCACTTAACTAATCTAGTTCTGCTGATATGCCCAGCCTCAAAGAGCACATCCATCATTATTCACATTCTAAACTGTAAAGCAGAACAGCCCACAAGGCCCATGTGGGACTTGCAAATCCTGGTGCAGCACAATGACAGTCTGGGCTTGCATTTCTCTTTTTAGAGCAGCCCCCTCACCACCACTGTCTTTCAGATGGAAGCATCTGGAGGGCAATGGTGACTGACTTGTCTGGCTGTATTGCTGCTCAGGCTCTCTACTACTTGATCTCAAGATTACGAAAGGTCTCAATGAAGAATACAAGCATTGGAGGGGAATGCCAGATGTTGTCTTCCCATGGGAATTCCAGCTACTAGGATTCATTCAGTCCATTCTTACAGAGAGTTAACTGGAGTAAAAATTTGAAGAAGTTTTGTGTGTCACAAAATGTCATTATTATTGTGATTTTCTTCAACAGTTTGTAACATAAAAACCACCCTTAGAGCCACGTAAGCTGTGGGTCAGATTTGGTCCATGGACCTCAGTTTCCAACTCTTACACCAGAGTTAAATCCAGCAACTGACCAACCTTCCCCCTTACACATGACTTCCAGGAATGCATTTAAATGTGAACATAAAGCCAGAGAGCACTAGATAGTGAAGAAAGTCTTTGGACAAGGGAGTCAGAAAATGAAGAAAGAGTGAAAAGAAGATCTCATGGGGAACAAAACCAATGCAAGAAGCAAAAAGAAACCCACCCCAAGGTAAACCAGTCCCAAAAGGACTCATGAAAGAAAAAAGGGACAAGGTCATACAGGCGTCCAAATCAGAATATCATTGGATGACTGGATACCCTCCTAAAACTAGCAAAAATGAAGAAATTACTTTGAAATGTTAAGGGGGAAAAAAAATATTTCTGACCCAGAATAGGTGGCAGAACTTTAGAGTAACCAGCCTATGTTAGAATATGAACAGCTGTTATTACTAAATGTCTTCACCTTTTGTGGGAGTTAGGGATGAATTAAGGACATGTATATAGATAACTAAGCAAACAAAAATCAGACAATTATTAGCAGGATAAACAAGAAGTAGAACAGAAAAGGAATGTACAGGTATACCACCACATGACTCAATTATGACTAAAAAATCTTATTCAGGACAATATAAACACTGAATTTCTACCTAGCCTCATTTGATGATATAATTCCATTAGGAAGATGGGGTAGGACTGAGAAGGGGAAAGTGTGTTTTAAGAAAGCTAAATTCCCATCTCGCATGGTAAATAGAAAGTAAGGAGATAAAAGAAAAATCAAGTAAGAGAAATCTAAAATGTAATTTCAGAATATAGAGGAAATACAAGAAGGAAAACTAAGAGTTGAAAGTGTTTACTAAGATTGAGAATAGAGACAGGGCAAGAAACAACTCTTGCTAATTATGAGAAATAGTCCATTCAAAATATATGAAAATTGAGAATCATCAAACATTCAGTTCTTACATAGAGAAAATACCTTCCCAGAACTATAATTTTAATAGTGACCAGCTTCCCTGATGTTCATAGGATATTTTTCTCCAAACATGAATCTAATTTTGGAAGATTCCTTCTGTGAGATTCAATTTCCTGTAGAAAGGTGAGTCACTTTGTCATTACTCAAAGACAGCTGTATAAATGGTATACCCTTGGATTGTTCAATGCACAACCTACGCAAAGCTGTCAACCTATCTCACACTTCCTACCAGCCTCATATTTACAAATGATAAGATAAAATCCAGAATGAGTGACATTGATTTGCCTAAAATATATTAATCTTTTTACAAAGCAAGTGTTCATTTCTTTTAGCAAAGTATTTTAGAATAAGCTAATGAACTGAATGATAGATAGCACTTAGATATACTCCAAACCCAGCTAGAATCCATTTCTCCTTAAAATACTCACATGGACAAGAGCAGTGTTTGTGGCAAACAGTCTGTCTTAAGCAATCTTCTCAGAAATACTTCTAGAGACATTTTGCGGTAAAGGCCCTCACTCTTTTTCTGAAGCACTCTGTGTTTACAGCTGAATTCCATCAGAGTAGACAGAAGTGAGCCTCTGAGGACCAGTGAAGAACAATGGGCACAGATTTAGGTTAAAATAGAAAAACAAAACAAAGCAAAGAAGCCACTGAGCCAGAATACTTGGGGAGAAGAACAGCCACGTGAGAGGGCAAAGCAATTCCAAGCACCGTGCCAATGTCTTCCAAAAGTCAGCACACGCCCCCAGACACACACTGCAGCACCTAGAAGCAGGCACTGAGAGAAAAGAAGGTGGCACTGAGGTTGAAGCTGATATTTTTGTCAAACTTCATTCCCTGCCACCCATTCCCTGCTAGCCTGGCAGCTGGTCCAAGGGCCCAGTAGTTACTCTGGCCTCCACATGGCAGAACACAGAGGCAATCCACAAGCTGTGTGGACAGCACATGCCCACAGCTTAACAGGCACCAGCCTGCTGGGTTTTATTGCTTCTTACACAAACATTTCTAAAAACCACAACTTCTGGGGAAGTGATAAGCTTCAGTTGGCTTGGTAAGCATTCCTTTCCTTTCTTTCCTGAAAGCCTTCCACCAGCACTTGGGCTCTCTGAACTGGGCTCTGTATTAAATCCCTAAACAAACAAAGACTCTTTTTTTTTTTTTTTTTTTTTTTTTTTTTTGTTATACTATTCACTAGACAGTGTCTTTTTGTTAGGTTCTTCTTAATATGTATATTATTATCTTAACGAAATTAACCACAGTGTATTTTAGTACCTGAAGAGACTTTGTTTTATGTCTTCCTAAATCTCCCAGATGAACTGTTCTGAGTTTACAAGGCACATGCAGTGAAGCAATTCACCCGAGTTTTGCCCTTGTATTGGTGCATCATCGTGCCTGATTGGCATGATAGCTTAGCAGGAATATGAAAAGACAGTGCAGTAAGCATACCTCACTACACATACACACACATTCATGTGCATGCCCAGGATACTTACTGAAGCACATGACATTCTTGCATCAGAGCAGGTATTTTAAAAATGGTTCTCCATTGAAAATGAGTCCTTTTTATTAGCAAACAGCATAATTAATTTAGAATACTTTGATGATTAGTTTCAGAAATGCTAATTATGTTAAGAGGACTAGATAGTGTCAATTATGGGCTAAATAGGCACTCCAAAACATAGGGTAATATAGAAGGACACATTTAGGTTTACTCTGCTAAAGGGTATTTAGAAATGTCTTTGTAACTGACTAACTTCTGGTGTCACTTAGAAACAGTCTTTGGTTGTTCCCTTTATCAAATGGTAAGAAAACTTCATACCAGCCTGATGGCACAGTAGTAAAGATTTATATACAAGAAGCTAATGAATTCCTTTTACATTCTAATTGTGGATTGAAAAACAAGACATACACAAGTATAAGCCTTTTTAAACTAATTCTGCTAGGGCAGAGGTTATTTGGACTGTAGAAGACACTAAGTATATGTGTTATTTGGATTGCATATATATTAACAATCATGGCTCAGATTACTAAATATTCATTTCCTCTTCTAGAAAAGTGCTTTTTCAAATTGGCCAAAATTACCCAGGAACTTTGAAAACCCATAGAGCACCTGGTCTTACTCCAGATGGCAATGTCCAGGAGTGAATCCTAGGTATTTTTAAAAAGAGCCCTAAAGACTCAGAGCTGGATTTGTAATTACTAACTTAGAAGGCCAAGGTAATTGGCTTTTCATTCGTTGTTTCTGGTTGTGTTACCTGTCCTAAAAATCAACATATTCATCATTTGGTGATCAGTAATGTATGTATACGTGGTTGATTCAATTATTCATGAAAACAATTTTTCTAAAATGGGATCTTGGAGAGAGAGGCCTTAGTGTTTCCCACCACTGAAGCACTGCATCAAAGACTACTCTCTTAGCCCTGATCTGCTAAATTTAATTTATTCTCAGGACTTAATGAGACTAGATAAACAGTTTTAAAATATTTTAGAAAATTTAATGTAGCCTTGTTAATAATTTTGTGTCTAAATGTCAGTTTGATTTCTTCATAGGTTTTTCCTACTTGTATATTCTACTTTCTCCTTCCTCCATCTACCCCTATTAGGCTCTCCTCCATTGTTTGTGGCCTAAGGGGTGGAAAACAGAGGGAGCCGTTTTACTTACTGTTTTCCAAAAGACTAGTTCCTTTAGGAGAATTTCCAAGACTTGAGGAAAAGGTAAGAGGGGACATAAATGTTGAAAAATGTAAAGGGTAATCTGAAAAAGTAGAAGGCAGAAGAAAGGAGCTACTCACTCCTCAAAAAATACTTGAAATCCTCTCTGGGCTGGGGAAGGCAAGCACAGGCCTCTATACCATGTGCCAGGGAGTGTGGGGACCTTCCAGGTGACAGCCAGAAGTTCCAGACAGAGAGCAGAGATTGGCTGAGTTCGTGCTCCTAAAGATACCTAAGGCCCAAGCATGGTATAAAAACAGCAGGAACCACCAGGCCTGTGAGGTCACATGAACAGGGACACTGACCTCCTCAGCATGATCTATGAGACCAGGAGTTCAGAGACCACCCATCTAGCCACCCAACCCCAACACATTGCATTATTCTCTATATTAATCTCCTAAGACTTTTATTAAGTAGCACAAACTGACTGACTTAGAAAAATACACTTCTATTGTATCACAGTTCTTCAGCCTAGAAGTCTAAAATCAAGGTGTTGGCAGGGCCAGCCTCCCTTTGAATCCTGTAGCAGAGGATACTTTGTTACCTCTCCCAGTAATACTGGCAATCTTTGGTGGTCCTGTTTGTAGATGCCTCACTTGGGTCTCTCCTCCATCATCACATGACTGTCTTCTCTCTGTGTCCCACCCCTCCTCTCATGAGGACACCCATCATATTGGATGAAGGGCTCATGCTTCTCCATTATAACCGCCATCTTAACTAAGTACATCTGCAGTGGCCTATTTCCAAGGTCACATTCTACAGTACTACAGGTGAAGACTTCAACATGTCTTTTAGGGGGAATCAATTCAATCCATAACAGACATCAACATCTTGACCTGACTCAAGATAAGAAAGGGTCCTGAGAATTCCTGAGGTGAAATCTCCCACAAATGGATGAAATTGGTACTTGGACATCCTTAAGGTAATTGAGAGAAAGTGAAAAAGGAGAGTAAGAAATATAACTAGCATACTTGAGTTTACAGACTGAAAATAGTGTGTGCTATAATTTTCACTTAAATGTTTAATACGTATGCAAGGTGCATAATATTTTAATAGTCTGTTGTGTGTAATAGATCTTATACTTCTCTTTAAGAGCTCCCTAACCTTGCCCTCAGTGTTTGTGTTTAGAATAGTATAAGTACTTGTCAAATAGGAAATAAATGAATTAATAGGTGTGTCATGGAAGATTACACAGAAAACATGTAATTTACTGAATATTAAAACAACCTGATATTTTTCATTTTTGATTTATCCAAAACACTTAAAATAAGTTTATTTGATTTCTGAACCTGATGTTACTATAAAAACTATTTCATTTAAAGAAATATAGCTCCATTTATCATTTTCTTTATAATTTTCATAGTTACTTTTCCCATAGTTTATTTGATGCCTTTCTCCTTCTTCCAAAAGCAGACCACTGGGGAGTTACAATCTCTCTAAAAATTCTATGTGCAGGTACAACATTTAAAACTCATTTGATTAAAATCATTCCTAAGAAACAGTGGCTTTTTGAAAAGGTTAATTTTCTTCTAATGTAGTCAGATTTCTAAATCAGAATGCTAGTGCTTCAGTAGCTATATTTATTTCAGAAATGTCAACCAAAATTCAGACCCTTATAACCAACCAGGAAAATAACAGTTAAAGAACTCATGTCACTCTTGAATTGTAGCAAAAAGAAGACCTCATATACTATATAGAAATATTTTTCAAAGATGGGGCTTTGATTTTACTGACATAACATATTTAGTGACCTTGTTCTATGGATAAAAATAGGCAATCTTTTCCCTCTGTCCTTCATATCTTTTTGAGGAAGAAATATAAGAATAAAGTCAGATGTTTGCATTGTTGAGTTTGAGTTCTCCTACAGAGGCATTTAGAGCTTTTTCATAGCCCTTGAATTCACAATAAAGAGATTTATTTTAAAACATATTTTCTGTGTGTATGTGTGTTCAGAAAAAAAAATTATTTTGAATTAACATCAGTCCTAGGGTCATAAGCCCCCTGATGTCTTGCCATGAAGAATTAACATCACCTTAGATGTTACTGCAGAAGATTTCCAGCTGTTGAAAAATAATTTGAGGCTGTTAAACTACTTTAAAATTTAAACCCTTGTTTTTAAACCCATAAACATATCAAACAAAGATGGATGCTCTGGCTCACAAATAGATCCAAATTTAATTTTTCATATCTACTCAATTCCTACTCGTCCAATCACTACCTTCCACATGTTTTAGTGTCAACAAGTGAGAACTTGAAATACTTCAGAATGATAGAAAGGTGAGTTTGAGGCATTCATTGATTCTCTCCCTTCCTGAAGCTGAACTCTTGAATCATCCTTAAATATCGAGGTTGGAAAACCTCCCAAACTATAGCTATATGTGCTTTCTTCTGTAGGTGCAGGGTTTGGCAGAATCCAGCAAAGCATAGTTTGGGACTCAGCACAGTTCTCTGCCTCCCGATGTGGACTGGACAAAGAGACAGAATGAAGAGAGCCCACAAACATTTGACATTCTTGAGAAAACACCAGAAGAAATGCCAGTGGCCCAGACTTGATCTAATCACATTTGATTTTAAAGAAATAAAAGGAATTGAAAGACCAAAATGCTTTTTGATATAAAGGGAACCAAAACCTTATTATGGTGCTAAATCAGACCAGTTTCAGAAGCACCGAATTATTAGTTTAGTGACCAAGGCCATCTCCTTCAGCAAAGTAAAGAGACTCCAGACCAAACAGAAAATGCTTATTTTACTCCAATCTCACCCTGATCTGTTACTGTGAACTTGATTAAATGCTTGAGTCACAGACCATAGAATCCTAATGAAGACCTGAGTCATACAGGAGGTGGTGGTGGTGGCTAGAATGCTATTCCTACTGTGAAGATGAACTAAAAATAATCTGTATTTGGAATATTGTTTTATTTTTTGCCCCAAAATTCATCAAACATTTTTGAAACAAGAAGAAACTTTATTGTTAATTTTGGCCATGGTCAGGTAAATGTTTTAAAAGTAGGACTGTGAGGATAGATTTGAAAATAGACTTAGAATTAGTCATCTATTTAACAAACAAATATTAGATACTAACAACTCCTAGATACTATTGTCAGTGTTGGGCACACAAAGATGAAAATAGAGATCTGTCTTTGGAGAACTTAAAATATAGAATCATTTGGCTATAAAAAGGAATTAAGTACTGATAATCACTACAACATGGATGAATACTAAAAACAAAAATATTAAGTGAAAAAAACTGTCAAAAAGACTATGTATTGTATGATTCCATCTATACGAAATGTCAGAGTAGGCAAATCTATGCAGATAGAAAATAACTTATGGAATGCATGAATAGGAAGTGGAAATTTCTGCTAGGATAAAAAGTTTAGCTTGAAGATTATAAAACAGATTGTTATACTTGCTGTACATTTCTGTAAATATATTTTTAAGAATTGAATTGTACAACTAAATACATAAATTTATATATTTAAGGTATATCCCAATGAAAATGTTTAAAAATATTAGTAGAGGCAGATACATTATTAAAATAGTAAAAATGACATGATTCTCTCTATACTAAAAGTAATGATAAAGGGGATAGGTTGCATTGAGACTGGAGCAATTAATTTCAAACACAAGACAGGAAGAAACAGCATATGAGAATAATAGTTCCTAAATAGTACATGACCATCCCACAATTCTTCTCTATGATTTTTTTTAAAAAATGTGCTCTACACAATGATGTAATTGAGCCTTTCAGATATGACACTAAAGACTCCCAAGTAGTAATAGAACATATAATGCCTGCAATTATCTCCAAACAGCCCCAAAACTAGTTAAATAAGTTCTAAAGGCTAACATGTCACCAAGCCAAAGAAATGATAACAGAAGAGAGATGTGAACAAATTGTTGGAATTACCAGCAATAACCATGAAAGTTGAAAGACAACACAACAGTGTTTTCAAAATTTTTATGAACAGTGATTTTTTAGAGTTCTATACCCAGCCAAGGTATCACTTAATTTTGAAGCTAAAACAGGACATCTCAAAAATGTATTCTCATTCTCATGAACCCCCTTCACAGGAAATTAACAAAGGATATCCTTAAAAAAAAAAAAAAAAAGAAAGAAAGAAAGAAAAAGAAAAACAGGATTAGTGATATACCTCAGTGGTTAAGCATTTACCTAGCATGTGTAAAGCACTGGGTTTGATCCCCAATACTGAAATTAAGTAAATAAATGAATAAAATGAGTGAGAGGAAAACATGGGATCCAATTCAAGAGGCATATACAGGAATTTCCTATGATGATGACTTCAGGAAACAGAGAGCTATCAGTCCATATTTGAATATAAGCATTGAAAATTCCAAAGAGTGAGTTTCTGGTAATGGAGGAATGATCAGGATGAAATTGGGAGATTATTTAATGAGTCTGACCACATTGAAAATGGTTTATAGTTTTTTTTAATTAAAAGTAGAAATTCATACCATTTTTTAAGGAAAAAATGAAATAATTATTAACTATTCAATAGAAAGCTGTACAAGAAAGGGATTGTAATCATAATATACTACTTAATGAATGGAACAATGTTTATATAAATGCAGTAACATAAACCTTGAATATTTACTAAAAGATATGGTATAATTATCTTTAAAAAGAGAAAGAGAGAAGCTGGGGGTATAGTTCAGTGGTAAAGCACTTGTCTAGCGTGCGAAAGGCCCTGAGTACAATCCCCATCACTACCATAAAAAAAAAAAAAAAAATGTACCAGAGGTTGGGAGTAATGAAAGCTAAATTCTCATTTTGCAAGAATCAAAAACCCAAGAAATGTTATTTAGAAATAGTGAGTTAAGCAGCTCAACAAACACCTATAAGAACTGAATATGTTGCCTATGGATAATAAAACTCAAGGCAGTGTGCAGCAAGAGATTGCTTTTTTAAATTATAATTCTTGTAGTAGTATTTGATGCTTTTAACTTTGTAGATATATTTCTTCAGAAAAAAATATTTTTAATAAAATACAGTGCTGAAAATACTGCCAAGTCAAAAATATAGTTTGTAATGTTATATTTTTCTTTGAAGTTCCCCCACAGCACTAAACCAGTACC
This sequence comes from Tamias sibiricus, assembly GCA_025594165.1. Taxonomy (NCBI): domain Eukaryota; kingdom Metazoa; phylum Chordata; class Mammalia; order Rodentia; family Sciuridae; genus Tamias; species Tamias sibiricus. The sequence continues at coordinate 131,894,280 of CM046660.1, forward strand.
TTGAATATATTTGTAGCTCAATAAACATATGTTGTTTAATAATTACCACACAAATGATAGTTCAGTGAATTTGGCAATGCATTCTACATGATATAACCTGGAACCAAATTTTCTTCTTCTAAAAGGAACATAGAGTTCATTGTGTACTCTGTAGATCTTTGTCTTAATACAAGAAATAGTGATTGAATGGCAACTAGAGGAAGCTAGAAGGCTAGTGGTATTTACTATATCATATATACTGGCACACTCTAAGTGTTTAATCAGTTAAAAAAATGCCTTCCATTAACAAGTCTATAGAACAGATAATATGAACTGGGTATTTCTAATTTTTGCACCTTTTTTTTTTTCTCCAGAACTTTCTGTTTCAAAGATTTTCTTCTTTCAAAATTGATCAATTTAAGATCATTTGTAAGTGGAATCAAGGATGGCCAATACATGGAGCTCATGTCCACCTCTCTTCCCCAAGGCAGGGCTTGCCATTAAATAAATTGAAGGTGTTGGAAATGTTGTGGCATCTTCAGGGATAGGGACGTTTTTTGACTGCACTGCAGTGGAAGTTTATATACTGAGTAGCGGGACAACAGATGACTACCAAATGAGGAACAGTTAATACTCAGCCTTGGATATCTAATTGAATATTTTGATGTGATTTATTGATACTAGCAACACTTTTCCAACTGAGAAGTTACCTACTAAGTGGTACAACACACGGCACAGGGGTTCTGACATTCTAGCTCTAAGGTCATCCATTCAAATAGTGGAAATAAAGCAAAGTTGGAAAATAGGAGCATTATTAAATAATAATTATTATAAATAAAAATTAAAGAGAGTGCATAATTATAGATAATGACTACTAACAATACCAACATTTTCTTAGAATACATTGTGGTGCCAGCATGCTGTTTTAAACCCTTTTCATGTATGCATCACTCATCAAATCCATGAAGGTAGACTTCATTATCACCACCACCATCACATTCCGTAGTTGAGGGAATTGAGGCAATATAAGGTAGTTTGTCCCAAGTCCCATAATGAGTAAGTGATCAGATCCAAGATTTAAACCTAATCAGTCTGTTTCCAAGAATGGAGAATTCAGGAGGGGAGACAGGATATCCAACAGAATAGTGGGTAGTTAATGATACACAGAGTAGGTTTTACATGAGAGGTCAGAGCTTATAACGTTAATGCAGAGTCACCACTATTTCGATGAAAGTGTTAATTTTGAGAAAGGACAGACACAAGACCAAGAACAAAGCTTTGGGTTAATGGTCAACAGGATGAGTGGGAATCAACAAAAGACAGAAGGAAGAGTGGAAGAGATGAGGAGAGAATCCAGGGCTAGTGAGACAGAGCCTTGAACACATCTTTAAAAAAGAAGGTAATTCATAGTATCAAGTGGCTCCGAGACATTTAAAGGAGTATGGCTGAGAAAATGACATGGGGCTAATAAAAAAGCACAGAGAACATAATTTCAGTTGTTTGTCAGAAGTGGAGCCAGATTACTATGAGAATAGGTGATGAAGAAATCATCCCAACCAATACATTTTGCCTGTTCAGCAATTTGCCATGAAAGGTGGTTGTGCCGATGCAAAAGCTAGAGGCGACAACAGAAGTGAAGCAAAGATTTATATTTCAAGGTAGGAAAAAACTTAGGTATAGTTAAATGGTTAAAGTCATTGAATAGCAAGTGTTTTCATGAAGTCAGTCTTAACTGTAAAGAATATACCCCCAAACATTGAGAAATCCATTAAACTTATCTCTGCAAATGTAGCAATCAGCCAACACATTATTCCTTGCAGATAACCCTGGGCCTAAAGCCAGGTACAAATGCATTCTTAAGACGATCACTAAGAATGATCTCCTCCTACTCCTTGCCACTCATCCAGGAGAATGCTGGCCAAGAGGGGCGTTTTGAGCATTCAGAGGAGGTGGCTGATTCTGCCAGCAGAGTCGAGGCCAGAAGGCTTACTTCTGGGATTAGAGCAAGGTCAGTCAAGAAATGAGTGCCAGGGAGTGGGGTGGAGATGCATCACAAGCCACACTGACGAGGCAGACATTTCCCAGACGTTTGAGTGGGTGTTCATGTCATCACTTGGCAAATCTCACGGCAGAGTCAAGACCCGGGGATTCTGAGGTGGCAGTCTGTCTCCACTGAATAGGCAAGGGACAGCCCTGCATGACAAACAGCCCTGCTATCCAGGACCTTAGACCCACCAAGCCAGTTGAAACAAAAGGACAAAAGCTCATAGTCAGCCTGAGGTGCTGGGAGATACACAAGCTGGTGCTTTCCTGCCACGCACACCTCCTACACACCTGTGAGGTAAATGGGGAAGCAAATTTGCATTTCTCCTTGATCAGGAGTCTGAGAAAATCAAAGTCCTCTACTCTGAGCTCCCAGCATGGTACTGCAGAAGTGGGACTGGAATCTGCCATTCTTGCTTCCTCTGCTAGAGGCTTTTTCATTAGCTAGATAACTCTCTGCTCTGTCTAATGAGTGGTCCCCAATGCACCCAATTTGGTTATTTGACATTTATTGTATTTTCAATTTGAATCAGAAACTACTAATCCAGAGTTAAATCCTTAGGCAATAAGTGTGTCCTTTCTAAATGAGGGAATAAAAATCCTCACCACCTTTGAATGCCCACAGCTAACAATTAGCTCTCCATCTTTATGTGTACATCAAATCTGGCAAAAAGAAAAATCAAAAACATTCTCCCTGGAACACAAAATTCAAAAGCTGAAAAAAACATCTTAAGAATTAATCTCTATGCCCTATTCTTTGACTGGCAGGTTAAAAACTGAATTTTCATAAATCCATGGCAGTCGACCCTCTCATTTGTGAGGATAAAAGAGGTCTTTCCACACTGAAGGGGAGAGGGCTGGCCTTGCTCTTACAAAGTCATGAAAAATGGTACAAGGATGAGCACAATGGTGTGCTTTAATAGGAGTCTGGAGGTAACTTTAAAGACAATCAAAGGTTGAAAAGGGGTGGAAAAAGGGCTAGCTACTCACTGGCACACACATACAGTCTAACTCTTAGAAGGAGGGGCAGGGGAAAAGGAGGCTGAAGTCCAGATGAGAAGTTTATCCAGGGTTTACTGAACCTGACTCGAGCCAAACAGCCCTCTGAACTTCTAGTAACTTGTTCTGCCAGCTCCCTCCAGTCCACATGATATATCCTAGGCTGACAGGTGCCCACAGCCTGATGCTGGCATCTGTGCTGATCAGTTGATGCCATGTTATACCTCATTCAACATTTTAATATCATCCAAAGCCATACTTAACATTAGCTCTTAAAAGTTAACTTATTATCCTCCTTCCTAAAACTTTTCTTTCTTATGGGTTCTTTCCTCTGTCTCCTCCAATACTCCTAATTATCCATTAGCCTAAGTTAGTTTTTTGTTGTTTTTTTTTTTTTTTCTTTTCTTTTCTTTTTTTTTTTGGTACCAGGGATTGAACTCAGGGGCCCTTGACCACTGGGCCACATCCCCAGCCCTTTTTTGTATTTTATTAGAGACAGGGTCTCACTGAGTTGCTTAGTGCCTCGCCATTGCTGAGGCTGGCTTTGAACTCACAATCTTCCTGCCTCAGCCTCCCAAGAGCTGGGATTACAGGCATGTGCCACCATGCCCAGCTCTCAGGTTTTGATTCCTGCCTTACATTTGTTTTCTTTTCTTCCAAATCCAAATAGTTCCCAAATCCAACAGAGTTTGTCCAGCACATATTGAAATTCTTCAGGGGACCACCAGTTATACAGTAGAGAGGCAGAAAGATCAGAGCAGGCATCATTCATGCCCACTTGTGGGTGGTTGGGGAGAGGAATGAAACCCAGGACAGGTACAATTGCTGGTGGCAGAAGGTCAGCCTGGTGGACAAAGCATGAGGTCAAGGGGTGGAGAGTTCTCCAGCTATAAACCAGATAGTCTGTGGGGACGGGCAGGCAGGAGACTAGGACTTGAGTCATCAAGTGTCTGATGAATTAGGTGTCTCTACTCTTCCAAGAGCAGAAGAAACCTGGAAGTTGTCAATGAATGGTCACACACGGTTCATTGTTGGTTTATCAACAAGTGGCAGGGCTGACACCGGCCTGGGGTTAGCCAGAGTTCCAATGCAATGAGACAACACAGATCAACCATGCTTGAATATGAGTGTGTTATGGAGCAATAGCACAAGAGAGCCACAGGAACAGGGATGAAGACAGGAGAGCTGTTGCAAGATTGTGTTCTGAGGCAGGACGATAGGGCCTAAGAATAAGGGAGAATCTCTGATTATCAGAATTTAAGCACTCAATAAATATTTACCAATTACCATCCAAGGGTCATCCAGTTAATACATATAATAATAAAAATAGTTTATGTTACTAAGAAAAAGACCTCTATATCTGGCTCCGTTTTCAAAGAGCATAAATGACTTGTGTCTGTTAATAGTCTGCTTTTAAATTCTATTCCTTTCATATGACTGAAGAGACTATAATTTATAGGCATATTTAGAGACATAAACTTCCCCAAACATCTGTCTATCCATGAAAGTGAAAGCTCTGAAAACCACCAATGGCCCCAAACCTGAGATTTTGGTACAATTGACACCAGAAATTTGGCACAGAAAGGAAGCAGGGTCGGGCTGCCTGGTCAGAGCTGGCAGAGCAAATTCCTATGGCTTCCATTAGCTACAGCCTGCTTCCAAGTGCAGCTAACCAAAACTACCCTCTCCATCACCTCAGAAAGAGTTGAAAAAATGCAGCTTACTCTGCCACAAGACACCCAGTGCTAATCCCAGGGATTCTCTCAAGGCCTGGAACACCAGCTAGGAGGTTTGGGGCTGCAAGGAATAGAAGGGCCACTAATAATGATTGAAACAGAAAGGGCATCTGTCGTTTCATAGAGCACACCACCCGGAAGCAAGGGTAGTTCCACAAGTGAAGCAAGAGCTCCACAGTGCTGTTGAGAAGCATGTTTTCATCTTTCTCTCCTTTACTCAGAGTTTGCTACTTGACCTCTGTCTATTGCTCTAGGAATTAGAAAATGGCTGCCTTCATTCCAACATAGCATATCTTCACAAAATCACTCCAATATGCAAAAGAAAGACACATTCTTCATGCATCTTTTTTTTTTTTTTTTTTTATCTGAGGGGAAGACCTCTCCCAGCAGCCCCCAGTCACCTACCCATCAGGGACCTTAAGCCCAGATTGGGCTATGCTCAAGTCTCACAGCTCTGGTGGAAGAAATTAATATTTATTGTTTCCTTATATTTCATTTTTTCCCTGTGAAAGTCTGATAGCAAGATAGAGGTGGTGACTGGGTCCAGAACAGGAGCAGCTGCTAATTTGGTAGGCAACCAAGAATGCCACTGACAGAGCAACATATTTTTAATGACAACTCATTTTAAGCCTAAACTTTTAAAATGTGGTCTTTTGTACTTACATATAACTCTCACTCCCAGCACGTATTTCTATATTTGTGCACATAGGTAATAAACCAGAGGGGCTTATCTACCTTATAGATGATGATGACAATGATGGTGGCTGATGTATCAAGTACTAACAATTGCAAAGTATCTAAGTAATGGATAGTGGAACTTGGAATTTCTGAATGATGGATATTTTCCCCTTAGATTATTCTTCAGGATCCTATCCAGATACTTAAACCCTATGATTCAATATTCTCACATTTGAAAATGGGCATAGCATGATTAAGAGAGGGTTAGATATACTTATTGTTACAAAATGGATTTTTTTTCTGAGAATGTTTTCTAAACTTTCATAAATAATAATCGATTACATCAATTATTGGATCGCTCCAAAGGGCAGAGTTTGCCTAAGGGTTACCATAGGAGGGCCCCAGTTGTTCTGTGGGAGAAAGGGAAAAATCTCCAGGCTATTTCAGTGGGCTTTGTTAATATTTGTTTGATTTCCCAAAGTTACAGCAATTGCCTATTAATAGTTCAATTGTGCAAAAAGTTAATCAACATTTTCTACAGGAATATTGTGATGGCATTCATAACTCACTTTTAAGTTGAAAGATAGGCTCGTAAAAGAAGAGAATTCATTAGCCTATTTTAGGAATTTTGAAGTTATGGTGAATTATTTTATTGACTTTATTTACTTTTTCTTTCCTTTTTTCTTTTGTTATTGCAACATGTAACTTAGTACCAAAAAGCTTCATCCCACCCCAACCTTACCTGTTATCCCTCCTCACTCACAAATATTCCCCAAATATTCTTTGGCTTTTCAAGATGATCAATGAACTAATTCTTGTGTTTATGGAGGTGGCAGAGAAGTGAATTTGCAGGAAACCATAGTTAAAATGCAAGTTTGTCACTGGGAAAATCTTTAATCTCCACAGTTTTCTGTTATCACAGTAGCAGAAAGCAAGCCTTTGAGTGAATGAGAGGCCCAGGTGTGGTGCTGTCATTAAGAGCATCCATACTGCCTAGGAGCTTGTTAGAAGTGCAGAATCCTGGTCTCCATCTCAGACCCATGGCATCAAAATCTGCATCAACAGAGGATTCCTGCACAGGTTGAAATCTGAGAAATACTACTCTAAGGTGAAAGGCAGTAGCACCAAAGAATAAACCTGGTAAGAGTGCCATGCATGGGGCCCTGAGAGCTGGGAACAGGCTGAGCTAAAGGTGAGAGGTAAGATGAATCAGACAGGCAGGTTTAAGTATCAAAAGAGTAACAGTGGCATGGCTAGGTAGTGATTGCCAGCCTTAATTTTTCAGGCACTGACAATGTGGCAGGCACAATGGCAATACTCTTCATGCATTGTTTCTGATTTCCATAATAACCCTGCAACAGGTATCATAAGGAATCCTATGCTGAGAGAGGTTAGACAATTTGCCTGGGTTTATACAGCTAGCAGGTGGTGAAATATGGGTTGACTCCTAGGGTTTGGAAACCCAAGCTCAAATCCTCTATTTCATATTAGATACATAACTTGGTCAAGTAAGTTTTCTTTCTGGGCTTCAGTTTCCTCCTCTGGTAAATGAGGATAAAAAGACTTATTTAGTTTCTAGTGTATTATGAGGTTAAAATATGTATACTGTTATTATATACATTTTATTGTTATTATCGTTTCCACAAAAAAGGAGATCTATGAAAGCAAAATAACTTTGCAATTTTGTCCATGTTGGCTTTGCTTCAGCAAGTTTACTTAGAATAGTGCACAGAGGGCAAAATACATATAAAATGGTCTTGGCCCTCATTCACCATTCACCCTGTGGTGAATCTTTAATTTTTCACAGGAGCCTAGTCAACGGAATCATTTCTTTTTTTTCAATTAGAACATTGTAATTATACATAACAGTGGGATTCATTATGCCATATTTGTGTATGCACATGACATAATTTGATCCACTTCATTCACTACCACCTTCCCTTTCTCTTCCCTCCTCCCCTTCCTGATACACTTGCTCTACTGTACTGACCTCCTTTCTGTTTCTGCTATTTTAATTAGCACATTAGAATCTATATATACGGATGATTTATTGTGGTATATTCATACATAGACATAGCATAATTTGATTTCATTCTCCATTACTTCCCCATCCTCTCCCTTCCTACCTCCCTCTCAATCCTCTTCCTCTACTTTATTCGTCTTCCTTCGATTTTTGTGAGGTCCCCCCTACCATTATATCCCCCCTCCCAGCTTCTACATATGAAAGAAAATATTAGACCCTTGACTTTCTGAGTCTGGCTTATTTCACTTAGCTTGATATTCTCCAATTCTATCCATTACCCACAAATGACATAATTTCATTTTCTTTAGGACTGAGTAAATCTCAGTTGTGTAAATATACCACATTTTCTTTATCCATTAATGCTCTGACCTGAATCATTCCTGAAATATTGATAATAAAATGAAGGAAATCAAAGAGGCCAGGCATTATTTTTATTATCTTAACTTTTAAAATCTTGAACCAATGATTTAGTCAAAAAATTATTCACTGTCTGCAAACACAAAAAAAATGAAATTCAATAAAGGAAGGTTGGGATAAGGTTGCTGGGTAATACATAGGCTAGTTACTGTCCTATAGGTTAATAAATTATACCTTTGGAACTAACTTTTTTTTTTTTTTGCTGGGCAGAAATTATTTGCCTCTTGACCTCACTGCCACGTGTGGCAAAAAGGAGAATCTTCTGGTTTCCCAGCCTTAGCACTTTCTGAAGGGCTGAATGGAAAGAGCTTGTTTAAATTCTTATATATTCTTAGGACTTTCTTTTAGTGGCATTTTTCTAAAGTACGAAAAAAATGTGATTTTAAAAATTCATAATTACCTGGACTCACATTCCTGACTATATGGCATTGGTTCTTAGGAGTTTATATTATTTATCAAACAAGGGAACAAATTACGTCAGGAGCAACAAGGTGTGGCGGAAAGGAGCTTGGCCTGGGAGGGGGAGTAACGAGACCTAGATCTACTCCAACTTTGCCACTGAATGACTGGGTCACCTTCCAAACATCATTTTCCCTCTGAGCCTCAACTTCCTCCTCTGAAAAGGGGAGGAATGACTAGACGGCCTCAGAGGGAATAGATCGCAGACTTTGGTGAGTATCAGTGTTCCTGGTGGAAACCTGATGACAAACAATGCATATTCCCAGACCTCCTGCTCAGAGATTCTGAATCTAACTCAAAGAAGTCCCAGTGTTTAGCTGTGAGTGCAAATTTGTCCCAAAAAGCACCCTGGGGATGCCAATGCAAGTGCATTCACTTGCACTTGGAGAGACTCTGCTTTAAGCATCTACCACTCAGGACCCCATGCAGGGAGCCCAGGAGCCTGGGTTCAGCCACCTGAGGATCATTGTTTGTCACAGAATATCCACGAGTATTTCATTTGCCATCTATTTCCTTTCAGGAGAATGTGAAGATTAATAAACTGGCATTGGTACCACATTCTCCTGAAAGTAATGTTCTGTTATGACAGAGGACCTCTATGGAAAGTTCTTATTGTTAAGCTCCAATTTATTGTTCCATTTACACTAGACCTTTGAGTGAGGAATTGGTGAACTTGTTGTTGCAATGTACTGTTTTATTTGGTAATATCATGGAAGATATTTTTTTTTAAATCTAATGCAATTGAGCATTCACAATTTTTGGAGAACTAAAACCATAAACTATCTTGAATGGGACTGCCTTTGATCTTTGGTTGTATTTTTAAATTAATTCTTCTACTATAAGGATTCGGGTCATCTAAGTGTGTATAACTACAAGTAAACATCAGTATTAAGCTTGGATAAGCTTATATTTGTGTGCTACAGGAAAGCAAGTTTATTCATGTCATTTTTTGTTTCCATAAGAAGCTAATAATGACTTTCAGGGGACTTAGATAAGTAGAAACAAGATTTAAATTGACAAAGAAATCAAGGAAATTTAGATTTTGTTATATACACAGAAACTATGGTCAAAGAAAACAAATAGAAAATTAATATTTTTTTAGCAGAGTATATGTGAACACACACACACACACACACATCCCAAAAATCACATAAAAAAACTAACAAGAATTCTATTTAGGGGGAAAAAAATCAATTAATGGTGAAACTTCAACTGAGGCTTAAATGCTATGAAAGTGTGTTATTTTTCAAAGAGGAATTTAAACTTATTTTAGAGTCTGATAAGCACTTCTTGCAATAGCTAAAAAACAAGAGTACTTGGAAAACCAATATAATAGAACAAGTAAATTAGCTCTCCATCTCCTAAGAAGACACAGTCTTTCTAGTATAAAATGGATGAGAGATGAACAGATCATTCATGTTAAGAGCTGAATTAAGATCATCTGCCTATCTCCAATTCACCATATGGTGAATGATTTTAAACAACTTCAGGCTGCTTTGAAGAAGGGTCCCCAACCCTACACCTCCATCTGACTTTCACCTGGCTCCAGTAACAGTGAACAGGACACATTGTCTACTACCTCTTTGAGCAGAGTCCTAGCCTCGTCCAGAAAACCTTGGTCTCAAACCCTTTCTTTTCAGTCACACCAGTCTTCCATTGATGTGGAATTCTTTTTCACCCACTTCAAGTGTTCCATCCTTTCACACCTATGCATAGACAAAAAAAAAAAAAAAAAAAAAAAAAAAAAAAATTGCTACCCATCTTCCCTGTTCTTACTGGCAGATTCTCTTAAATCGATTGAGGGAATTCCTCTTGGTTGAAGCACTTTCAACAATTTATCTAAAAGGTTCCATATAGTCCTTTAAAGTAAACTTTGTGTCAATGTATAATAAATACCAAAAAGTCACAAATCTCAAGTATGTAGAGTGGACACACCCACATATTAGGCACCAGATCAAGAAATAGAAAATTACCACCACCCCACAATCATCCCAGTCATTAACTCTGAAGGAAAGCCACCCTCGTTGCTTCTTATCCAGCATATGGGTTTTGCTTGTTTTTGAAATATACATAAATGAATTCACATAATATGTACTCATCTGTCCAATGTCTGCTTGAGTTCAGCATTATGTTTGTGAGATTCATTCATGTTCTATGTCGCAGGAGTTTATTTCAGTTTTATTGCTATATGTCATGCCATTTTCTAAATATACCACAATTTATTTATCTAGCTTACTTTTGAGGGACATTTAGTTCATTCCCAGTCTGATACTATTATGAATTATGTGTCATGAAGAACAAACTTGCACATATTTGGGGAGGTGAACATATATAAGAACTACTGTTATACATAAAATCAGGAGTGGAATTGCTGCCACATGGATTTCCAGGAGAGTATACCAATTTATACTCTTACCACTCAATTACCCAAAATCCTCATCTGAGTACACAGTAAATGTCATTATGATTTTGGTTTGTATTTCCCTGTATTTCAGTGAAGTAGAACACTTTTCCATATCCTTATGGCAATTCAAATATCTATCTTAGTGAAGTACCTATAGAAATTTTTTGTCCATTTTCTATTTGCATATTTTTTTCTTTAAAAAATAAAAACCCTCGGGCTGGGGTTGTAGCTCAATGGTAGAGCACTCACCTAGCATGTGTGCAGCCCGGGTAAACCACGTAAAAATAAACACCACGTAAAAATAAATGCATTGTGTACAACTAAAAGCAAATAAATAAATATTTTAAAAACAAATAAAAAATAAAAACCCTCCTATATTCTTAGAATAAATTCTACATGGTTCTATTGAACTATTCATTTTGTGTATACTGAATTTGATTTGTTATTGTGTTTAGGATTTCTGCTTCTTAATACATGACAGAGATTGGCTTATAATTTTTTATTCTTGTAAACTCCTTTTAGGCTTCATTAGTAGGTTTATACTGGCCCTACAAAACAAATAACTGAAAAGTATTCCTTTTTTTTATACTCTGGCAGAGTTTACACAGTATAAGTTTGGTATTATTTCTCCCTTAAACATTTAGAATAATTCATCAATGAAGTGGCACAGATTTAGAGTTTTCTTTGTGAAAGGTTTTTAATGATGGATTTGATTTCTTGAAAAAAATAAAAAGGTCTGTAATAACGGAGTTAATTGCTAAGTTTTGGGGATTTCCCCTGTTCCCAGGAATTTGTCAATTTTTTCCAAATTATCAAATTCATTGACATAAAGTTGTCTACATAGACACTGGTTTTATTTTTTTAATACCTCAATGGAGTATAGTAATGCCTGTTTTTTTATTCCTGGCATTAGTAATTTGCATCTTCTCTTTTTCATAAATGGTCTTGCTAGAGGATTATCAATTTTATTAATTTTTTTAAATAACAAAAGTTTAATTTTCTTGATATTTTTAAAGTAAATTTGTTTTCTATTTCCTTGACTACTTCTTTTCTTTTTTTTCCTTTCTTCTATTTTATTTGATTGCTGTTCTTTCTCCAGTTTCTAAATGAAAGCTCAGATTATCTCTTTTCTGTCTTCTTTCCTAATATGTGCCTTTAGTACTATGGGTGCAAAAATTATATCTGCCTTGTCATTCAGTACATATCTTCTAATTTCTGTGTGTGACTTATCTTAGAAGTACATTGTTTAATTTTCAAAAAGTGGGGAATTTTCAACTTAATTGATTTGCAGCTTAATTCCACCATGGTCAGAGAATATATTCTGAATGAATCTTTAAAATGTATTGAAGCTTGTTTTATGACCCAGGATATGAACAATTTTGGCAAATGTTCCATTTGCACTTGAAAAAATTAGTATTTTGACATTGCTGGGTTCATTGTTCTATAAATATAAATTGGCTTGAGTTGGTTAATTTTATTATTCGAATCTTCTGTAACATCACTGATTATTTTATCCTCTCTACTAGCTATTCAGAATGATGACTCCTAGTGTCCTGCTATGATTATGGAGTTGCCAGTTTCTTCTATTTCCACCACTTTTTTACTTTGTATATTTTGAAACTATGTTACTATGCAGCTACAAATTTAGAATTGCGATGTGTGCCTGGCACACTCATCCCTCTATCCTTCTGAAGTATCTCTCAATCTATTTTAATATTTCTTAAAGTCTACTTCATCTGAAATGAAGGATTCTTTGGGTTGGAGTTTATATAGTTTATCTTTTCCCATTCTTTCAATTTTAAATTTTCCTTATATTGAAGGCAGGTCTTCTTAATTATAATAGTATTGAGTTTTGTTTTATAGTCAAGTCTGAAATTCCTAAGAAGTTTAATGGAAATATTTAATCTGTTTTTATTTAATGTAATTGTAATAACTTAGAGTTTATAGGTAGCACTTTTCTGTTGGCTTCCTTTGGATCCACTTGTTTTATCCTTTTGCTCTCCATTTTTGTCTTAATTTCAGTTAACCATTGTTTTCTTTTTCTCTATATCTGTATTTATACTTTATTCTCTCAGTGGTTGTTCTAGAGGTCACAGCATGCATCCTTAACTTATTACAATGAGCTTATTTCTTTATGGTTTCTCAGGTAACACTGGGCCCCAGACACTAATTCCACTAACTCCACACAGACCCTTCCAAGGGACAATCCTGGGGATTGGACCCAAGCACACCTAATCACTGAGCTACATCCCCAGTCCTCCCTTCCTTCCTTCCTTCCTTCCTTCCTTTCTTTCTTTCTTTCTTTCTTTCTTCCTTTCTTTCTTTCCTTTTTTCTTTTTGAGATAGGGCCTCATTAAGTTGCTGAGGCCAGCCTCAGCCTCCTGGGTCACTGGAATTACAGATGTAGCCACTGCTCCCAGCCCCTCCCACCTTTTGTATTAAGCATTTTATTCCTGTATAATTCTAAATCCACTAGTTATCAATATTAATGGCTTTTACAATCAAGATTTGTGTGCATTTACCCACATATTTACCTTTCTGATAACCTTCATTCTTTCTTGCATTTCTGTCTTTCCATGTAGAGTGATTTTTCTTCTGAAGTTTGTTTATGTGGAGGTCTGCATCAAAAAGTTCTCTTCCTTTGTGTTTCTCTGAATGTATCTTTACTTCAGATTACTTTTGAAGACAATTTTTCCTGGGCATAGAATTCTAGGCTGGCTAATAGGATTTTTCCCCCGTCATTTTAAAGATGTCATTCTGTTGTCAGTGTTATGAAAAGTCAGGTGTCTTTCTTTTGTTATTCTTCCTTTGAGGACAATGAACCTATTTTGGGTACTTTAAAATCTTGTCTTTGGTTTTCAGCAGTTCTTGCTGTGATGTGGTTTGGTTTATTTTTCTTGTATTTATCCTGTTTGGGTTTGAGGCATTTCTTAATCTGTGGGTTCATCAGTTTGGGGAAATACTTGTACCAATATGTTCTACAGTACATGTCTTCAACTATTGCTTGTTCTCTCACCTTTTTTATGTATTTAATTAACATATATAAAATAATTGTTTACCATTCCCCATGTGTTTCTAGTGCTCTTTTCTATACTTTCAATTCCTTTTTCTCCCTGTCCTGCAGTCTAGATATTTTTCTATTGACCTATTTACCTGTATACTAATCATGTTTTCTAGTGAATCTATTCTGTTGTGAAGGTTATCTGTTGAGTTCTTGTTTTTCAGTTATAAAATCTCCATTTCATTCTTTTTAAATAGATTCTAACTCTTTGGTGAAATTTTTCATCTCGTCTTTTATTTTCTCTCTGTTTTTTCTATTTTCTTTAAGTTAGGATCCTTGTGTGCTAAGACCAAGATCTCTATCACCTTTAAGTGTGTTTCTGTTACCCACTTTTATTTCATTTTTTGTCATATTATCCTGTCTCTTAGCATAGCCAGTATTGTGTGTATGTGTAATACTAAACTATGTCTATCCATGCAAACACACTCTGTCTCTCTCTCTCTCTCTCACACATGTGCGCGCGCATGCACACACACACACACACACATGCACATACACATACTTACCATAGAAGTTTCATATAATATTAATGTCATCCAGAAAGACTTCATCATTCCTCTGTTAGAGAGTGAAACCTTCTCAATCCAGCCTGATCAGGGATGAAGTGACACAAGGCCAGTTGCATTTTGGTCTTAGTCTCTGGTCTACTTCACTCCTAGATAGGTCCTGAACTCTAATCCTTATGCTTTAGCATGACAATACTGCTAAGAAACTCTCTGGGTTTTGTAAGCTTTCTGCTTAGCTTCTTGGTCTTCTGAGCCACAGCCTTAGATTTCTAGCAGATGTATTGGCTGTACATGTTGATTGTATGTTTTCTACCCTAGCTTTCTTAGCTACCCCACTACCTCCTCTCCCACCTCAAAACTCTCAGCTGTTTTTGTTGGTTGTTTTGGGAGGGTTTTGCTTGTTGACTTTTTTGTTGTTTGTTTGTTTGTTTGTTTGTTTTTGTCCCCCAGCAGCAGGCCTCCCTTTGAGAGGCAATTTCCAAATGTCTTCTTCCTCCTGCTCAGAAGTAGCAGTGTCCCCAGGGGAAGAAAAGCAAAACAGAAGCAGACTATTGGTTGAAATCTCCAAGGTTTTCCTCCGTTTTAGAATATTCTTCCTCTCCTTTGTCTCAGTTGTTTCATCACCTCTCCCTGCCTTAAACTAGTTGTTTTTGTTTTGTTTTATCTAGCTTTTCTACTTGTTTGGACTAGAATGTGGTCTGCGGCAAACTACTTCAACAAAACCAGAAGCAAAAATCTACATAATTTTTAAAAATGAGCTTGGGGAAGTTTTTGCTATAGAACAAAAGAGGGGTTACTACAAGATACATCCTCTGGGGATACCTGAATTATGTTCTACCTCAGTGTATCCAAGAGTCAGAATGGATGTAACCATGACGATTCATTAACCTGCTGGAAAGCATAGACCCTCAATTCAACTTTCATAATTAAAAAATATGAACATTGTCTGTTCTTCTTGCCTCATAGAGTTGCTGTGAGAAACAAAAATCTAGGTGTTTTGTAGAGATAAATATGATGTACATCATAAATACAGTCAGTCATTGTGTTAGTCAGTTTTTTGTTATTGTGACAAAATACCTGGGAAAAGTAACTTGAAGAAGGAAAGACTTATTTTGATTCACGATTACAAAGGTTTTAGGCCATGGTTGGCTGGCTCCATTGCTGTCCACCTGAGGCAAAGAAAAATATCATGGAGTATTCGGCAGAGGAGATCACTCACCCACTCACCTCATGGCAGCAAGAGAGAGGGGAAGGGACCAGGGACAAGATATAGTCCCCACAGACACACCAGCAAGGACCCGCTCCCTTCAACTAAATCCCACCTCCTATAGTTTTCACCATGTCCCAATAGTCCATCAATGGACTTGTCCACTGATGAGGTCAGCCCTCATGATCCAATTACTTCCCAAGCCCCACCTCTGAACATTGCTGCATTGGACCCCAGGCCTTCAACACATGAGCCTTTGGGAGACATTCCAAGTCCAAACCAAAATGATCATTCATTGTGTGTTTGTTTCTCCAGCTGTTCAATAAATGAATGTCTTTCTCCACTAACTATTTTTGTCATCTTAAGGACAGGACTTATGTCCTCTAATTCCATTTTATTCCCTACAATTTCAAGTTTTGTGTAATTCACAAAATAGGCATTGTTTAAAGATGTCACTGAAAAAGATGTCACCTTATTCTGTGTCTATTCAATGTTCAAATATTCTGAGATACAAGCCATCAACCTTGCTACAGTCTGATTGACCCCCAAAAGATTAGTAAACCCCAGCTTAGGGACTTATAATGTGCTAATTTGCAGAATATTTTTGGATAATTAGCTCTTCTTCTTTATCCTTTAAGTTAATAAAGTCTCAGGATAAGGTACTTTCCATTACATGGAAGAGCAGATGATTCCACTTGCTGATAATCATTAGACCTAACTTCTTTTTACAGTAATTACTAGCATGGGGTAGAAAATGGATCACCTCTCACAAAGATGAGGCACTTACTGTGAAATGCTTCTCTGTACCTATCCATTCCCCATTACTCTGACCCTTTCCTTTCATGTAAAGCAAAAGGCCTCAGTTGCTTGTTTCAAGGTAGTCTTGAAAACCATGTAGGCATAATTAAACCTTGCAATATCCTGTAAGCAAGTATTATATTCTAATATTTTCTGCCAAGAACTGAATTTGCTAGGCATGACACATTTATTGCTGGCAGTAGATGTACCAAAACCTACCAACTCCAGGGAATTAATAAATACCACAGCCCTCCTATGGAGCAAGTTGCATGAATATTTAATAGGAAATGCATGATGAATTTCTTGCATGATTATGCAGAAAAACATTTGGGAATGGTTGCAGCTGTTACATGAACTAGCTCAGTCTCTTTCCCCCATCTCTCTCAATCTTTATCAATCTCAATATTGTACTTTAACTTGAGCAGTAAGCTATCTCCAATGATGAGGACTGAAGACACCTGTCAACATTTTAGGAAATGTGTGACTCTTCACATATGCTGTGTGTGTGTTTATACCTTGCAACTTTCAGTGATACATTTTGAGGGAACAACTGAGAACCTCTTGGAGAAAAAAAGGGCCTTCAGGGACATCTTATTCAAAAGAGGAGGCAAAAGAAGCTGAAAGGTAACAGCTGCCACTCTTTTGGGTATGTCAAACTTTCTCTGAGAACAAACTTCACATCCCAAGTTAAGCCATTTGAAAATAGATACTCCTTAACGAATGCCCCCTTCCATATATACCTTTTCATCAGGTAAAATATTCCTTTAACATTTTTGAAGTTTCCGGCATATCCATAAGGCTGAAAGATCATAGCACAAAAGGAATATTTTTTTTAAAATCAAGAGGTAGAAAACTGTTCAACACAATCATCTGAGCAGTGAGGTCAGATCAACATGTATTGAAAAGCCAGTTGGTTTGGATCCTCTAGAGCTTTAAAGGGCATCTCTATAAAACAAAAGCCATTATTCAATTCTATTCAAATATACCAATTCATAGCAGACCCTCAGCATCATTTTCCCAGGAAATGTGGATTCCAGAAAAATCTCAAACTCTGGAAACTCCATAGAGAGAACACAATGTTATCAATTATTGCAGAGAGCTCAAACATGCTCAGTTCTTGACAATGGCCTGTGACCTTCTAGTGTATAGCAGGTGACACAGTGTCTGTACCCTTAAAGCAATTTAGTGTTTACTAGATGTCATTAAAGAGTTGGCACTCCTTAAATTATCAAATGCCAATTATATTATTGACTTTGAAAGAAGAAGAAAAACCTACAAATTTTTCCCCAAATATGGCAGTGAAATGAGTTGTGCCTTCTGATATGGTGACTTTATTCATGGCCTTCATATTTTAGAGTCTATTTTGGGAAAAGTTCTTGGTCAACCTGGACAGAGGCTATGCAATCACAAGGATCAATGCCCCTTCGGTGAATCAGTATTTTGGTCTGGAGAAAGTTTAGATAAAAGAGAGGACATAGTTCATACCCCAGAGCTCCGCGACATGTACTCAGGTAAAACATGAACAATACTACAAAAAGTAACTTTCCTTTTCAAAGCAAAAATGTCACTTACACAAGCAAGACAGCTTAGGTACTGCCTTCCCTGACAGTTCCCACTAGAATCCCAGTGTGTGACATGTAGGGACACTTTGACAAGCATACAAAAAAATCCATGGGATAGTCTCCTACTGCTGAGGATATCCAGTGCTATCTCCAAAGCCTTTAGTAACACAGAATTCCCAGAGTGTCCTGTGCCACACAGAGGACATTCCTGTGTCAGTGAATCAATGTCTATCCTTACCCAGTACAGAACCTTTATCAGTAACTTAGTGCCTTGGGGAAATACCTTAAGGTGAAATAGAGTCACTTCACTTCCTCCTTTTATTTTGCCAAAGTCTAAAATAAAATGAATTCTTGTGTTAAAAAAAAAATCAAAAAAAGAAAACTCATCATATGCTAGCATTAACCTAAACCCTGACTTTATGGGGGTCCATCTTTGTTACTTTTAGAATATTTCTATGCAGGCAGAAAGAAGTATGCTCAAGGAGAAGAAAGTTCAAGGGCCTTTACTGTGTAACAAGGAGACATCAGAAATACATTTCAATCGGACCGTTAGAATGTTATTTATATTGTTTAAATTTTAACTTTAGTTTGTGATGATGATTTACTTGATCCTGCATTATTAATTATACTCAGTTAAGATGGTCAAAATATTTATGCTAACTCACAAAGAAAAAAGCATTATAAGTAAGTTGCTTCCTTTTGTACCTTGCAGGTTAGTTCAGTGTTACCTTCCACATGAATGAAAATGAGAAAATTTTCTTTTTAAATGAATAATACTTTTTAAAGCTAATCTGCAATATTTTCAATTTTACATTTGAAAAATCAGAGTTGCTCTAAGGGAGTCCACTTCAAGCCATCCATTGGGAAGGGGCCAAAACACAGCCATTGGCTTCCTGTTGCCTGGATGTTTTATTACATTGACTCATTAAAACTCCTTGTTTGTATTTGCATTTTACTCCTGGGCAATTTTACAACATAGAATAGTGATAAGCTTGCAGACTGATCCTACTCATTATGTTTAATCATAACTGCAATAAGGAACAGCATTGTATCATGCCTCTATCTCAAACACATTGTAGTGATTTTAAAATAGAATCAGTACCTTACAATAGCCCTGGCACATGCTCTCTCTGTCTCTTTTTTCAAGATGAGTTCTTGAAACATAAAACAAAAGGCATACAATAAAGTTGGAGAGATCTCCATTTTTAATCTGAATGTATGATTAAAACTCGGGAACAGCCTTGCCTGAAAGCAAACGTGTGTAGAAAGGAGACAGAAGGAGAGGGAGGGAGTGGATGAATATCATTAAAGGGTTAGTTGATCTGTGGCTGCCCCCACATGTCCCTACTTTGAGACATTCATCTTAGTGTGGTCCAAGAAGACCCCCTTGTTGCCTCGGGTTGGCCTCCTGCTCATTAAGGTTTATATTATAGTTTAACAGAGCTAATGCTTCAGTTTCTGGCATACATTACTAATTTTCTTATGTTAATGAAAAACACACATCAGCTCCTTGAAATTCCCAAAAGCAGCATCAGTTTTGCTGCTAATTGCAGAACTTTTGGGGCGGTGGAGGGAAAGGGGAGTGATTCCAATAGAAATAGTTGGGACAGGGCTCTTTGCCGCTCTGAGTGGTCCTCTAACTGAAAACGTTTGAGACTTGCTCCTGCTGGCCTTGAGTTCTCATGAATTTTAAGAAACTGGAAGCTCCCAGGAGCACCAGAGCATGATGAAATAAGGGAACTCTGGCCTATGAGATATAAGGAAGAAAGTATGGCTCAAACTTCAAACCCCAGCAGAAGGGAATTTGAGACATGTCCGTTTGATCTTCTGTCTCAACCTGACAAGATATTCCTCTTCAGGGCCAAATGCACTCATACTGGCTTCTCCAGCAACTGATACCTTATGCATGAGAATATTCTAATGAATCTGACCAGCACAAATATAATAAATTGGCTTTTCATGAGACGATTTGTTAAGCAACCAGATGACTTTGGGATGCTGAAAATTTCCCCGAAACTTTGGGGAAATCACCACTCCCACTCTCCTGAAGCCTATGCAGAGCCTTTCTAAAGCGAGCTACCAATGCATAAAAATCAGTTTTGCTAAATAGAATGTGTTTTGTGGATCAAACCAGAAATGTCGTAAAAGGGTCGAAGACCCCATTACACACAGTATCTCAACTTGTGCATATTCAGAACACACATGCTCTGCAGATATTTTGCTAAAATTATTTGCTGCAAAACATGAACCAAGCAGGAAGCCTATGCACAATGATTTGATTTCCAAGTCTTATTTGTGGCTGATTTGAGGTTAGAGAGCATTTCTGTGCTGGGTGGAGTGGTAAAATGAATGTTTATTGTTTAGGATTTAAAAGGCCCATTATCATGCAGACTCAGTAAGGTTCTGCCACACAAAACTGAGTACCAGGCCAGCAGGCAACTGATTCAAGTGACAAGAGGTGAGCTGCAACAGCCCTTCCATGTTAATAAAACATGTCCTGGCACTCAGAAGAAATCCTAGCACAGTATGAGAGCAGATAGAATTTATTAATCAGAACTACTGTTAACTCTAATTATAGACTTCCCCCATGTTACAAAATAAATGGAGGCCTTAGCAATAAAGCAATGTTTTATATACTGAATCCTGTATTTCTATTTCTTATTATAATTGAAAGTGAATTTTATAGGAAAAAAAGTCTAAGCCCATTAACAGATACATCGAGATAGCTCCCTATACAATTTCCTACTTTTTAACCTTGTAATCATATTTATGCCTGAAGTGCTTGTCTGGGAGTCAGAATCAGTGATGCTGGCTCTGGTTCTGATGGTCACTAGACGTGGGAACTTAAGTCCGTTTCCTTATCTGAGCAAGTAAAGGTAACGGACCAGATCAGTTCATTGTAACAGTTGGGGATCCATAGATCCCATGAGAATCCTAAGAAAACGGCAAACTGTCTCCCCAGAAAAATACACGTACCACATACAGAGAACACGTGGCACACAAATTCCTAATGTATTCACAGAAGCTTATTCAAGAATTCCAGGTTTGAAATCCTGAACAAGATCATGATCTTAAAAAGCTTCTCTGATTTTGGCTTCTTGACCAGCTTCTCTACTGAGATGGTGGATTATAAACAAGAGACTTGGGTGCATTGTCAGGTGTATTTTTCACAGGACAAGAGGCTATTTACCCCTTTCTTCATGTCAGCCGCCTCTACACAGCATGGGTAGGAGGAGGTTTTGCCTTAAGTAACAGATATTCTGGCACATCAAATGCCAGTCTGTACTACCATCAAAGAAGAGACACCACCCACCTATATGAGTAAGAAAGAACCTCAAAGAAGGTAAGTGGGGAGAGATTACATTTAATAAAGGCCTGTGGTGTGATGTCACTATGGTGTGATGTCACAGAGGCTCTAATGTCATAGCCCAGCATCACATCCCACGGCCTTCCACCTCCATGGCTTTTGGGCCACTCCATGCTGTACTGTTCCAGTATTGTCATCATCAACCCAGTGACAGAGTAACAGTATTGCAATAGAGTTCTTGCTACCACTATTTTGAGACAAAAACAAGCCATGTTGAGGTGGGATAGAAGGAATAAGAAACAGGTAGAAAGGAGACATAAAGAAAGGACAAGGAAATAAATTTTAATTTAAGGTTCTTAATACTTTTCCAGGCTTGTCACTAAGCCAGTTCTTTCCCAGGCCTGTTACTCCCAAATTCCTGGGAAATCTGTAAATCTCCCTGAGCACTGTTAATTAACCCCCCAATAAATAGATTAAGTAAAAAGAGATAATGATATTTTGGGAAACCTATAATTTAGGGGACTTTCCAGCTCTATCTACCAATCAGATAATGAAGACCACATCAGCTTAAGGATCCAGAGATTGACCAGACCACCATAAACTGTCTTGAGATCAGCAGACTGATATCATTCCCACATACCTTCCCAGACCCAATCCTCACCAATTTCCTTTAAAAAAAAAAAAAAAAAAAAAAAAGAGTTGGGAAGCCAAAAATGTGTCTCTCACTCTCAAGATGGCCTGTACCCCACCCCTGCTTGAATGTGTAGTCCATGCTGTACATCAAAAGGCCTCTCCCTGGTGAGACTACTCATATCCCCCTTTGAATATGTATCTACTTTCCTAAATAAAGCTCTGTCTATGCCTGACTGGCATATGCTGAAATTCTTTTTCATCATATAAGCCAAGGACCCTGTTGGTCCTGAGTAGGAATCCCCCTTCTCTCTGGGAATTCCTCAGACCCTTTTCCAGAGACACTCTTCTCCTGTGACAATTTGACAATATGCCCCCCCCCCCAAAAAAATTACTTGCTTTTTCAGCTTTTAAAATGATCAGGTAACATATTTAAAGCCCTCATGCTCATCCTTGAGACACCTCATCCATGATACTGTGCTCTCACTTAACACTCAATTTAACCTAATATAAGTGAGGATCTGGGGAGGAAGAGGAAGATGAGCATAAAGATGAGGAAGAAAGTAGAGTCAAGGACTGAACTGGTATTTATTTGTAGTTGAGGACTTTCTACTTCAAGGTCACTGAATCCAAAATCTTTCCCCTCACTGCCCTTACCAAAATTCAAATCCCAAGAAGTGTTTTATCACCTCTGTAAAATTCAAATATGTGTAAAGAGACATTTGCCACCACCACCAACCCCCCGCAAAGTGTTGGGCAAATCAACCCAGAGTTACTATAATCATCTACCAAGTAAGATATAGTAGTAAATACTAAGTCAACTTGTGTCTTTCCAAAATTGGGACACTGAAATTAATTCCAGTATTGATATCACTTGGCCAGCCAAATGATAAAGCAACAATATTACAGCAAGACAAGAGACTTATGATGTGTACAAAACATGTCCAGAGTTTGTAAAAGCCAGCTCAACAGAAAAATAAGGAAGAGACCTTGAAAATATACTTCAAAAAAGAGGATATCCAATGGCCAATGAATATAAGTAAAACTGCCCAGTTTCATTAACCATCAGGAAAATGCAAATTCAGATCTAAATAAATACTATTTATATTTAATATAAATACCTACTAGAAGTCCAAAAAAGAAAAAGAGTGATAATATGAATCATAGTAAAGATATGAAGCACCCAGGACTTTCAGTTGAAGATATCTTTAGACCTAGTAGTTTCAATCCTAGATATATATTCAAATCAGCTACACATGGGCATCAAAATTATGTATAAGTAATTTACAAAAGAATGTTTATAGCAACATTAGTCATAATAGTCACAAACTAAAAAAACAAAACAAAACAAACAAACAAAAAAAACCTAAGCGTTCATCAGTAGTAGAATGGATCAACCTATTGTAATATATTCATACAATGGCAAACAGAATGACAAACTACACATACATACAACAAAACTATTAATTTCATGAATACTATATTGGGCAGAAAAGTCAGACATAAAAGAAGGTAACTATAGGAATCCTTTTGCATGAATTTCAAAAGCCATGCTCACAGGCAAGTCATTTACTTTCTCTAGAAATTGGCTAGCCCTGAGATGGGCAGTCTCTGCAACCTCTACAAGGTCCCAGATGTCAAAGCATGGTTAATACAATGCTCTGAAAGACAAAGAGGGCAAGGGGGAGAATTATGAGGTAATTATCATCATGAAATTTAGATGATTTATCAAATAAATCATCAAATTGATATCTGAATTTTTGTTGGGCTAGTGATATATACATATGTATATATACTTCCTTATCTTAATCCTTAGCCATCAGTGCAGAACTGACACTCTCACACAGTCTAAAACATCCTACCTATGAAAACTGAATCCCATTTTGTCATTAAATACAATACTACAGACACCATAAAATAAAATGGTTACCTTGGCATCTGCATACATTAGTCTCCCCTGATCCATAGTTTCACTTTCTGTGATTTCAGACCCACAAGTCAATCATAGTCTGAAAATACAAATGGACATTGGTGAGTACAGAAAAGCAAAGTGGAGAATAAGCGAAAGTTGGCAAAATATAAGGAAGAGTTAGAAATGATTAATCAAATTCCCAAAATAATTCTTGAGTTTTAAATTGCATGCTATTCTGAGTAGTGTGATAAAAGGTCATGCCATCACATTCCTTCCCATGGGCCATTTATTATCCCTTTGGCCAGTGTATCCATGCTGTATATGCTAACTTCTCATTAATTACTTAGTAGTCATGTTAGGTTATCAAATCAACTATTCATGGTATCAATATATATCAATATGTTCAAGTAGTTCTGAGACTACATCACCATGCCTATGTCATTTACCTCACTTTATCTCATCATGTATACATTGTATCATCTCATATGATTATAAGTAAGATATTTAGAGTGATAGAGTAAGCCTCATTTACATAATTTTTGTTACAGTATTGTTGTAAATGTCCTTTTATTATTTATTGCTAATCTCTTACCATTTATAAATTAAACTTTATCATAGGCATGTATGTATAGGACAAAAAATTCATTTCAGGCATCCACTGGGAATCATGGACTATATTTATCAGAGATAAAGGAGAACTACTGTGCTATTATAGCACAGAAGCCACTCAACCAGAAATAAGTTTTAAGTCATCATCCTGCCAGGACAGCTACTCGCCTGATCAAATAATAATCTGGCATTCAAATAATAATCTCAGTCAACACAGCAACCCCACCACAGGATTCACATATAATTGTACCTGCATGAAGATAAAGTACAGGGATGATAGAACAATTTATTGTTATATACAATTTGCTACACATAGTCTTAAATGAACAATAAAGTCCGTACAACAATTTTGGCACCAATCTTTAGTTTTTCTTCACTATGAAACAATTATCTTTACTCAACCTGGCAAAGAGAATAGTTCTGATCCAGGTCTGTGTGTAATCCTCCTCCCTGTCAATCACCAAGAACTAGCAGCTGTCAAGTGGTGGGGGTAGGGCAGACCTTGGTGAGTACAGAAAAGCAAGGTGGAGAACAAGCAAAAGTTGGCAAAGTATGAGTAAGAGTTATAAATAATTAATCCAACAAAATAAATAACGAGGGAAATCACTTTTGCAAACATTTTAAAAACACTGCTACTTTATGCATAATCAAGGTAATCATAACCTGTCCTAAGCATAGAACACTTCTGAATAGATGTCGGCAGAGACTGGGGAGTTTGAAGAGGCTCCAGAGTGGTTAATGGGGGAATTAGCACAATTCAGAAAAGACATTAATTAGGTCAGTCTGCAGTTTTGAAAAACTTTAGCACCTCTCCAATGCTATTAGTGAATTAATGACCTCAGTTTCTGAACAATAGGCAGAGATTAATACAAAAATTGGGCCTGTTAAAGCTGACTTTAAAAGGGGAAATCCAAAGAGAGATCTCACAAAGTTGGAAAATTACAATAAGAATTAATGGAAATGTGTTTATGAATTATAAAAACAGACAATGAAATAACAAATCTTTTATACAGAATTCCTCAGTACAACTCTTATAACTAAAAGGAAAAAAAAATGAAAAATGCCCAGTCATATGGAACCTAACAAGAGAGATGGTAGAACTTCTCCAAAAAAGAAATTTTAGCTTGTATGGAAAGTATGAATTCAATAATACTTGGGAGCAATAATTTTCTGATTTTTAAATTAAATTAATTCTAGCACCAAGCTCTACTCATCAGGATGGGGTGTCACACTGTAGAGCCTCTCCTTGGCATTACAGAATCCAGGGCACTTATGAAATGCCTCAGAATAGGGAAAAGGTCTGTCTCATCCCGTGGCTGCTGCTCCTTCTCCTACTTGGTAATATTATGGATCCTGGTTCTCCATTCTCTATCAGGCAATACCGGTCCAGAAAGGACAGAGCTGTCCTTACCAGCAGTCCCCAAAATGACCTCTGAAAAACCCTTATAGAAATTCTATAATTCCTGCTCTATGGACTACTGGGGTAAATGCAAGGCCTTTTTTAGAAAGTATAATGTTTTACAATCCATGTGTTAGAAATAACAATTGTCATGAAGAGGCCTAAGATTATATAATTCAAAATGCTGTTTTTGGAAAACAGGATACCATAATGAACAAACTCTTCTGTTGAAAATTCTATGCAATGATCACAATCAACTTAATATCAAGACTTTATGCTCACTTTTTTTTTTTTTTTTTTTTTTTGGTACTGGGGATTGAACTCAGGGGCCCTTGACCACTGGGCCACATCCCCAGCCCTTTTTTGTATTTTATTAGAGACAGGGTCTCACTGAGTTGCTAAGTGCCTCGCCATTGCTGAGGCTGGCTTTGAACTCGCGATCCTCCTGCCTCAGCCTCCCAAAGTGCTGGGATTATAGGCGTGCGCCACCGCGCCCGGCTCACTTTTTTAAAATGGAAAAACTAATGCTTTTGGCATATTTCAATAACCAATTTGTATGTATTATATACACATTTTTTTTGCCATGCTGCAAAAATAAAAATTTATTGTCAAGAGCTCAAACTTCTTGGGTATATCATGACTAATAAGGCGGGGGGAGGGATGCAACAATTATTTTCCAAAATAATTGTCAAGGGATCCTTTATGAATGTCAAATCATGTTGGAGACTTGAATTTCTCAGGATGGTTTTCCATCCTCTCAATATCTATTTTTAATATTTTTAATGGGTGCTTTCACACAGTTATCCAATCACAGAATCTGATCAGCTTTAGCTCATGGGACAACACTACCATTTCCAGTGCAGGTGAGACCACATGATTTGGAATCTGCAGAAAAGAAGGGCTATAGGCTGAAACATTTGTGATGTTCTCCAGGTTTACAGACAGATTTGCAGCATCAGAAATTGGACAAAAGATTCTAAACTTCTTTAGAGAACCATAACTAAAAAGTTTAGCTCCTTTCTAGAAGAAAAGTTAAAAAAGATTTGTACTCAGCACAAATTTTAGGGACCCTTTAAGGGGCAATAGTGGAACTTGTCAAGAGCCAGGGCTTTGTAAATAAATGTCTCTGGTTCTGCTATGGAGCACATTGCTCTTGAATATTAGGCAATTAGTGACTCAGTGCTATATTGCACTTGTCTATTCCCAACCCCAACACTGACATGAGGAGTCAGAAATAAGAAATAGTGCAATCTGATCATTTCAATGTACTATTTTATACTAAAATTGAAATATGCCCTGCAAATTCATCGCCTGTTCAAAGTGCTTCATTGACTTTGCTCACTCTGGACATTGAAATACTGTGTCTGCAAAGGTGAAGGGAAATGTCTCCTGGGCCTGAGGTTGTGCTTTCAGTTCAAAGTTGCCACACTTTAGGGTTTGAGCTCTTGTTTTCTTGGCCCCAACAAATTACATAGGTAGGTAAAATAACCCCAGAAATCACAAGTTTAAAAAAATCCTTGCAGTGTCTCTCGGTTTGAGATTGCATGAAGATAGAGGACTTTCTAAGAATTATGAAATCATATTCAGTATGAGAATTTGATTCCTTTTACTTCACACATGTATATAATCAATAACAACAACAAAAAGAAATAGTGTTTCTGGAATCAGTCTTTAGTTCTGCCTCACTATGGAACTGCTGATGACCTCTCACCAAAGTGATTAAGAGTCTGGTCCAGCATGTATCTTCTACAGGGCTTTGTGTTGTTCTCTTCCTATGTCTTCTCACATGTGAAGGATGGTCTTGTCACTTCTTGATGAGATAGACAATTAGGAATAGAGAGAGGAAACTTGAGTCTGTAAAGGAGAAAATGTCCCTGTTGGAATGTGGAACAAGCAGCTTGTGGACAACTCATGAATAGGACAAAAGAAACTAAGGGACAGAAAGAGACCAAATGTATGAGTGCACTGAACCGCTCACAAATTACTTCTTAACTTTTCAGTACCTTATAAGTTTCATAGAACATAGCAATGCAGAAGCAAGACATTGAAAAAGACCACTAACTTCATGAAATAAGGGGCTAATATTTTAATGGACTGTGACCCTCTGGTCCAATCATCCCATGGACCAGCTGGCCACTGGAGACATTGATGTTAACTGAAATCTACATTCCAGACCAGACCCCCTAATGGGAAAGAAGGATGGAGCTCAGTATTTCCCAGTCCCAAGGAAAGTCCAGCCCCTTTGCATCATATATATCCCACCTAAGTACGCATCCTAGTAAAAAACTTGAACCTTAAGCCCTGACAGTGTCTTGCTCTGGAGATAGTCTGCCATCTGCCCTGAGAGTGAGTACTTGCACAGTTAGCTTCTTAATAAAACGCTTCCTCTTTTTGCTAGAACATGACACCATCTTTAAATTCTTTTCTTGATATGTCAAGAGCCAGGAAGGTCTCAGTAAAGGTCTCCTCTGCCTCCAGAGAGACCTCCTCAAGCCCCCTGATCATGACACTGAGACTGGCAAAGGAATGCTGCAACTCTGTGATCCTGAGAGCTCTGGGCCAGGGTTTAGGTGCACACAAAGTGTTCTGACTGAAATAGAGATTCACAAAAATGTAGTGAAACAAAAAGAGGGAGAGAGAAGAAGCTGGGTCCCCACAGAACACAAGGAGTTTCCAGGGATGCATCTCACTGACCTTAATTAGGTGCTCTTTTCATCTCTGCTATAAGGGCAGGAAGGGTAGTCACAAGTGATGTTCTTTTCTTTCTTTCATTTTCACAATTCTGGAGATTGAGCCCAGAACCTCATGTGTGCCAGAGAAGCATGTTTCTTCTGAGCTACACCCCCAGCCCTTTTTTAACTTCGTTATTTTCAGATGGGGTTTCGCTAGGTTGCCTAGGCTGGCCTCAAACTTGAGATCCTCCTGCCTCAGCCTCCCACATAGTTTGGATTACAAGTGTGCGCCATCACACCTGGCTCTTTTTTAAAACTTTAAACAGCTAATTATCATAATGATATGAACCTATCTAAAATCTACCCATGAATTTGTCCTGTGTTGTCCTCAGTTGAAAAACTAAGGTTATTACCTCACCAAATGAGGTAACCTCTGAGTTCTGGAAATCAATTACAGTTTGAGGAACTAGAGGACCCAGAAGTGATGACTGAGCATCTGCAGTATTAATATGTACAAGTTTAAGGAAGTGCCATCATTAAAAACTCCCAGAAGAATGGTGAGATCCCCAAGGTGTCTTCTGGGATTGGGGCTTGCCTACCTTCAATCATTATCATCTGACTAACCACTTCAAGGACTCCTTGTTGATTCAAGTTCTTTTCATATTGAATATATGAAAAAATTCAAAGAGAAATGGATGAGAAAAAATGTATAATTACTATTTGTCATGTGCCTGGCACTTTGTTAAGTATTTTCCAAACATTATGCCATTTAATCCTTAACTACAAACCTAAAAAGGGGTACCATTCAAAATATTCTATAATAAATACAACATTGGCACTAACCAATTAATTTAATGGGCACAACCCATCCATTACCACTCTAGTCATTATGCCATACCAGTGTATACCTGGTTGAATATTATTCACTTTTTTAGATAGGAAAACAGGTTGAAAGAGATTGAATAAGCTGCCCAAGACATAAAGTTAAAAAATGCAAGAGTCTAGGATTTGAACACAGATCTGCCTGATTCCAAAGCTTAATTTTTTTTTCTTTTTATGATACATGCTTCCCTCTATCAGAGTGACCAGTTCCTAGTAAGAGGCTTTGTGACCATTAATATGCTGTATGGAAAGTTATTCATGAAGAAACCATGTTGAACACACATTTCCTGAGTGATCATCGTTGCTTTTTTTATCTTTTACCTCCTTGCATATTAATGATTTCTGCATTGCTTACAATCTCTAGAAGCTACAACTTCTAGCTCTTACCTCATAACTTCCTAGTCCACTATAAACTCTGCCAGCCCGGTGAATTTTATATTTCAGTCACTGTAGGTGCCTCATCATTTCCCAGATATACTTGGATATTTCTTTGTTCTTATCTTTGCTTAAGCTCCACCTCCTTCAAAAGTGTTCAACCATTTAGTCTCAGTTGAAATCCAGTACCTCTTTTAATGGTCAAGTAAAATTGTCCCTTATTCTTGGCAGTTAATTTCCCTGCTACTGTTCAAAATCCCTGTAATGGACAGCCCAATGAGCCATGTGGCCCCACCTTTCTGCATACTCATGCTCCTTAGCAGTGGTGGACCCCAGGCCAACATATGTTTAGCAAATAATCTGCTTCCTTCTTAAAAACATAGACTTAGTCAAATGGTGCTGAATACCATGCCCAAAAGGTGCTATCAGATTAGGCCTGGCCACTGTAGAGCCAAGAAAGGACATAAAGGAAGCCAGTGTAAACAAAGATGGAACAAGGACAAGCAGAGTTGCACGGGATTGCACGAGATTGCTTTTGCCACAAGCCTCGTTTCCCCTGGGTCCTGGGGTATATTTTCATTTCATATGATCATATCATCTCAGCAATTTCACTTTTACCCAAATTAGCTTGAATAGGACCTCTTTCAGAAGACAGAGAGCCCTGTCTAGAGACCAGGTTTCTCTGTTCACAGTTCAAGATTTAATATCTTCCTGTTTGACAATCTACTAACCCTTTTTACTTCAAACTTGGTACTTTTATTTCCTCTTCAATTAATGTTAATTATGCATACATCTGTCTCCCTGCTTTTCCTTTAGACCAAGTACATCTGTCTTTCTCTCCCTTAGCACCTAGTCAAACTGGGCACACACTAGAGTCTTAACAAATGTTTATTGAATTGCATCATACTTGGTGATGTCAATAACCATGCCACTAAATGGGCCTTGTGAAAAACTACATTAATGGCATACTGCAAGGGTTTTACCATCAGTACCACCCACACATTTGGGATATCTGCCCTAAAAGGTGACAAAGAACGGAAAGCAGTGGTGTTTAGTCAATCAACCCACATTGTGCATGGCTTCCCATGGGGGGACGGTGTTTCCCAGCTCCTTTACATACAGCTAAGGCTAATACATAGCTCTTCCCCCAGAGAATGTGAACCACAATGATGGAAGCTTCTTCCAAACCAAAGTGGTTGATACATGGTTGTGAGCACCACACAACATGGAAGGAGCCTGGGTGTCCCAAAATTCCAATGCTGTAGTTTGGACCTTCGGTGTCCCTAAAAGGTCCCTGTAGAAAAGGCTTGGACCCCAAAGTGACACTACTGGGAGACAGTGCAACCTTTGGGAGGTGGAACCTAGTGGGGAGGTGCTTAGGTCACTGGGAGTGTGGCTTTGAAGGGAACTATAGGACTCCAGCCTCTGCCTCTTCCTCTCTTTTGCTTTCTGGCCATGGGGTGAGTGGTTTTTCTCTGCCACAGGCTTCTGCCATCACGTGATGCCTCACCACAGGCCTAAAGCAATGGGGTCGACAGATCATGAACTTAAACCCAGAAATTGTGAGCCAAAAAAAACCTTTCCTTTTTAGAACTTGACTCTCTCAGACATTTGTTATAGTAACAGAAAGCTGACTAATGTGCCCATAGAAGGCTGTTGACAAGGAAATATTTTAGCAGAATGTGACAGAAATTAAAAGGAAATTTCATTTCATTAAACTACTGGGATTTCAGAATCTGTTACAAAAGCTGAATATTGGTTGGTTAAACAGAGTACATTTCACAAAGCACTCCACTGGATTTGAGTATTCAATTTCTTTTAATATTTTTATCTTTCTATGGTATTAATAATGATTAATTTATTGATTATCAGGTTTTTTTCATCACTATTTTAAACTTTAGTGGTCCCTCTTTATATTTCTTTCTTTCTACATATTCTTACATTGCATTTTTCTTTTTTTTAAATGTTTACCAGGATGTCTTAAGGGAAGGGTGTGGACTCAATGATTCTTCTGAATTTTTCCTCCTCCTCTTCCTCCTCCCTTTTCCTCTCCCTCTTCTTCCTCCTCTTTCCCTCCTCCACTTTCTCTTCCTCTTCCTCCTTCTTCTTCTTCCTCTCCTTCTGTCGTTCACAAGCTTGTTTTTGATTGGACCACACTGGAGTGTTTCATTATGAACTCCATATACAGGGCAATTCTATAATACTTCATCAGAAACAATTTACCAATTTCAGGTTTTAATAGATGGTACAACTTCATAATGTAATAGTAAGTAACAGACTCTTGTGTGAGATTCCTCTTGTGGAATTTAAGCCTCTGAATGGTGATTAAGGGTGCTGGTGAGAAGTATACATCAAATACCCTCCAATTTCATCACATGCCTTATATACCTTGACATATGTTTGGACCCCACAGATCATGAGAAATAGAGTGACCTGTGGTTCAGTGATTTGGTTCATATCTTAGCCATAACGAATAGCCCTTATCTTATGAATCAAAATTATCCCATTCATCAACATCTCACTGTATAGTATACCTCAATAAGACCAAAAGCCATGATTTTAAACTCAGAGTTGGTTTAGTTTCTCAGATAAAAGATATATTCAAATGTTGGCTGGTAACACTAGAACAAAAACTAATAATATTTAACATTTATTAGGCTATCACTAAATAACAGACATTGTATTGAGTGCTTTCTTTGCTATCTTTAAAATATTAGAAATATCTACATGCACACATATATAAGTCTCTAATTTGATAATGTATCATTAGTATTAGAGTGTCCTTTGCAATCCTATTAAAAAGGTTATCACATTTTCAGCTTAGCTAGCAAAGAGTGAGATAATGATGATATAGACTAATATGTTAATTTCTAAAGAATAATTAAATTGACACAAATATTCACCAAAAATGAATTTTATATGACAGAAAAAGAGAAAAGATATAGAGATATGTTCAGAGATACAAAATCTCCCTCAAGTTTTAAGAAATATAAAATTGTCAGTCCTAAATATGGTAGAGTAATGCCTCCTAATAATCCTCCTTAAAAATGGTTAGAGAATATTAATGTCCAGTGAGTCACCACTGAGGCCAAGCACAAAGTTTAATGCTTCTCAAAAGAAGCAGAATAGGGGGTGGGGGTATGGCTCAGCGGTAGAATGCTAGTCTCACATGTGTGAGGCTCTGGGTTCGATCCTCAGCACCACATAAATAAAATAAAGGTATTGTGTAAACCTACAACTAAAAAAATATTTTTTTTAAAAAAAGAAGCAGAATGATAACATTTTGAAGAAAGTACACGTCAAGAAGTTCAGATTCATACTGGGTGTGGTGACAACCACCTATAATCCCAGCTACCACGGAGGTTGGGGCAGAAGGATCACAAGTTCTAGGCGAGACCCTGTCCCAAAATAAAAAAATAAAAAGGTCTGGAAGTATAGCTCTGAGGTAGAGCACTCCTAGGTTCAATCCCCAGTATCTCACTGCCCCTCCACACACACACACAATATCAGATTCACATTTTTCATTGAATATCTAATACAGAATGAAAAAGCAAAATGGCATCAAAAAAGTTGTTGAGTTGGAGATTCCTAGAATGAAAATATTTGTAACTGGGCAGATGTCTACACACTTTCAAAATTTGGGGAACTAATTCACTTTATCTTGTCTATGAAAGCATTATTCATAGTAGAGCATTCATTAAGAAGAGCTTGCGAGGGCTGTGGTTGTGGCTCAGTGGCAGAGTGCTCGCCTCACACATGTGAGGCACTGAGTTCAATCCTCAGCACCACATAAAAATTAAAACAAAACAAAATAAAAATATATTTAAAAAAAGAAGAGTTTGTGAAAAGAAAGGACATCTTCAGGCATAAAAATTTAATGCTTATATAACAGATGCTTTGTTGGAATACCACAATCTAACATCAGTTCCAAAAGCCTCTTGGAAATTTTAGAATTAATGATAATATATTGAGTCAAGTACCCAAACTATACTATGAAAAGTTATTCAAAGGTCTATAATTTTGGACAAAATGCTGTGTCAATATATGAGAACAGATAACATTCAAGACAAATGTTGATAGCAAAGTCACCCACATTCACTGCTTCTCAACTGCTTTCCTGAACATGTGAGTCCCCTAAAATATTCATTATATGATGTGGTAAATATGTCCCCCAAGATAACTATGAACACAGTGATTCAATGTATTCTTTCATTAAAAGTAAAATGCACCAGGAATCAACAGTGTGCCAGGCAAATGTTCAAGACACTGGGATTGCATAATGAATGAAAGACACCAAATCTCTACTCTCAGGGACTTCAATATTTGAGAGCAAAGGACTAGGCATATGAGGGAAAAGATGAAAATCAATACCAATAAATAAATAATATCTATGTATATTTTGTCATTGTGATATGAACTATGAAGAAAAGAAGGCAAAGTTAAAGCAGATAAAAAGAGAGATGGAAAGGCAAATGCTGCCTTAGCTACAGTAGCAGGAAAGCCCTCTGAGATGAGGTGACATTTGAGGAAGTGTGAGCTGAGTGAGTCATGTGACTGTCTGGCAGGAAGCCCTTCCGGGCAGGGGTGCACAGGCCCTGAGGTGAGAACATGCCTGTCATATTTCAGGAATAGTAAATGTAAACATGACTATAGCTGAGCGTGCAATGGGGAAATTGAAGGAAATAGACCAGAGAAGTACTTAAAATTGTAGTGTTTTTAAATTGGTCTGTGAATTCTATGACAAACTTCCTTTCAAAAAGGGGAGCATAATTATGTTCCCCTTAAATATGTGCAAGACTTAATAGACTGATTCTCATCGGTAGAATGTGACAAAAGGAATGCTATGTGACTTCCAATGCCAGGTCACTAAAAAGGACAGCTTCTACCTTCCCTCTGTCTTGTGTTACTCATACAGAAAATCAAATAGTACATGTGAAGACACTCTAAAAGCCTAAAAAGAAGCAAGGTAGGAAGGAACTGAGGCTCCCACTGAGACCCATAACTCAAAGAAATAGTCATGAGAATGAGCTTCCTTAGGAGGATTCCTCTGTCCTCAGTCAAGCCCTCAGAGGACCACTACCCCAGCCTACACTTTAACTTCAGCCTTGCCAGAGGCTCTCAGCCAGGACCAAGATGTTCTCTATTTCCTAACTTAAAAAAAGTCTAAGAGATAATACATTTTTATTTCTTATTTAAAGCCACTAAATTTTGGGATAATTTCTTAGATAGTAATAGATAACTAATACATGGATAACATAAGGTCTAGCAGGCAATGGTAAGGACTGATGGTTTTATTCTAAATAACATGGTGGCAGGGGTGTTTAAAGAAGGAAAGGTACATGATCTTACTTAAAAAACAAAACAAAACAAAAAAAAAAACATTACTGTGGTTGCTTTGTGAATACACTGTATAGGGAAATGGGAAAAGGTGATATTTGCAGGAACTCAGATTAAGGAACACATTGGCTTATATCAGAGCAGTAGAAACTGAGGAAGTGAAGAGGTGTATAGAGTGTAGAGAAATTTGAAAGTAGACAGCTGACGGGATTCCCTAATAGACTGGATATGGTGTGTGAGACAAAGGAATCAGTCAAGGTAATTCCGAGTTTTGGGTCTGAGCATCCAGAAAAAATGGAGTTGTACTTACTGAGATAAGAAAATAGTGAGTATAGTAGGTTTTGAGCATGATAAAGTACATGCAGATGCCTATTTAATACCAAATGGAGATGTTAAGAAGGCAGGTGAATGTGGAGTTTTAAGTTAGGGAAAAATTGATTTTTAAGGTTGTCAACTTAAAAGTCCTTTGTGTTCAAAGGGAAATAAGAGTCACAGTCTTAAAGGAGCTGATTTAACTAATCAGTGAAGAGAATCAGCCTAAGAACTGAGCCATGGCAATGTTCTGAAGTCTGGAAAATAAGAATGCATTATGAATTGAGACAAAAGAAGAGTAACTAGACAGGTTGGAGGAAAGAATGACAGAATAGAGTCCTAGGAAGCACAGAGGAAAGATTCCAAATAGGGAAGGTTACCTGTATTGAATACTGGTTGAGTAAAACAAAGACTGAAAATTTATTATTGAATCTAAAACTGTTTCTCTGATGAAAACTTTCATTAGTGAGAGAAAGCCCAATTACAGAGATTAAGGAGAGAATGGGAATGTTAATATGTATATGATAAGCCTGGAGGCGGGGGGCGCACACCTGTAATCCCAGCAGCTCAAGAGGTTGAGGAAGGAGTATCACAAGTTCAAAGCCAGTCTCAGCAACTTAGAGAGGCCCTAAGAAACTCAGTGAGATCCTATCTCTAAATAAAATATAAAAAAGGGCTGGGAACATGACTCAGTGGTTAAATGCTCCTGGGTTCAATCTCAGTGCCAAAAAAAAAAAAAAAAAATGTATATAATACCATAGAGTAACTACCAAGAGAATAACTCAAAAATGCATTTCTGAAAAATTAAAGAAATTAAAATGTTACACTACAAAATATTCACTTAATACCAATGAAAGTAGTAAAGGAGGAACAGAAGAACAAAAAACATAAGATATATAAAAAGCAAAAACTAAGAGCAAATTTAAATCCAACCGTATCAGTAATAATATACATATGAATAGGTTAAACAGTACCTTCAAAGGGCAGAAATTGTCAGTTTGGATTTAGAAAAAAAAAAAAAAGATACAATTTTATGCTGTCTGTAGGAGATAGAATTAAATTCAAAGGTACTTATACATTGCAAGTAAAAAGGTGGAAAAGATACATATGCAAACAGTAACCATTAGAAATCTAGAGTAACTATACTAAGAAAAAAGATACTAAAACCAAAATATGTTGTTAGTTCTTAGAGAAATTATATTTATTTATTTTTTAAAGGATCAATTCATTAAGAAGATAAAACAACTATAAATACATACACACCAAACACAGCCCCAAAATATATGTGGTAAGAACAGACAAAATTGAAGGGAGAAATAAAAAATTCAACAATCCTATATGGACAGTTGAGATTTTCAAGATGGCAGAATAGAGGCAGTCTCCTTCCTGGTGCTCTGTGAACTGAAACCAAGAAAGCAGACAGGAAGCTTCTTGGCAAGGTTGGTGAAACAAAAAAGTGGAGAGGATTTTGCTGGAATTTAAAACTGGACATTCAAAGCAGATCGGGGACTCAGGAGGTGGCATATAATAAAATAAGGAAGAAATCCCCTGTAGCATAGCTGCTGCTGTGGCCAGGCCAGAAGCACCAGCCAGAGTGGTCCCTCAAGAGCAAAGCGGAGGGATAAGGGAATTATAGGAACCCACAGTTTAGGAGGCCTGAGGCGTGTTTGGGTACAGAGGGTTTAGAGATCAAGGACATTGCCCAACTAAACTGAAGGGTGCCCTGCACAATATCCTAGTGCAGGAAAGCAGCCACCATCTCTCCAGGCATTGTGTGAAGAACAAAGGAAGGAACAATGTTGCAGCCACAGTGCAGAGGCCAGCAGGTAAAGGAGCCAATTCCTGGCAAACCCAAATTTGGCCAGAAATACAGGCTCAGTACACACACATTGCATGACATAGAGTATGATTAAGTGTCCAGGAGAAAATCAAGTGTGGAGAGAGGTTTGCACAGGGGTCCACTTGCATGGAAACCCACCCAGCTCTACCTCTCCCCCTCTAATCCAGCTGCTTGCAGGACTGGCTGGGAGAGATGCATCTGGCTAAGAATTTTAAAGCAAGAGTGGTGGTGGGAGAAATTGAGTTTGGAGACAAACCCCAAGACCAGGAAATGTGGGGCTCGCAGGTGACATAGGGGACTAAGAATTGACTCCTACACCACAAAGGTGGAACCCATGGGAGATCCCTGAGATACAGTCTTCCGGCTTGGACTGGCAATTACCTGGAGGTGTATTGATTTAAAATCTCCAATTGGCATTCAGTGAAGAGCCTGGAGCCACCTAAGCCTAAACCCTGCCTCCAGAAATTTCACTTATGGGATTACTTCTCTCACTATAGCAATCTAAAGGGTGGTGAGTCATGCTCCAGATGACCCCACCTAAACTGCCAAGAAGAGAAGCTGAGAGTCTTTTGATCTCCAACAGAAGGAATTCTTTAACTTCACACTGAGATTTTTTTCTCTTGCTTTTTAATATTTTCTCAGTTTAATTGTGATGTTAATGGTACATGGACATTTACACATGCTCATATTTAGTTTTTTCTCATTTCTAGCATTTTTAAAGCTGGTTATTTTTCATGGATCAGTTTTTGGAGGACTAGGATGTTTAATAACCATACTTTACTTTTGTTTTGTATTTATTCATTTTTCATTTTTAAAAATTTTTACTTTATATATATTTTTTATCTTACCTGTTTCCCTTAATTTTCTTTCTTACTTTTCTTCCATTAATAGCCAATCTCTACTGTTTTCTCCTTCCCTCTTCCTTTAATTTTTTACTTCTATCTTCTTTCCTCCTCCCTCAGAATAACCACATCCTATATCACTTCTGTTCTCTCCCTGTTAACCATTTGAAATCTTAAACCCTTTTGCAAACTTGTTGTTTTTATTGTAGGCAATAATTGATAATATAATTTCTGTTTATTATGATAATGAAAATTGTAGATATCACAGTAAAAACTATTTGGTTTAATGCTATATATTGTTTGCATTGGTTGTTGTTATTATTTGTCTCCCCCTAACCAGTAAGGTACTGGAAACCTTCAAGGGCAGTATAAGTCCACAGGGTAGAAAATTCTACTGCCTCAGATCCATACTGTTATATCATTAGACACACAAACAACATGAAAAAGCAAGGGAAAAACTTGCTCCCAACAAACCAGCATATTCTAATAACAGAATCCATCAATACCACAGTGGAAGAAATGTCAGAGAAGAAGTTTAGGATGTACATAGTCAAACTGATCTGCAAAATAAAAGACAATATAAGGAAGGAAATCAGAGAGAAAATACAGGAAGTAAAGGATTACTTCAATAAAGAGATAGGGACTCTGAAGAAAAACCAAGTGAAAATCCTCAAAATGAAGGAATCAATAAACCAAATTAAAAATTAAGTTGAAAGCATACCAACAGACTATATCACTTGGAAGACAAGAGTTTCATGGATGAAGACAAAATATATAATCTTGAAAACAAAGTTGACCATGGAAAAAAGATGTTAAGAGACAAACCAAACTTCCAAGAAATATGGGATAACCTAAAAAGACAAATTTAAGATTTATTGGGAAAGATGAAGGCTCAGAGATACAAACAAAAAGAATGCACCATCTTTTCAATGAAATAATTAGAAAATTTTGCAAACCTGAACAATGAAATGGAAAATCAAATCCAGAAGGCTTACAGGACTCCTAATATATAAAATTACAACAGACCCACACCAAGGCACATTATTATGAAAATACCTAATATACAGAATAAGGATAGGACCTTAAAGGCTGCCAGAGGAAAAAAAGATAGATAACATTTAAAGGGAAACCAATCTAGATCTCAGCTGATCTCTCAATCCAGACCCTCAAAGCTAGAATGTCTTGGAATAATATATACCTAGCTCTGTAAGAAAATGGATACCAGCCAAAAATACTATACCCACCAAAATTAAGCTTCATAATTGATGATGAAATTAAAAATACCTCCCAAGATAAACAAATAAAAAAAGAATTCACAACTAAAAATCCTCCTCTACAAAACATACTCAATAAGAAGAATTATTCATACTTCATCAAAAAGAAATAAAAAATAAAAGTGAAAAAAAGCAAAGGAAGGAACTACACCAAAGAACAGTAAATAATGGAGAAACGAATTCAAATTGAAAACCAGAAATAAAACTACAGGGAATAAAAATCATATCTCAAGGGGCTGGGTTTGTAGCTCAGTGGTAGAGTGCTCACCTCGCATGTGGAAGGCACTGGGTTCGATCTCAGCACCACATAAAAATAAAATAAAGGTACTGTGTTCAGCTACAACAACAACAACAAAATTTTTTTAATCATATCTCAATAATAACATTTGATGTAAATGGCCTAAATTAATCAATCAAAAGACATAGACTGAATTAAGATTGAATTAAAAAACAAGACCCAACAATGTGCTGTCTCCAAGAGACTCATCTCATAGGCAAAGACATCCATAAACTGAAGGTAAAATGATGGGAAAAAACATATCATTCACAGGGATCTTTAAAAAAAAGCAGGGTTTTCTATCCTTATATTAGATAAAGTGGACTTCAAGCCAAAGTTAATCAAAAGGACAAACAAGGACATTTCATAGTGCTTAAGGGAATTATATATCAACAAGATGTAACAACCATAAATTCTTATGCCCCAAACAATGGAGCATCTATGTACACCAAACAAACCCTTCTCAATTTCAAAAAACAAATAAACCACAAAAGTATAATAGTAGGTAACTTTGACACATCTCTCTCACCACTGGATGGATCCTCCAAACAAAAACTAATGAATCTATAGTACTAAAAAATACAATTAAAAATTACACTTACTAGACATATATAGAATATTTCATCCATCAATGAATGAATACACTTTCTTCTTAGCAGCACATGGATCCTTCTCTAAAATAGACCATATCTTAGGCCACAAAGGAATCTTTAGCAAAAAAAAAAAAAAAAAAAAAGTAGAGATAATACTTTGCATCCTACTAGATCATAATAAAATGAAATTAGAAATCAACAAATAAAAAATATAAGCCACTCCAACACCTGGGGACTAAATAATATACTATTAAATGATGAATGGATAGTAGATGAAATCAGGGATGAAATAAAAAGTACTTAGAGGTAAATGAGAATGGAAATACAACATATCAAAATCTCTGGGACGCTATGAAGGCAGTGCTAAGAGGAAAGTTTATTGTATTAAGCTCATTTGTTAAAATAATAGAAAGTAAACAAAAAATAACCTAACATTACATCTCAAAGCCCTAGCAAAAGTAGAACAAATCAACTCCAAAAGCAGTAGAATGTAGGAAATAATTAAAATCAGAGCTGAAATCAATGAAATTGAAACAAAAGAAATAATTCAAAAATGTATAACATAAAAATTTGGTTCTTTGAAAAAGTTAATAAAATTGATGTTAGCCAAGATAACAAAGAGAGAGAAAACTCAAATTACTAAAATTTGCCTTGAAAAAAGAAATAACAGAGCAGATACTACTGAAATACAGACAATAATCAGAACCTATTTTGAAAATTTGTACTCTAATAAAATAGAAATCTTGAAGATATCAGCAAATTTCTAGAGATATATGACCTGTCCAAATTGAATCAGGAGGACATACAAAGTTTAAACAGATCAATTTCAAGCAGTGAAATTGAAGAGACCATAAAAAGCCTACTGAGAAAGAAAAGCCAGGACCATCCAGAATCTCAGCTAAGTTCTACCAGACTTTCAAAGAAGAAGTAATACCAATCCTCCTCAAATTATTCTGTGAAATAGAAAGGGAGGGAACCCTTCCAAACTCATTCTATGAAACTAGAATCACTCTGATACCAAAACCAGATAGACACATCAAGGAAAGAAAACTTCAAACCAATATCCCCGATGGACATAAATGCAAAAATTCTTAATAAGATACTGGCAAATCACATGTAAAAACATCATATGTACCTAACTAAAATAAATAAATTTTTTAAAAAACATATTTAAAAGATAGTGCACCACGATCAAGTTGGGTTCATCCCAGGGATGCAAGGTTGTTTCAAAATGTGGAAATCAATAAATGTAATTCATCACATGAATAATCACATGATTTATCTCAATAGAGGCAGAAAAAGCATTTGACAAAATACATCATCCTCTTATGTTCAAAACACTAGAAAACCTAGGGATAGTAGGAACATACCTCAATATTGTAAAAGCTACATATGTTAATCCAAGGCCAACATCATTCTAAATGGAGAAATATCAAAAGCATTCTCTATAAAAACTGAGACAAAACAGGGATGCCCTCTTTCACCACTTCTATAAAATAAAATATTTGGGAATCAATCTAACAAAAGAGGTGAAGACCTCTACAATGAAAACTATAGAATACTAAAGAAAGAAATTGAAGAAGACCTTAGAAGATGGAAAGATCTCCCATGTTCTTGGATAGGCAGAATTAATATTGTCAAAATGGCCATATTACCAAAAGTATTATATAGATATAGTGCAATTTCTATTAAGCTTCTGATGACGTTCTTCATAGAAATAGAAAAAAAAAGTCATGAAATTCATTTATAAAAATAAGAGGCCCAGGATAGCCAAAGCAATCCTCAGAACAAAAAGCAAATCAGGAGGCATCACAATACCAGACCTTAAATTATACTACAGAGCTATAGTAGCAAAAATGGTATGGTATTGAAACAAAAACAGACATGAAGACCAATGGTACAAAATGGAAGACACAGAGACCAACCCACATAAATACAGTTATCTTATACTTGACAAAGGCACCATAAACACACACTGTAGAAAAGATAGCCTCTTCCACAAATGGTGTGGGGAAAACTGGAAATCCATATGTAGGAAAATAAATTTAAACCCATATTTCTCACCCTGCACAAAACTCTAAGTAGATCAAGGGCCTAGGCATTAGACCAGAGACCCCATGCCTACTTGAAGAAAAAGTAACCCAAATCTGTATCATTTTAGCTTAGGAACCAATTTCCTCAACAAGACTCTGAAAGCACAAGAAGTAAAATCAAGAATCGATAAATGAGATTGTATCAAACTAAAAATCTTCTTCATGGCAAAGGAAATAATCAAGAACATGAACAGAGAGCCTACAGAATTGGAGAAAATCTTTACCACATACACCTCAGATAGTGCATTAATCTCCAGGATATATAAAACTCAAAAAAAATCACATCTAAAAACAAATAGCCCAAAGAATAAATGGGCAAAGGAACTGAAAAGACACTTCACAGAAGAAAAAATATGAATGGTCAATAAATATATGAAAAAGATGTTCAACATCACTAGCAATTAGAGAAATGCAAATTAAAACTATACTAAGATT
Organism: Tamias sibiricus; assembly: GCA_025594165.1. NCBI lineage: Eukaryota > Metazoa > Chordata > Mammalia > Rodentia > Sciuridae > Tamias > Tamias sibiricus. The sequence goes on from CM046660.1 coordinate 131,936,941, forward strand.
TCATCTCACTCCAGTCATATGGCAATTATCAAGAATACAAATAACAATAAATGTTGAATAGGATGTGGGGAGAAATGTTCACTCGTACATTGCTGGTGGGACTGCAAATTAGTACAACCACTCTGAAAAGCAGTATGGTGATTTCTCAGAAAAATTGGAATGGAACTACCATTTCACCCAGTTATCCCACTTTTCAGCTGTGGAGAGCAGTGACTTGGATCATGATCTTTGACTGCCTTGGAGCTGTGGCTGCATTTTGCTCTGGGAACTGTCTTGCAAAGGTGCAGAATGAGATTTCCCAGAAGCTATGGTAATGTCCTGCATGAGAAAGTCTGTGCAATAACAGTCTTGTCCTTGAGCCCAGATACCAGCTGCCAGGGATACAGAATTCTGAGCATAAAAAGATAACCACAATATCTTGCAAGCACTACAACTTCAAGACTACATGCTTTGCAGAAACTCTGGACAATGGACATCCTAAGTACAACAGGATACTTACAGGATGTTCCTAGCATTGCAATAGTAGAATAGCCACAAAAATGTCCCTAGTTCTATAACTTTGGGCAGGGGAATACTAGGGATTGAACTCAGGGGCACTCAACCACTGAGCCATATGCCCAGCCCTTTTTTCTATTTTATTTAGAGACAGGGTCTCACTGAATTGCTTAGTACCTCGCTGTTGCTGAGGCTGGCTTTTATCTCAAGATTTTCCTGCTCCCAAGCCACTGGGATTACAGGCATGCACCACCATGCCCAGATAGTTCAGTAACTTTCTAGTACACAAACAACAATGTGCACTAACTTCCTGATTGTGAAATCCTATATAATAAATGTGCTAAGCTAGCTCTATGTCACTGTTCCTCCTCAGAGGTTGATGTCCCACCTGGTCCCAGCTTTCTCTGTCTTTGTGTGTCTTTCACAAAGACACCCCTTTCTGGTTTCTAGGGTTCAACCATTCAGGTCACAGCACACAGCATATAACCAAAGAACTTAAAATCAGCATACTATAGTGGCATGGCCACATCAATGTTCATCACAGCTCAATTCAAAGTAGCTAAGCTATGAAACCAACCTAGGTGCCCTTCAACAGATGAATGGATAAAGAAAATATGGTACATATACACAAAAGAATGAAATTATGTCATTTGCCAGTAGATGGATGGAACTGGAGGCTATCATGCTAAGTGATATAAGCCAATCCCAAAAAACAAAAGGCCAAATGTTCTCTCTGATTTGTAGATGCTGACTCACAATAGGTGGGGGAGAGGGAAGTGGAGCTTCACCAGATTGGACAAAGGGGAATGGGGGAAAGGAAGGGGAATGGGAATGGGAAAGACAGTAGAATGAATTGGACATAACTTTCCTATGTTCATATATGAATACACAACCAGTGTAATTCCACATTATGTAAAACCACAAGAATGGGAAGTTATACTCCATGTATGTATGTATGTCAAAATACATCTACTCTCATGTATAACTAAAAAGAACAAAAAAATCATATCTGGAGAATTCAATACCCTACTTTCAATAATGGATAGAACAACCAGAGAATATTAACAAGAAAATAGAAGATTTGAACAATACTATGAACTAATTTAACCAGATATATACCATAGAATACCCTATCCACCAATAATAGTATGTGCCTTCTTCTCAAGTGTATATAGAACTTTCTTCATGATGGGTTTGGGTCATAATCTTAAAAGATGTACTCCCAAATATCATAATACTAAATATTGAAATTCTAAATGATTAAAACTTCTAAAGTCTAAAAATCCTGAAAGATCAAAATCACCAAAATATAGTTGTGGAAAAAACTCGAATTGATTTCTTTTTTTTTTTTTTTTTTACTTTATTTTTATTCTAATTTGTTAAACATGTTTGCAGAGTACATTTCATTTCATATTACATATAAAGAGCACAACTTTTCAAGTTGTATATAAAGTGTTTTTACAACAATTGTGTCTTCATACATGTATTTAGGGTAATCATGGATAACTAAGAATAATAGCAAATTGATTTCTTAAAAGACATTCATTTGCATTTTTAAAAGGGGATATATTTAAGAAATGTTTTAAAACATGACAAGACTTCATAGACCACTTTTTACAATAAAATAGATAATAATAGCATAGTGTTACATAGGTGAGACAGTTATGAGCAGACAAATCATATTTATAAAACAGTAGATCAAAAAACAAAATGTATAAATACAAAATGTATAATTTCATGCACCCAGCTGTATGCCTGTGGTCATCTGAAATACCATGAGGTACAATCTAAATCTTTTCATGAGATCAATCAGAACACATAGTGGGTCACCACCACAATGCAATTATGCAGAAAACCATGATCTCAAGAAATTTTATCTTTCACAAATACAGATGCCCAAAAAGGATATCTTTTCATTTATTATAGAACTTTCTGTGTTTTTAGGTACATTCATAATGCTTGCTCACAAAGTGAACACTGTGATAACACACTTTTGCAGAGTCAAGTTTGCAAACAGTGCATAAAATGAATGAGAACTCTCTAACGTCTCTATGTAATTTATATTTTTAGTATTGAAATTACGGGAAAATGAAATACATAGCATAGCAACTAATGTTGACAATTTAGAATCATAGAGGAAAAAAAGAAAAATCTAAGAAAATTGGGCTTATTTTTTACAGTCTATTAAGACAAAGAGTATGGGCAATTACATGGAGATTGTCCAAGGAGCTGACCAACTTTCACACCATTAACTGCATTTTGAAGTCTTGCATCATGCCTAGTGGCTCTTTTCTTTCAGAATACGATCACATTTATTTTTGACATGGCAGTTCTTCCCCCATTTAGAATCACAAAATAATCTCTTCAGGAAATAGTGTCACAGACAATGCTTTCCTGGGTTTCTAGGTGTTCATTCCACTAACTTGCTACAACTGTCCAAAAATATATGAATCCTTCCTCCAAATTTGGCTTTCTACCTCTCTTAAATGGCCTTTCTGTTCAATGGAAGTTGTAGTCTTCAGGATTTTGACTTTTAGGGTTTCAACATTCAGGTATTTAATCTTTTATGATTGTGATTTGGAGTGTTTTAGTCTTTAGAAATTTTAAACATTAGGGATTTTAGAATTTAGAGATTTTGATATTTGGGGATTTCAACATTCAAGATTGTGGCATTTGGGACTGTCTTTCAGGACCATGATGAGCCGTACTCCAGCATGGACCAGATGTTAAGCTGTAGGATAATTAAGAACATACTTAAAGCAATTGAAGTTATATAAAAATGTTTTCCAACCATCATAGAGTGAAATTAGAAATCAATAACAAATTGACTTGGACAATTCACAAATACATGTAAATTGAGCAACACAGACTTAAATGATCAATAGGTCAAAAAAGAAATTACATAGGAAATCAAAGAAAATGCTATGAGTTACACTATATACCAAGATGTATGATATACAAAAAAAAAGCAGTGTTTAGAGGGAAATTTACTAGTGGAAAGGTGATCTCAAATCAACAATTTAACTTTCTACTTTAAGATACTGGAGGGAAGGAGCAAACTAAATTCCAAACAAGCTGAAAGAAAAAATAATAATAACAATTAAACCAGACATTAGGGAAATAAAGAACAGAAAAACAGAAACAATTAACAAAACCACAAGTTGCTTCTTGAAAAGATTAACAAAATTGGCAGATATTTATTTAGACTGACCAAGCCCAAAGAGAGAAAACTCAAATTATTAAAATCAGGAATAAAAGAATGAGTATTATTCTCATAAAAATAAAAATAAAAAACTGCAAGAGCTATGAACAACCATATGCCAAAAATTGATAATTTAGATAAAATGAGCATATTTCTAGAGAGACATACACTATAGAAGCTGACTAAAGAAGTAAAAAACCTGATGAGACTTATAACAATCAAGATTGAGCTAGTAATATATATATATATATATATATTTCCAAAAGGCACTGGGAAAAATCCAGGCCCAGATGTCATCACTGGTAAGCTCTACCAAACATTTAAAGAGTTAACACCAATCCTTAACAAATTCTTTCAAAAAATTTGGAAAATAAATATGTTTAATTCATTTATGAGGCCTGTGTTACACTGATTCAAAACCAAAATCACCACAAGAAAATTATAGAACTGTATCTTAATGACTATAAGCATAAAAATCCTTAAGAACATTCTAGCAAACAGAATCCAACAACGTATAAGAAGCATTGTACACCATAACTAAGTAAGATTTATCACAGGAATGTAAGTTTTGTTTAAAACCTGAAAATCAGGGACTGCAGATGTAGCTCAGGGTTACAGTGTTTAACTAGTATGCATAAATTCCCAGATTCATCCCGAGCACTGCACACAAACAAATAATAAAACAAAAAACCTGACAATAGATTAATATATTACACAATACCAGTGCAATAAAAATCTAAAAACCACATGATCATCTCAATAGATGAATGTAAAGCATTTGACAAAAATGCAACACTACTTCCTATTCAAAGCCCTCAACAAATTGGGAATAAAAGGGAAATTCCTAATCTGACTAAAAAGAAAAAAACCCAATAGCTAACATTATACTTAATGGTGAAAGACTGAGAGCTTCACCCCTAAGGTCAGAAGCAAAACAAGGAGGTATGTTCTCACCACTTCTAATCAACATCATACTACTGCAGGTTCTAACAAGAGCAATCAATTAAGAAAAATCAAGTCATCCTGATTGAAAAGAAAGGATGAAAAGTATCTCTATGTGTAGATTACATGATCCTGTGCATAGATCTTAAGGATCTTGTATACATAAGATCCTGGGAGTCCACCAAAAAGCTATTAGAACTAATAAGCAAGCCTAAGCAAGGTCACAGGATTCATTATCAATCTGCAAAAATCAGTTTATACTTTTACCCACTGTAATTAATGACACTAAAATAAAATTCAGAAAACAAAGTTTATTGACAATAGCATCAAAAAGAATCAATCTAACAAAAGAGGTGAAAGACCTCGACAACGAAAACTACAGAACCCAAAGAAGGAAATTGAAGAAGACCTTAGAAGATGAAAAGATCTCCCATGCTCTTGGACAGGCAGAGTTAATATTGTCAAAATGGCCATACTATTAAAACCGTTATACAGATTTAATGCAATTCCTATTAAAATCCCAATGACATTCTTCATAGAACTTGAAAAAGCAATCACAAAATTCATTTGGAAAAATAAGAGACCCAGAATAGCCAAAGCAATCCTTAGCAAGAAAAGTGAAGCAGGAGGCATTACAATACCAGACCTCAAACTATACTATAGAGCAATACTAACAAAAACAGCATGGTATTGGCACCAAAATAGACATGTAGACCAATGGTACAGAATAGAAGACACAGAGATCAACCCACATAAATACAGTTATCTCATACTAGACAAAGGCATCAAAAACATACATTGTAGAAAGGATAGCCTCTTCAACAAATGGTGCTGGGAAAACTGGAATCCATATGTAGCAAAATGAAATTAAACCTCTATCTCTCATCATGCACAAAACTCAACTCAAAGTAGATCAAGAATCTAGGAATAAGACCAGAGACTCTGCACCTAATAGAAGAAAAAGTAGGCCCAAATCTTCATCATGTCAGATTAGGCCCCAACTTCCTTAAGAGAACTCCTAAAACGCAAGAAATAAAATCAAGAATCATCAGTAAATGGGATAGATTCAAACTAAAAAGCTTCTTCTCAGCAAAAGAAATAATCAGTGAGGTGAAGAGAGAGACTACAGCATGGGAGCAAATTTTTACCACACGTACATCAGATAGAGCACTAATCTCTGGGATATATAAAGAACTCAAAAAACTTAATACCAAAAAACAAACAACCCAATCAATAAATGGGCTAAGGAATTGAACAGACACTTCTCAGAAGAAGATATACAAACAATCAACAAATGTATGAAAAAGTGTTCAACATCTTTAGTAATTAGAGAAATGCAAATCAAAACTATTCTAAGATTTCATCTCACCCCAGTCAGAATGGCAGTTATCAAGAATACAAACGATAATAAGTGTTGGAGAGGATGTGGGGGAAAAGGTACACTCATACATTGCTTGTAGGACTACAAATTGGTGCAACCACTTTGGAAAGCAGTGGGGAGATTCCTCAGAAAACTTGGAAGGAAACCACCATTTGACCCAGCTATCCCACTCCTCTGTCTATATCCAAAGCACTTAAAATAAGCATACTATAGTGACATAGCCACACCAATGTTTATAGCAGCTAAATTCACAATAGCTAAACTGTGGAACCAACCTAGATGCCCATCAATAGATGAATGGATAAAGAAACTGTGGTGTATGTATACACAATGGAATATTATTCAGCATTAAAAGAGAATAGAATTGTGGCGTTTGCAGGTAAATAGATGGAGTTGGAGAATATTATGCTAAGCAAAGTAAGCCAATCCCCAAAAACTAAAGGCCGAATGTTTTCTCTTATGAGTGGATGCTGATCCATGAAGTGGGGGGAGGCATGGGAAAAAATGGAGGAACTTTGGATTGGGCAAAGGCGAGGATGAGGAGGGGTTATGAGAGTAGGAAAGATGGTGGAATGAGATGGACATCATTGCCCTAGGTACATGTATGATTGCTCGAATGGTGTGTCTCTACAATGTGTACAACCAGAGAATTGAAATGTTGTGCTCCATTTATGTATGATCAATTGAAATGCATTCTGCTGTCATGTACAACTAAGTAGAACAAATAATAAATAAATAAAATATTTAAAAATAAATCTAACAAAATAAAAATAAAACCTATACTCAAAACGTTGTGGGCCAAATGTTCTCTCTGATATGCAGATGTTTACGCACAAGAAGATGGGAGGGAGAATAGAAGTTCATTGGATTAGCCAAAGGGGAATGAAAGGAATGGAGAGGGGATGGAAACAGGAAAGACAGTAGAATGAATTGTACATAACTTCCCTAAGTTCATATATGAATACACTACCAGTGTAACTCTACATGATGTACAATCACAAGAATGGGAAATTATACTCCACATGTGTATGATATATCAAAATACATTCTACTGTCATGTGTATCTAAAAAGAACAAGTAAAAATTTTTTTAAATTGTGGGAAAATATTATAGAAGACTTAGATAAATGGAAAAGCATCCCACGTCTATGGACTTAATGTTACAAGATGATATTTCTCAAACTGATCTACAGATTTAATGACATACTAGTGAAACTTCAGCTGACTTCTTTTCAGAAATTGATAATCTCATATTAAAATTCATAAGAAAACTTAAAAGACATAGAATAGCCAAAATAATCTTGGGGACGCAAAAGTTTGAGGAATTATGCATCCCAATTTCAAATTTAAAGAACAATATAGTACTTACATAAGGATAGACAAATAAATTGATGGAATAAAACTGATACTTCAGAAATAGCTCATGTATCTATGATCAACTGATTTTTTACTAGAGTGCCAACACAATTCTATAATTTTTTCAACAACTGGTGGTGGGACAACTGGATATCTACATACAAAAGAATGAAGTTGGACCCCTATCTCATTCTATATGCAGAAATTAACTCAAAATGGATCAGAAGCTATAAAGTTCTCAAAATAAAACATAGGGGCAGATTGGATTAGATAAGCAATGGTTATTTCATAAGATGCCAAGATGATAAGCACTGAAGCAAAAAATAAATAAAGTGTTCTTCATCAAAATTAAAAACCTTCGTCAGGTGCGCTGATGCATGTCTGATCCCAGCTACTCAGGAGGCCAAGGCAGGCGAATGGCAAGTTCAAGGCCAGCCTAAGCAATGCAGAAAGATTCCATCTCAAAACAAATTTTTTTTTTAAGTTGAAAACTTGTGCTTCAAAGGACACCATTATAAAAGTGAAAAGACAATACATAGTATGGGAACAAATAATTGCACGTCATGGAAGGGACTTGTTTCTAAAATATATAAAAAATTCTTATAATTTAATAAAAAAGGAGAAATAACCTAATTAAAAACTGGGCAAAGGGTATAAAGAGACATTTCTCTCTCTTTAAAAAAAAAAAAAAAAAAAGACATACAAATGACCAATAAGCACACGAAAAGATGTTCAATGTCATTAACCATTAGGAAAATATAAACCAAAACCATAACGAGATACTACTTTATGCCCACTGGGATGACTATAATAAAAAGACAGATTAAAAAACAATATTGAATAGGATGTGAAGAAAGTGGAACCTTCATATATTGTTGATGGGAATGTAAAATGGTGCAGCCGCTTTGGACAACAGTCCACAGTTCTTCAAAATTTAAAACATAGATTTACTATATGACCCAGAAAGTCTACTACTAGGCATGCAAATTATTTATCCACACAAAAACTTGAGAAGTGAAGATTTATGCCCACACAAAAACTTGTATGTGAATGCTTATAGGAACATTAATCTTAGTAACCATCTGTAGCTATCCAAGCCAGGAGGACTCATCTGTGCTTTAAAGGGACTTTAAAGAAGGTGGGGAATTTTAGGATGAATTCATTTGGGGAATTTTAGGAAGAATGATTAGTCTGCAAAAGGAAATGAGGAACAAGGAGGACATTCCACCCACCCATAGTCTTGAAAGAGAAAAGAATTGCAAGAATATGAAGATCTCAAGGATGACCGGGTTTCCATCAGAAGAATGTTTCCCAACTTATTTTTATTATTTCCTCTCTAAGGAGCCATTTAAGGCATTTTTGCCTGATTGTCCCCCATGAAAGTTTAATACTATAGATCTATGCTTTCTACATATAAAGCAAGACATTTTCACCTCCCTAAGAGCTAATTTTTGCCCCCATTTAAAACTCATACATGAGAATAAAAAGAAGGGACTATGCAGAGATGTTGAAAATAAATGAAATCCATCACAGGAAATACCCAGATGCCAAAACTCTTCATATATATCACTAAATTCCTTCCATAACCTTCTTCAACTAGTTAACAAGAAAGAGAAACTGTGTAAGTGGAAGTAAAAAAAATAGAATAATAAGTCTCCAGTTATAGCCAGTGTCTGGTTCTGCATGATAGGGAGGGTTATGATAAATTGATAATACCTTCATAGATCTCCATATTTTTGCATCCTAAGCACAACTGTTAGATATCTTAAAATACTTTTTATTCACAAGAAGAAAATACTAGTAATTTAATATAAATCTGTATTTGAAAAACATACTAGAGATAGTTCTATGCTATACCTAAAATGAGTTACCCATATCTTCATTATTATCTTCAGAAAGCTTGTAGTATACGGTCTTCTGACATGTCTGAGCTGAGTGAATCAACCATTTGGCAAGCTGTGTTGTTGTCAATACATCTGTTCATTTCCTGTGAGAGGTGAACTGCTTTGTCTTAAAGGAAAACACACACAAGTAGTTAAAGTACTACTATCATGTAGTAATTGGAAAGGAGGAGAGGAATATTTTTGAATCTATGCACCAAAGATAAAGAAAGGAAAATCACAAAGGGAAGCCTGTGGGAGATACGGCGGACATCAGAGCTGGACCCAGGTTCCTGGAGACATCCTATCATAGAGTCCTCTGCATTCAGCAGCCAGAGCTAAGGTAATCAAATCTCATCAATGGCACTCCTAGCACAGGTTGTATGGTCCTTTTGAAGAAAAAGACAGAGTGTGTTCTACAACCCACTTAGGAGATCACAACCAGCATTTTTAAAATAATGGCATTTGAAATGGAATGGAATAGAACAGAATGGAACAGAACAGAAATATCCCGAATGTATCACACATAGTAAGCCTAAGAAATGTTTCATTAAACTTCTGGATCAGCTCTATGAATCCACATACCCACATACGCAGGTAGATACACAAATCCTGGGTCATGATGTGAAATGTATTTCCTGCTTTGTGCCACAGTCAAAAAGCTTCAAGAGATTCTCAAGCAGAAAACTGGCTGCAAATGTCAATGTAATCCATCTTTAATTCCTCAGACTTCTGATCTCACTTCACTCTATCATCCAACTTGTCCCTCTCACTTGCCACTTCCCATTCTCTTCTTCTCTCCTGCATTTCTTCTTCCTATTTTCCTTGTTTAAAAAGTCAACCAGAGATCTCCAATCCTCTAGAATCAGAAGAGGGGACTTAGGAGCTAGGAGCTGCCACTCAAGTCTTCCTCCTTTCACACCAGCTGACCAAGCAGCACACGGAACCCACCACTTCCGACCATGGCATTCGGCTTCAATGATTTGTCTGATTCAGAACGTGAGTTGTATTCACCAGCCAAACTCTACACATGGTGGGCCAACAAGGACAAACACCCACTTCGCTATGTTTATCATCAAAAACAGGGTCTTGTTCATGGTGGCCCCACATCAAGCATTCAAAAAGCACAGGCAGAAATGCAGAAACAGACTCACAGCACAGATAGCCACACAGAAGTTCCATTCGGGAGGGGCTTCCAGGAGGAAATAGAGTGAAAAGGTAACTTAGACTATCTCATGTGAAGCTGTATTCGGTTAGAAAATCCAATGTTTAATCTCGATTGTCTGTAATAGATCAATTAAAATGGCACATGTTCTAAAAAATGCTTAGTTGCACTTCTTATGCAAGTACTTCTACATTACGGTGTGGTTTTGTTTGCTTTTATTGTTCTTCCTATTTGGGGTAGCATTGGGGAAACTGATAGAGATTTCTGAGGGCCAAAATCCTATCTTTGTCTCCCTGTCACCACTTGAGTGCATGACTCAAACATGAAACACTTGACTCTTTCAAAAATGTTTACTTAGTAACAATTATACCAAATTCTCTGTGAAGTCCCCCAAGTCATATGTACTAGAAGCAGCTGGACAGGACAGCAGAGGATCTGAGCTCTGAAAACAGCAAGTGCAGGTGAAAATCAACTCCTCACCAAATCATGTCAATCTTTTTTTTTTTTTTTTTTTTTTTTTTGGAGGGGGTGCTTTTACTGGGGATCTAATTCAGGGCATTTTACCACTGAGTTACATCCCTGACCCTCTTTTATTTTGTTTGTTGCGGGTTGCTGAGGGTCTCACTAAGTTGCTGAGGTTGGCCTTGAACTTGTAATCCTCCTATCTCAGTCTCCCATCAATTTTTTTTATAAATTGAGAAAGAATTCACATATCATAACATTCACCATTTGACAGTGTGTGATTCAGTAAACAATTAGTATGTTCACAAGGTTGTATGATTATCACCACTAATTCCAGAATATTTTCATTACTCCAAAAAGAAACCCTGTACCCATTAGCAACCATTTCCTATTCCCCACTTATTCAAACCCCTGACAATAACTAATATAATTTCTGTATCTATGAATCTGCCCATTAAATATTTCATATAAGAGAAGTCAGTGTACATGTGAGCTTTTTGTCTTTTTTCTTTTCAATGTTTTCAACGTTAATACTTGTACTTCATTCTTTTTATGACTGAATAATATTCCATTATATGATTATACCACATTTTTTTATCCACTTATCCATTCATGAGCTTTGGGGCATTTTATATTGTTTCCTTTTCTTTACTATTATTAATAGTGCTGCTAGGGCTAATTCTTTTCACACTGAAGCTTCTAGAGCCATAGAACTCTTGGAGAGAACTCCAATTCTCTTGACAACATCTTTGCACCTTCACCATTTTCTCTAGCCCTCCCATAGTTTTCATCCCCTCTCCTTCTTAACTTCATCTCCTTCAAGTTTAGGAGCACACAGAACAGGAAATGAAGGCCTTTGCAGAGGACTTCCTTCCATGGAGCTTGCAAAGAAGAGCAAGACAGAAGAGCAACAGGGAATTGGTGCCAAGGGCCCAAGGGACTTGGGTCTGGGAAATGCCTGTGCTAGGATAGAACCAGCAACACAGACCCTGGTTCTTAGCCAGCTCAGCCTGCTCCCATTGGACCCTGTGCTTCACTGAGTGGGACAACACATGTAAGTACAAAGTGGCCACATTCCTCAATTCTTGGCAGCCGGACCCCAGAGGAGGCATTGAACAGTACGCTTCCAGTCCTGTGATAATCTGGCCACACTCTACTCACCCTGGTTTCTTTTCTTATGTCACCCACCCTCTCCCCTGCAGACCCCTTATCCCAGCAGGTTTGAGCCCAGGTTCAAATCTGCACTTCACTTGCCATGATGCCTCTGACTCCCCCCGCTGCCTGATCCTGCTGCTCCTGCACAGCTGTCCCCCGCACCCAGCTTCTGACCCCAGCCTGCCCCAGCCTTAGTTTGCTGTTCCCAGCTTGGCTCTGACAACTGCTAGTGATCTCACCCCACTGCCGAGCCCAGATGGGACAGTTGTGTTCATAAAGGTCATCAGTCAATGGGGTGTTTGGAACTTAAAGAATTTCTCCATAGAGGAAATCATTATAAATAGTGGTTTGGTTCCCAGGCCAATCCACAAAGGCCTATTTAACCAACCATGGCGCTGACATAGCTGCCGCAAACCACCGTGCTCCTGAAGTCTAGTGAGGATGGCCTAGAGGGAGCCAGGCGGAAGAGTGGAGGCCCCTGGCAATTTGACAGTTCCCATGGAAACATGGAAGGGGGAAATTCCATTGGCAGAAGAGGCTGAGCAGTGTCCCAGAGTTCACCCAAGCAGAGGCAAGGGGAGGGAGGAGATGGGGAGCTCAAGAGGCAGAGCTGAGGACACCTCAGCCCAGAGAAGACTCACAAGTAGGGGCTCTTACTGACAGGGAGAGTCCAGAGGCAGGGAGCAGGTCCAGCCTTCCAAGCTTTCATAGGTAGAATGGCATTACCACAGCTCTCCCCTTGGCCTCTGAGCACCTGGCCCTCCTGCTATTTCTGTGCCTCATCCTGTCCTTTCAAGTTCCTGATTCTTCTCTGGCCCTTGGACCAGAAAGGTCATGCTGCTTACCAGAAGTCCCCTGATTGCTGGCTTTTTACATAGTGAGATTGGCTTTCTTTCTTTGGCTTGGTTTTTGGTTGAGGGGTAGTTTGTTTTGGCTGTACCACATCCACTCCATTTCTTACCTTACATAAGCATACCTTGAGCTCCCGTAGGGGAGTCCCTCCCTCCCTTCCACTGCATTCAGACCAGAGGACTGTTGACCCTGGTGCCAGCTCTCCATTAGCCAAAGATCTGCTTTTTTCTCCTTCTAGCTCACACTGAAGCTTTTCCTTCAATTTACAAGTGCCACCCTAGCCTTTCAGTGAGTTGCTTTGTGCTTAATCCACCAGGTTTGCAGCCAGTGATGTCTAATATACACCAGATATCCGTGTTTATCACTTGTTTTATACTGGCCCCAATGTCGAGCCACAGGCTTCTCTGGATCTCTAGCAGGAATTCTGTTTCAATAGGCTTTGTGTGGAGCACAGGAAACTGGATCTCTTCATACCTCCAACTGGTCATGAGGCCAATGGCCTGGGAAATGGGCTGTGGTGACTCCAGTCACTTCACACCTGTCAGCTCAGCCACTAAGAAAGCTGCCTCTGTGGCTTCCCTGAGATAATCCTGTGGAGGCTTTAGGTAAATATTCCTTCACTTTTCATGGATAGTGAGAAACACAAATTGAACTGGTAACAGGAACATTCCCGTGAATCAACTGGCAAATTTTAAAGTTTAACAATTTTTGCAAGGTTGGCAGCTTTTTTTGATTAGTGAGGTGAGAAGAAATCTGCATATTGATAAAACCACAAAGATGTTGACCAAAAGATATACACATCTCTTTTTGTCATTCTTTTACAATCCAAAGACTAGAAAGACATGTGCATAACAAGCTAGCATCCCTCCAACCTTCTCGGTTAAGGGGAGCAGAAACAACCCAGGCCCTCAGATTCACTAGCATCCAGTGCATAAAAACTGCGTCCTAGAAATCTTTGTGCACCAGACTGTCAGGGGGAGCCCCGCATCAAAGGCAGGAGGAGGGGACAACTGCAGAGCACAAAAGGATTCTCTAGTCCTCGCTTCTGTCCTTCTGCTATTCTGATGGAGAACAGCGGAAATGTTGGCAACTGAGACAAAACAAATGGGATTTCAGACTTTTGAAAAGCATTATATTACACGACGTTCTTAATGATATCTAGTATTAATCTAAAATAAATACCCCAAGCCAACGCTAGAGAATGTTTTATGATTATTAAATGATATGACATTCAGAATGGGAACAGACATTTTTGCATGGGAGGTAGACGGGAAGAACTCACCAAGCTTGTTTTTCTTTGTTTCAACATTTTCCTCTCCAACTTCCTATCACTCCTCTTTTAAAGAAGAAGAAGAAGAAGAAGAAGAAGAAGAAGAAGGGGGGTGGACGACAAACCTATTTGTAATAGCTGCTCTAGTTTCTGCCCTTAGAAATCTGCTCTATTTATTAACTACTCCTCCAGTGAAGAAATTCCACTAAAATTCCTTCAGGGCCTGGCTGCCTTTCAGCTTCTCTCTGCACATTCCTGCCTCTATGTATGTCACCATCTTAAATAGCTGAGCCTTCTGTGCTTTAATAAGGTCTCTCTATAATTTTTTTTTTTAAGAATGCAGACCTAGTTTTGCTAAATTTCTGAATACCTCAGATTGTAAAGCATCTATACTACTAATTAATTTCTGTTCTACCTTGTCTATGTCCTCACTGGTCTGCTAATAACATAAGGACCAGAACTGACCTCATTACAATAACTTCTTACATCATAATCAAAATGATTCCTCCAGGCTGGTATTTGAATTACATCCCCCTTCCCATCACCCCTCTTCCCACAGGCACCATGTTAAAGATTTACATGTGCATTCATCTTAGATTCCACTTTGCTGGGTCCCAAATTTGGGGTACTAAACTTTTAAAAATGTATATTATTTTCCTTTGCTAAGTTCATGACATGTCCAAGCATTGCACTGTCTTCATTGAAAAAAAAAATAGTAAACATCACAATGCATGGTTCTGAATTATCACCATCCAGAATTTACTGTAAAGACAAAAAGGGAAAGAAAGAAAATTATGAGCATCCTATTGTCTTTCTTATGATAGGCGCTTGGTGTGAAAAGCTTTTAGAAACTCTTAGGAAGAGCATCCCACCCTTAGGGTATAAGCAGTGAGCAAACATTTCATCTTGATTTTAGCCAGATGGAGGCTTTTGAGGTGTGGTCCTATGAGAAAATCCCAGAATACTCCACAAATTTGGATTAGTGAAGTGTTCTGTAAATGCAATTCCCTACTTCCCCATCCCCACCCAACTCCCCTGCTTAAATTACCTCCAGACCCTTGGTTGTTAATTGTGGCGAAACCCAGTATTGGAGCATAGAATTACTAGCTCTTCTTGCTGATTCATGAGCAGGGTGAAGATACCCCTATCATCATGTTGGGACCCCTCAAGTCTCCTATGCAAGTGGCCTGACATTTCTCATTGGGACTCAGTGAACTCTCAAGGTAATGGTGCTGCGTATGGCTGTGTATGTTACCATATTAAATAGTTTTAGAACCACAGCTAACTTGATGACCCTCCTCTGTCTCATTCCTGCTCTAGCTCCTTGAACTTTCTGCCTCCTGATATGAAATTTTCCTCTACCTGTACAGAAAATCCCCACTTCCCATGACCTAATCTGTGGGTTTGCATGGTCATAATGCCCTACGTGGCTCCGACAGCACTTGATCTTCTTATGAATCATGTTCCACAGCTTACATTCGGCCTAATTTAAAGCATGTCACACAAACGAAGGCTGAATGTTAGGGAGTTATGAAGACACTTCATGGGAAGCTAAGTTGTATTTGAATCTCCTTACTGCATGCGGCTGTGGCAGCTAGGGATTTTGTCACGTGGCATGATTTCCCATCCTCTTTGAAACACAGCTCTCTTTCCTTTGAGGAGTACCTATTCTTACCCCGTGGAGCCAGACACAGAGCTTCAACGCTGCCCTGAGGTGCAGTGGGGGTTCGCAGGGGATGGGCCAGCCTCTGGGCCTCACTCTTCCCTCTCCTAAACCGTGACAATCAGAACCTTCCCCTGAGAGTAATACAGAGATGCTGACTGAAAGACTCCCTCTTTTTTTTAAAAAATATATATATTTTTAGTTGTAGGTGGACACAATACCTTTATTTTATTTATTTGGTGCTGAGGATTGAACCCAGGGCCTCACACATGCGAGACAGCACTCAACCACTGAGCCATAGCTCCAGCCCCAAAAGACTCCCTCTTGATGTGGGGATGGTTAAAATGGGTGATGCAGCTCTGGAGCACCTGGTAGCTATCTTCTCTGCCACATGGAGAGGGTGCAGAAAGCCAGGCTGCAAAGCGAAGCCCGGCCCAGGCAGAAAATGAGTCCACAGTCCTCTTCCCTGGGACTCTGGTGCCTAACAAACTTCTGTGAACTATTGTGTCTCCTTGAGCTGTGTCTGTGAGTGCCCTTCTGGAAGCCTTCAGTCTTTTGAAATCCAGAGAAACAAATTCATCATTTTATGCTTAGGATCATTTGTCTTAGGTTTCAGTCACTTGCAACCAAAAATTCTATAAAGCCTCTTCCCTTGTGAATGACGGAAATGTCTCAGAGGCTGCATTGTCCACAAAGAAATTCCAAGAATTATAAGAGGATGCCAGCTCTTTGTCTAAGCAAGGTGAGCGTAGAACAGGTTGAGTCCTGGAGGACGCCATGGAGAGGTCTGGAGCAAAAGTATATCAAAGCTTCCAGATAAAGGAGTTAGCCACAAGCTCAGGGACTGCATAAAATGGCTGGTGCAGAAAACGAGAGAGTGAGAGGCAGCAGAGCCACAGTGTTGAAAAGCAAAGTTTAAGAAAGATGCCAAGGAAAAAAAGACGAAGGCAAAGACAGTCACGAGCTTTAACCATGGGCAACAAAAAAGAAATGCCACCTTACTGGGAATATATCTAAGAAAGTTACATCCAGAAATGTAGGTTTCAAAAGAAGAAGAAGAAGGTGTGCTTCAAAGTCCAAAGCAATACAACAGGGGCCGGGGCAGACCCAAGCACAGGCCCACCCCAGAGCCTCGTGCCTCCGAGCCATTCCTGGGGATCACCAGACTTTTTTATGGCATGACGTGCTAAGGAAACAGTTAGAACCCGGACAGGGCCAGGAAATAACAGGCATATTTTTTCATTAGCTCACCTCTCCTGCCCCAACATACATCATACTCCCAACCCGCTTTCTCTTCAACAGCTATTTTTTTAATATTTATTTTTTAGTTGTAGTTGGACACATGCCTTCATTTTTTAATTTATTTTTATGTGGTGCTGAGAATCGGACCCGGGACCCCTCACCTGCCAGGCAAGCACTCTACCGCTGAGCCACAACCCCAGCCCTTAACAGCTATTTTTGAAAACAGTTTGGAACTTTTTGACAGTGGAAATTTTGTGTTTCAAAAGAAATCTAAAATGCAATTTTCCCCAAAGTAAAAAGCAATGAGTATTATTTTGTTCTTCTTAGCACCAATTTGTTTCCATGCTATGTTTGATTTTTGGTTGGTTGGTTGGTTGGTTGGTTGGTTGATTGGTTTTGTTGATCATTTAATTCATTCATAGGTTTTATAGTATCAAGAAAACCCAGGAGCTGGGAATGTAGCTCACTGGTGAAGCATTTGCCTAGCATGCACAAGGCCCTGGGTTCAATCCTCAGCACCACAAAACAACAATAACAAACACATAAAGATTTCCAGAGATAACTGTTATAGTGGGTACTCTTTTTAACAGCTTCCCTTGCATTCTTGGGAGGCTTACAATAAACAGAAAAGTTTTCTGCTGAAATCTGCACGAATTGGTATAAAATATACTTGAGAATGATATTTTTATCATGAATTTCAATCTAGTTAAAGTTTATTTTAAGCAAATTCTAATTGAATATTGGAAATACGCTTAATTTGCCTCTGTAACCTCAAAATAGGAAAATTTTTAAAATAGTCTCCAAGAATTACATCTCCTGGTGTAGGTACCATATCTAATCCTCTCTCCTTAAATATGGGCAGGACTTGTAAAGATGATGAGATATAACTCTCAGAAGTGGATTAAATTACACAGCAAAGGTTAAGGGATTTTAGAAATGTGAATCATGGCTCTATTCAGTTGACACCAAGTTCATTAAAAAGAGGTTGCCTTGGGTGGGCCTGGCCTAATCAGATGAAACCCCCACCCCCAAGAGACTCAAAGCAGCTACAGAGGCTCTCCATTGACCTTGAAGACGCAAGCTGCCATGTTGTGCACACGTCATATCTCTAGGACCTGAGGGCACCCTCTAGAAGCTAGGAGCACCTCCACCAATAACCCGCAGGTAAATGGGGACTTCAGTTCTATAACGACAAAGAACTGAATTCTGACAAAAAACCATGGAGCTTGGAAGAGAACACTGAGCCTCAATGAGATCACAGCCCCAGACAGCACCTTGATTTCAGTATTGAAGGACTCTGAGCAGAAGACGCACTTTACCCATATCTGGACCAACAGAAACTGCGAGATAATTTATGGATGTCACTCTAAGCCACTAAGTTTATTGTAATTCAACAACATGTATGCAAATCACATGAAAGATGGTATATGCTAAATGGCAGCAGATGCCCTGCTAGTAGTCAAGGCATCCTAGGAGACTTCCTTGAAGTTCAGAAAAAAAGCCCCCATTCAAGAAAGTGAAGTCAAAAGCTTAGTAGAATCAGCCCTCAGAGAAGGAATCTAGGAACTGACCATGGCATGTATAGCCAAGAGAAGAGGTGAGTGGCTAAAAACCTAGCAGAGATGCCCCACAAGAGAAAACTTGGAGAGAAAAGCACCAAAGAGGGCTACAACATTATAAACAACATTTTTTTTTTTCCTTTCAGTTCTGAATATTAAAATGATACAGACTCACTGAAGAAAGTTTAGAAATAAATAGCAATGTATAAAAAGAAATACATATTTTGACCTACTATAAACCCTACATACTTTGTATTTTGCCTTTTTTGAAAACCTCATCAATCAGTATTGGCCTAGGGCATTGCATTTTGCCATTCTTCTCACTTTTTGGGAGGAGGGGTACCAGGGATTGAACTCAGGGGCACCCTACCACTGAGCCATATCCCCAACCCTATTTTGTATTTTATTTAGCTACAGGATCTCATTGAGTTGCTTAGCACCTCACTTTTGCTGAGGCTGGCTTTGAACTCGTAATCCTCCTGCTTCAACCTCCCAAGCTACTGGGATTATAGGCATGCATCTCCTCTCCAGGCTGCCTCACTTTTAAAAGCTGCATACTATTCCAACTTGTGGCCTGTGCTTTGATTTACTTAACTGTTACCCTATTGTTAAAAGTTAAAGCTATTCTCAATTTTAATATAAGTATTCTGAACTTGGGAAAGGCCTTCGGGCATCAAAACCTGTAGGAAATGGGATTCGCTTTATAGAGACCTGACATTTTACTATACTCTCTGCTTTAAAACAGTCTAAAATAAATCCAGTAGGGGTTCCTGCTGTGGAAAAGCCTGTCTTATCTTCGGAGTTTCCTCTGTCCTCGGGTATTCTTTTTGTTCAAACACGCTCTGGCTTGACTCAGATTATTTGTTCTCATTGCAGTTTCCTCCCCTGGGAAATCTGTTCTTTCCTGGCCTCCCTCCCTCTGTCTCCTTTGTAAACATTTAAGGTATGATATGAGATTTGTCCTAAGTAATGTTTACTTTCTCCTTTGGTAAAAGGCTTCTTCCATCTCTGAGAAAGCCCTGCCGCTTCTGTCACTAATAACCCATTCCTTGTGCACATGCAAACTAAGCCCACGACCCTCCCGCTGCATGACTTCCATTTGTCATGTTTTCCTTACGCTCTCCAGAATTTACTTTTCAATCTCTCTGGCTTGTGACTGTGTTGTCATACATGGACTCTCAGCACAGACACGCCACAGGAGTTGGTGGACGGTTACTAGAAGGCGGGCCTGAGTTCTGATCCACCTTTGATGGGTGATTGGCAGATGGGAGGGGCTCCTCCCTAAGGAAGATGCCCCACTGTGCCTCTGGGAGGTGACGTGGTCCAGTGTGTGTAACATGGGCTTTACAAACAGACAGACTTAAAAGGATGTACCAGTTCTATGGCCCAAAGGCAAGTGACTTTATCATTCTTTGCTTCCGTTTCCTCATTTGTGAAATGTTTTTTTTTTAATAATAGTATTAACATCATTGGGTTATTGAATAGATTAAATGTCATGATGCACATACCCTTAATTTAATCTTTGTCATGTGGTAATAAGATAAAAATCAAAACAATGACTATGTTAAAGTTGTTCCTAAATGTGCATGTTAGTGAAGGCTTCTGGGGGAAAGGAACAATTTGAGATTTGAAAGTTAGGGTGTGATAGAGGAGGTCAGCCCAAAAAGAATTTATTTTCACTCTTAGAGAACAGCATATGCAAAGGCCCTGTGGTAAGAGGAAGCCTGGCTCATTGAGGAAGAGCAGTGTAGTTGGATTGAGATATAAGAGGTGAGCAGTTGCCAGCCCAGGCAAGCCTGTCTGACATGCATGTGATTTAGCTCTTGATCTTAAGATCAGTGGAAAATCATTCAAATATTTTCAGCTGCAGATATGGATAAGGTAGAGATGATGAGATCAAATTTGCATTTCAAAAGTTGGTTCTCTCAGAAGCAATGTGAAAAATGAACTGGAGATGATTAAATGCATTTGAGGAGGCTGTTTAACAGGCTGTTGCACTAGAACAGGCAAGGGATGGTGGTAGCTTAGACGGGCTAGTGGTTTTAATGATTGGAAGCAGCAAATAAAAATTGAGAGACACTGACAGAGAAAAGGAAGAGGGAAATGTCAAGAATGACTTTAGGACACAGACTTGTACAGCCAGATATATGAAGGGGCCATTTCCTGAGAGGGGACTTGTGAAAGGAAAAGGTTGATGGAGATGGTGGCCTGTTGAGTCTTAGAGGTGGGTTTGAGACATTCACATGGCCGTGCTGGGCAAGAGGCTGATCGTGTCGATCTTGATCTCAGAAGGTGTTGAGGGAGGCAGGAGGCATTTGAGGCAGGGGTTATGAGTAGAAGTGGGAGCACTGGACATAACCAATGAAATCCCAGTGTCTGGGTGTGTGGTCTGGGTAGCAATCGGGTGAACCACTGCACCAGCTTTCCTGTTGTGCAGAGGCAGGGAGAAGGGATTGAGGAGGGAGCAGCATAATGAGCTGCTCTTCTGGTCCACTGCCTGCTGGCTGTCACTCCTTTTCTGGTTAGTGGTGAACTCCCATCACAGTCCTCTGTCTTCCTTGTAGGTTGCCCTGCGAACTCCTCAGAAGGCTCGAAGTGCTTCCCCACAATCCTCTGTAAAAATCCGCTCCCCGCTGACCCTCATCAGCACTGAACGCTAGTGTTTCACCCCTCTTCCTGTTAGGATCCCCTTCCACCAGGACCCTCTCTCTTGGGGTGGAGCAACAGCCAGAGGACTCCACCTGGATGACATTTGCAGGAGATTCCTTGGCACATGGGAACACAGGACAAATGGTCACTCGTTTTTCTCCACTGTACCCCCTGTCTTTGCCCTGCCACCCTTTCCTGTCCCCTTTGTCTAGCTCAGGCCATGGATGGGTAAATCGTGTATTGGATTTTGTTTTGTTTTGGAGTACTGGGGATGGAACCCAGGGCCCGTGTATGCTAGGCAAGTGCTACACCACTGAGCCACATCCTGGCCCTAAATCAACAAGTCCTCTGCCTAAACAGATATCCCAGACATCCATCCAGTCTTCCTACAGAATTCTGGGCTCTATACCCAGTACTACGTAGATACCCACCTACCCAACCTAGCATGGCAGAGGTGGGGCAGGAAGTACCAGCAACCCCCACTGTTTGGTGATGGTGGGGAGTAACTTCAGAGGATGACATCCAATCCTGGTAACTCTCATTCTCCTCTCCACAGCATTCTGCATACATTACCTGGTTTGGAATTGAGGATCAGGCTGTTTCCATGGCCTTATAATAAGCCCTGAGGCAGCCTGTGATAATTTATTATTAGCACTCCTGAAAGTTCAAGTCTAGTTAAACAGTAGATTCACCTGGAAAAAAAAAATAAAAATGCCCCGAATCCCAAGTCCAAGCCCCCAGAAAATGTTTTGCAGTTGGTTTTGGGTAAACCTTGTGTTTTTGTTTATTTCTTTTCCTCCTTTTTAAATTTGTTTTTTTATTTGTTCTTCAACTTTTTTAGATAGCTATAGATTCGTGTGCAATTGTGAGAAATAGAACAGAAAAATTCCATGCACTTTTTATCTCATTTTCCCTAATGATAACATATTGTAAAACTGGAGTACAATGTCACAGCCAGGATATTGACATTGACACAGTGAAGATACATAGCATTTTCATTAACACAAGTTGCAACCACTAAGCAATTCTCCATGTGTCTAATTTTGTCATTTCAAGAATTTTATATAAATAGGATCATACAGTATGTAACATTTTGGATTTTACCACTCAGCCTAATTTTCTAGAGGTTCATCCAGGATGTCAAGTGCATCATGTGTCAAGTGCTTGTTTCCTTTTATGGTTCTTAGTGTTCCATGCTAACAATTTATTTAACTGTTTACCTATTGAAGGACTTCTAGGTTTTTTGCAGTTTTTTTCTATTATGAATAAGGCTGTTATAAATATTTTTGTATAGGTTTAGTTGTTGTTGTTAACACAAGTTTTCATTTCTTGGGATAAATGTCCAAGAATACAATTGCTGTGTTGCACAGTAGTGGCATGAGTGGCATGTTTAAATTTTATAAGAAATTGCATTGCCTCCTGGTACAAGGTAGTTCTTTGAATGCCGATCATCAATACCTGAATTCCAGATGATAGAAAACAGAAGGACAAAAAGGGACCTCTTCAATTATGTCACTTATTTTTTATGTGCTTAAAAAAGAAGTTAGAGATAATACTACTTATGTTTTACAGGTGAGATTTATTTATCTGATAATACCTAGTGTTATGGTTTAGATATGGTGTCCCCCAAAACACATGTGAGACAATGCAAGAAGGTTTGGAGGAGAAATGATTAGGGTATAGCCTTAATCTAATCAGTAAATTAATCTCTGATGGGATTAATTGAGTGGTAACTGGAGGCAGGTGGGGTATGACTGAAGGAAGTGGTTCATTGTGGGCGTGGCTATGGGGTATATGTTTTGTATCTGGAGAATGAAGTCTCTCTCTCTCTCTCTCTCTCTCTCTCTCTCTCTCTCTCTCTCTCTCTCTCTCTCTCTCTCTCTCTCTCCTTCCTGATCTTCATGTGAGCTGCTTCCCTCTGCCACACTCTTCGGCCATGATGTTCAGCCTCACCTTGAGCCCTGAGTAATGGAGCCTGCTGTATGTGGATTGAGACCTCTGCAACTGTGAGCCCTCAAATAAATTTTTCCTCCTCTAAAGTTTCTCTGGTTGGGTCCTTTTAGTCACAGCAGTGAAAAAGCTGACTAATACACCTGACTACAAGGGACCCTGGGAAATGTTAGCTCATCTGGGTACACGGCCACCCTCACTAACAATGGGGTCCCATCTATCAGAATAAACTGGGTTATGCTGTAGTAACAACCCCAGAATCTCAGAGGCTTAATACAACAAAGATTTCTTTTCCTTTCCCATTACTTAATTATCTTAGATCAGTTAGGACTCTCTGCTCTGTGTTGTCTTCACTCTGAAACCAAGAACTTCTGTCAAGAATGTTGCCACCTTTTTTTTTTGTTGTTGATGAATGGTTCCCTTAATCAGTAAGAAATATCCATCTTTGTCCCTTTTGATTAACTCTGGCTTGAAGTCTACCTTATCATTACCCTAAATGCATGATTGAAGACTTGAATAATATGAATATTCTTTGTATACAAACAGTGTTATGTGAAAAGAGGCTCTATATGTGTATTATGAATTGTAATGCATTCTACTATTACAAATACAACAACATGGAATAAAAAAAATAAATAAAAAAGAATGTTGCCAGTCATAATGACAAGGGAAGGGGGCATGGAAAGTGGTAAATTTCAGGCTGTTTCTTAAAACTCACACCTTATTAACCAAATCAAGTCACATGGCCAATCTAACTATGAGTATGCAGGGAAGGGTAGCTTTACCATTTATCCCAATAGGAAGACACAGAAATGTGTATTAAACATAGCTAGTGACTTATGACAGTTAAGGAGAAAAGGAACGATGGATGTTAAGGTAGGACACAGTCTACCACAATTTCAGGAATCTACGTGTAATTTGTAACCTGCCTTTGCCCTCATTAGCTTTTGTGTATTGATGCTCATCCTAGGGTGTTAATTGTCATTACCTATACACACCACACTATCTTAACACTTAGCCCATTTATTATGGGGTTTGCTTCGCCTGGAATGTCTTCCCTATTTTATCCGCTGCCCTGAGCCTGTCCCTGAGCACCTTCTCTATGCTTCCCCCTGAGGAGCATCTGTGGTAACCGCACCTCAGTCTCCATCTAGTTCAGCAGCTCTGCTCCATACAATCAGTAGGACCCAGGGTCCTTCTACTTTGCACTCTGTCACTTTTTGCCTGCCACCTCACGTCCAACCATGCTGCCCTCACTCTGGCCTATAGAAAGAATGAAAGGTTAAAGACTAGCACACAAACCCTTCCCTTTAAAAACCTTTTTCCTTAGTTGCAATGGATACTTCTGCTTACAGCCCATCAACTAGAACTTAGTCACGTGGCTGTACCTTGCTAGAAGAAGGGAGTCTGGGAAAACACAGTCTTTTCCTGGTCAGGCATGAGTTCAGGTCAAAGATGAGGCTCTATTTCTTTCTTTCTTTTTTTTTTAAGAGTAAATAAACTTGAATTTCTTAGATAACATATCCAACTGTTACTTAGCTCTAATTTTTAATTTTTTATTTGTTCTTTTTAGTTATACATGACAGTAGAATGTATTTTGACGTATCAAACATACATGGAATATAACTTCCCATTTTTGTGGTTGCACATGATGTGGAGTTTCACTGGTCATGTATTCATGGGAGGCTCCATTCCGAACAAAGAAGAGATGGTATTGAGGGAGACTGAGCTATAGAGAGTAGTCTCTACTGAAAAGATGAACACACCAGTCCATTGTTTCATATTCCTGAAAATTTATCTGTTGAGTCCGTACTGTCTAGTAATAAACAAAATAGGCAGGGTTCCTACATTTTATAAATTAAATAACCACCTGGAGGAACTCTGATGAGCATTACAAAGGGTATTTTTGCTAAGAGAGAGGCTAACAGGGATGTGAACTAATTCAGATGGAAGGAGGATTCAGGGAAAACCTTTGGAGTATTGTGGGAAGAAAAGTGGCTGGGGGAGGGTGACACAAGGCTCAATTGGCAGTGCCCTGGGGCCCCCTCCAGGAAGACAGGGAAATATCTGCAAAGGCCCTGAGACTACAAGAAACTTGGTATATTTGAAAAACAGGAAGAAGGCCAGGTGGTTGGCACCTGGTGAGGGAGAAGAGAGGTGTGAAATGCAGCTAGGAATGTGGGCAGAGGCCAGATCCCAGCTTTACAGGTCATGCTAAGGGTTGGGGATTTTATTCCAAACACACAAGGAAGGCATGGGAGGATTTTAGGAAGACAGATGACATGATTAGCAGACACCAAGCAAATAAGGAAGTTAGGAAATAGCATTTTTTAAAAAAAAAAAATTATGTGTTAAACTTTTCCATACATTACCCTGCTATTTTTATCATTCTTTGTATAATCATTTTTCTTTGAATATTTTTCTTCTCCTATTCAGATTCAGGCAGTAGTATTTGCATTCTTCTGAATTGGCCTTGTTAAAATTCATCATTGGTTTATTTTTATTCCTTCCTAGGTCCCTGTTTATCATTTTCCTAGTCTCTAAAAGAGACAGAAAAACATAGGACAATTCATTCAAGAAAAAGAAATGGTTATTTAATATAGTGAAATTTAGGAACAGACCCCAGTATTCCTCCTGATGCAGCTATTATCATCAGCCCTGTTTTGTGATTTCACTGGGCTGGTGCAAATCATATGCTTCCAGATTCATCATTGACCTGAACAGCCCCACAGATGAGATGGAAGCCAGGGCACCATGGGATTCTTGTGGCTGCTACTTCCAGGCTTTAGCTCTGCCGTGATTCCCACACCCTGGCATAGAGCTCAGTTCTTAACTCCTGGTAATGCCAGACCGAAGCCTGTCCTAGCCGTGACTTCACTAGACTTCTGATCCCCAGCCTTTCTCTATAGACCTAGATAGTGGCCCCAATGTCAGCCTGGGGACTGCCGCTTCAAGCTTTGAGACTTCTCTTTTTAGATACATTTTGATATTTTTAGTATCTTTATATTTATGAAGATATTGCCATGACAAGTCTAGGCTATAAAGAAAATTCTGGCTGAGAGAGAGAGAGTAATGAGGATGGTGGATAATTCAGATGGAAGAAAGGATCAGGGAAAGCCTT
The DNA here is from genome assembly GCA_025594165.1 of Tamias sibiricus. Lineage (NCBI taxonomy): Eukaryota > Metazoa > Chordata > Mammalia > Rodentia > Sciuridae > Tamias > Tamias sibiricus. Next base: position 131,963,284 of record CM046660.1, read on the forward strand.
TCGAGGGCAATAGGGAGAAGTGTGGTCAGGTACCCTCTTGGGTTGTGGGGGCATGTACTGATCACCTACTTGCGTCAGCACTGTGCTAGATGCTGGGATATAAGCCTACATGGTCAGAGAGGCAGTCGGGGAAGGAGTCGCATCAAGATGCCTCTCTAGCTAAGACTTGAGGCATGAGTGGAAGATAACCAGGTAAATATGACATGGAGGGACATTATGGGAAAGAGAAGCATCTGGAGTGCAAGTATATAGATATGAGAGCATAGCCTGTCGTGGAACTGTAACGTAGGGACTGAGGGAAAGGGGACAAGAGGCAGAGCATCAAGGTGTGAAACTGGAAAGGCAAGCAGCACCTTGAGGGGAGGTGGGGGCTTACCTGTCGACAATGGAGAACCACCAAAGAACTTACGTAGAGGATTGAGTTGAGGAAATCTGCATATCAGAATGAACAATGACTTCTTGTAAGTAAATGGAAGAGTGTTTTGAGGGAATGAGCCTAGAAATAAGAAAGCCAAGTTTTGAAGTAGCCTGCAGGAGAGCTGGTGAAAAACTGTACTTGGATAATGGTGATGAGACTTAAACTCCTGAGAAAGAAATAGAAAAAAATGGATAAAGGGGTGTGGTCAATAGTCAGGGACCATAAATGAATCCCCTGTTAGTAGCTAGGTGCTATTGAGTGACACAGATCACTGAGTTGAGCAATACAGGGAGAAGAGCAAGTTTGGTAGGAACAATGATGAGTTCATTTTCAGACATGTTGAGTCAGCTGATTTGCATGGGTAGAAAGCAACTTGACTTTAATTACAATCAATTTCTATTCCATTGGTTTCTTCACTGAATTTAAAAAGCTAAAAGTAAAGGAATTTAGCAAACAAAGAAAGCAATACATTAAAAAAGTATAGAATACATAAGCAAGCAATCACACTACTATAAAATTTATGACAAGCCATTCACAGAACATATACAGTCCCCACAACAGTATTTTAGAGAAATTATAAAGATCACCAAGATACATGATAGATAGATAGAACATAAGCTTAAAATGTAACAGAAATATAATACTAACATTCAATTAGCAATTACATGGGGCTACAAGAGTGCCAAAAACAAAATGCAAAGATGAAAAACACCCCTTATAATTGAGCAGATCTAATAGTCATGACCTTATATGAATGATCAAACATATTATTACTGGAGGTGGGACCGGCTGACAAGTTGGATTTCCTGGTGTAATGTGTTATGAAATAAACAGCATCTATTAAGCATTCTTGTGAAAAATGTTTAACTTGAATTGAATCGAGGCTTTATTACTAACTTTCAGGTCATAAAAAAAATGTAGAGAGTTTAGAAACAAATCAAAGGGAGCAAAGACAGTGTTACCAGAGCCCAGGAGCTGGGGCTGTCCAGTAGAAATGGACCTGGGGCTCCACAGTGGAAGCACAAACGTGGAGGAAGTGACTAGCAGAAGTAAATAAAGACACCTCCAAAATACATGGAGGGTTGTAGAAATATCCTGTCTTCCTTTCTATTACCAACCAATCTCCAGCCAGTTCTTTCTGTTGTTCGAAACCTAAACAATTGGAAGGGAGTCCGGGAAATGTAGTTTGCAGGTACCGGCTCCCAGAGAAAGACTCCAGCAGGAAGAACAGGAAGGATGGCACAGGCAAATGACTGCCCTTGGGGAAAAGTGTCATGATGCTTGTGACATTGTTTTCAAATGGCTCAGAGAACAAAATATATACATATAAATACAGATAAAGTAAATTTGGTAAAATGTTGCATCTGGATAGATATACAGATGTTCATTATAATATCATTTCAATTCTTTTTTCTTTTCTTTTTTGGGTACCTGGGATTGAATCCAGGGGCACTTAATCACTGAGCCACATCCCCAGCCCCTTTTTAATATATTATTTAGAGACAGGGTCTTGCTGAGTTGCTTGGGGCCTTGCTAAGTTGCTGAGGCAGGCTTTGAACTCAAAATCCTACTTCCTCAACCTCCTGAGCCACTGGAGTTACAGGCATGTGCGACTGCACCCAGTGTCCTTTCAATTTTTCTGTAGGTCTTATTTTTTTTTCAATAAAACAGTAAAAATTCCACTTTTATTCTATGGATAAAATTATAGGAAATTGTATAAGGTCAGCTGTGAAAATGGAAAGATGAAACATTTAACTTGAATTTGACAAATTTTCTCATTAAATCTTTATAACCAAGATGGAAAAAAAGTGGACCACAGTTGCAGCTACCATTTTTTTCTATCATTATTCATTTGATAGTTGATATTTCTATTTGTCACTCTCCCAGGAACATAGCCATTATTATTCCCATGCCAATTATAACACTGACTCTATTAACCAGCCTCCAGAAAGTTTGGAAGTGAATGAGATTGGCTCTAATTTGGAGGTAATCTTTAATCTGCTCTATTTTTTAAGGAAACAAATTAGTTACGAAACATCTTACAGTCATTTGCAACAGACCAACTTGTTGTAACATTAGAGTTAAGAAACCTTCAGCTAGGAAAAACTATAATTATAAGCTACGTACACGATTGAGCACTTGCACCCAAAGTTGTTGATTAATGCATAGATGTCAACCAAGAAGGTAGTCCCTCGTGATGTATGAGAAAGTTCTGTGTTCGTTTGGCCTTGTCCAGTTTTACATTTTAATCAATACCTTGGATGAGATTTAGAAAACAAGCTGATTATAATTGTTGGTAGCATGAATGCTAGGGTGACAGTGAATGCCAGCTCAGGCTCCACAAAGATTTAGGTCAATCACAGTGATGAACCAATATAAATTGATATATAATATAAATACATGACCAACCTTTCATTTGGGTCCAGAAAAGCCAATAAGTATAATATTTTATACATATAACCAATAACCAGGCAGTTTGAGTGCATTGTCTGGTTCTTTCACTAATTACCTCTATAAATTTCAGCAAGTGACTTTCTCTCATTAAGTACCTCAGTTTCCACTTCACTGTTAGGTATAATAATACCTACCTCACAGTAGTTTTATGTGAGTCTATGCATGTCCCGCAGTTGAATAGTCCCTTTCATAGAACAACAGAAGAAATGTTAGTTGCTATCAGTGATGTGTATGTGGGGGTATTCGTGGTTTTATTATCTAGTAATAGTGTGAATTATACTAAGCAACTGATACTACATTCAGTAGATTTCAGTTGTGGGACAAGGTTACCAAAGGAGTGTATGATATTCAAGATTTTGTTTTGTTTTTTCCAATTTTTTATTTGGTAAAGCATATATAACATAAAATTTACCATCTTAACCATTTTAAGGGTACACTTCAGTAGCATTAAGTACACTCATATTATTGTAATGCATCACCACTATTCATCTCCAGAACTCATTCCATTTTACAAGACTGAAACTCTGTATCCATTGAACAATAATTCCCCATTCCTTTGGCCCCCACCCAGATCTTGGCAACAACCATTCTGCTTTCTGTCTCTCTGATTCTAACTATTCAAAATACCCCATATAAATTGATTCATGCAGTGTTTATGTGTGTGAGTGGAGCTTATTTCACTTGGCATAATGTCCTCAACATTTTTCCACGTCATAGCAAATATCAGAATTTCCTTCCTTTCAAAGCTGAGTATATTCTATTGTATGAATGTACCACATTCTGCTTGTCCAACAATGGACACTTAGGTTGCTCCTACGTGTTAGCTATTGTAAATAATGCTGCTACAGATATGGATGTATACAAAAAGCCAAATGCCAAATGTTTTCTCTGATATAAGGAGGCTGATTCACAGTGGGGTTGGGACGGGGAGCATAGGAGGATTAGAGGAACACTAGAATGGCCAATGGGGAGGTAGGGGAAGGGAGGAGGCAAAAGGGTGAAGGAAAAAAAAAAAAAAAGATGGTAGAATGAGATGGATATCGTTATCCTAAGTGCATATACAAAGACACAAATGGTGTGAATATACTTTGTATACAACCAGAGATATGTAAAAATGTACTATATAAGTACAATATGAAATGTTAAAAAAATATGGGTGTATAAATATCTCTTTGAAATCCTGTTTCCAATTATTTTGGGTGGAATTGCTGGATCACAGATAGTTCTGATATTTTAAGAAAACACCATATTGCTGGGGCTGGGGATATAGCTCAGTTGGCAGAGTACTTGCCACGATACACAAGACCCTGGGTTCAATCCCCCAGCACCATCAAAAAGAAAAAGAAATAAAGCACCATATTTCTTTCTGCAGAGACTATATCATCGTACATTCTTACCAATGGTATAAAAGGGTTCCAGTTACTCCACATTCTCTCCAACCTCTTTTATTTTCTGTTGTTTTGTTTGGTTTTGTTTTTAACAGTAGCCCTCCTAATGGATGTGAAGAGGTATTTCCTTGTGCTTTTGAATTATATTTCCCTAATAATCAGTGGTGTTGAGCATTTTTGCATGGCATTTTGGTTATTTGTATATCATCTTTAGAGAATTGGATAGTCAAGTCCTTAGCCCATTTCTGAATCTAGTTGTTTGGTTTTTGTTTGTTTGTTTGTTTTTGTAGATAGGGCTTTATTTGATAGGGTACCACTGCTTGGCATGAGGCAGATGAAAGTCATGAGTCATGATTGAACCTGCTGTGCTTGGGCTAGAGCTAGAGCAAGGGGCTGAGATTGGGTATCATACCCACAGACTACCATAAGCAAACTGGAATCTGCTCAACTCAGAGCCAAAAGGGAGAAACTGGAGGTGTCAGGCTGTCTGAAAATTTAATGAGCTGTGGAATACAATTTTGAACTAATTTTTTGTGATCTCCATTGATTTCTCTAGAACCAATGAGTAAAAATGACCATGACAGACTCTGAGTCCACATAATGAAATCTTTCTTGTGATCTGAGTTGAAGAGTTGTTTTGGGGTATACTAAGTTCTTTGTCTCTTCATTTATAAGTTATTATACATCAGGGTTATCAAGTAGGAAAAAAATAATGGCATTTGAACCACAAATGTATGACCAGATGAAATGTCTTTTTGAGACTGACCCCTAGAAATTCTGAGATTTTATCCAATGAAATCCTAAGTATTCTAGATTTCTTTCTAATAACATACTTAACTGCTTCACAAACTGCTGCCTTTTAAGCTCTTATTGGTTTTTTTTCAGGCTCTTAGCCAAAGGGACAGTACTTTTCTTTCCTCTACCACCATATAGGTTAAATACTCAATGTGTTCATTTTTTAAGGAAATGAAGTTGATGATTAAACAGGAAATGTGCACTTAGCTCCTAATGTTAGCTACCTCAAGACAAATCAATTCCATTTCAAATGGAATGCTATTGGAGAGCTGTTTAGAATCTGTTGATAGGAAAGAAATATTGAAGGTAAATGCACCAGAGACAGGAAATGGGGAACTCAAAGATATCTTTTAACACTAAAAGGCACTCTGTCTTTTCTGTCCTGAAAAACCTTGAAGAAATCTTTTAAATGTTGTGCTCATTTGAGGCATAAATACATTGGCTCTTAGCCAATGACACCTGGATAAAGAACCAAGTTTTTCCTCTACTAGGTCCTCTATGGAAATTCATAAGTTTGAATTCTGCAGATGCCCATATCACTGACTACACCTACCTCCATTAAAATGCACTGATGAGAAAAGAAACAGAAAGACTTTGCTGGATCCGGCACCCTTATGTGAACAAGCCCAATTGCTCATATGGTACATGGCCTCAGCTTTCAACTGTAAGCATTTGTAAGCTTTTTAAGCCTGAGAAGTAGCATTCACACGTTATATGGAGCAGTGCCTCATTTCCTTCTCAATGACTGGCTCCTCTGCTTGGCAAAGGAAACATTTTCCAGCTTTCAACGCAGTGGAGTGGTTTATGCCAAACTATGCACCATCCAACTGCACCTATACTGGTGGGTCTTGTTAAATAATCAAAAAATGTTCAGAATCACTGATCTCCAGTCAAAGATGAAGATGGAAGCGTAACATCTAAGTTTAATGTATCCTATTGTTATTCTGTGTTGGGTTTTCATGTTTTAACCATGGGGTAGGGAATCAAATATGTATTTTAAAGGACTTCCTTGGAGGGGGGGTTGTAATCTTGAAATTTCATCAGGCTATTCTTTCCAGTATTTAGTACAGCTTTCAGAAATACATGAAATGACAACCAGCAAAATTTGTCCTGCAGTAGTTTCAAATATGAGGTTCTTTGTTTATACTAGAGTTTACATATTTTTTTTTTACTTACAGATCCCAAATTCTTTAGTCCACTAGATCTTAGGCCAGGTGTCCCAGCTTCCTGGTTAGAAAGCATCCTTGCCTTTATGTCCCAGTGCCTTTCTAAAGAATTGTGAAACTCTCCTGCTACTATCTATTGATGATATGGAGGGTTTTTTGTTTTGATTTGATTTATGAGGAATTCTGTAAGAGAAACAGGCAAAAATAAGAATGCAATGGTATCAACAGAAATAAGATAGTTTATATCACCATGTAGATCTACCTTTTAGAAATTTTGTGTTTCCAAATAATTAATTTCACAAACCTCAGAAGAATTGGCAATAACATTGAGAAAGAAATGTTTTATAATTCTGTAAGGGTTAACATCTTTTTTTAATGTGTTAGTGTATCAATAGGTTTATTTGACAGCAGATAATGGATTAAATATGTGAGTAAAGTGCTGGGCAGAATGTAGAAAATCTGTACCCCCCAAAGGATATTTTTCTATCCCCAGAAAATCTTGCCAATAGAATGCTAGTGAAAATTTTACCTGTTTCTTAATTTACTCTAGGTTTACATAATAGTATCACTCAAAAAAAATGGAATTGTTTTTAAAACTATATTTAACAAACAGTAAGTTATAATATAATTCCTATAGGCAATCACCCATGGTTTGAAAAGAGCCTACTTTTATGGAGAAAATAGGGTCTCTTATTTACCTGAATTATATTTACAATAGGGTAGACATAGGATAAATATGTATGAAATAAATCAGTGAATAAATAAGTAAATAAGAGAATGGCTGGGGGGAAATGGAAATACCACATTATGAGAAGCTAAAATATAACTAAATTTCCAAAATGAAGAATTTTGTAGGGTGACTATAATGGTTAATCAAGACAAAGAATTATTATATAACCCCACCTCATTTTATTATTTAATTGGTCTTCTGATTTTATTTTAAATACATACCTAACAAGAAAATACTCACCTGTGTATGTGCAAAATCTATATTTGTAAATTGTGTGGCCTTAAAAAAAGAAATGTTAATTTCTTTGATTATTTATTTCTTTGGCAAAATGGGAACAAAAAGAGTAGTCAAGTGAAATGATTTACCATGCATAAAGCACTTTGACCAGTAAGCACACAATATTGAAATTTTGATTATCTTCTTCATCTCAGCAGATTCATTAGAGGCAAAGAAAGTAATAATAATTTTCAAAAGATTTGGAAAATCAGATCATTTTGTCACAATGATTTTAATTTGTGATAAACTCAAATGCATAATACTGAGAAAGGGATTAAAAAATCTCCTCTCCTTGAAGCCAGAGTCCATGTCTCCTTTAGCATTTTACCTCCCATTGCATCTTGCAGACTCTTACAGGCTCAGATCTGAAGCAACCATGATCTGCTTGCAAAATATATGAAAGGACCAATGTGTAATAGAACAAATTCTCCCCCTACCTGGAATTGACCTCACTGAAATTTGGCTGATGGCTATCTACTTTCATGTTTCTTTGTCAGCAACTTCAAGAATTTCAGTCCATGTGTGAGAATGCTGAGTCAGTCTCCTAAGCAGTAATTAGAAAAGGGGAACTTGAGAACTGGTAGGATAGAAGAGGGAGGTAAAGTATATGGTAGAAATGAAGAGTTTTGCAATGAAGATTTTGCAAAGAAGAAAAGTGTTGAGAGAAAGTAGATGCCAAGCTTGCAGTTACACACATTTGTCTGTAAGAAGGCAGGACAGATACAGTATCAGTAAATGGAGACCAGAAGACAGCATGAGCTTGGGATGAGTCAAAACTCCTGGCAGTGCTGGTTGAGATCTCTGTGCTACATGGATGAGATCGTTTAATCCATCCTCACAGCAACTGTACTGGAGAGGCACTATGAACCTCCCACTATAGACAAAGATGCTGAATCACTGAAAGGTTTAACATGTGCCCAGAGTCACAGTTAGCAAGCAGGAAACACAGACTCCAAACTGTGCTTAAACATTATGGGGCACTGTCCTCATGACTAAATCTATACAACCCTCTGTACTGAGGCAGGGGATGAAATGTGCTTAGTTGGCTGTGCCAGAAAGGTAAAAGAAAAGCTTTCCAGGAGTTCTAGTTATTCTTCATCTCTGGTCCCAGAATGAGGAGAAAATCAAAATCAAGTCAAAATTTGAAAGTTAATGAACAGTAAAGAAAAAAAAAATGAGAAGCCTCTTTGTATGAAGGTTATCCACAGCAAAGACAAAAGAACTTAGAGATGTCTTAGTGAAACTCCAAAGGAAGAAGATTCTAAATATTGCTTTGTCTTAAGGAGGGTAGACCCTTAAGGAGTGTACACCCTACTCAGTGTAGCCGTGGTTTCCACCTGCCCATAATTCATATTTCCTTTATGAAAAAAGTCCCTGGTTTTCCTTTAAGGAATCACCCTCCCACACTTAGGGTAATTCTGGTGGGGTTGACCCACTCCTAGCCTGAGAAAGTTCTGGTCAATGTGTTTGGGAGTCTAATAATCAGTTGTGGTTTTTTAATGGAATTATCAGGATAGAGAAGGCTTGTTCTCAGGGATTGAGAAACTGCTGTGCTCTCGGTCTGGACTTGGTAGTGACATCTTTTTGCAGTACTGTCAAAACCTGTCTCAAATAAGGAAAACACAAGGGGTATCAGGTGCCGCGACACATGACTAATTCACTCAGGGTCACTCCAGGTTAATTTGGGTTGGCACAAATAATTACACGAAGACAGAAAAAATACCTTTTTCTCAGGGTCCAGTGATGGCTCTCAACCTTAGGGGCCCATTGGAAAGAGAGTGAGCCACCTGAATTCTTTATTTTTACAGAGGGGGCGCACAAAGGGAGGTTCGATGGAATGTTCTTTCCAAATAAGGCAAAGGGTCAGGTTTCAGGGGGTTGAGTCTAGCTTCGTGATGTCTTGTGGTCAGCAGATTGACTGACATCTTGGAAGGCCACTCCCACCTCAGGTGCTATGTGGGATCAAAGGCAGAGCAAGAGGAAAGTGCCCACGTGTGTTGCACGCTACACCAGGCCAGTCCTCCCATATGCTCAAATGCTCATAGTTCACACACACAGCCCATGGCTGGGCCACAACAATCAGGGAGTCAGAGAGGCACAGATTCCTGACGGTCTCCCATGTGCACCTGGATCCTGCTGAGCCTACCAACTTGACTTTTTGATTATGTGGGCCAAGAAAAAAAGAGTTTTAAAGTTAGTTTGATTTGTCTGTCTACCGCTTATTCTTACAGAATTTAGACTAGCAGTCTATATGACTAATGAAAAACGGCTAATAAGAGTTGTTTGTGTGTTTGAAAACAAAATGTATAAAAGAATAGCTTCATTTAAAAGGACTTCAATCTCCCAGCATCTTTATTCCTTTAAATTCTAGAATTTCTTTCCTGTGAATTTTCCTTCCATGGTGTTTTTAGAAGCCTATCTAAAGGACTATCATATAGTATATTAAATATTTACTCACACAGCTGTTTTATTAAGGTGTTATTAATAAAGCACAATGGGCCAGACACTTTGTTAAGAACTTAATATTGTAGAGTTGCTTAAGTCCCACATTATTATTATTAGGGAAATTTCTTTTTAAAACACCTTTTTTAAAAAAAAAAAAAAAACTTATTTTTATAAAACACACCTAATGGAAATCTAAAATTAATGAATGTACGTAGGGGCAGTGGCCTTTCAATTGTAATGTGCATGAGAGTCACCTAGGAAGCCTAATGATTTGAATATTCCTGGATCCTGCCTTTAGAAATACCAATTTGGAACTTTGGGCACAAAACACAGAAGTCTAAGTTTTCACTAAGCTCTTGATGTAATTCTGATATAAGTAGTTTCAGACCAACCTTGAGGAAGTCTTGAGGTTCTCCGTGAACATCAGCAAACTCACTAGTGTGAGTTTGTATTGTAGATCTGTTTTCAGAGTCAGTCAATGATGCTTAAGGATAAACCTGAAAAAATTTCCCTCATTTTACTTCTTTCTACTATGACCAGGGTTAAGTGAAATTATGAACATAAGGGCTTTATACTGTTAGCATGTTCTGGAATGAATTATTTTTAATACACTTATCAAAAAGGAACAAAAAGTGACCCAGTTATCCCACTCCTTGGTATATACCCAACGGACTTAAAATCAGCATACTATAGTGACGCAGCCATATCAATGTTTATAGCAGCTCAATTCACAATAGCTAAGCTATGGAAGCAACCTAGGTTTCCTTCAACAGATGAATGGATAAAGAAAATGTGGTATTTATATACAATGGAATATTGCTCAGCCATAAATAAAATATTGCTCAGCTCAGAATAAAATTATGGCATTTGCCCATAAACGGATGGAGCTGGAGACTATCATGCTAAGTTAAATAAGCCAATCCTAAAAAAACAAAGGCTGCATGTTTTCTTTGAAATGTGAATGCTAATACAAAATAAAGTGGGGGTGGGAATAGAAGTTCATTGGATTAGACAAAGGGGGAATGAAAAGAAGGGAGGGAAGATGAGAATAGGAATAACAGTAAAATGAATCAGACATAACTTTCCTATGTTCATATATGAATACACAATCAATGCAACTCCACATCATGAACAAATTCAAGAATGGAAAGTTAGACTCCATTTATGTATTATATGTCAAAATGCACTCTACTCTCATGTGTATCTAAAAAGAACATTTTTTTAATTTTTAAAAGGAATTAAAAGGCAACAGAATTAATGAAACATTTATATAGAATTCACCTCTTTAAACTCTCAAAAAGTGTTAAAATTCAAGAAAGCTATCTACTATGCTGGTTTTTAATCTCTCAGTGCCAAGCCTGGGCCTCTCTGGGTTTGAGGGAAAGTATATACCACATTTGTGTATTTTTCTCCGACTCTCTTACCAAAAGTAACTTAGAAGGCTGCAAATTTTGAGTGGGTTCAAAATAGAAGGCAGAGCTGCAGTGAGTCCCGTTTGCAGAGCCAGCTTCTCTGCCTCTCCAATGTCACGCCCAATGTGCTTGAGGTACCAGGACTATCAGAACAAGACCCCCCAGATGCCAAAAGGCTCTGGTTGCCTTTCACTTGTTGGCATATTTTTGGTCTTAGCCTCTTGGTTGTTTTCTTCTCTCTCAGTTAAAGATTCTAACTTGTTTACAGGCATTCCTGGCCTTTAATTACAGTTCTCCCAAGATCCTTACCCTTGACAGTCAAGGATAGGGGACGCTGGCAAAGTTGAGTAATCCACATCCAAGTTAAGGGGAAAAGTCACTTGCTTATCTGATGAAGATCCAAACAGATTACGAGACATGTCTTCTTGGCCCAGATTTGGAAGTCTAGTATTTTTTTTTAAGTATCTTGTGAAGATTAATAACAATCCTCGTCTCAGTATTATCTGCATTGCAGAAGCCACATGTAAGATCTCCAGAGTTCTGTGCTACAGAGCTGCTGTCACACCACACACTGCAACAAGGGATCATCCAACAAGGAACACGAAGGCCTGGTGACTAAAGTGATAAGAACAATCCCGTGGAAAACTCAATTCAATTAAGACCTCTGAAAGAGCAGTGTGGATATGGATTGATCACCTCCGCCAAAGATAATCGTCCGTCTTTCAGAAAGGGAGTTTGATAAAGAAAAACAATAACAATAACAATAAACTACCATCCTGCTGGAAGCTGTGATCCTGGGTTCCTGAGAATTCAAGCCAAGACCATGATCTGCAACACTGTACTAAGATTGACAGGGCAGATAAACTATCCTAAACTATGATACACAAGACAAGCAAGGTTAACTCATACTCTTTCAACACAGCTCATTTAGAATCATGTGTTCCCTGATAAGACACCGACAATTGACCCAATGGTAACTCTGTATGGACTTGTGTGTTAGAGATAAGACCAGTGACTGTACCAGCAACTCAGCTGGTTTATAGATTCTGGCCAGTCCCAGTCAAGACCATTTCATAACTAACATCAGCTCTTCTAACTCCACAAATACTCTTCCCTGATTCACCCCTTGTGAGATACCCCACAGTTGCCCAATATGTTTACTCTCTTTTGCTACAATAAGAAAATAAATCTAAGTTTGCGTTTTGGGTGGGACTTAGCACCAAGTACCCCATCACCCCAAAACGATGAGTCTAACAGAATAACCTGCTGAAGATTTGGGTATAGCCCCAATTATGAGATAATATCCTGAAATGTTTGATTTCTCCCTTATAGGCTACATATAAGATTTCATTCAATAGCCAAAAAGGGCCCTTTCTCCCACAGTCAGAATAGACGGGGATCATCAAGGATAGAAGTGAGAGTGGTTTCTTCCTACATCATACCCTTAGAGATTTTCTGAGTTCCGTTCTCCCAATTTTGAATTCTACAGATCTAGAAGTCTTAAAGGAATGCTTCTCTGAAGGAACATAACTATTCCACTGATTTGGAAGTTGAGATTCTGTGTGGCCATTTTGAGCTTCCTTATGCCCCTGAATCAGCAGCCAAAGAAAGGGGACATTCTAATCAACTTGAGTTCCTACACCAAAAGGAAGGTGAGTGTGGCTACAAAATGGGACAAGAAGGACAATATATGGACCCACAGTATTCTTTTAGATGACTCTTAGTACTCCCATTCCAATAGCAGAAGTTACCAGAAAATTCGAAAACCGAAGCAAGGCATCCCTATAAAGATCCAGACACTCTAATAATGAAGATGTGGGTCACCCCACCAGGTAAAGGATTTATGCCAACTGAAGGCTTGGCCAAAGGCAAAGGAAATATGAAATGTTTAGTGGAAAAAGTAAGTTATAAATATCACTACAGTCTTATGAACGTAGAACTATAACAGTAATCCATATTTTCTTCTTTGCTTCTGATATAAATTATAATACGCTAAACTGCCCATAGTACACTATATTATGTCATATTTTGATTTTGTCATGTTTTATATCATAGGTAATATGATGCACATATATTTCCTTTTTCCATCCTCCTCTTTGCCTTAATTATTTTGAAAAGAGTATATTGGTAATGATTAGCTTTAGTCATTGTATTACAGAAAATTCATACAGGATTAGAAATGAATTAAGGAGTAAGCATTATAAACATAGAGAGAGACACCACCATGATAGTCACCAATATATTGTTATGATTTATTTTGACTATAGTGACTTTATATTTCCCCTTTTTAGAAAGCAGATAAAAAATTGTATGAGGGATAGTTGTTTATATTTTTTATTACCACAGTAAGAAAATTCAAATATGTTTAGAAGGCTGGATATGGATGACTATGCCCATTTTAAGCTGTTGCCTGTCAGCTCCAAAACCATCCTTCTACACTCTGCTTTGGAAGCCTAGCTAAAAATCTGCAAATTGAATTTCTCCTTGGCCAGCTGGCTCTTTGATAGGGTGTGTTAATAGAGGGCACTAGCAGGAGACTGGCAGGCTAGAGGAGGAAGAAAGGACTTCCTTTCTCCTGTCAGCAGGGCCCTAAATGTTGCTCTTCAACCTGTCAGTGGCAGCTGGTGAAGTTCATCAATTCCTGGTGCTCCCAGAACCAATCACTTCACTTGCCGTCAGACCCAGCCAGGCAGTCCCCTCCTCAGAGGTTTGATCCCATCCTCTTAGTATCTCCACCCCATTTTCTCAGTTCTCTCATTTCAAAGTCTTCCCTTTGTTCTTCCAGCCCCAGAGTGGTCACTCTTCCTGCCATTACCACCTCTACATAAACACATCATTGCCTTTCTTTTTTCATCTTTCTTTCTTTTCCTTTTTCTTTCTTTCTTTCTTTCTTTTTTTGTATAAATGATTTTTTTGTTGTTTTATTTGGACTCAAGAAGCCTTTGGTATTCTGTCTCAAACATTAGGCTTCCTGAAGGCCAACACTGCCTAACTTCTGACTCCAGGAACAATGCCAACATCATGAGGGAAAGGCAGACTCTAAGCCAGCTGCAGTGGCTCCCACTCCTCCACCTGCCCTATGTCCCTCATTATCCAAGCTCAGGAAAATTTTGTATGTGTGAGTTTGTCTGTTTTAAAGGTTCCACAGCATCGCCTTTCTGCATTTTTATTCTCCAACAATCCTTTAACTAAGGTCTTAGATCAAATTTTCTCTGTTAAAACAGTGTGGCTAATTTTTCCTGATTGGACACTGACACAAATAGGTTTCTAAATGGTAGTTAGCCAACAGGGCTCAGCTATTTATTCCACTAATAAGATTCTACTTTTGTAATACCAGTCAACAGTTCCTTATTCAAAGTTTTCAGGGCCAGAAATGTGTCAGACTTTAGAAAAGCAACAAGGCATATACATTAAGTTATATAATCATTTCAATGTGATGTGATGCACATTTCATAATTAAACCCTTCAGGGAATAAATACACCTTCAAATAAGTTCAGGCCAAGTTTCTCCATTGAGTTATTAAAAAAATATATACCCCTACAAGAACTGGTATTAGGAAAAACTACAAAACACTAATAAAAGTTCACTTTAAAAACTGACATTGAGTTCAGGAATTTTTAAGGAAAAAATAAGTCAATCTGAATGAGGAAGCAAGGTCTGACTTAATCACAGGAGGATGACGGCAGAAACAGAGCTTTGGTAGAGACTGAAGAAAAAAATCGCCCCCATTTACCTGAGATTGCATGAATTGGTTCTATCCTAGCAGGGGGAATCTACTCTTGACAGCAAACCATAAAGATTCCTTATTTGAGACTAAGCTAATGAAGCTGCATGCAAAATTCAGACAGTGCAACTCTATCAGAGGAATTGTGACTGGGCCACAGGAGCATGTCCTAACATGCCAATTTGTTATTTTGTTTTTTGATGTGTTGCAAAATTAATCAGGAAAAACAGTTATATGTAAATCCATTCCTGGTGATTCAAATATATTGAGATAGCTGACAGAACTTGAAAGAGAAAGTAAAAACTATTTCTCTTGGAAAGTGGGACTGAGGAAATGGAAAATTGGGAGGAGCAGAGGCTACTTGCATCAACTTTTCTGTGTAATTTGATGTGTTACTAGGTAAACATATTAATTCAATAAAGAGTTTTTAGCTGCTGTTCTAAAACAGCAGCTAAAAGATTTAAAATGAAACATGTCTCTGACTTATGAAGAACAAGAACTTAATTTACAGAAAATAAACATAGTTTTATTTTATGAATAGCAATTTAAAATTTGATTTAATCCAGGCACTGTGGTGCATGCCTGTAATCCCAGTGATTTGGAAGGCTGAGGCAGAAGGATCACAATTTCAAGATCAGCCTGGATAATTTAGCGAGATCCTATCTCAAAACAAAAAATTTAAAAAGGGTTGGGAATGTAGTTTAGTAGTGGCAAAGAACACCTGGGATAAATCCCCAGTACCAAACACACACAATAATAACAATAACAACAACAACAATAAAATTTGATTTAATAAAATTAAATCAAGTTGACTCAACTTCTACTTCTAGGTGACCTAGTAAAGATATTTCTGGTTCTATTCTCCCCAAAGCCAACCTAAACAATAAGAAGAAAATTAGAGGGAAAAAAAGTGACAAAAACTTCATCTCCATTGAAACTGGGAAATAATCACAACCTGAAACCACAAACTATGCAAAACAACTGCTAGAGGCAGAGGATTCTGGCCCAAATTGAAAGAGACTGGGAGGAGAACCAAATGACAGATCTTGTGCAGTAGACCAAGTTCCCCAAAAGCAGCATGTGGCCCTGGAGGCTCAATCAGCACTCCCTCAGCTGGAACAGCACATCCTCATTTTCTCAGGAATATCCCTGCAGTGTTCTTAACTGCCAGCAGCAGGGGACATGGTGCTGGGTGAGAAACACCACGACATAACATTTTTACAAGAGCCCTGGAGTGTGATGGTGTGGAAAGGAGACAAAAGAGACTGAGATTGTGTAGCAGGTGATCACAGTTTCATTTATCTGTATAAACACTTAGTATTTTCTCTTTTTAGGAACTGTTCAAAGTCCCTTACAAATTTTAACTCAACCCTAATATCCTAATTGTTGGGGATGTTAAACAGCACACCAGTAGAAACTAGGGCTTTCTCCCACTTCCTGGTAGGAGAACTTGGCCTGGCCAAGGGGGTTCCCCTGACATAAGATGAGAACTAAAACCACCCCAAGGATAGGCCAATAGCTCCTCCAATGGCATCCGCCCATGCTCCTTATGTGTCCCTATGATCTTTCTGCTGATTGGCCCATGTCCTCTATAAGACTGTGCAACTTCCAACGGTTTTTGCCTTGACGTTCTCCCTAGTGCGTCCCTGATTGTCTTCCGTCGTAAGGGATGGCGTGGGCCTCCAGCCGGCCCCTACCATTCCCGAGTTCGCCTCCACTGGGGCGTGTTCCCTCCAGTCTTCTCCGCCTGCCAGAGGAGCCTGTCCCAGGTGGGGGGGGGGGAGCTAAAAACCCCAGCAACTCAAAAAAACTTCAACACTAATGAGATAGGCATTGCCACCAACCCACATTACAAGTGAAGAAACTGAGGCACTGAGAGCTTAAGTGACTTGTCCAGGGTCACAGCTCAAGACAGAATTCAAGCAAAACAGAACGCCTGCAGACTTCATGCTCATGGCTACTAAGTTATAGTAACTCATTGAAGAGAAATAGGAAGGAAGGGAGAGAGGGAGGGAGGGAAAGGGAACTTATTATTCCAAGGAGCATTCAGAGAATTTTAAAAACATGGGAAAGAGACAGTCTGAGAAAATAAGCCAATTATATAATTGTATAAATTATAGTTAATAAGTAAAAATCAAGAAAATAATGTAACCAATTAAAATGAGAAGTTGGATGAGAGGTATGTGGGAATAAATTAATTTTGTCATTCATAATAGTGGGTACCATTGAAAGTTGATAAATCAAAAAATGTAAGCTTATGTATATTATAAAGCTTAAATATATTATTTAAAGTTCTAAAACCCACTAAGGGACCTAAAAACCCACTACAAATCTCTGAACTATCAAAAACAAAATATGTACACACATTTTATTTTTTAATATATACCTGATTTAACAAACAGAAAATAAAGCAATAAGAGCTGAAATCATAAAGGAGAACTGAGACCACACATATCTACATATCAATATATGTACATGAGATAAAGCCCATTATGAAAAGAAAAATAGGTTTAGAAAAACAAAAATATTTTAATAGGTATAGACAAACAAACTCAACTATTTCTTGCATGCAAGAAGAGATTTAGAGCAAAGTTAAATACTAGGTACATATCATGCAATTACCAAAAAAGTTAACTATTAATAATTAACATTATTAATGTCAAAGTTGAATTCACAGCAAAAAAAAAGCATTAAGTATAAGAAATAAGTTCACTTTATAATAATAAAAGAGTCAATCTACAATGAATATCTGTAATGGATTGTCAAAACGAAAGACCCTAACATAAAAAAGTCTTTTAAAAGATATATTGCTATTTTGGGGGGCTGGGGTGGTGGCTCATCTATAGAGCACTTGCCTAGCACGTGAGCAGCCTGGGTTTGATCCCCAGCACCATGTAAAAAAATAAAGGCATTGTGTACCACTAAAGCAAATAAATGTTTAAAAAAAAAGATATATTGCTATTTTTAATTGACAAAAAGTCTGTGTATATTTATGGAGTACAGTGTGACATTTCCATACATATACACAATGTATTATGATCAGCTGAGGGTAATTTGCATATTTATCACATCAGACCTATACCATTTCTTTGTGTTGGGAACATTCAAAATCCTATCTACTACTTCTGTTACATTGCCACCAATGGTATATGAGAATTCCCTTTCTCCACATTGTCTCTATCTGCCATGGCAATTCTTTTGTTTGTTGGTTGGTTCTTTCTTTTGACAGTACTGGGGTTGACTCCAGGGGTGGTCTGCCACTGAGCTACATCCCCAGTCCTTTATTTGTTTGCTTGTTTATTTATTTTTTGAAACAGTGTCTAGCTAAGTTGCCAAGGCAGGCCTCAACCTCCTGTCTCAACCTCCCAAGTAACTGCAATTTATAGCCATACGCCACAGCTCCTGGGCTCCTGGCATGAAAATTCTTAAAGCAAAAACTTTGTAAAATTCAAGGAGAAAAAAGAGACATTATCCATGATTACCTAAATACATGTATGAAGACACAATTGTTGTAAAAATACTTCATATAAAACCAGCAACTTGAGAAATTGTGCTCTTTATACGTAATATGAAATGAAATGTACTCTGCAAACATGTATAACAAATTAGAATAAAAAATAAATTAAAAAAAAGAGACATGCAGGAGTAGCAGGGAAAGTTCACTCATTCTCTTGTCATGACAGATTAAGTGAAGAGTAAAAACAGTAAAGATAGAAGCATTTTTTGTAATTCATATAATCTCCATAAAAGCTGTATATCACACCCCTTATCTTAATACATAGAATATTCCATCTTTACCTAAACAAAGAACATTCTCAAAAGTTCATCATATGCTAGACCACAAAATACTCTCAATATATTTAAGTTGATACAGTACAGATCACATCCTCAAATTGTGATCCAAAGAAAGTAGAGTTGATCTTTTAAAAATAGAAAACAAAATCTCAACTGCCTAAGCAATTGTACTATTTAAAAAGTTGGCTTAAAGGCAACAGAAACTGAAGTTGAAGGATATTTAGAAAACAACAATGAAAATACTAAGCTTCACAATCCATGTTAGGGCTAAAATCAGTGCTTTGAGGAAAAATTCACAGCTGTAACCAAGTTATTAAGCAAGAAGAAAGAAAAAAGATGATTTCACATTTAAAGCAAAAGTCAAGAAAATGAATAAGAAATAAATCTAAGGAAAACAGAAAAAGGACATTAAAGACAAAAGCCAATATTAATGATTTTGAAACAAAAATATAGAAGTAATAAGCATAAGAACTAGACTCTTGAAAAAAATGAAATGGATAAAATGATAGCCAGTCTTAGTTTTTAAAGGAAAAGCATAAGCACACAAAAATCAGCAGTTAGAAAGGACAACCAAAAACTATTATTATAACACAGTGAATTCTACCTTTATGTATCTCTATAAACCACCAATTAAAAAAATAATAATAGGGGCTGGGATTGTGGCTCAGCGGTAGAGTGCTCGCCTAGCACGTGCGCAGCCCGGGTTCGATCCTCAGCACCACGTACAAATAAACGCATTGTGTACAACTAAAGCAAATAAATAAATATTATAAAACTAAAATAAATAATAATAATAATAATGAATAAGGACCAATGCAGGGAGGAGGGGAGGGAGAGGGGAAGCCCTGGGGACTGAGATAGAGCACATATGTGCTGTGCAGGTATGATTATGTCAGAATGAACCCCACTATTAGGTATAACTATGACACACTAACAAAAACATTAAAAAACAAAGAAATACTTGACGCAAAATTCTGAAAATGCACTTGAAAATCTAGATAAAATAAATCAGTTTCTAGGAAAATATGACCCTAGAAAAGACCTCTAAAAACAAACAGACCAAGTACCAGTAAAGAAATTGAGAAGGTTATCAAGGATTAACCCCTTACAAAAACACCAGGCTCCATCAGTCTCACTAATGATTTCATTCAAAACATCTAGGAATAGGAACACATTATTTCAATCCTAAGTGATCTGAAGCATGGAAAGAGAGACAAAGAATGACTTGATATTGAGGTCAACAAACTACAAAAAGGGAAACTAGAGACCAATATATAATTTACAAATAGTACAGGAATTACATAAAATATAAAAAAGTTAACAGATTAACACACAATGATCAAATAGGGTTCATTCTTGGGATCCAAAGGATATTTCAAAATTAGAACATCTGTTATTCCATAATTATCACATTAGTAGGTTAATCATCTCAATAAATGGTGAAAAGGAATTTTGCAAAGTTGAACATACTTTCCTGATTAAAAAGTCATATATAGGTCCTGGGGTTGTGGCTCAGTGGTAGAGCGTTCACCTAGCACATTCAAGGCCCTGGGTTTGATCCTCGGCACCATATAAAAATAAATAAATAAAACAAAGACATTGGTTCAATTACAACTAAAAAAATTTTTTAAAGTCATACATATTTATGTAGATAGTTATAGATTGACATGAACATGCATATGTAGTCATATATATGTATATAAACAGATATATTAAAGACAGGTTTATATACATCACCAAAATTTAGCATCTTGCTTAATGAGAAATCATTATAATTATTTCTATTACCTTAGGAAAGAAGATGGATAAAGACAGCCTGTTTGGGAAAGGCATTGACATGAAACATCAGAGGAAGCCCAGTGGCAGCTGGTAATCATGAGAACATAGCCAGAATGGGGAGGAGGGACACTACAGTGCCCTGTAGTACCTTTGTTCCCGAGGAAAGGGGCATCAGGTAGATTGAAAGATCAGGAAATCAGCTACACACAGGTACAGATAAGTAAATTGTCTAAAGATAATAAGAAACAGGTTACTCACTAGTGAAGAGGGAAAATCATTTGAATGTTAGTGAAACTTAATTTGGTCAAGGGTGGACAACCAGATCCTTCACTGTATGGGCAGTTTTATTTTTCCCTTAGGAATTAGCAATGAGGACATATTTAGGCACCGGGAGACAGTCCTTCTTTATAACTAACTTTTACCTAATGGTTTTTTACTCGTTAGTATCCATAGATCATCCTAACATAAGTCAATTATGTCATTGGGAATTACAAAATGATGGTTTTCTAATTCTCATTTCTTCTACATTTACTAGCTGACATTCTTCTACAAGAGCTTTCCCTCATCATCTGCTGGTTTTCAGAATGAAGATTCATGCAAAAAGCACCTTTAATGTGGAAAATGAGGCAAGTCTGTTTATCTTTCTCTTTGGATTATGGGTAATCAGTTAAGAGTTGAACCTTTTTGTAACGTTAAGATTGATCCAGATTTGGCCAGTGGAAGCCTCCTCAGTTGGCCTCTGAGGTTCTCTTGTCACATGTCCATTGGTCTTTGATCACTTTCTTGCTTTTTAGAACATGAAGACGTCTCAAGATTCACTTTGTACTTATTCAGCTACGTAAATGTAAAGCAGCTATGATTTCTTTCAGCTCCAAAACACTTATAGGTAGTTTAGTATTGATATTTCAATGCTGATTAAATAACACAGGGTTCTTCCCTTAATGTCTCTAATTTTCTTTTCCTTTTATTCAAATTTACAAATCTTGGTTCCTAAAAACATTTAAAAATTGTCTTATTTGCTTTCCTTCCCTATATATAGTTTCAAACTTATAATAATAGTATTAATACTATCATTAATATTAATTAATTACATTTAAATTAGCTTTGCAGTTTGTTTTGTCTTTAGAATATCACACTAAGAATTTCATCAGGGAAATGCAAATTGAAACCACAATGAGGAACCCCTTCACACCTTCTATAATAAAAAAGACAATAATAAGTGTTAAGTAGGATGTGGAGAAATTGGAGCTTTCTTATATTATTGGTAGAAATGGAAAATGGTTCTGCTTCTTTGAAAAATAGGTTTACAGTTCTTAAAATGTTAAATGTAGATTTATCATATGACCTAGGGTAAATATAGGGGTGTGTATATGTATATATATATGTGTGTGTGTGTGTGTGTGTGTGTGTGTGTATACATACATATACATTCCTACATATATACATAAGAGAAACAAAACATGTTAAAATAAAAATTTATTCAGGGCTGGGGCTATGGCTCAGCGGTAGAGCACTCATCTTGCATGTGTGAGGCCCTGGGTTCGATCCTCAGCACCACATAAATAAAATAAAGGTATTGTGTCCTCCTACAACTAAAAAAAAAAAAAAAAAACATTCATAGTAGCATTATTTATAATATCTAAAAAGAAGAAACAACCCACTGATGAAAGAAATAAAATGTATCATAATTGAATATTATTATTATTATTATTATTATTCAGCAATAAAAGGATGAAATACTATAACATCCTGTAACTTGCATAAACCTTGAAAACATTGCATTAAATGAAAGAAATCATTCAGAACACACAACACATGATGTCTATTCCCATTTATGTGAACTGTCCAGAATAGGCAAATTTATAGAGACAGAAAGTAGATTAGTGATTGCCACAGTATGGGGGGAGTCATATAAGAACAAACACAGACTGCTAATGGGTACAGAGTTTCTTTCAGAGATGGAAAATGTTCTACACAGATTTTGGTGATAATTGCACAACTCAGAAAATATAGGAACCACTATTGGATTGCATAGATTAAATTTTATAGTAAGTGAAACATATCTCAATTCAATTTTTTAAAGAAATAAAAATGCAGCCGGGCGCCGTGGCTCACTCCTGTAATCCCAGCACTTGGGAGGCTGAGGCAGGAGGATCACGAATTCAAAGCCAGCCTCAGCAATGGCAAGGCACTTAGCAACTCAGTGAGACCCTGTCTCTAATAAAATACAAAAAAGGGCTGGGGATGTGGCCCAGTGGTCGAGTGCCCCCGAGTTCAATCCCCGGTGCCAAAAATAAATAAATAAATAAAAAATAAATAAAATAAAAATGCCTGCAATTCTAGCTCTTCAGGAGGCTAAGGCAGAAGGATCACAAATTCAAGGAAAACCTGGGCAACTTAGCAAGATCCTGTCTCAAAATAAAATTAAAAGGACCAGGGATGTAGCTCAGTGGAAGAGCTCTTGCCTAGCATGTGCAAGGCTGTGGGTTCAATCCCCAGTGTTGGAAAATAGGAAATAAAAGAGAATCCCCTCAACCTGGTAAAAGATATCTACAAGAACTTTTGATAACATTATATTTATTGGTTTAAAAAAATTACTGTTTTTCCTTTAGGGAAAAAAAAATGATGTCTGCCCAGACCACTTCTTTTTTAATGTTTTTTTATAGTGGGGTTCATTTGACACAATCACATATGCATGGAATACAGTTTGCTCCATTTCAGTCCCCAGTACTTCCTTTTCCCCTGTCCTCCTCCCTCCCACTATTCCCCTTCCTCTACTCTGCTGGCCAGATCACTTTTTTATTCAATATCATACCAGGAGTTCTAAGCAGTGTCATAAAGGAAACCAACAAACAACTGAATAAATAAAAGATACACAGATTGAAATGGAATAAGTAAAATAACATGATGCTAAAAGTACATACAAAGTAACAAGGAGCTAAGAAGTGAATTTCACAAATTGCAAACTAATATATAAAACTAATGTATAAATACAAACTAATATATAAAAATCAAATATATTTCTATATATAACCAAAAATTAACTAGAAAATGAAATGAAATGAAAAAAAATTACATTTAAACTAACATCTAAAAACATGAAAAGCCTGGAAATATATTTAATAAAAACATTTGTAACAGCTCTGCACTGATACATGCAGGAAGAAATTAAATAAATGGGGAAGTATACCATGTTTCTGAATTCAAAGACTCAGTATGGTTAGGATGTCATTTCCACACAAATTGGTCTGTCTGTACATTCAATGTAATCTCAATCAAAACATTGGCAGAGATTTTTGGTAGCCATTGCAAAGATCTTGAATAGACAAAACAATTTTGAAAGAGAATAGAGTTGGAGAACTGATTTTAAGACATTTTAAGGCTACAGTAATTAAGACACCGTAATGCAAGTAAACCTTGAAATAAACCTTGAAAACATTAGACTAAATGAAAGAAATCAGTCAGAACACAATCTGATATGGGCATAGAAGAAACACATACAAAGGGAATAGAATAGAGTCCAGAAGTAGACCCTTACATACATGGTGAATTGATGTTTGATGGAAGTGCCCAGGTAACTCATTGTGAAAAGGATAGTCTTTACATCAAATGATGCTAGAACAAATACTGTTCATATAAAGAAAATCAATCTTGATATTTCCTTCATGCTAAAAACACACACACACACACACACACACACACGAAATCTCTAAATGGACCATGAACCCAAACATAAAGCCTAACATGTTTAAACTTCTAAGTGAAACATAAGAGGAAATCTTTGCAACTCTCAGGTTGGCAGACTTTTCTCAGGTAGGACACAAAACATCATAAAACATTAAAGGAAAAATTGAGAAACTTAACTCATCAAAATTAAAACTTGTTTCTTGAGAGATTGATGATAATAATAATGACCATTAATAAATGAAAAAGCAAGTCAGACTGGGAGAAAATATTTGTAAATCATTTATCTGGCAAAGGTCAGATATGTAAACTGTATAAAGAAATCTTACAGTTCAATAATTTTTGTAAAATCTCACCCAGTTTTTTTGAAAACAGACAAGATTGAAACAGCCACATCACAAAAGCAGGTGTATAAATGGCCATTTAAGCTAATGAAGACAGTCAACATCATTAGTTCCCAGGAAAATGCAAGTTACAACAACAAAGGAATACCACAACACATCCAGATGAAAATGTCGAAAATTGAGAGACTGAAAAGACCAAGCATGGGCTTTAACTTTCATACCTTGCCAGTGAGACTGCAAAACACTACAGCCACTGTGGAAATTCTTTGTCAATTTCTTACAGAATTAAAGATACATTTACCATGAGACCCAGCAATTCCACTTCTATATTTACTGAAGAGAAACAAAAACAGGACTGGGATGTAGCTCAGTGGTACAATGCTTGTCTAACATGTACAAGCTCTGGGTTTGGTCCCCAGTGACACAAAATAAATAAATAAGAAAAAGTACAATATTAAAGAGAGAGAGAAACAAAAACATAAATATAAAACTATGTACCTGGTTATATCTACTTACGGTGGAAAGAGAATATTTCTGTTTTAGTCAGCCTTTTCATTGCTGACCCAACCAGAACAATTGTAGAGGAGGAAAAGTTTATTTGAGGACTCACTGTTTCAGAGGTCTCCATCCATAGACAGCAGCCTCCACACCTTGGGGCTCAAGGTAAAGGCAAGTCATGGTGGAAGAGCATGGCAGAGGGAGGTAGCTCGAATGATAGTCAGGAAGCTGAGAGAGAGACTCCAGTCTCCAGATACAAAATATATACCCCATAGCCACACCCCCCAATAAACCCCACCTGCCTCCAGTTACCACTCAGTTAATCTTATCAGGGATTAATTCACTGATTAGATTAAGGTTATAGCCCAATCATTTCTCCTCCCAACCTGTTGCATTGTCTCACACGTGAGCTTTTGGGGGATACCACATTGAAACCATAACAATGTGTAATTTTGAAGCAATAGTAAATAGTCTAGCTTTTTGGACAGAGCCCCCAAAATGGTCAAACAGTCAGGTGATTGGAAAAAGAAAAATTGAAAGGTAAGTACAATGAGCTCTACGCTAGAGGCATGTGAATAGACAAATGAAAATGGGCATCAAGTGTGAAGCTGCATATATCACATACCAGCACTCACCAGAGACCATCCATCATAGAAGAGATACTAACCAACCAAGCAGACAAAAGAACTTGGACAGCTGACATCAGTAACCTCACTAATAATTAGATGGGCCTCTTCTATCCTGGCAAAGCCAGAGATTTATTCTCTCAAAATAGACACATACCTCAGGTATGAGTTTGCCTTTCTTGTTTGTAGGACCTCAGCCAACACCACAATGTA
Source organism: Tamias sibiricus (assembly GCA_025594165.1). Taxonomy (NCBI): domain Eukaryota; kingdom Metazoa; phylum Chordata; class Mammalia; order Rodentia; family Sciuridae; genus Tamias; species Tamias sibiricus. Next base: position 131,989,032 of record CM046660.1, read on the forward strand.
AGAGCAAATAGAGCCTTTAATCCACCTGCAGAGGATACCACACACACTATGGGACATACTTCAGAGCAAAGAAGATACTGGGGTTTTCTTTGGCTGCGGCATCCACTGTTTGTATCACATCATGCACACCCACAAGCAGCTGGCTTACTAGGAGGATTTGTTTGCACAATACTCTTTCAAGGTCACTCTTGAGTTTTTGGTTTGCCCACAAATTGAACTGATCTACCCATCAATCAAGTTTAGGTTATTTGCTTGTCTTTCTGATGGTTGTAATAATTCCCCATAGCCCATAGGTGTCAGCTAGTGTTTCTCCAAACATTGGGTTTAGGCTCTCTGCTCACATAGCTTGGCTTGTGTCCTCTGGTCCTGTGTGTGCTCAACCCCAAATGTATCACTGCAACCTTTTATTGGATGGCTGTAGGCCAGCCTGACCTTAGGACTTGCCAGGACTAAGGGAACTCAGATCACATTTCAGGGAGGGGAGATTAGGGGGGTTCAAATGCATGGGCACCTGGTCAGGCCATCCATCTCTATCAGAGCTCAATTTTACCTGTAGAAAGATGACATTTTAAATTATCTTTTTTTTTTTTTAAATAAAGCAGATTTGCTATGCAGTCTCCAATTTCTATACATGAAACATTTCTGAAACACCATGTGCAAAATCTGAAAAACATGAAAATCAAGCAATGGATTTATGTTTTGTAGGGTGCTAATTTTCAGAAATCAAAAATTACAAAAATCTTAATCACATTTCATGTTCAAATTAGGACCTTGTGCTTCGTGTCATTCCCCCCACCCCGCACTCCAGGAAACTGAGCCACTCTATCCCCGCCCTTTTTAAAACTTTATGGACAGGGTCTCTCTAAGTTGTCCACGCAGGTCTCAAATTTGTGATCCTCCTGCCCCTGCCTGGCTTGTGCTTAGTCATTCTTGTTAATTTTGTTCTTGAAATTGAGAAACAAGCTTAAGTTCAAACACGACTAAAGATTTCACTTTTTTTTTTTTTTTTTTTGCCATGCTTTATGGTTTGCAGCTTTGTCATTATTTTATTAAGCATATGAAAGCCCCATGATTAATATTAACACTTCTATTTTCATTAAAATTGGGGCAAAAATCAAAAGAAAATATTCATCTAATTGCCCAATTCAACTAATTTGGCAATGATATCAATGCTGCCAAAACTGAGCTGTTGATTAGTTCCCAGCATCACCACAGAAAAGCTTAATATTAATTTATCAACTAATGTACAAAAATCTAAATTCAGTTGAATGGAAGGGTTTTAGGCATTTAAAAGATTGCCCAAAAGTCAAACACAAAAATGTAGTACTGCTTGTATTAAGTTAATTTAAAATTTAAATTGAATTGCTGCCGTAATAAAAATGGTATTTGACAAGCCATGAAGCCTGCATATGAAAGACTTCCTAGTGGAAAGTGGCTGCTATGGTTTGGATCAGTGTCCCCTAAGGCCCACGTGTAAAAGGCCCACGTGCTTGGTTGCCATCCTGGGGCACCTTTGGGAGGTGGAGAAATCTTTATGAGGTGGGGCCTGGTGGAGGAGATTAGGTCATTGCAAACACACTCTTGAAAAAGATTAAGATCCCAGCCCCTTCCTCTCTCTCTTTGCTCCTCTGCTGCTATGAGGCCAACAGACCTTTTCCAACACCATGAATTGTGCAGGCCCAGAAGCAACGGAGCCAATAGACTGTGGACAAATCTCTGAAGCCATAAGCCCAAATACACTTTTTCTCCTTGTAAACTGATTATCTCAAGTACTTGTAAGAGTAACAGAAAGTTGATTGACACTGTTGCAATGAGTGATTTCTTACATGCAGTTACCATGTGTACTAAATCCAGATCTCTCAGAAAACATTTTGTGTGCTCCAGTATTTTCAACTGCAAGTTCAACTGCATCCCTTTGCCTGACAGATTGAACACTTGAGTATGAGATCATGAACACCCCTCTTCTACCTCCCTTCTAGAAGCCCTCAACCAACGATTAAGGGGCACTGGTATATAAATATTCCAGTTTCCTTGGCATAACACTGGGGAACATATTTATGCCATTTCCCAGGATCTCCCTGTGGGATTAAACTCCACTCATCCCAGTGCTTGATAAAGGGCACGTGATAACGCTCCCTTTGCTAGCTGCCTCTCCTTTCCTGCTCTACCTCCTCACTTCCCACCAGTGTTTCCTGCACTTCCTACATAAACTGTGTGCATGGAAATCCTCCCCTAGGGGTGTGCTTGGCATCATTTGACCCCACTACCACATCCACACTAATTGGAACAGCAATTGGCTGGCCAGTAACCTCTGAAGTGACCTCTTTTGAGACCTAGAAGGTCACTGAATACTGAGCAGACTGATGAACCTAACCAGTCCTCTCCTGGAAAGTCTAAATGTGAGTGGTCAGGGGCTAAGGGAGCAGTACAGAGAATACAAAAAGAGGTGACACCCAGCATCTTCAACAGTTGTAGGAATCAAGATTTTTACATGTGTCAAGGTTTCACTTTGTAGTAAGTGAAACCTACAATTAAAACCAAAACCTCCTGTCTTTAATGTTTCTACTCAATCCTTTACATTTTCTTTTCAATAAGCCAGCAACATTTTGTATGTTTCAAATATATTATTTCAAGTATCATTGTATGTGTAAAATGTTTTGTTCTATTCCAGAGGTTCAATGAAGTACATTAACCCTAGAATGTTGTCAATTACTCTAGAGGCTCTAAAGGCAAATTTGTCATCTTTCAAGAATTTAAAAAATATAATATTCCTCTTCCTTTTGCAATTTGCTTCTTCCCACACTTCTGTGAATGTCAGGGGGGAAAAAAGACCTTCAAAAAGAAAGTATTTTGCTTCTGGTTAGAGACGTGTAACGTATCTTTCTTTAAGTTAGAAGCTCAAACTGTAGCTAAAAATATAGTTCTGCAACTTGGGCTGAGAGAGACTTTCAGGGTTGTACAAGTGTTAATGAGAAGGATGCATACATACCCTTTTGCAGCCTTTTTGAGCCCAATATAGAAAACAAGAATGTGTTAGAATTTTTAGGGATGTTCGTAGCCATTGTCACGTGCTTTGGGTTCAGGAGCGCATGAGACAAAAAAGGCAGTTATTGTGTTAGACATGAAGAATGAGACAATGAAAATACATAACACTTAGTCAACTTTGACAAGGTCCAATTTAACTGTTGAGAAAGGCAGGACCTGCACCTCCTGGCCTGGGACCCTTTGTCCTCCACAAGGTTGGGTTCTATGTGATTTTAACATTGAGTCTCTTGAGTTCATGCCCTACAATTTAATGGCTGAGAACACTGAGGTACACATTGAAAATGCACTAGACAGACATTCATTTGTGATAGTTCAAAAGATTTCTAATAGGCCTATGACATGCTAAAAGAGTATTTGAACAATAAAGAAGTCTTTGAAACTCAAATCAATCTTGAGAGTATGGATTTTGGATTTTTTAAAATTTTTATTTATAGTATTAGTATGTAATACAGTTCATACTATACATATAGAGCCTCTTTTTACACAAAACAGTTTGTATACAAATACTGCAAAGATCAGTCTTTCTCTTCATATATTCAATCAAATACTTTCTTTTTACAAACTACAAAAGCAATAGAATCCATATAATCTTTCAATTTAAGTTTTTTAAATGTGCCAAAGCTCCACTTCTAGCTAATTCCAACAACACTGTATCCCATAATCCTGCTTGTCTAATAACAATCACAATGACTAGCAAGTATTATTTTTCATTATGTTATTTTTAAGTTAGAGAAATATGCATCACGGTTTATATGGATTTTTTACTTAGAGCCTCTTTATTCTGTTAGGAATGTATTCTGATTTGAACACAAACTTGAAGTTTTCTTTCTGGTGCTTTCAAATATCTGCATCCTATTTCTATGCCCATTAAACAATAGAGAAGACAGGGAGTGATTTCCACCAGACCTTCCTTTTGAGCAAAAAATTTGTGAATTGAAGCACAAGGCCTTCTCTACCCTTGATCCTTTATACTTAACTCAGGACAGAGATTTCTAGCTGAACTGTTAGTTGACCTTTATTTCTAGCTAACAGTGTACAGAAGTTCAGGAATCTCATAATTATGCCCTGAGGACCAGCTCCAGAACCAGCTCCCCAGGAGGCCTTTGGAGAGTTGTTTCAATGACAGTCCTTAGCTTCAGGGCAGGAGGGACCAGTATGCCCTTTGACAAGAGCTGAATCTTCTCATTGCTCTTACAGTCTATGGGCAGTGCCACTGTCTAATAACTACTCTCCAAATCCTCCAATACCTATGCAAAGATGCCAGCATTTTACACTGCATTTTCAAAAGCCCAAAATACTTACTTGTTAAAATCCAAACATTTTTTTCCCCTTAAATTTCATCCCTGCATCTTTCTGGGCGGTGTTTCACACCTTGGCTTTACCAGGTGAGGATTGTTTTCCCTTCTCACCAAGGTCGCCTTTAAGGCCCCTGTGGAAATGTTTGTATGTGTTTTGGGTTGGGGCTGTCAAAGTATATTTTTTGGATCACAAATCATTCCTTTCTCCCTCTCTCACACAATTCCTAGAGCTCAGAACAAGGTGCATTTTGAGCTGAGAATTCTTGAATTAACATTGATTTTCAGTAGGGGTGTAGTAACCTGATAACCAAGAATGAATTCATTTGTGAGGGTTATCCACAGCCTCCGACAATACATTTTCTTGAAAAAACTGGTAATAGTATATTTATATGTGAATCTGATTCATAACATTCTGAACTCCTTGCCCTGTGGATATTTGCTTTACTTGAATGGAATATACTGGGTTGATAGAAATGAAATTTAAGGAACATATTCAGGGCAACTTAACCAACGATTCTTCTTCAGTAGCAGACACAGAAAAGGAGAGATCAATAAATGAATGAGCAAATAATTACATAATTAAGAGGTCATTTAACGTGTTCATGCTTTAATTTATAATGCTTTACAATACAATATACGTTAAATATCATGATGATATTATAGCTAATATCTACCATGAGCATTGCTCATTTCTTATTGTTTGGTATCTACCTCTCCCTCCTAGGTGCTGAAATTTGCTATGGACACCTCTTTTTTAAGAAGTCAAATGATTAAGATCCCTTCTCTCTGCCACATCTCAGCCAGGAACAGGCACATGATGGGCTTCTCCAGGACTCTGAGTGCTGAGTCAGAGATAAAATTATGTTGGGAGGGTTCAGAATTACACCAGGGGTAAAAACCTGAGAGCCAATTCACTTCCACAGTGTGACCTCCATCATGGTGTCCATTGCCAAATTTTTGGACCTTACTGTAGCTCATGCTCAATCTTAAGCCATGTTGTCAAGCTTTCCATTAATTCTCTGCACCCTGATATCTTACCAATCCTTTTCAAAAGAAAAAAAGTAAAGGAAAAGGGAAAGACTTTGTTTTCTTTTGCTTACAAAAAGGAACCCAGATGTATCACACTGGCTCAATCAGCACCCTGGCAGAAAACAGAATTCTACTTTGATGATTCCCCTGAAGAGAAGTTGGTGAAAAAAGATATTAGAGGTGTGGGCAAGGTTAGTCAGAAGTAGTTTTGCTACCCTCGCTATGAGCACCACTACCATGCTAGGCCTGAAGGGGAACAACAGGCAGTACTGTTGCTGGAGCCCAAGGACAGCTGAGGCTAAGAAGGAAAGTGCTGTCCAGTGGAGAGAAGAGAGACTCCAATGTTCTTCTCCTCTTGCCTCCTAATTTCTTGACTGTACTTCCTGTGGGCTAAGTTCCACTGGAAGCTGGAAAACAATGGGTCCATCTTCTAGCACAAAGTGTAGGTCAGAGAAGGGCAGGCCAGGGATCTGAGTGAAGGTGTCAGAAGACACACAGAGAATAAACTACACAATGACCCTGGAGAAGCATGAGCCCTTTAAAACATGCTGCATTCCCTAGGAACTATCTATGAACATATTGTCATTCAAGGTTCTTATGGTAGTGTTACTTTTATTTTATTTACCAAAAGTGGTTGAGACAGAAGGTCTTTGTGAAATTCACACCAAAAATGTTGAATTTATCTTCACCATTGAAATTTTTAATTTATGGCACCAAATTTTTCAAAATAATCTTCAGTTTTCATGTTTATTTTCCATTTTAAACCTACATTTTGAGATTGTATCATGTTTTAGTCAGCTTTTTTGCCACTGTGACTAAAGGACACAACCAGCACAATTGTAATGGAAGAAAAGTTTATTTGAAGGATCACGGTTTCAGAGGTCTCAGTCCATGGAAGTCTGGATCCATTCCTTGGGGCTCCAGGTGAGGCTGGAGCAGAGTGAAGCAGCTTACATGAGATCAGCTGGCAGAGAGAGAGAGAGAGAGAGAGAGAGAGAAGAGAGAGAGAGAGAGAGACAGAGACTCCACTGTCCAGATACAAACTATATATATACCCCATACCCACGCCCCCAATGAATCACTTCCTCCAGCCACACCTCACCTGCCTCCAGTTACCACTCAGTTAATCCCATCAGGGATTAATTCACTGATTAAGTCAAGGCTATAATCCAATCATTCTACTCCAAACCTTCTTGCATTGTCTCACACATGCACTTTTGGGGGATACCTCACATCCAAACCATAACATATCTTATGCATTTACATAACATTGATAACAATTCTGAAAACGGAAAGTAGGTAGATGATATATGCAGTGTGATATAACATGATTTTAAAGCAAAAAATCAATTCTCAATATTAACATCTAAGTTATTTTGTAATAAAACTGAAGTTTAATGATGCAGCCAAATGATGGGGTCTTACACACATGTGAAGTATATCAGGAAGATTCAACAGTCAAATGTCAGTCAAAATAGAATTCAAGGCAAAAATCACATTAAATGTGATTGTAACATAACAAAGGATTATTTTATATTAATGAAGTACAAAACCTATGGAGATATTAACAGTCATAAAGCTGTTTCAAATAAAATACATAAAGTTTAAAATATAAATAAGCAACACAATAAATGTGGATAACATATCTGTCTTGTTGACATATAGATCAAGGAAAAATTATACTAAAGTAATAATAACTTAATTAAAATATAGTTGATTTACAAATCAACCAACAAATGAAAATTGGTACTCAAAGAATATTATATATATTACATGTATACGTATATATAATATTATATATATACATAAATACATATATATATGTATATATATATATTTTTTTTGGTACCAGGGATTGAACTTAGGGGCACTCCACTACTGGGTCACATCCCCAGCCCTTTTTTGTATTTTATTAGAGACAGGGTCTTACTGAGTTGCTAAGTGCTTGCCACTGCTGAGGCTGGCTTTGAACTCGCAATCCTCCTGCCTCAGCCTCCCAAGTGCTGGGATTACAAGCGTGCGCCACCGCGCCCAGCTAGAATATATATTTTGTATTTGAAAGACTCATGGAGAATTTATGAAACTGATTATGCATTACATTTCAAAGAAATCCTCAGTGAATTCTAACAAAACAGAAATCAGAGAAGACATAGTCTCTGACTACAAATGTTTGTCATTTGAAGATAATTTCAATAATGTAAACCGAAAAACAAAACTTTTGGAATAAAGAAAAACCATTAACAAATAGCTGTTAGTACAAATCTCATATTACAGGAACTAAGAAAAGAACAATAACAAGGATATGTCATATCAATACCAATTGGACAGGGTTAAAGCATTTATTTGAGACAAATTCAGTACACAAGAAAACAAAATGAACTAAGTATTTATTTCAAGAAATCAGGAGATAGCAACCAAATGAATACAAGTAAGAAGAAAGAAATAATTCTAAAAGAAATAAAAAATAAATAAATGTCCTAAAGAATAGAAAAAAAGGTAAATGGACAAAGAAATTTAAGAGTGGCATATTACTTGGAGAAAAAGTAAAATTACTTGGAGAAAAAGTAAAAAGCGCACTACTTAGTTTAATAAATCAAAAGACAAAACAAAAATGTGTAAAGAAAAATAAATGATAGTTATGAGAAGTACATAGATCAAACATAGATATTGAAACAGTACTAGACGCAACTCAAAGCAATATATTTCTCAAGGAAATGGATTATTTTCTGAAAAACCACAAAGATCAGTATTAACTCAGGAAGAAGCAGATGGATGAAATATATCTAAAAAGCTATCAAAGCCTTATCTACAAGAAGCGCTTAAGGTCCAGAAGGTCACATGATCAAGTTTTTATAAACCTCAAGAAACATACAATTTCCATGCTAGCTCAACTATTTTAGTGCATTTTCCAAATCCACATTCTGAAGTTTAAAATTTACATGCGAATAGATGCATGAATGGATGGAGGGACAGAGAGATGATGGGTGGGTAGGCAGACAGGAAGGTGGATGGATAGATAACTCTTATTCCTAGGTATACATGCAAAAAGGCATACAGAATCTGACCACTTCTTGCCACATTTATAACAACCACACTGGGCTCGGCTGCCACAATCTGCCTTCTCAATTATTGAATACAATCCCCTGAGTCTCCCTTCTTCTGCCCTAGTCCCTGGAGGCTTATTATTCACACAGCCACCAGAGAGATCATTTAAAAACATTAGTTATAGCATGTCATTTCTCTGCTTATATCCTTTCACTATTTCCTCACAGTTAAAGCCAAAGATCTTGCAACTGTTATCTCTAAGTGCTTGCATAATCTGCTTCCCCCACACAGATGTACCTCCACCTCTCAGATCTGTCCTTTTAATGCTCTCCTTACTTGCTCAGTTCCAGTCACCCTGGCCTCCTTGAAGTTCCTTAAATATGACAGCACACTTCCACCTCAGGATCCTTGCAGATGCTGGTCCCTCTGCCTGGAAGCTCCTACCTTAGATAAATGCATGGCCACTCCTTACTGCCTTCAGATCTGCTCACTTGTAGCCTTCCTCGGAGGTCCTCAGAATACCCCACCACAAACACACTTATCCTGCCTGCTTTAGTCTTTCCATTGTGTTTATCACTATCTGAGGTAGTGAATACTTTGTTTGATTTATTATCTACCTTGACCTACCATTAAAATAAGCCCCACAAGGGCAAGGATTATGTTTTGTTCGCTCCTTAAGATCCAGCACTTCAAACGGTGCCTGGTACATATTAGATTCTTAATAAAAAGTAGTGGAAAGGTTGAAAAAATTAAAAAAAAAAAAAACAATGAATACTTCCTATAAATATGAACAAGTTGCTAAAAGAAAAAAAAAATACCAGCTATCCATTAAATTTATTTTAAAATTTTTCAGTAGTAGTAATTGAAAAAACATGACATTATTATTAAATTATTTTTTTTTAATTCTCAAAATAACAATAGCCAGTGTTAAAATGAGAGCAAAGCAGAATATCAATCATCACCAGTTGTGCTTAAAATGATATAACCGTCCTAGAAGGCAGTTTGCCAGTGTGTAAGTGTTTTACTTATTCCCTCCCTCACCCCCTCATCCCCCAAGTGCTGGCGATCAAACCTAGGGCCTCACTCATGCCAGGCAAGTGCTCTACCAATAATCTACATTCCCAGCCCTGGAAAGTCTTTTAAAGCGCTCCTTTTTTTTCTTTTGTTTCAACCTCAGGAAACTTTGTTGTAAGGAAATTGAGACGAATAGCACAAAGTATTGGCTATGAAGACAGTTATCACTGCCTGGTTTGTAATAATCTGAAGTATGAGAAAAGTTACTGACATGAGTGTCCCTAACCTTTATCAACTACACTGAGGAGATTCTCTGTCAGTTTGCATGCTGGCTATTAGGGTTGCAGAATCTGTAAAATGGGTAGAGTCAGAATTGCAAAAGGGAAGGCGAGCAATTTAAAAAGAAAATTAAAAATGGGCTGGAAGCTAATTATATCCTCAGTGTGATGGGATTATGACAGACTTTTATTTTTTTGAGCTTTGTAATTTTCCAATTTCTCTACAATAAGCTGGATTTCTAAATAAATAATGACAAAATTAGTGGTTTTTTTTTTTAGAAAGGGAAATTAAATGGTACTATTAATGTATAGAGCAAAAAGACTAAGGATGGGCTTTTTGTATTGGTTGAATATGAAGTTAGTGGAATCAACAGACTATTTTCAATTTAGAAATTAACTCAAAATTCAGGCTGCAAAAACTTTTTTAAAATTTTGGGGCTTTTGCTCAAAAGGGTGACTGAGCACATATGGTTTCTTTATTCATCCTAAAAACACAAAAAAATAAGAATGAAGCATTAAAAATCAAAAAAGTAGAAATCTACAAGAAGGAAGAAAAAAGATAGGGGGAGATTTTAGCTAAGAGGTGATTTTTCCACATTTCTGTAAGATGAAGAGCTGATAGAAAGCATGCATTGATTAACAGAAAAAAGAAAGCTCCAGCTCACAACACACGTGGAAGGAGCTCCCACCAAGGAGAGATGCAGCCACACAGCTGAACCCAGGAGACAATGCTACTCAAAGACAGCCAAGTAGGGCTGCAGGTCCGGATGAAAAGGGTGGTTGAAAATTAGGTAATCATTTCTAGGTGAATATGCCTGACAAACAGTTCTTCCCACATTCGTCCCCCAGGTAAGAGTTTGTGGTCAGGCACTTAGTAAAAAGCAACATAATCTGCCAAGTTCTTCAAATTGAAATTGTGCCAATTTTCTGGGGCTGAGTATAAATGTTGGTTCTCCACAGTGAAGGTTTCTTCCTCTGACTTAATTCAGTATCCATTTCTGACTTACACTAAAACTGGGCTTTCCACTCTCAAATTTTACCCACCAAAACTGAGCTCCCAAGTCAACTTTGTAGTCTCTCATTTTAAAAATGCAAATGGACAACCAAGGGTCATAAGTCATATGCATAAAGCTTCCAATGTGAAAGAAAATATAGTAATTATAACTTATGTTTATTGGGCATTCACTATGTGCTGGGAGTTTTCTAAGTATGCTCACAAATGAACTCTCTAAATATTTACAGGAATTGTATAAGCTTAATATGACTATTATGCCCCAGGAAACTGAAGAAGAGATACTTGAATAACTTGCTCAAGGCTATATAATTAGCCTGTATTAGAACTAAGGTTTGATCTCTTACCAGTCTGCTATGATAAACTGCTGTTTTATATAATCCCTCCTGATAAATAAACAAAAAACTGACACCTGAGGAAAGAGAGATATTAATCAAACAAACACTAATTAATTGGAAAATCCAGAAAAATATTACACTTGTAAAATAACAAAAAATAAATAATAAAAGCTAAACCATAATTAAAATATACTACACATCCCAGTTCACAAAAAAACTGATCCATGAAAAATAACTGGCTTCAAAAGTGCTAGAAATGAGAATATAAACAAATATGAATATATATATATATGTGTGTGTGTGTGTGTGTGTGTGTGTGTGTGTGTGTGTCCATGTACCAATAAGGTCACAATTAAACAGAGAAAAATAATTTTTAAAAAATTGTTTCCATTAGAGAAGGTCTTGAAATTTTCAAGTACAATTTTATCAGAAAAGTCACACATCTAATAGGCATGCCTATTGTAGAGAATAAAGAAAAGAGTGAAGGGAAAAAATAAATAAATTCATAAATGCCTTTTCATAACTGAAAACTTTTCTGAACTTTTAACATCTTCATATCAAAAAGCCCCCTATCCTGCTAATGAAAGAATAAGGACCCAAACTCAGCTTGGCATTGTCTAACTTCAGAACTAAAGATAAGCAGAATCCAAAGGCCTCCGAAGAGGAATAACAAATCATCCACAAAAGTACAAAGGTCAGACTGGCATCAAAATTCTCATTAGAAACTAAAAGATTAGGAAGTATGCCTTCAAATTTTCAAATGAAAAATTTTAACTGTTGTATCAGTCAAGTTTCAATAGAATCCACAGAAGGAAAATAGATAGACCGACAGACAAGACAGATTTATTTTAAGGAATTGGCACACCAAATTGTGGGAAATTGCATCTAAAATTTGTAGGGTAGGCCAGCAGGCTGGAAAGTCAGGCAGGAGTTGATGCTGCAGTGTAGAAGTATAATTTCTTTTTATTTTTTCTATTAGGGCCTTCATATTATTTTAAAAGCCCACTCAGATTATTAAAGATAATCGCCTTTACCTGAAGTAAAGGCTTTAAATTGACTTTACTTAAAGTCAATTACATATGCAAAGGTCATCTACAAAATACCTTTGCAGCAATATCCACATTAGTGTTTCATTAAATGACTGAGTAGTATAGCCTACCCAAGTTGCAAATAAAACTAACCACCACAGTTAATTTAGCCTCCCTCCCCCATTTAAAAAAAAATTGTCTTAGAAAAAACTAAACACAAATTTCACCATAGCTATGTTTAAATGTTCCAATATCTCTACATCCTTGCCAATACTTGTTAATTTTGGTTTCTTTTCCCCAGACCCCACTATGGCCATCTTAGTGGGTGGAAAATTGGATTTTATTGTGTTTTGTACATAATTTTCCCTAATAACTAGATGACATTAAACACCTTTTTATGTAGTTTTTGGTCACTAGTATGGCTTTCAGTAAATAGTATTCAAATCTATCTTTATTTATTTACGTGTGTGTATGTGTGTGTGTGTGTATGTGTGTGTGTGTGTGTGTGTGTGTGTGTGTTACTGGGGATTGAAGCCAGGGCCTCATGCATGCTACGCAAGCACTCTGTCACTGAGCTACATCCCTAAACATTTTTATTATTTTTTATTTTGAGATAAGGTCTTGCTAAATTACCCAGGATGATATCAAAATTGCTACTTCCAGAGTTTTCAAGATGGTGGAATAGAGGAGGTAATTTTCCTGGCTGCTCCATGGAGTGAAACCAAGAAAGTAGACAGGGAGCTTCTCAGCAAGGTGGGTGAACAACAGCAACAACAGAAAAGGGGACTTTATTGGAATTTAAAACTGGACATTCAAAGCAGATTAGGGACACAGGAGGTTGGATATAATAAAATAAGGAAGAAATCCCCAGTGGCACAGCTACTGCTGTGGCCCAGCCGGAAGCTCAAGCCAGAGCAGTCCCTCTGTGAGCATGGTAGAGGGATAATAGACTTAAATGAACCCTCATTTTTGGGAGGCCCGAGGCATGTCTGGGTACAGAGCATTTAGAGATCGAGGAAATTACCTGAAAAACCTGAAATACTGCACAATATCTATGTGTAGGGAAAGAAGCCACCGTCTCTCCAGATGGCATATAGAGGACAAAGGAAGGGACCATTTTGCAGCTGTAGTGTGGGGGCCAGCAGCTGAGGGAGCCAATTCCCACCAAACCCAAACTTGGCCCAAAATACAGACCCAGAAAGCACACACTGCAAAATATAGAGTATGCTTAAGTGCCCAGGAGAAAATCAAACGTGGAGAGAGGTCTACAATGGGGGACAACAAGTTATGGAAACCCACCCAGCTCTACCCCTCCCCCTCCAATCTGACTGCTTGTAGGACCTGCTGGGGAGATGCCTCTGGCCAGGAACTTGGAAGGACAGGGCAGGAGAGATTATTTGGAGACTAAAGCCAAGACCAAGAAATGTGGGGTCCAAGGGAGACATAAGGGTCTAAGAATTGGATCCCCTACCACATGTGCAGAACCCAGGGGAAATCCCTGAGGTAAAGTCTCCCAGTGAGGATGAGTAAGTACTGAGTGCTGGCAGTGGACTGATTTAAATCTCCAGGCTAACTGGCTGAAGAAGCCCTAATTAGGAAGGGCTGTTGCAGCTAGCTGGAAGCCATAAGTTCCACCTGATATGTATGTGACGCACCTGTAGGCACCCGCAAAGCTGAAGGTATATAACCGGGTGAAAGCGGTCCGAGTTAGGAGAACGGAGAATTCAGTCAGTCGGGCAGTCACTCGGTCGGTCAGAAGAATCAGAGCGGCCAGAACGTAGGCAGAGCGGTTACAGAAGAGAAACCAGATAGAAGACAGAAGAGAAACCAGATAGAAGAAGTAATGACTGGTCAGAGTTAGGCCGAGGCTCCTGAGGAAGACAGAAGACAGAAGAAAGAAGAAGGAAGAAAGAAGAGAGAAGAAAGAAGCTCTAATCTTTCTCTAAGCTAAGCTCTATCTTTCTTTCTCTCTAAGAAGAAGCTCTATCCTTCTCTCTAATCTTTCTCTAAGCTAAGAAGACAAGAAGAAAAGGTCGCTTTAATCTTTCTCTCTAAAAATCTTTCTTTCCCTCTCTAAGCTCTAAGAAAGTAGAAGTAAAAGTAGTAAAAGCTTTACTCTGCCTCCGAGAGTTTTCCTCCCGGTTTTCGGTACCAGGCAGCTTACAACTGGCATTCACTGAAGAGCCTGGAGCCACCTAAACCTAAACCCTGCCTCCAGGAATTCTGCCTTCAGGATCACCTCTTTCACTCTAGCAATCCAGACAGTGGAGCATCATACTCCAGACAACCCCACCTAAAACTACTGAGAAGAGAAACCGAGAATCTTTTGAACTCCAACAGAAACGATCTTTAATTTTTCATCAAAATCTTTTTTTTTTAATTCTTTTTCTCTGTTTAATTGTGACCTTAATGTTACATGGGCATTTATTCATATTCATATTTTTTTCTCATTTTTAGCATTTTTGAAGCCAATTATTTTTTATGAATCATTTTTTGTGAACTAGGATATTTGACTAGTATATTTTAGTTATGTTTTATATTCTTTTAGTTTTGTTTTAAATTCTTTTTAAATTTTTACTTTATATATATATACATATATATATTTTTCCTCCTACCAGTTTCCCTTCTCTCTTTTCTTATGCTAATAGCCATTCTCTATTGTTCTCTCTTTCACTCTTTCTTTAATTTTTTACTTCTTCTCTCCTCCTGCCTTATAAGCATCACATTCTATATAATTTCTGTGCTCTCCCTGTCCACCATTTGAAATTATAAACACTTTTGTAAACTTACTCTTTTTATTGTAGGCAATAACTGATCATATCATTTCTGTTTATTGAGGGGGGGGGGGGGGGGGGGGGGGGGGGGGGGGGGGGGGGGGGGGGGGGGGGGGGGGGGGGGGGGGGGGGGGGGGGGGGGGGGGGGGTGATAATTAACATTGTAGATGGCATAGTAGGAACTATTTGCTTTAGTGTGGTATATTGGTTTCATTAATTGTTATTATTTGTCTCCCTTTCAACAGTGAAGTACTGGAAACCTTCAGGGACACTCTAAATCCACAGGGTAGAAACTCCACTGCCTCGGATCCATACTGTTAGATGGGTAGAAACATAAATAACATGAAAAAGCAAAGGAACAAATCACCCAAACAAACAAAGATACTCTAATAACAGAATCCATTGATACTACAATGGAAGAAATGTCAGAGAAGGAGTTTAGAATGTACATAGTTAAGCTGATCTGCAAAGTAAAGGGCGATATAAGTAATGAAATCAGAGAGAAAATACAAGTAAATGATCACTTCAATAAAGAGATGAGATTCTGGAAAAAAAAAAAAAAGACAAACAGACATCCTCAAAATGAAGGAAACAATAATCCAAATTAAAATTTCAATTGAAAGCATCACCAACAGTCTAGACTACTAGAAAGACAGAAACATGGGCAATGAAGACAAAATATATAATCTTGAAAATAGAGTTGACCATGGAGAGAAGATATTAAGAAACCATGAACAGAATTTCCAAGAACCATGGGATAAAATGAGAAGACCAAATTTCAGATTAATGGGATAGATGAAGGCATGGAGATACAAACCAAAGAAATATACAATCTTTTCAATGAAATAACATCTGAAAATTTCCCAAATCTAAAGAATGAAATGGAAAATCAAATAAGAGGCTTACAGGACCCCAAATGTACAAAATTACAACAGACCCACACCAAGGCAAATTATTATAATGAAAATGCCTAACCTACAGAATGAAGACAGAATTTTAAAGGCTGCAAGAGAAAAATATTGGATCACATATAGGGGGAAACCAACCAGGATCTCAGCTGTTTTCTCAACCCAGAGAATTTCTCTTGTTCCTCTGAATTTTTCTAATTTCTCAACCTCAAAGATAGGAGTTCCTGGAATAACATATACCAAGCTCTGAAAGAAAGTGGATGCCAACCAAGAATCCTACATCCAACAAAATTAAGTTTCAGATTTGATGATGAAATAAAAACCTCCCATGATAAATAAAAATTAAAAGTATTTGCAACTAGAAAGCCTACACTACAGAACATTCTCAACAAAATATCCATGAAGATGAAATGAAAAAATAAAAAGTGAAAACTAGCAAAGGAAGGAACTACACTAAAGTAATAGTCAATCAAAGGAGAAACTAATCCAAATTCGTAGTAAAAGTAGGAGTAAACCCAAATGACTGGAAATACAAATCATATCTTGATAATAACCTTGAACATTAATGGCCTAAACTCATCAATCAAAAGACACAGACTGGCAGATTGGATTAAAAAACAAGATTCAACAATACACTATCTCCAAGAGACTCACCTCATAGGCAAAGACATCAACAGACTAAAGGTGAAAGGATGGGAAAAAAAACATATCATTCTCATGGACTGCATAAACAAGCAGGGGTTGCTACCCTCATATCAGATAAAGTGGACATTACACCAAAGTTAGTCATAAGGGACAAAGAAGGCCATTTCATACTGCTTAAGGGAGGTATACATCAAGAAGACATAACAATCATAAATATTTATTCCCAAACAATGGAGTATCTATGTACATCAAACAAACCCTTCTCAATTTCAAGAATCAAATAGACCACAACACAAGAATACTGGGTAACTTTAACATGCCTCTGTCATGACTGGATAGATCTTTCAAAAACAAACCAAACCGAGAAGCTATAGAAGTAAAAAATACAATTGATAATTTAGACTTAACAGACAGAATATTTCATCCATCAATGACTGAATATACTTTCTTTTCGGCAGCACACAGATCCTTTTCTAATATAGACCATGTTATGTAAACTCTCACATATGTTGGCATACAATTATAATATTGCCTTAATATATTTTTAGTATCTATAGGGTTATTTTGGTAACTCTCTCCATTGACATTAATTTTTGTGTTCTTGACTTGTTTGATTTTTATCAAATTTTAGCTGTATTAATTCTTTTCTATTTCATATATTTCTGTTCCTCCTCTTATTTTTTCTTCCTACTACATAATTTGAAAATAATTTGATTGTTATTCTAACTTCTTTCTGATACAAGTACTTTAAGTTATAAATGTTCATTTGAGTGCTGTTTCATCCCATAGATCCTGATATCTTAAGGTTTTATTACCCCTTAGTTCAAGGTACTTTTTATTTACTTTTCTTGTGCTTTCTTCCTTGACCTCTGAGATATTTATAAGTGTGCCATTTAATTTTGAAATAGTTGACATGTGGGATTCTATATATCTTAAGGTAATTGACTTCTAATGTAATAAATCATTCAGGAAACAGTCTGCATGATTTCAAATTTTAAAAAAGTAATGGAAATGCTTTTTATATTGTTTTGGTTGCATGCATGTCAAAACTGATCAAATTGCATACTTCAAATATGTGTATTTTATTGTACTTCAATTTTATCTCAATAAAGCTATGGAAAAAAAAAAAATCTTGCTACTTCCTGCTTCAGCCTCTCAAGTAACTAGGATTATAGGTGTGTGCCACCACACCCAGTTATTCACCCATTTTTAAATTTGGTTGTTTATCTTTTTTTGTTGTTGAATTATAAAAATTCTTTATATATTATGGATACTAGGCCTTTATCAGATATATGATTTGCAAATATTTTGTCCTATTTCGTGGGTTGTCTTTTCACTTTCTAGAGAGTGTCCTTTGATTCATTACAGTTTTTAATTTTTTTAAATTTTTTAAAAAATATTTTTATTTATTTGCTTTAGTTGTACACAATGTGTTTTTATTCAACTCGTTTTATTTGTACGTGGTGCTGAGGATTGAACCCGGGTCGCCCACGTGCTAAGCGGGCGCTCTACCGCTGAGCCACAATCCCAGCCCACAGTTTTTAATTTTTATGAAATCCAATTTAACTATTTTTCTTTAGTTATTAGTGCTTTTAATATAATATCTAAAAAACTATTGCCAAATCTGTTATCAAGATTTAGTCTATGTTTTCTTCTAAAAGTTTTATGATTTTAACTCATATTTAGGTCTTTGATCCATTTTGAGTTCATTTTTGTTTATAATGTGAAGAATCCAAACCCATTCTTTTGTATGTGTATATCCAGTTGTTCCATCACCATCTATCAAAGAGACTATTTTTTCCCATTGAATAGACTTGGCACTGTGGTTGAAATTAATTGACCATGGACCCATGGTTTACTTCTAGATTCATAATTCTATTCTATTGATCTGTATGTCTGTCCTTATTTTAGCGTCACCCTGTTTTGATTATTATAGCTTTGTAGAAAGTTTTGAAATCGGGAAGTGTAGTCTTCTGACTTTGTTCTTTTTAAATTTTGTTTTGGCCATTAAGGGCCCCCTGCAATTCCATATGAATTTGAATGCTGGCTGTTCCATTTCTGGGCAGGGGTGGGGGGAAGACTGCAGGAATTTTGATGAGCATCCTATTGAATCTTTAAACTGTTCCAAGGAGCAATGCCACCTTAACAATGTTAAAACTTTTAATCCATGAATATATATGTTTTCCCACTTATTTAGGTCATTAAACTTTCAGCAATGTTTTGTAGTTTTTTGTGTATAAGTCTTCCACCTTCCTTGGTTAAATTTGTTCCTAAATATTTTGTTCTTTTGTATGCTATTTAAATGGAATCTTGAATTGTTCATTGTATTTCTATCTTTTGATATCTTTTGATATCTATCAAAAGATAGAAATACAACTATCTTTTATGTGTTGATCTTGTCCCCTACAACTCATTTTTTAGCTCCAATAATTTTGAGAAATGTTTTTACTATTTCCTGTGTATAAGATCATGTCATCTGTGGATAAACAATTTTACTTCTTCCTTTGTCATCTAGATGGCATTTATTTCATCTTCTTGCATAATTGCTCTGGCTAAAACTTCCAGTATAAAGTTGAATAGAAATGGCAAAGCAGTCAACCTTACACTGTTCCTGCTTTAGGAAGAAAGGTTTCAGTCTTTCAACACTGAGTAAGATGTTAGCTGTGGTTCAGGACTATTTTTTTAAAAAGAATAAATTCCTTTTATTATGTTAGGACGTTCCAAGAGAATTTCGTTTCAACCTATAATTCTGTATTCAAACCCTCAGTCAGAGGTGAGAGCAGAATAAAAGATATTTTCAAACTTGTAAAGTCTCGGAACATTTCATCCCATGCATCTTTTCAGAGGTGGTTGCTTGAAAATGTACTGTAGCAAACAAAAGAGCAATGTGATCAAAGCAAAGATGAAGGATCCAAGAAATAAGAGATTCATCCAATCCAGGAGGCCCAAGATGGCATCAAGTCTAAAAAGCAACCAGTCTAAATTATACTACTACTAAGGCAAAAGGGTCCCAAGGAGGAGGACTGTGGTAGGGGTTGGGTGAGGGTGTGAGTATCCAAGTGTCAGTCCAGAAAAGAAGAATTCAATCCGGAAGTCGGGAGCTTTAGGAAATAATAAATTCCAAGGAAGAAAATGAGTTATTTTAAGAAACGGACTCTTTAAGGGACAAAGCACCATAAGAAAAGAATCTGAACTGGAAATATGAAACAAATTAAACTGTTGAATGTTTTTAAGTGATTGGTGGCATAAGAAAGGCATCTTCAGAATGCCCTCTTCTGGCTGGTGTCCCAGCAACTGGCTGTGCCCACTCTCCCTGCCACTGTCCCCAGGGCCTGAGGGGGTGTGGCGGGTCTGTACCAGCAGCCAAATGATCAGAGGATGGGCAAGTGGGCTGCACCTTGGTCCACCTCAATGAGCCATCACAGCCTGTGGGACCTTTCCTGCAGTTGCTGGGCTGGGGCGTCCAGGCCCCCGGGGAGCAGTGTGCTAGAGGCACCTGAACCTGCAATAGCCACACTGCCTTACAGTTGGTCCTCCTCTCAGATTTCCTCCACTTAATCCTTGCAGAAACTCTAATTTTACAGATGAGACAACTAAGCCTATGACAAGATCAAAGAGTTTATAAGTGGTAGGCCTGTGCAGAGTGGATTTGGGAATGAGGAGGACGTCACTTCTCACTGGAGCGCTTAAGGGAAGTTTCACAAAGAAGATGGTATCTAAGCCACATTGGCTAGATTGGGAGTGAAGACATTTGAATGGAAGAAGGGAATTGTTCCTCTACCTGCCTCAGTTTGCCCATTTTGTGTCCTCTGTTCTAGTGTCCTAACCAATTATTTCTCTAGCTACCCTCCTCGGCAAGGCCGAACATGGGGGTGATTTAACCATCCACCTTGCTCTGGGTGGGGTCACCAACAGGCCCTTTTACAGCATTGTGGCAGCTCAGAACTAGTGTCCCAGTGATGGCCAATTCCTGGAGCAAGAAGGACCCTATGATCCACTGCCCAACAGTCTTGGAGAAAAACTCGTTGCCTTCAATCTGAACAAGATCCAGCATTGGACTGGCTGTGGGGCCCACCTCTCTAAGCCTACAGAAAAACTTCTGGGTCTTTCTCTGATCATCCTATGATAACTACAAATGCTGAGAACTGCGAAGGAAATGGGCACATGAACATCTCTAAGCTTCAGAAAACAGATACAGAGGCCACAGAAACAGAAGCAAGTTGACTTCAGTGAACATCAAAATGGTTACAAAGTCAAGGACCTCTAAATCACTTGTGTGGAGCTCATAAATGTGTTGAGTTTGGAGGTCAGTAACTGGAGTTTTCTAAGTTAACTATGCTCTTCTGGCTTAAGCAGGGACCACTGAGAGACTTGTTCTTGTCTGATATAAAAGCAGGGTCTAGATACTAAACATGTTTAGCCTTCATTTGGGGGAAACAGTGGCTGTGGGTAAAACTGGACTTTGGGTTGGTCCCTGGATCTTTTGGGCAACTTAACAATCAGCTGCCTTCTGAGGCTATCTGCTTCAAAAGCCTCCAACCAGAGTGATCATGGCCTATCCAAATGTTTCCTGAATCATTCATAACCATCCCATAAACTCAAGAACACAGGGCTCTTACTTACTATTTTTTGTAATTGTAGATTTATATTCCTTTGCTTGACATGTAATTTTAACCTTACAAAAATAGATTGATCATGAAAATTGCCTTTGGGCTGTAATAGCCTACCTTTTAAGGATGAGAAATTAGAAGGAAGCTAATATTGTAAAGCACCTATCTATATCTATGTGTAGATAGATATACATAGATAATACATAAAAGGTAGGTAGATTATCCTCATGTTACAGATGAGGAAGCTACAGCTCAGGAAGTGGAAATGTGTTCAACAGTACAGGATTCAGACCCCAGTGTGCCTATCTGGAAAGTCCTGTCCAACATATGCTGTCTCTGTAGGGAAAAAATAAATAAAGATGGGGTGTTTTTCAAAAGTCCACTTGGAAAGTCAGTGATAGGATCATGTTTAGGTGTCATGAGTCCAGTAACAGAAATGACTGACTGCACTGAAAAAAAATGTCACAGTGTCTGTCCCAACATAGTTGCAGATTCTACATTCATAAGCATGAAATACATGGTTTTAGTTCATTCTGGATAATATGGATTTCAAATTTTGGCATAAGACTAAGATACAGGAAATTTATAGAGAAGGTTCTAAAACCCTATTGATGTTCCAATTTATTTTATTCTCTGGGTTCTGTATTCTGAGAACAATTACTAGCCATCTCAAATTCTGGAGTCTTTTAGAAACCCCCCAAGGATTGTTGCTGGCTGGTTTTCACTTGCTTTGATGAGACCTTGAAGGCAATAGAGAGGAACTGACTTTACCTAGATTTGACCTTGGATGTGAGCAATGCTTTTGAAAACCCTGGCAACTATGGATGTTTGAAAGATATTAAAGGCTTTGTAGGAACTTATGGCAGAGAATAATGCGATTCTAGAAATTCCTTATCAGTGAGGGGAACTGATGTGAAATGGTTATTATTTTGATGCCCACTGAGTTTATTTCAACTCAGGTATTCATTTTCCATTCTGGTTTATCTTTGTCTAAGATCTGTATATACATATTTCTTGTGTGAGCTTATCTTGATTTCTGAAGTTTTCTCCAGCCTTAGTCTTGCTTTGGATCTCCAGGCCTATGTTTCACACCGTGTCTTGAATGTTAGCCCCAGCCCACACTACTGTCACCTCAAATCCATGCTCAAACCCAGCTATGAACTTTAGAAAGTATTAAATAGAGTCTTTGCTCCAGAAGCTTGGGTTTTTAACTAAAACGAGAGGTTTTGTCATCTGACCTTTATCATTGGATAAGGTGACTTGGGAACTGGAAGGTGAGTGGGATTGGTTCTATTATGTCAAATCTATAAGTCCTGTCAGATAAAAAGTTTTGTCTTTAAATTAAAAAAGAAAAAAGAAAGTAATCTTCAAAGTTTGTGCCATGGTGGATGCCTATAATCCCAGTCACTCAGGAGGCTGAAGCAGGAGAATCACAAATTCAAGACCAGCCTGGGCAACGTAGCAAGATCCTGTCTCAAAATAAAAACCAAAAAGGACTGGGGATGCAGCCCAATAGTGAAGGTTCAATCCACCATACAGGAAGGGGGGGGTGGGGGAAGGAAAGCCATCTTTATTTGAACTTAACACAAGAAACAGGCTTGGAATGCAGTGAGGTCATGAAATTGTACCTTTCAGAAGCCTCTGAGTGACTAGTATTTACATACCTATAGTCATCTTAAAGCTATGTGTGGTTTCCAGTGTTCACAAAGCTCTATAAAAATCAACAGAAGGTTTAATTTGATTGTAGAACAGAATGAAAATGTAACCAATCTGATAGGAAGACAAAGCACATGTTTTGGACTATCATTTGGACAAGAATTTGTTCCTAATTGTCTTATTAGTAATATTACATTCTTTAAGAAAATGGACCCTACCAACAAGACCTTCCAAGTTTGTGAGGGAAATTATAGGTTTACAAGGAAATGTAAGGACTGACAAGGTAAAGTCCTAAAAAGTAGATTTGAAGGAAACTTTTCAAAAGCATTAGTCAAAATAAAATTTGAAAATAAAAGAGGTAGGATGTTCTTTCATCCTCTACACATGAAAGAACCAGTGATAAGACTACTTCAGGTGAGAAAAAGAAAATTTCAGGAGAATTTGCCAGATTACTCTAAAAGTTCCATCACTCTTTAACTAGTTTCTAACTTCTGCCTGAAAACTGAGAATGATACATTGCATCCAATTCCTTTTAAGCATAAATTTGAATCCATGAATAAAGTTTTTCATTTTTACAGACACCACACCCTTTTCCGGTTCTCTAGTTCTTTTCAATTTTGTTCCATACAATTGTGCCATTATGTTCCATGGAAACCATTCCATGCATTCTTGGAATCAGTTTTTGTTCCTCTTGGTGTCTTTAACTCCTGCTAGTATAAAAAGGCATGACATCAGTCTCCAAAGTTCATTTTGTTTGGCAAACAATATGAGATAGCTCATAATGAACTATTTTCTGTGCATATAATATATACAAATCCAAAGCTTGGCCAGAATATAAATAGTTCTTGAACATATTCTGTCCTTTTTGAAAAGCAATGCTGTATTTATATGCATAAATCCCATGATTTCTCCTAGCCATTCTGGACATGTTGTATGTGACTTCACCAGAAAAGGAAAATGGAAAGCTAAGCAATTATCCAATGAATGTATTTAATGGAGACAGTCAGTCTGGACCACATAAGAGATAAAACATTTTCTCAGAATCTTTTCTGAGAATCTTGAATTATCAATACCAGCACCTCAACCTCTCAGCTTTTTTGTGTATGTGCTGCAAATTACTTGGAATGGGGCTATTAAGTGGCAGTGTTTTGTCTTTGTTCATAGTAAAAGAAGAAACTGATCCTGTTTAAATGAATATCAAAACCTTCTAAGGAAGATAGATGTTAGCAAGTTTGATTTTTTTTTTCAACATGGTCAACAACGTATGGAAAGCTTTAACTTAATTCTGACAATTGGCGCTTAGCTCTTCCTGTGGACATTCTCCACACACATCTTCAGCTAGCCCACTTGAAGTGGATGAAGCAGGAGAGGACAGACCCTCCCAGGGATTTTGGTGACTTGTCTTAAAGGGTCTTCTACAAGCTTGTGTACTCGTAGTTAAGAACTCTGAGGATCAAGAGTGCAAATATGTAAAATACACAAATTAGCACCTTGAATCAAAAGTCAAGACATATTTTTTACCAGCACTGAAATATTGATAGGCTCTCCCTCCCATCCTTCTGCCCTCTTAAAATGGCCTCACAGAAAGCAGGAAGAAACTGCAGCCCTGCAGTTCTGTCCCAGGCAAAGGCAATTCATTGGAGTTGTCCCAGCAGGCATGTTAAGATCTGAGATTGAGGAGGGAGATGCTGAGGGCTGGGCTTTGTGAGTTTTGTGTTTTCTGGAGCACAGTGTGGGTGTACTATAAATACTGAGGTGACATCAATTACAGAATATAATACAAAACCACATAGCATTAAGTACAAGAAAAGACCAAGCAAATATTCAGAAGCATACAGATCTATCTCCTATTTTGAGGACTGGTTGGCAAAATAATGAGATTGAGAAGTTTTTGTAACATGCTTCTTGTTTCTTGAGGACTTCAGTTTTCCTCAACACATGTAAACATCTTCATGGCCAACACTGCATTGTCCTTCCTGTAACTCACCCTATAGTCCCTTAATCAACTAATTTGCTGTGTCTCTCATTTCCAGTGTTAGCTCTGATACTTATAAGCTCATGAATGTCAATCTCCAGATCTCTACCTTGAAAATATCACCTCTAAATCCTCCATGACTAGAGAGCTTCCCAGCTGACATTCCCCCATCCATCCATCCATGCATCAAACTCCATCTACATTTGGTTATCAGCAAATTTCAGATTTCCAAACTACCACGTTTTCAGCATTTCTCTCTATTGCACTTGGATTCACCTGAACAGTCATTTATAATTTGTCACTTTAAAAATTGCTTTTTTCTTTTTTTTTTCTACTTACAGAAATAAAAATTATTTTGTGAGCACTTCATTCTTTAACTTCACACTATCCATGTCATGGATATATGTTAAATGGCTAACCACTTCAACAATGAGTTAATTTAGATATTTGCTGTTTTTGTCAGCCATTATCTTCCCTCAGTGGGTTGGGTGCTGTTTTTACCTCTTTTTCTTCTTCCAGGATGGTAAATGTCTTTTTAGTGAGTCACAAAAACATATTGCTGGAAGCCACTTTTAATTCATTCCCACCAAACTCACCTGGATCCTCTTGATTTGGAGCAATCTTGGACTACCTTTCTTGTCGAGTCACTATTTAAGTCTCAGCAACTGCTGTTCCTCTGTTCTTTACCTTCTTTCCCCCTCACCTCTGCCCTCTATTTTCTTCTTTCTGGGCAAATGTCTTAACATCACATTTCACTAAAAAGATAAGCATCATGTGAGTTGACAATCTGGCAGAATTCCTGTGGTCTTTGCTCCTGTTACACTTTAGTCTTTGCACATCTGAGCTTTCCCCCCAGGCTCAGACCTTATTACTTCCTTTGCAGCCTTGCTCTGCTCTCTGCTCTGCCACAGAGGACAGAACCTGAGTAACTTGTCCACATTCATATAGCTTGCAAGAGAGATAGCAGCACTTCAGACTTGAGCAACCCTGCTGCAAACTCGTGTGTGGAACTACTGTGTGTACTGCCTTTCTTGCAGTAGCCTTCTCTCTTGTTCCCTCATCTCCCAATTTTCTGAAAGAATAATCTTCGAGGGCTGGGGTTGTGGCTCAGTGGTAGAGCACTTGCCTCACATGTGTGAGGCACTGGGTTTGATTCTCAGCACTGCATATAAATAAATGAATAAAATAAAGGTCCACCAGCAACTAAAAACATATTTAAAAAAAAAAGAATAACCTTTGCCTTTTGGTTAAATCTTTACTATTCACTCTGCAGTGTCCCTTATAACCCCACTAGTGTCCTGAAGCAGTTCTCAGATGCCCTCCTCTAAAGACTTTTCTTGTTTGCATCATCCTCAACTTTTCTAGAAGATGTGGCCAAGGATATGGGAAGAGAATCCACATTTACTAAATGACTGCTAGGTAGCAGAATCTTTGTATGTTACATAATCTAATTTAATTCTCACAACAGCTCCATGGTTTAAAACGTATTTCTTTTTCATAGCTGTGAAAAAAATATTTGCAAAACAAATTTGCTAAGGGACTTATATAAATCAGAATTTATTTGAAAACTAAAGGAACTTCTCAGGACTCAATAAAACACAAAACAATATTTTACATGAGCAAAAGATATGAACAGACACTGCACCAGAGTTGTAAACAAATAATAAAACATCATTAATTATTAGGACACTGCAAAGGTACCACCTACATGCATACTTAAATGACCAAAAATAAGAAACAATACTAGGTGTTGATAAATATACGATAAATAAGCTGGTGGCAGTATAAAATCGTACAGCCAACTTTACAACAGTTTGATGATTTCTGACAAAGTTAAACATGCATTACTATAAAATCCGTGAATTTCACTGTTAGGTATTTATCCAAGGAAAACATATGTTTTAGTTAGCTTTGCTGCTGCCATGACCAAAAGGCCTGACAAGAACAAAATTAGAGGAGAAAAAGTTAATTTGAGGCTCACAGTTTCAGAGGTCTTAGTCCATAGACAACTAGCTCCGTTCCTCGGGATTGATGTGAGGCAGAACAACATGGTGGAAGAGTGGTAGTAGAGAAATTGTTTCAGGATATTACAATGTGAAACAGAAAGAGAGAGAGCACTCCATTCAAGAAGCACGAAATATATAGCCCAAAGGCACGGCCCCAGAAACCCATCTCCTCCAGCCACAATCTACCTGCCTACAGTTACCACCCAGTTAATCCCAATCAGGGGATTAATTCACTGATTGTGTTAAGGCTCTCTAGCACAATCATTTCCTCTTAACTTTCTTGCATTGTCTCAAGCATGAGCTTTTGGAGAACAACTTATATGTAAACCATGCCAACATAGATATATGCTTATACAAAGAATTATGCTTAGATGTTCCTACCAGTTTTATTCATACTTCAAATGTCCATTAAGTGGTGACTAGATAAATAAATGTGTTAAGTTCAGAAAATGAATAACTACTCAATAGTAAAAGAAATTTACTATGATACTAGCAACAACATGCATGAAATGCACTGTGCTAAGTGAAAACAGCCAGGCACAAAAGAATATATGTATCCATATATGTGAAATTCTATATTGATCAGAAGCAGTTTAGCAGTTGCTAGCGCCCAGTGCTAGGAGGAAAGGGTCAGGTGTAAAAGGGATCAGGGAGTACTAGGTGGTAATGAAAATGTTCTATGTCATGATTGTGGTGGGGTTTGCACAGCTACAAACATTTGTTAAAAAGTATCAAAAGCTCACATTAAATGGGTAAATTTTATTATATATGAACTATATACTTCAGTAAAACAAATGAAAGTAGAAAAGGGAGGGGAAAACATCTGGAAATAATTAACAAAAGAGTTACGTTGACTTTACTACACGCCCTCTTCACCCCCTCATTACCTTTTCTTGTGGTCCTTTCATAGTTCTTCACAGTCCTTTCCCCATCACTTCAATCCTTACTTTCACAGCAAGTGATTAGCTCTACAAATTATCTGGTAATTTCTAATCATAAATAGTAATTGCTACATGAATGGGAGAGGGACACAGTCTGTGTGGAGTCGTGTGTTTTGAAGCTTTCGTGATGAGATAGGCAAAGCTCTGTTGGAACTAATCATGGACGCAGATAGGCTATCACAGTGATGGCTGCCAGGACGACAGAGCCAACCTGATGCTCCACCAGAGCCACTCCGTTGGTCTTTTTTTAAAGTTGTAAATGGATACAATACCTTTATTTTATTTATTTATTTATTTTTATGTGGTGCTGAGGATCGAACACAGTGCCTCACATATGCCAGGCAAGCATTCTACCACTGAGCTACAACCCCAGAGCCTCCATTGGTCTTTGAGGGTGACATATTTGCTCTTTTGCACATGGTCTTGATTTTCTATTTCCATTTCATCATCCCTATATATCTTATTCATGAGCCACCTAAATTCCTTTTGGGAAAAAAAGGAATATAAATAAGGGAAGTAAAATTATAATAATGATGATGATGCTATAGTAATGGGGTTATTCCTATATATGGAAAGGGCTGTGATGGCTTATATTCTGCTTATAGTTCTTTTCCCAAAACACAAAGGTAATTAGTATTTCCCGGTACCCATGTGTAATGGTCTGGAATTACAGAAAAAAAATGAAATATGTTCTCATTTGTTTTTTACATATAGAAAAAAGCTACCTGCTGCACTTGTGAAGGCAGCCTCATTTGAACCTCTAACTTGAGGAGCTTTTCACACCTCCCCACAAGTGAAGATGTTCTGGTATACAGGATGCTTTCCAGTTGCCCCTCTAGATCAGCTCTCTTTGCCTCTTTTCTTCAAACAACATCAACGGGCATCTTTTTCTCTAGCATCGGTTTCAATCTGATGGAGAGAAGTTACCAATAGAAGAGTGTGAGGATAATGAAGTTGGATATTTATTCCCATGGCTCTCATTATGCCAACCCACACATTAACTGAATTTTTCTTTCAAAAACCTCATTTCAGTCAGGCACCTCCCTTTCCCCCCAACACTGTGGCAGTCATCTCTACCATCCCATGGGGTACTTTCTCCTCTTTCTCCTGCCTGCCTAAGCATGGTAGAGAAAACCCCATAGGGTTTCACCATTCCTTGTTGGGTTTCCCTAACTCTGAGTCAGGGAGTTGAATGGTGGCCCCCAAGTAGATATGTCCACATCCCAACCCTCAGAAACTATGACAGTGACCTGATTTGGTACAAGGAACTTTGATGTCTAATCAAATTAAGGACCTTGAAATGAAGAGATAATAGTTGACTATCTGTGTGACCCCTAAATCCAATGACAAATGTCCTTATAGAAGAAAGGGAGATTTGACACTGACAAAAGAAAAATCAACTGGGAGAAGTGGTGCAAAGTCAGACTGGAGGGATGTGGTCATGAGTCAAGGACGCCCAGGATGCCAACAGCCACCAGAGGCTGGAGAAGGTCAGGAAAGGATTCCCTCCAATGCCTCCAGAGGGGGCACAGCCCTGATGGCACACCTCATGTTTCCAACTTCTGGCCTCCAGAAAGTGAGAGAATAAAATCCTCTTGTTTTAATCCATAAAGTTTATGCTAATTTGTTAAAGCAGCTCTAGAAAACAAGTATATCTAACCTTACCTATACAGTTTGTGGGTGCCATCTATCTCCTGCCAAGATCTGCTACATACATTTAGCAATGAGCAAGTGTCTCATTAGTATAACTCTGGAGTCTAGGAGTGTTCTGGTAACATGAAATGCAAAATTGGGGTGGGACTGCAATTGGTACAGCCACTATGAAAAGCAGTATGGAGATTCCTCAGAAAACTTGGAATGGAACCACCATTTGACCCAGCTATCCCACTCCTTGGTATATATCCAAAGGAGTTAAAATCAACATACTACAGTGATGCAGCCACATCAATGTTTATAGCATCTTAATTCACAATAGCTAAGCTATGGAACCAACTTAAACGCCCTTCAACAGATGAATGGATAAAGAAAATATGGTATGTGTGTGTGTGTATACATATATACATATATACACACATATATATGTATATATATGCACACACAATGGAATATTACTTGGCAATAAGAATGAAATTATGGCATTTGCTGGTAAATGGATGGATCTGGAGACTATCATGCTAAATGAAACAAGCCAGTCCCCAAAACACCAAAGGTTGAATGTTTCACTAATATGTGGATCCGAACACACAATAAAGGAGGAGAGGGGAAGAATAGATATTCAGTAGAGTAAACAAAGGAAAAATCAAGGAAGGGAGGGGGATAGGAAAAGGAAAGACAGTGAAATTAATCCAAAATAATTTTCTTATGTACTTATATGAATACACCGTAGTGAATCCCACCATCATGTACATCCATAAGAATAGGGTCCTAATTAGAATAAAATATATTCCAGGGCTGGGGCTGTAGCCCAGTGACAGTGCTTGCTTAGCACATGTGAGGCACCGTGTTTGATCCTTAGCACCACATAAAATAAACAAATAAAATAAAGACATTCTGTTTAAAAAGAAGAAGCAAATGTTATAAAAAGGAAAAAAGAATTAAAAATTATATATTTCAAGTTTATATATCAAAATGAATTCTACTGTCATGAATAACTAAAAAACTAAAAAATAAAAAGAAATGAAAAATTGTCATTTATGGCACTTATTAAATAATCTTTAAATGTGTATACACCAATAACTTTCTATATAGCACAAAGTAGGTCTAGATGCATAAGGTAAGCTACAAAGTCCCCTAATGACTGTATTGTGGGGTTGTTTCTCTTTTAAGATAGTCCCACAATAAAAACTACAATTTTAAAAATGTTCTGTGAAAATTCCTGTGCAGGGGGAATTGATACCTAGAAAAAAAAAAAAGAGAGAGAGAGAGAGAGATTTTCAGCTAGTTTCATGAATTATAAGGTTCATGTCTAATTTCCAAAACTATGATTAAACCAAGAATAGAGTAGGTAGCCTTCTGAAACAATCCTGTTGGAGAAGTCAGGCCAACAGACAGCAGCATGAATGTTGTTTGCAGACAAGTAGAGTCATGACACAGTTCAGGGAAAACAGTCAAAGAAGAGCCTTAGGACAGCTCTGTAAGAAAGAACCTGTATTTAAGGTGCAAAAGACGGAAGAAGGAACAGAAAGCAGTCAGCAGACCAGGAGGAGAACCAGGAGAGTGAGGAGGTTCAAGAAACCTGAAAATATGTGGCGATGGTAAATAGGAGCCTCAGAGTCTTAGAAGAATAAGTACTAATAAAAAAGAGCCATTAGTTGGGGGACTTTCAGGAAAGTGCCTGAGACAAAAACCAGATTGCAAGAGAAGGGTCTGCTGACTACTGATAAGGGTCCACAGTGCAGGGTCAACTTTCAAATACACAAACAGCAATGCTTTCAGAGCAGTGGACTCTCAATGCTGGCTCCCCAATCAAGTCCCTGGGGAGCTTTTAACCATTACCAACACTGAGGGCCCATCTCAGAACAATCAAATCAGAATTTGGGGAATGGAATTCAGGCATGACTACTGTTTAGAAGTTCCCAGGTTGTTCTCGTGAGCATTCACGATTGAGAATCACTGCTATGGAGAGGCTTGTTCCCAAACTACAGCCCAGGCCTAAATCCAACATGTTGACTGTTTTTACACATAAAGTTTGTTGGAAAATAGCTGCACCCATTCATCAGCTGCAGTATTGTCAGTGGCTGCTCTCACACTACAATGGCAGAGCTAAGTAGCTGTGATGGAGATGGCATTGGACCCAAAAGTGAAAACATTAACTCTCTGACCCTTGCTAGAAATAGTTGGCAGATCCATTGCTCAGACTTGGCACTTTAGACACTTTTGATAGAATACTACTACATACTTGGGAACTGTCCTGTGAATTGTAGAAAGTTTAACAGCACCCTGGGCCTTCACTCACTAGATGCCAGAGCATCTCCACCCCCACCTTCCCCCCAGCCTTGACAATCAAAACGTCATATGTCCCATGGGGTACAAAGTCATCCTGATTGAGAAACACACTACAGAATATCAGAGAATGTACAGTAAATGTTTGTTATTTATGGTAGATATTTTCTATAAAGTCCTTGCACACACTGAATTAGTGAATATTGAGCCATTTTTCCTAAGGGAAATATGGGGTTAGGTTCTTTATGATCACCACATTTTTGTCAAATGATCAGCTCATAACCTTGTTTTATGTGAGTTTCTGTTTAAAGGTACTATATTTAGTATATATTTCCTACAAATAATCATATGTATAATATGTATTTAACATGTATTTCTTATAATAAAACATAGTCTAGGGGTTTAACATTCTCCTGATCCTGTGTAATATGTTGATATATTTTGTTAGTTTTTGCCTCATGTTTTAGTCAGCTTTTTCACTGCTGTGACTAAAAGATCTGACCAGAACAATTGTAGAGGAAGAAAAGTTTATTTAGGGGCTCACGGTTTCAGAGGTTTCAGTCCATGGACAGCAGGCTCCATTCCTCAGGGCTTGAGGTGAGGCAAGAACATCATGGCAGAAGAGTGTGGCAGAGGGAATCAGCTCACATTAAGATCAGACAGCAAAGAGAGAGAGAGACTCCCCTCGCCAGATCAAACTGTATTTCCCGAAGGCACACCCCCAATGACCCGCCTCCTCCAGCCACACCCTGCCTGCCTCCAATTATCACTCAGTTAATCCTGTCAGGTATTAATCCACTGATTGAGTTAAAGCTCTCATAACCCAATCATTTCTCCTCTAAACCTTGCATTGTCTCATATATGAGCTTTTAGGGACACCTCACATCTAAACCATAGCACCTCGCACAACTCATTATCTCATGAGTACACAAATTCAACCACTTTCCATAGCTTCAGCATTCACTAGAGATGCTACTTGAGCACTTTCCAGTCACTTCATGTGTAGATTGATGAATTTCCTCTTTCTTTTTCTCTGTGTATAGTATTGATTCATTAATATTGAATTCATGGCCAACAGCACTATAACACATTTCAGTAAGTTAGTTTATCTAATCTACCATACATACCTTCTCCATGATGCAAAAACGATGCACAATACATTTGGGTGTGTGTGTGTGTGTGTGTGTGTGTGTGTGTGAGAGAGAGAGAGAGAGAGAGAGAGAGAGAGAGATGGGGTTTGAATCTAAGGGTGCTCTACCACTCAGCTACATCACCAGCCCTTTCTATTTTTTTTTTTTTTTTTTTTTTAAATTTTGAGACAAGATCATACCAAGTTGCTTAGGGCCTCACTAAATTTCTGGGACTGGCTTTGGCCTTGTAATCCTCCCACCTCAGCCTCCCAAGTTGCTGGAATCACAGGCATGCACCACCACAACCAGCACAACACAGTCTTCTTGTGTTTTGGAATTCTAGACAGTATTTCAGAACTATAGTTGAAGCCATTTTAAGCAGTGAAGTCATCAACAAAAGCACAAAAATGCAAAAAAGAAGAGGCAACGAATAGACTGTAAAACAGATAGTGTCCACAGTATGAGAACTGAAACAAGAGGGCAGAGGACTGAAACAGAGGACTCAGATTTTTCACCTCTCTATGCAGTACACAAATGACCACAAAGGAGCCACAAATGTTGGTTTTGGAATAACAAAATAAAAAAAATTAATAGATAGATTAAATAATTAATATTGACCATGTAACACACCGACACTAAACTACCATATTATAAACTACTTATCTTTACATAACCATTTCTTGACACGCAGGTTTATTTAGTAAAGAGTTGTCTAATACATTCATGAATACTCAAAATAAGGTATTCCAATACTCTATGGTCCTTTAAACATTAAACAATATTTACATAGAACATGAAGAATAGGAAGAATTTCCAAAGACCTAGTGATTTTTACTGACTGCTCCATACCATCTGAAGAAACTGGAAACAGCAACTGGTTAACCCAACGTGGAAGAAAGAGATGAATCTGTAGAGACAAGTAAAGAGAATGACAGATATGAAGATCAGGCAGTTTTCAGGGTCCTTATAGCCCAGGGAAGTTTGGAAGATGGATGCCTATCCATCCTAACATTTGCCGACACTATCTGATCTGGCTGGCTCTACACTCTCAAGAAGAGTCATAATTGCCTCTGCAATTGAACCTAAAGATTCAGTTCACCACAAAATAGTGGTAACTTTATCATCAAAGGGTAAATTCTTCATGTTTGTATATCACCCAGGAGTTCTATGCTGTCTGGAGTTTTTATGAACAATTCTAGTTCTCTTGGCAATCATTTTCATATACCACAGTTTTTCACTAATGTCCAAGGTCACTATAATAATGGCAATAATAGGGTCATACATTTCAAAATTAGTAATAAGAGCTAGCATACATATGGTGCTTATTATTTATCAGGGCCCCTTCTCAGTGATTTCATATATAAATTTATTTAGTATTCACAACAATTTATGAGTAAAAACAATATTATCCTACTCATCTTATAATAAGGAAACTGAGGCATGTAGAAGTTAAATAGCTTGCCTATGGCTGCATAGTAATTAACAGTATGGGCTCATTAAGAACAACAAAACAGAATTCTGAGAGTTGATAGATGTATTAATTAGCATGACCATCATAAGCACTTCACAATGTATACATACATCAGAAATCAGATTGTACTCTTAAGTACATAAATATTTTTGTCCATCATACCTTACAAAAGTGGAAAATTAAATTAGCAAATAAATAAAAATAGTGTTGGAGTTCAAACCTAAGTCAGACTGCAGACTTCCACCCACCAAAAGCCATTGTATGTCCAACATCAGAGAATGCACTATCATTTCATATGATCAGCAAATTAATCTTTGGCCCAATTTTCTGATTTTGCAGACCTAATAACCATTCAGTGATATTTGTTGATCATGTACATACTGAACACTGATAAAATACAAAATTTTGTTGCCCTGGGGGGGGAGTTCATAGATTTTTTACTAAAGCCTTATGGGAAAGATTAAAATATCTTATTTTCTGCTTCATCTTTGTTCTTCTTTGAGTATCTGATTCAGATTGTCATCTTCTCTGTCTCTTTTTCACTAATGTTGCTTTTTTCAAAATTAGTTACAATATGAAAAATAAAGCCATGCCTTTGCTATAGGGACTACATACATCATGGGAATAGATCAAGACTAATAGTCAAAGTGATATTAACCATTTTCGTGAGAATGAAAACATGATCTTGGAAAGCTCAAGAGATATTGGGGCATAAATGGAAGGAAACAATTGTTTCAACTAAGACATGCTTTACTACACATAAACCAAGATGATTTAAGGGCAGGAACAGCTTCATACAGTGGCTGTCAGAGGAACCTAGAAAACATATTCTATTTTGCTCACAACAAAATTAATCATGTGCAAAACGGTTAAATCTGATAGACATTTCTCATCTAGCACTTGTGGCTGCATATCACTCTCAGTGCCAAAAAGCAGACAAGACAAGACTGGAACACAGGGGAGTGTTTATACTCTTGTTTATATTCCTAAAGACAAAAAATTTCTGAGTAAACCAGGCCTATCAGAATGTTGTTATCAGGAGAAAATAATCAATCCATTTTTGTAGGATAGATTTATTAAATAAACTAGCCTAAATGGAAGCAATTAATGCATGACGCTTTGGGAGGCATGTCTGACCTTTAAGATAACCATGCAAAGAAGCTTTGATTTGGGGCAGGACTGTGTGAAAAACA
The DNA here is from genome assembly GCA_025594165.1 of Tamias sibiricus. Classification (NCBI taxonomy): domain Eukaryota; kingdom Metazoa; phylum Chordata; class Mammalia; order Rodentia; family Sciuridae; genus Tamias; species Tamias sibiricus. The sequence continues at coordinate 132,024,370 of CM046660.1, forward strand.
TAGAAGAAGCAACGTTCATCAGCTATGAATTAAATTGCACTTCTGTCCCTAACTAATTTCTGTCCTTCAAAGTCTCCTCAAATTTTTCAGCTTCCTGATATTTAAAAGAACTAAAATAAAAGCCGATGGGAGGCAATTAGCAGAACATTAGCAAAATGGTAAGTAGTGACTATTTTCCCAAAGCAAGCTGACCTCATTCAACAACTACAAAACATATTTTGTATGTGAAAGGAAACGGAGGAGCTTTACTTATTATGTGCCTTAAATATAGTCTAATCTAACTAAACAAGAATGAAATAATTTTGAGGGGGACGAGTAAAGCATGTGGTTATTTTCTCTCTTAAATAGGATCATATATTCTCAGTCAGATGTCTCCAGACATTTGAGATACGTATTTATACTTGGAAAATTTGGAATTTTTAGGAGATGTTTACTATTGTATGTGCTAATGTTTATAACATGACAGTATACCATATTTGAATATCTAAAGTCATGGACATATATAAAAATACACCTTATTTTCTATTTGATCCCTACTTATTATTTCTTTAATTTTAAATTCATGAAAAATATCTCCTATCTCAGATGCGAAGTTTTAAGAAGTACATGGGGGTTCTCTGTTAATAGTGTGACAATTAAACTGAAAGTGTGGATAAGTTTTGAAATGGGGTTACAAAGAAAATGAGGAACACTCCCAGTTCTCATAAAAATAGGGTAGAGTCTCATCTGTCTAGGCTGGTTTGGGTGTGGCCTCAACTAGAGGCAGAAGGATGGACAAGAATAGATGACCGCACAGTCCCTGACTTCCTGAGGACTCTACAATTGTAGAGACACTGGACTCGGGCACCATGAAAGCCAGGGAGAGAAAAACCTTTCTGAGTTTTTATCAGCCACCAGAGTCTAAGAAGAAAACACGTTCTTCGTTCATGTAGGTTTCCGTAACTGAACAACACCTAGACTATACAGGTAACCTCGTTTTACACAATGCATGTGTTTATTATGCGTGTGCTACAAAGAATCTCAGAAATTATCCAGCCTTAGGCAGACCTTCATATAAGTATGGGAATAACAATTTTGAGAGAGTGAATTCCCTGAAGATTCAGTGGGGAGCATTCCGCTTTAAGGAACTCTATATTGGATCCTTTAATTAAGAAAATACTCACCTTTTGGTTTGCTTGTTTGTCCACAAATCTGGTTTTCCTAAACTGAGGTACTCTTGTACTGTTTAATTTTCACTACCACATTTAAGAATTTTTAAAAAATGATGGAATATTTATTGAGGGTATGATTGTGCAGCTACTAAAATTGTAATGATAAAAACTATACAACATGGAAATATGTAAATGAAATATTACACAAAGACAAATGGTCTAGGAGTATAGCTCAATGGTAGAGCACTTGACTAACATGCATGAGGCCCTGGGTTCCATTCATAGCAAAAAGAATGAATGAATGAATTTAGATACACAAAAATGATAGAACCTAAAACTGGGCATTTGCTATAATTACAACTATATTAAAATCATGATTATATGTGAATTAAGAAGCTTTTACAAGATGTGGGTAGGTAAAAACACAATGTTACATACAATTTACACAAGTGTGATTACTAATTACAAGTTACTTATAAAAGTAACTGAACATTTGTATTTTCTGTTGGCTCTTTGCTAAAAGAGAAATAATAAGGAATAATGCATTGAGTAGAAGCTCAATTCAAATACTGATTTCTCCACTCTGAAGCCTTGGGCCAAACATACCTTATACAGTTTTGTCTTCTCATCTACAACTGCAAAGATAATAACCTGTATCACAGGGAGATTGTAAGGATTAAATGAAATAACTTTTAGCAAGTGGCTGATGTTGTGTACAAGATATTAAGATATTCATGGTACCTAATTAAAAGTAATTAATTAATTAATTAAAATAAAAGATATTCATGGAAGTTAAATGTGAGACAAGGAGGGAATGGCTGTTTTTGAACTGAATCCTGGTGGGGCAGGGATGACCTGACAACTTTGCTCATTTTCCACCAACATACATTCCTCAGGAGTTTTGTAGGTAATTAAATGAGTAGGAAACCCAGGCATTTATCAAGCAATCTAGTCTCCCAACACAGCACTCACTCAGGGGTGTTAGCTCCTTCTCTGAGCACATAAAAGACAAATCTTTCAAAGACTTGGAATATCCTAATGATTGTATAGTGGTAAACACCACTACCCTGTAATCTCATTACCCAGGAATCTGACTTCCTTCTAGACAGGAGGATGCAGGTACTGTTTTTCTGAATGCTAGATTAGATCCCCCTGCCCCACCTCTCTGGCCAAACATCTTCCAAATACAAAAATTTTCCATTGAAGGCATCTTGACATCACAAGATTACTTGTATTTCATTATCACTGCTATGTTGATCACAATATATACCAAGCTCAGAAAGTCCTGACAAAGATTGGATGGTTTACAATCACTGCATCCTGCATCGTGCATACAGGAAATGGAAACAATTGAGGTTCATATGAGATGGAATTTAGTCCTCTAGACAGATTTACAGTCTTGCTTATGCTCCAATATCCATTAGAGTGGGAAGGTTGCAAACATAAAAAGGTTCATGCAATCCTAGGAGCATAATTTGATGGAGAATAATATCCCCCAAAGTGCAGGTGAACGGTTTAGTGTCAATCTAATTGAAAGCTACCACACTAGGGTGAATTTTAGGTCCCCAGTGTTGTTCAAATTTCCTATCAGTGACAAAATGGAATTGGGAAAATTCTGAATTCTGGTAAGACAGCAAACATGACAAGATTATTAACACTTAAAAAAATACAGAAAGAAAACTGAAGATGTTCTTAGAGATATGTGTAAAACAAAGGATTTTAATAGAAAAGTGTGAAGGCAACATTAACATGTGCTCTGAAATTGAAATAGTCTCTACTGACATAAGAGGAGAAATGATGATCCAGACACAAACATGAATACGTGGACTTGAGATCATAATGGAACACAAATTAAAGATACAAACAAATCAATAGGGAATTTGTGTTGTTACTTTTTATTATAATAGAACAGGATACTATCTTAAAAGAAGGGTAGATTATAAGAATTTGGTAGAGCACATAGTTTGTTGAACATGAGACAGCACTTTACTAGACTGACTATTCAATTAACTCATGATGTAGTAAATTATTGGAGACCTAAAAATTCATCTAAGTATTCGAAGACATTTAAAAGAAAGATGAAAGTCCTGGGGTTATTTAGTCAATAGAAAAGATGCTTGAGCATCATAGAGCACTCACTGAACAGTATTCATCTCCCACAGGGCAGAATGTGATTTCCTAATGTCATAAATTGCACTTCGAGCACCTAAAAGGAAGGAGGGATTTCTTGATGATAAAAATGACTAAATAATTTGAATAAATTATTAAAGGAAGGTATATGGTTCTATAAGATCTAGAGGTCAATGATAAATGAGAATCTCTGCCTTATGTGTACTAGTTTGATGCTAAGAAGTACCAAGGTGTTAAATCAGAGAATGCCTAGAGATTTAAGCTTTGGAAGTTTTGTATGCTGCTAACATTTTTACTTGATTCCTACCTTTGGTTCATTGTTTGTGTGTGTGTGTGTGTGTGTTTATGCTCTTCTGAGATGACCTCATCTCCTCTTTTGATAATAGTTACAACTCATACACTGTGGCTGACTCCCAAATCTATCTCCATCTCTGATCTTTTCTCTTAACTTTAGCCTGACACCAAAACATGGTGAACACATTCCTCAGATATTCACTAACATCTCAAAATCAGTACCTTTTCAAATAAATACTTTTAAACAATGTTCATAATAGTACTATTCACAGTAGCCAAAGACACAAACAACCCAACTATCCATGAATGGATGGATGAATATGCAAATTGTGGTATGTATGTATATGTGCATACATACACATATACATATATACAATAGAATATTATTCAGCCATAAAAAGGAATGAAACACTATTATACACTAAATAACGTGATAAACTTCAAACCATCATGCTAAATGAAAGAAGTTAGACAAAAATACATATCATATGATTCCATTTATATGAAAATATCCAGAATTGGCAAATCCACAAAGAGAAAGCAGACTGTTGATTCAGGGGCCAAGAGGAGAAGAGAATGGGGAGAATCTGCTTAAGGGGTAATTTTCTGAATTAACTTTCATGTAGCTTACAAAGTATTGTATGAGTAAACAAGTAGAGCAAGTAAAAGACTGATAAGATGTATTCATTTGATGTTCCTATATATATTACTGTGGTAGTCAACCTTCAAGATGGCCTCTAATGGTCCCCACATCCTGGTATTCACCTTCTCATATGGTCAGTCCCTTATCATATTATGACTAAATGAATATGGCAGAATTGATGGTATGTCACTCATGAGGTGAGGTTACAAAAGACACTGCTTCTCTTTTGGTTGGCCGTATACTCTCTCTCTGTCTCTGTCTCTCTCTCTCTCTCTCTCTCTCTCTCTCTCTCTCTCTCTCTCTTATAATTTACTCTGGACACAGCCAGATACCCTGTTCTGAGCAGTTGCGCAGAGACAGGCTCAAGTAGCCAACAACTGAGGACACCAGTCAATAGCCACATGAGTGAGTTTGGAAGTGGATCTTCCAGTCCCAGTGAAACCTTCAGGTGAATAAGCTCAATCTCTTGAGAGATTCTTTTATGGTTTGGATTATGGAGTCTCAAAAACTTCATGTGTGAGTCAATGGAAAAACATTCAGAGGTGAAATGATTAGATTATGAGAGTTGTGACCTAATCAGTGAATTAACCCACTGATATGGATTAACTGCATGGTAACTGTAGGTAGGTAGGGTGTGGATGGAGGAGGTAGGTCACTAGGGACATGCATTTTCCAGGTTTTACATTTCCTTCCTGGTGAGCGGAGCTTTGTCTCTGCTTTCTGTTGCCATGTCCTAAGCTGCTATTCTCTGCCATGTTTTTCTGCCTCACCTTGGGACATGGGCTGTGGAACCAGCCATTTGTGGAGTGAGACCTCTGAATTCATGAGCCAAAATAAACTTCTCCTCCTCTACATTGTTCTTGTCAGGTCTTTTGGTTACAGGGATGAAAAAAAAAACGACTAAAACCAGTTCTGAGCCAGAACCACATGGTAAAGCCATTCCTAAATACCTGGCCCTCTCAGAAACCATGTGATAATGAATATTTGTTGTTTAAAGTGATACATTTGGGGTATAAGTTTTAAGCAGCAATAGATAACTAACCCAGTTAAAGTAGAGCTTTCATGTCTTATTCGTACCCCAAAAGATTTCACCTCTTTATACCACCATGAATGGGATGAATTCAACACATGAATTTCAGGAGATCTTCAGACCATAGCAGCATGCATTTGGAATTATAAGTTATAAGGAATTATCTGTAGTTCTCTAATTAAGTTTGTTAATTAGTGTTTGCTTATAAGGGTTTTGAGAAACTCTTGTAAGCACACACACTTTTGTACACCCTAGTCTTTTTGCCTTCAGTACTCCAACTTTCCCTACTCCATTCCAACTGTATCCCTACCTTCTAGAAAAATCAGCTTGATTGATGTTCAGAGAGAGGTTCAGACTGGATGCCATGGGAGGAACACTCTACCCTACCTGGTGGTTGAAGGAAGTTTAGATGGAGCTAAGTCTCAGGAAAGAGCAAGAGTGAGCCAGGTGAAGAAGGTGAAAGATGCTCTAGGCAGATGGTCAGAAAAGGTCAAAGGTTGTTGGAGCTCTACAATTACATGATGAGGGTTGGAAGGATCAGACTTGGAAGAGAAAAAGAGCTCTAAGCTAAAAAGTAACACAATGGAAGGAAATAAATCTCTATTGAGAAATGAACTCTAGGGGAAAATGGGAAGGGACTGGTAAGGAAGTTAGTTATGAGTTACAGTAAGAAGTGTGAACTAAATAGTGCTTCTCAAACTCTGGTGAATATTACTACTTATTACTAAGAAAATACTTTTCATTAGCAATGACATATAAGCTTTAATTTCTTAAGTCAGAGCTCCATAAACTAAGGGTCTGAGAATAAATATCTGAGAGCCTCAAGACTGGGAGATAGATACGTATCCTTTAGTGAAGACTATAAAACAATTCCCTAACTGCCACAAAACCTCATCATAAATTATCAGTATTGCTTCCCTTAATCCATATTTGTTTAATCCTCTAAGAAATCTAACGTTTTGCCAGTTAAATTTTCATCCTGTAAAAACTTGTTGCCTGTTTAAATACTCAGTCATTATATCATACTCATCTCATAGGGAGTATGGAAGCAAGACAATTCACCAATCAGTAATCTTCAAGTTCAGCATGAGGTCTTTCTCATGATCTTAAAGCCCATGAACAAACAATTCACTGATGCTCTAGCACAAGGGGTTTTTTTTTGTTTTGTTTTGTTTTGTTTGTTTTTTTTGGCAGCGAAATGGCTAATTTTATCCTTCAATTATTTCAACAATTTCAATACTCTCAGGCAGATGACATTAGAACAAAGGCATTAATCAAAACTAATTTGTTTGGCCCACTTATGATTAATTATAATAAGAAAATGTTTACCTTTGGTTATATGAGAAACCAGATTGGAGATCCTCAATGGAATGGTTCATGCCTCAAGGTTTTCTTCAATAACATAGCTCTCCACTTTGCACCCCACACAGGTGCTTTTAGCTGACCCATTCATATTCATATGTCTCAGTGGAGAGTTTCCCCTGATTATTCAAAAATTTTAACCCAACTCCCACAGTTAGTCTCTTCCCAATAACTGTTGCTTTCTTCATAGATGTTATGATGATTTGTCACTGGCTTATCCCTGTCAACCTCACTGGATCCTGAACTTCATGGAGGCAGAGACCAAGAGTACTGTATGTCCATTGTCCTGCTCATAGAAAATGCTTCTTCAGGGTTGATGAATGTGTGGGTATATCAACTCTATTGGGGGAAAAACCACTCAGTGGCTCATCCTCTCCTAGGGATCATCTTAGCACAAAAATTTCATTAAAATTTTTTCATGAGCTCGTTCCCCCAAATGTGGTAAGTATATAGAACACATTTTAAATAATATTGTTTAAAAAGTGAGCTGACCTATTTATTTTTTATTTATTTATTTTTTTATTTTTTTTAGAGAAATAGCTAATTCAGATCTGGGAAAAAATATATCAGAATCTGGTAAAAAACAAACAAACAAACCAAAAAGACAGCATCCAATGCAGAAATATGAAGGAGCTCCTCCTGGCTAAAGATGGAACAATTTGAGCATGAACAAGAATAATTATTATAAAGAATTAAAACAATTATGTTGAAATCCATGAGGTCAAAATGTTATTTTAAACTGGTTATCTTTGGGGTTTCCTATGGAACCAACTCATTGTTCTAAAAATTATCAAATTAGGGAAAATTTATCCTGGATTTTCTGTGCTAGCTGTATTTCAAGTTAACCAAAGAGTCGGAGAGAGAAAATTCTTCTCCATAGAAAACTTCCAAATAATAGGTGCAGAAGGAAGGACAAAATTAGAAAAACAATAGTTTTGTAACTCCTAATGAAATAATGAATTTAGGAAACACTCATATATATGTTAAAAACTATCCTGTGAATTGCTGATGGGGTAGCTTACAATGGTTAAGTGAGACTGATAATACCTGAATTTCTGATCAATCTTAACATCACTAAAAGTGAGATAATCATGTCTCCAGTGTCATGCATATCAAATCTCTCATCTAGGAAGTATTCTTTGCTTCTTTGCAAAAAAAAAAAAAAAAAAAAAAAAAAGTGAATCTGTGTTTAATCAAACCTCTAGAAGTAACCATCAGTTTAAATGACATTTTGAAGTTGCAGTCAGCCATGTGGGAAATTCTAAAGGACAAACGACCCAAATCCTTCAATAAATAAATATCAATTCAAAAAGTAAGTGGGGGTGAACTTTTCTATGTTAAAAGAGGTTTGAGTGGCAAATAAACCACATTTAACATGTGGCATTGCTCAATCCTGTTTTAAATAAACAATCTACAAAAAGTGATTTTTAGATAGTGAGAAGAATATGAGTAATTACAGCATATAAACTGGTTTTAAAAATCATTGTTGAATTCGTTAGGTGTAATAATAATATTGTGTTAGAAAAGGCTCTTGTTTGTGAATAGGTAATACTAAAACAGTTACTGGTAGAAAGATGATGTTAGGATTCCTTTAAAATACTAGGAAAAAGAGAGAAGTGGGGGACACGAATGGCAAAACCTTGGTAAAGGTTGAAGCCTACTGTTAGTAGCAGAGGGCCATTATTCTTCCCTCTGCTTTGTTGTTTGAAAATGATCATGTCTAAAATTAAAAGCTATGTTTTATTTTAAAAAATGTCTTAGTGTGAAATGAGCAAAAATTTTAAAAAATCTATGAATTAGACATAAAGAAAAATATTGAAATATATTTCTGTAAATTCACAGTCCAGACTAAAACATGGAATATTACCATTTCTATTTCTATGTCTCCCTGCCTTCCTCACCTTTCTCCCTCAGAGAGAATCACTATTCTGAATATTATGTTATTATCCCCTGTTTTTCTTTATAGTTTTTTTTTTTTTGTGTGTGTGTGCTACCGGGGATTGAACTCAGGGGCACTTGAACACTGGGCCACATCCCCAGCCCTTTTTTTGTATTTTGTTTAGAGACAGGGTCTCACTGAGTTGCTAAGTGCCTCACCATTGCTGAGGCTGGCTTTGAACTCGTGATCCTCCTGCCTCAGCCTCCCAAAGTGCTGGGATTACAGGCGTGTGCCACCGCGCCCGGCTCTTTATAGTTTTTAAAATTACTCACATACCTATTCTTACACAATACACTGATTAGTTATTTTTTGTTTTGAACTTCATACAAGTGGAATCATGTTTCACACATTCCATTGGCTTGTTTCTTTGAAATGATCCATATTGAATCTTTTGAAATGATCTGCACTGATACTGTCAACTGTAGTTATTTATCTTTGCTGCCATAGTATTGCATTTACTGCAACCTTTTTATCATTCTACAGTTGCTGGGCATCTGAGTTCTTTTCACTAACTATGAATATTCCTGTGCATAAGATAATTTCTTTAAGGTATAAAATTGGCAACATCAAAGTTTTCTAAAGTGATGGTCTTACTTACTTCCACATGCAAGAGTTTTCGAGAATATCTCTTTTTCCATAACTTCACCTATTCTTTCTACTTTCAGAATTCTTAATTTTTGCCAATCTGGTGGTCAGTCTAAAATGGCATTTTATTATTATTTTAATTTACATTTACCTTGTTACCAATGAATTTTCACATCTTTTCATCTGTTTGCAGGACACTTGTGCTTCCTTCTTTGTGAAATATGTAGTCATTCTTTTAGTCTTTTTCCAACAAGCTATCCTTTTCCTATTGAGTCTGAAGTTTTATATATATATATATATTCTGTATTTTAACCTTTTGTAGTTCTTTATATTAAAAATCACCATTTTGTGTCTTATTTTTTCCTTTCTTTATAGAATTCTTCTATGAATCAAGGTTCTTAATATAATCAGAATTAATAATCTTGGGGATAGGGTTGTAGCTAGGTAGAGAGCGCTTGCCTAGCACATGTGAGGCACTGGGTTCGATTCTCAGTACCACACATAATAAATAAATAAATAAATAAATAAAGTTATAAAAAATTGATGAAAATATTTTTATTTTTAAAAAAACTAACATTCTTGTACTCTTATTAAAGAAATCTTTTCCTACATCAAGTACAAAAGCTGTTCTCCTATGTTGTCTTCCAATGGCTTCAAAGTTTTGTTTTCCATATCTAGGTCTTTAATCCATCTGAACTCTCCTCTACCTTTAGTGTTTGTAAGGCAGGGCTTTGATTTCTTTTTTATTTTCATGTGGATATCCAATTGACCAGAATCCTTTTTTGAAAAGTTCATTCTTTCCCTAGTGCTCTATCATACCAACTAAGTCATAAATCAAGCATCAATATAAGAGCAGGTCTGCTTTTAGGCTCTCTAAAATAGGCTGAATTTTCATCATGGGGCAGGGTGTGGAAACAGTAAGTAGAACAGTGTAAGTCTGGTAACTTCCCATTTTTCTTGAAACTAGACCTTCTAGTGATTGTTCTCAACTTATCTCTCTTCCCTCTGTCACTCCTCCAAATCATGGTCCAAGTCTACCTGGGTTCCTCAAATACCAGTTTGTGTCAGTCCTCTTCTTGGAAATATTAAAGGGTCTCAAGTTGAAACAATAAATGGAATTTTTTTTAAAAGCTCTTCCTAGCTATAGAGTGAATTGTTTCAATCTTCAGATTGACATTAATCTCAAGAGTGCCCATAATACAGCAGAAACTGAGTAAATACTAGTTTCAGAATAGTATTTCACATGGTTAAGTAAGTGAGAGAAGTACGGTTTGCTTCCTGGCATATCTCAAATGTTCTTCCATGAACTACATTTATTTTGTCTTTGTCCAACATGTATGACCTAGAAATTTGTCTAAATCATATAAAGATGATAAAGGTTTCACTTCACTCTTTCATCATTGCTTAAAGGCATCTTTTAAAATGTAATCATATAAAAATGTAACTGTTTCACAAAATTATGTATTCCAGTTCAGTTTGATTTACTCTGTGCTGTTAAGAAGTGACTCTTAGAAAACTAAAATGACAAAACAAAGTAATCAGGGTCTATTTAACAGCAAATAAAATTTTCATTGCATTTTATTAGCTGTGCAGGGACACAATTTGGGGATGTTTTCATACCTATCCTATTGTATGTTTTGGTATTATCTCTGTTTTTTGAGCTAGAATATAAAAGTATTCTGCAGGCAACTTCAGGGACCAATTAACTCCATTAAATTATATCCAGTTATGTAGTGAACTGAACCACTGCTCGTCTGGGGCTGTCTAGAGCTGTGACAATTAGGAGATGGAGAGAGGCAGAAAGAGAGAGATTGATTTTATGTGTCACTGAAGCACACTGCAACAATATGCCAGCGTGACTTTCAAAATGGCCTTAAAATATTCCAAACTCAGGGAGTTCCCTTGCTCCTGAGTGGGAGTTGACAGACTGTCTGGCAGCATTAGAAAGAGACAGAGAAAAGCTGATGTCTATATTGTGTCCTCTAATAACATTCTGCCTCTTTGCGGCATCTCCCCCTTAGAAGGATCCGTCAATTTGTTGTTGTTGAGAGAGAGAGAGAGAGAGAGAGAGAGAGAGAGAGAGAGAGACTGAGACTGTGTGTGTGTGTGTGTGTGTGTGTGTGTGTATGAGCTTTGTCTCCCCCTTGTGCGGGGGGCATGATTTCACCTTTCACATCTGGGAAACGAAGGACACTAACCCTCCCAAGGTCACCTAGAAAATTAGTGTTGTGGCCTGATGCGGGGGGTGGAAGGAACAGAACCCAGGTTACCTGACTCCAGTTTTGTAGTTGGGCACTAAATCATTTTCCTTCCCTTGTGTGTGTGGGGGGGGGGGGGGGGAATCATTGGTTTGGGGTGAGGGGGGAAGTGAGAGATTAATCAGATTTCCTCTTTTCCCTTTCCCCCCTACCCCCTTACGAAGATAAAAACTCAGGAAAGCAAAAGAGGTGCCGTCTCTGCAGTTCTTAATCTGGGTCCCCGCAAATTCAACTCCACTCCAACCACCCCAACCCGACACAAACCGATCTTGGCTCCCAGAGCTTCAGACTGTCCTACCAGAGGTGAGGAGTGGTTAAAACTCAGCCCTCACCTCCAGCGGGTCCCGGGCTCCGCGGCGCCCAGGCCCCGCCCCCGCCCGCCCTTCCCCCACGGCCTCGTACGCCAGCCCCTCTCCCCTCTCCCCTTCGGGCGCACCCACCCCAGATGCCGCCTGGCACCGAGCGCAGCCGCCGCCGTCGCCGCAGCACTTTCCACTTGTATTGATCACCTCCCAGCTCTGCTCAGCCTGCTCGCCCGAGCGGAGCGCGGCCAGCGCGCCAGCCCTTGGCAGCCCCAGCGCAGTCGGGCTCCGGGAGGAAACTCCTTGGGAGCGCCCTGTCCGGGGTGCCCTCTGCGCTCTGCAGTGTCTTTCTCTCTGCCTGGGAGGAGGAGGAGGAGGAGGACGTCTGGTCCCGGCTGGGAGGTGGAGCAGCGGCAGCAGCAGCCGCCGAGGCAGCCGCCGCCGCCTCCGGAAAGGGAGAGGCAGGAGAGATCGAGACTTGGAAACCCCAAAGTGTTCGCGACCCTGCACGGCAGGCTCCCTTCCAGCTTCATGGGCAAAGTGTGGAAACAGCAGATGTACCCTCAATACGCCACCTACTACTACCCCCAGTATCTGCAAGCGAAGGTAAAGGGGCGCGGGGGGGAGGGTAGATGAGGAGGGGGCAGAGGGGGCGAGCGGCGAGCCCCCGCCGCCCCCCGGCGGAGTTGATGGAAGGTTGCTAACTATAGCGCTGGCCTGGGCAGAACCCGACTGCGCGCGGGGCGGCGGCTTCCCGGGGAGCCGATTGCGGGGATCGGGTTACAGAAAGCCGCGGGGGGGAGAGACTAGACAGGAAAGAGCCGCCAGCCCCTTCCTGGCCCAGGAGGCGGGGAGGGTCGCGGGCCCTAGCAGCGCCCCTTGTAGAGCGTTGGCTGGCCGGTGGCCAACGCTTGGGGCCCGCGGCAGGACCCGCTGGTGGCACATCTTCCGACCTCTTCTCCAGGGCCTCGCCCTGCAAGCAGTAACTCTCGGCTTCCCAGGAGTGGTGCGGAGCCTCCCGCCCCCCAGGGACGCCCCTGCTGTAACTCTCCCGCGCCTCCCGCCCCCCAGGGCGCCCCTTGACTCCCGCGCGGCTTGAGGGCTTGAGGGAGGGCCGGGAAATTTTCCTCCCCGCCTCTGGCCCTGAGCGCCCGCCCCTCGCTTCTGATCTTTGTGCGGTGTGGCACTTCACCTGGTTACTGATTTCTACTTTTACGCTGGTGTTTTGGGCAGAAAAGTGGACAAAGTTCATTTAGCATTCATTGATGTCCCTTTTAATCTTGTCTGTAGCTTTTGCAAAGGAGGGACAATGGTCAGATTTCCGCGCGGTGAAAGAAATGACTTCGTATTTAGTTTTTATTTTTATTTTTTCCCAACTACCTTACATGTTTACCCCAGATCGATTGCCAATGGTGCTATCTCAAAAGTGGACTCGGCACACTCTTAGGTCCTAACACAGCTAATGATATGTAGCCGGATAGATAGCGACTAGCTTTCCAGGGACCCCAGGTACTTTGTTAACGGGCCTATCTTATTTTTACAACAACAATTTGATGCCTCCTGAACTAAAATGTAAAAATTTATATGGGTCCATGAAGAGTGGAGATTTCACGGCTTTGGAAGCTTCTTCCACAATTCGGGAGGGCGGAAGTTGGATGCACCAGCGGCCTTCAGCCAGTATCATCTAGCCCAACTCCCGGTGCCCTTCTAGATCACAAAAGAATCAGGTATGGATGCAGTCACTGAACTTTCTATGGGAGATTGCAATCATGCCCTGCTTGCTGGCATTTGGGCATTTCTGGCCTGTTACTAAGAATCTCTGATTCAACCTTGATAAGCTTTTCTTTCTTACGCCGCCGCCGTGTGTGGTCCAGTTGCCATGCACCTACAACATAACATAACCCTGTATTTTTGTCCATGTAAAAAAAGGACACTTATCAGCAGGATCGAAATATCTTAGCACTGGTGGGCCACACTTGCACTCCCTCCCAATTCCTTGGGTCACCAGAGAGCAGTAAGATGGTAGCAGCAAGGATACCCCAATATTCATTTCTCTGTAGTTCTCATGTAATTGTTTTCAAGAACTTGAAATGCCAGTTTTTTGTTAGCTACAATGTAGCTGTTCAAAGAAATTTTGTAGTGTAATCAATGCTCTGCCTTTTAGACACGTTATATATTTAATGAACTTGTTTAAATTATGCAGTATTGTGTGCCTAAAGGACAGCCTGTTCAACACTTAAGTCTATGAATAATAAATACATACACTCAGGTGAGGAAGAAAAAGAGCCATGTTACTACAGGCATATTTACCTTAGTAATTTTATGTACCATTAGTAAGTTAGAAACCAAGTATATAACATTTAATATAGCTAATGCAATGCCATTTGGCTTTTTTCTCCCCCTGTAAATAATTGAAGAGAGAGACAAACGGCAAGAGCCTGCTCTAGTAATTAGGGTCGGATCCCAGAAAGCTTTAGGGCCCATTTTCTGAAAGTGTGCTTCCTGCATAAAGCATTTAATATTGATTTGTGTTACGGTAAATGACATTCTCAAAACATTTTTTTTTTTTTCTGTTTCAACTATGAAATCTGAAATCTGGTTACTCTGAATTTCTTTGTTTCAGGAGAAAGGTACACATCCTCATTTGACCTATATAATGTGGTATTAAAGTTTGGTAATTAAATCTAAATTCCCTATTGTAAAGGTATCTTGATTATCTCAGAAAAATGAAAAATTACTATATGCAGATATTAGATAAGTAGAATTTAGAACAAATAGCCCCTTTTTTTCTCCTTTACATATGCTTTGTTAATGTGGTAATAGTGTGAGTCAGTAAAAAATATAGACTTAATAACTAGTGCTGCCTTATCTACCTAAAGAGTAAAATTTGCTGTCAGCTGTGAGGATGCTTGGCTGTATGTGTGTTTTAACCTTCCTGAAGGAAGGGATAGAAAACATCACTCTGTTTAAAGTACAGTGATAGGTTTGTTAACCCCAGGTGTTTTGAAACTTCTGTTTGAAAGCTATATCAAAAACAGAAGAATGGTGTGGTCATTTAAAAAGTGATTTTTGACTTGTGATCAAGAAACGGATGTGATTTTCTGGAATCAAGAAGGAATAAATGGCTGTGGTTTCTTTCATTAGAGAAATAGATTATACCAATTAAAATGGCATTTTAAAATTATTTTTATTGCCATATTTTAAAAGTTTTATATGCCAAACTCCTCTTCTTGTGTTGATGATCCAATCAGATTATGTTTTGGCAAATTTATGTGGTAATTTTTTCCCATAAAAACATACTAGTTACTTCAATATTTTATGCAAGTATTTATGGGGCTATAATAGGGCACATACCATATTGGCATGCTTTGTGCTTTGACAGAAAGAAAAAAATCATCAGAAAAAAGACTACATATACACTAAGAATAAAGTAAATTTGAGGGTGTTATGGAAGGGCAGGACATGGATAGAAACAAAGAAGATTATGTAATTTTCCTAATATGTTAGTGTAGAGTAGCATGGATTTCAAGTAACCTGATGTTTACACGCTGTTGGATTATTTTGTAATTCTCAGGCAGGATGGTCTTATCACAGCAGGTTCTCTTTATCACCTGACACATTCATTCCGAAATGTATTTTGATATAACTTTGTAAACAAAAGCACATATTGTTCTAAAAGATTAAAGTGACATGCTATATTACAAAAAAATAAATTCAATGTCCACTTCTCAGATGCACAGAAAACAATTGGCAGTTAACATTTTTTAACTTAAAGATTTGTATGTATACATTTTCAACCAATGGCTATACCAAATTCACTTATTGTAAAGGCTACCCTTGAATCATGGTGTTTATTTCAAAGATACTACAACATGCTTCACTGCCAAGTTGTGTATGCAAATATTTATCAGGATTGAAATAGTTATTCTATTTCTTTTGAAGAAAGGGAAATACAAAATTTTCTTTACATGGTTAGTTTGATATTTTGTACCAGCTAATAGCAATTTGACACATTTATAGTCTTCATTCACATAGAAAAATACATTTTTCTTAAATATATTGGAAATTTGATTACATTTTTTGTGTATATAGCAAGACTGATTTCTTTGTATGGGTATATGCTGAAGAACATTTCTGAACTTAACCTTAAAATCTGAAAAAACAATGCATGATATAATTTGGGATTCCATTAGTAAGGGATACTAGGACAAAACAGTTTCTGAATTGAAGTTTCACAGGTACTTACAATTTTGTTGAATTCCTTAACTTTTACTTAGTTGTAGCCAAGTGAATATTGTATCAAAAAGTATTTTTCTATAGAAGATTAGGAGTCATGATTTGATACATAAAATTGAGTATAAGAAAGTACATTGAAAATACAAAGGGATAAGAACTGGGGTGTTTTGTGTCTTAAGATGTAACCATACTTAAGAAGTTGATAAAGATTGCTTAAACATATCAATTTAGTAATATAATATTTTACACTGATAAATCAACTTCATTTCCTTAGTTAGGGATATTGTATCTGTTTGAAAGTCCTGTCAGAATACTCAAGGTCATAGAAATGTTAAAAAAAAAAAAAAAAAAAAAAAGGTGCATTATAATGCAACACTGTAGTACCCTTCCTTCTAATAGTTTTCTTTTGGATTTCCCATTCTATTGTTTTATATATTGTTTTTTTCTATGTTGGTAGTCAAACTTAAAGCTACTAAAAGGATATAGGAAGAGATAAATAAAGAGAAATAGGAAAGCATTTAATCTTTCAATATCAGAATAGCTAGATGTACCTTACATTTTTTTTGTCAATCTTGACTTTGAATTTAAATTCAAACAATTTCCATGTAATACAATTTCAAGAAAATACTTTTTAAAAACTTGACTGATATGTTGTTCTAACTTTGTATTTTGCTTAATGGTTTATAAAACTTTAAACTTAGCTTACTTAACAGGTACTGAAATTTCAGTTATAGGTCTTTTTTGTAAAGACAGATAGTTTTTCCTTTTCTTTTTTCTAATGAGGAAGTTGAAAGGAAATAAAATTATTATTTTTAAATCTGGGCAACCAATAAAAATCACATGAGAAAAATCTAGAATGGAGAGATAAGTGCTCAGGAAAAATAATATGAATACTTAAAATTCATTCATTCTTTCTAAAGATGAGGGATTTCTTATCTAGTTTGTTTCATGTTGTTCAATTCACTTAAGTTCATCTTTTCCAAGTATGGTCTTGCAACCCCATTGCCTCTCTTCATAAGATGTGAATACCTCCCTTGTTCCTGCCTGATTCCCCAAACAGTGGGTCCTAAATAAATTCTTGTTAATGAACTATACTCAGAAAAAAAAAATGCATGCAAATTTATCTTAGGCCCAAATCTACAAAAATAATAATCTAGCCTAATTTTCTATTGAAATCTCAACATAGTTTAATTTGTTTTTGATTCATTTTGTTTCTGTAGCAAAACTTTTCAAATGTTTTATGAATTGAGGAAGATCCCTACAACAAATCACATATTGACTTGTCAATGCTTAATTGATGGAGTCAAAAGTGCTTTTCTTGTGCAGTTTTCATTAAAGAATATGGGTGCCAGGGAAAATCTCATTATGGTATTTTGACTGGGAAAATATTACACACAACAAATTGGTTATTTAGCCTATATCTATTCCCCTTATCACTAGCCCAGCCCCTCTGACAATGCTGCCCAAACTTCCTGCCTGATTTTTCAGAATATTTCCTTTTTTGGTATATTTCAGACATGGTAAAAACATTTATTCATCTAATGAATAATGACTAAAATATAAACTAGAGTTGAGGTGTAAGGATTATAGTTATATCTCAGTTACTGACTGATATATAATCCTAAACTTGACATTGGGCCGTCTAGCTCTTAAATTGGGAGAATACAGTTTCTACCCCATTCATTGTAATATCAGAGGACTAAGCAGGGATATATCAAGTTGCTCTTAAGTGAGAGTGTTTTTATTTAATGTAAAATAGCTTATTTTAAAGAAAACGTAGTAATGATATGTCAGTTATTTAAAGACAGCCCCATAATATTTGGTATAAATCAAACCACATATTCAAAAATTAAACATTCGGGTTTAGGGATGTTATTTGGGAAGAATTTAAATGCCTTGGTTTCTTTGCTATGTCTTTTAAATGAATAAATAGTAAAACCTGGTAGAACTTGGCTGTGTCTCTCCAGAGGCAGCTGTTGGATGATACAGTCTCAGGGCTGGAAGTTTGGTCAGGTGGTACACTGTGTGTATCAGATACATGTATAAATTTGAGCCTACACACAAATTTGATAATAGAAACTAAACATTTCTTAATCCAATAGATATGAGGGGGAACGAAAAGGGCAAAGGGACTGGTGACAGCTAAGCCAACAATAAACTGAACATATATCTCCCCTAATCTAATTCCTTATTTTTGCTTAATGTATCTGGTCTCCTTAACATAATTATATGAATATTTTAATTTTTCAAACAAGCACTGGAAAATAAGTATGTCAAAGTGATGAGAGAGACACAAAAAGGAGAGGGCAAAATCAACATCTAGATCTGCTAGGGGAGCAATTGTGTGATATTGAGCATTGTCATTCTCCCTACATTGTCTTTTTAGCCAGTTCTTCAATGGATGAATGTCATTTTAGAAGACAAAGAATAAGTACAGTCTTCTCGAGGATGAATATGAAAACCTTGATTCTAAAAGATTGCGTGCTGATATGAAGTTAACTTGTTTATAAATCTGGCACAGTAAGCATGGAAAACCATCAACAGGTGAATGATGTCCTACATTGGCCAGAATGTCTATATTCTTGAAATAGGTTAACTTTTAAGATGGTAGCTTATTTAAAAAAATTGCTGAGGCTCATGAAAGCCTCAAACACTTGCCAATTAATTGTTGTGTTGAGTGACCTCAGTGCACCATTCCCTGCACTTGACATTGGGAAAAGTTAGGAGGTGGAATATCTGGTTCCCGCTTTCCAGCACCTCACAAAGTGCCAGGAAAGACAGACCAGGCGCAGTACAAGAAATAAATGAAGAATATTTACAACATAATACAGGCAGAAGGCAGCATATCAGCCAAAGGTCTGAGTGACAGAGAAAGCACTAAGATGTATGTGGGATTAAAAACTATCATGCATTTTGTGAGGAAAGGTGAAGTGCTAATAAAAGCTACAGTGAACCAGGGAATTTTAGAGAGAAACCAAGCTTTAAATAAATGGATGAAAATTTATTGAATTGATAATCAGCATTGTTTTGTTTTGTTGCTTTATAATTCTCTTGAGAGTACTTAGAATTTTTAAAGAATAATATGTTTTGTACTTTGTGTTTACTCCTTCCTTTACATTTTCATCTTCAATTATTTTAGTTTACATTATTTCTAGTTGTATGCTTACGAATGTGCTGTTAGGCCAACCTATTAAGGTTGTGACAGCCTGGTAATATAATCCTTAAATGATGACATAATAGGTATATGGAAATGTTACTTTTATTATTTTGAGCCATTTGAAACAGTGTTTGTTTCTCCTAACTCATTAGTCTTGTTTATAGCAAAGGGGAAAAAAATAAGTTTGGAGTTTTAAATGCTTCTAATTTGATTATTGCCTGCAGTCTACACATTCATGATGTGTAATGTGAGCAGGCAATTTTTTCAGAAGAGATTTTTTAAATTATTCCTGATCTTTTGTGGACCTCTGTATCTGATCATTAACTAATTTTAATTCTTTTAAAATAAGTTGTTATTTACCTCTGCAAATGGAAACAAGTGCTTTAAGACTCATATTGTCCTCTATTTGGCCTCAGTGTGGAACCCAGGACTTATCCCCCTGGCTGCCCTTTGAACATGTGCTATGTGCAGTTGGGCTTCTGGGTCCCAGACAAACAGTGATTTCAGGGAAAGGTCTTGTGCAACAAAATGAAATCATGTCATAGATGTCATAAATAATTTTCACTGGTCTTGAAGAAAAAAAGCATCACCTTCCCAGCTCTGCAAGTATGGACCCATTTCATAAAATACCAGTTGTGTTTTTACACAAGTTAAAAAGTTAAGTATTTAGAATAGCAGAATTGAATGGATACCATCATGGAACATGTGCTCTTAACCTGAGTTTCTTGGGGAAAAATCAAAGTTGCCAAAAAATGAATTTTATGTTATAAGCTTATATCAGTAGTATCCTCATAAAAATCTATACCATTTCCTCTGTTGAATACCCGTTAATCACAATGTTTTTGAGTTGCAGTTGGGTGTTTATTTGTACTGGGGATCCTCTAAGCCCTCTCTTACCCATAGAATCACAAGAGGAAATATTTTCACAGTTTGTGTAACAAAGTCTCAGGTAAAATATTTAGTTATATGGAAAAGCAAATTTTACTAGAAAATTATAATGCCATCAAGTTTACTTTCATCATTCTTAACAAACAGGCTTTTGATGAATGCAGATATTTATGAAAAAAAATTTTGTTAGAAAAATTTATTTTCAAGTCATTTTCTGAAATATTCCCAAGGCCCCTCTCTTGCTTCCTACAAAGCACAGCTCTGATTAATTTCATTGTTTTTAAAATGAAAGTCTTAAAAAACAAGTTTTCTAATTTCATTGTCTTTTTAGGTATCATTCCATGTGATCACTTGAATACTTTTATTTAAAAAATAAATAACAACCCAGAAAGAATTGACTATCGGAAAAGTGGCTGACATTTTTCTCATTCTCTATGTGATTGGTTCAGTGATTAGGTACCTTAACTTACTATTGAGTTATGTTTTTAATAAATTTATTTCTATATAGTTCACTTGTCACTTGGCTATTTAGAACCTGAAAATCATCTCATATATACATTGTTAATGATAGGGTTTCCAGCCAACCTATGTGAGCCTCTAAAAGTAATCCACTTTGTAATTCACATATAGTTCTAATCATCCAACCATAGAAACAAATAACTTACCAGAAGATGTTTCTTGGAGAAGAGGGTGAGAGTTGGAATTCCAAGAATTTGTCTTTGCCCTCTTTAGACTAGTGGGAAGACAGTGCCTCTGTGCAGTTTCTAAACAGGGCTTTGAGTTCTTTAGCACTGAGGAAGGGGTTTCTAGAAAACTGGAAGCATGGCTCAAGATGTCAAAGCAATGAGGGATTTGTAAAACCTGCTTTTGGCGCTGGAGTTTCCAGCAGGGGTCAGGACCTAGAAGCCCTCCTTACTCCTAGACTAGCTCCTCACTCATCTGTTTTCTTTTCTAGTGCTGGCTTCAGAGATAATCTTATTTCCTCCCCCAAATTCCACCCTGCCCCGCAAAAGATAAAAGCAACCCAAGGGTTGCTAGGAGTGCTTTTCTCTGGCTGGATGCTTGTAGCCTCATAGCTGCTCCTTTCTATTCTCTAGCTTTGAATCAAGCAAACATCTCTCCTGGCTGGCACCAAGAAGGAAACAAAAAGACGAAGTCAAGGCTGCTTCTCTTTTTTTACCCCTGGTCCACTGATAGTTCATAATTCCTAGGCACTCCCAACCTCTTGAGAATTGAATGATGGCACATATTTTCCATTCACCTCCGATTTTTACCTTGAATTAGCCTGTGGAGCACAGATGATGAATCCTACCCTGGAAGAAAAACACAGACGGAACCAGTCTATGTTGAAGAGGATTCCTTGTTTTCTTGTTTCTGGATTGTGGCTCAGTAGATTCTCAGGTGAAGAACTGGACAAGGTCCAATGGCCTACCAAGTGGAAATGAGTGGGAGTAAGTTCATGGCCCTGTCCAACAAGGGTTTGGCCAGTCTCAAAGGGTTTTTCTTTCCCGCTTTCTCCCCTCTCTTACCTCCAGCATTTCATCCTAAACTCTTTAAATAAAGAGTTGGTCCACCCTGGTCTTGCTTTTGATCACTAATGTGTGTGTGCCTGTGATAGATCCACTGGAGTGGCCCTTACATTTAAGCTACTCCCACTTGATATGCCCAATTCAGAGATCAAGTATGTCTGACTTAATTTGGTTGAAAGATCTTTACTATCTCTTAATGCTACAGACTATGATTAAAAATGTGTCTACTACAATTGCCATTTTGAATTGGATTTTCTCTTCTGATTCCTTACCCAATATTACATGGAAATTTTAAAGAAAAATTTATTTGCTTATATATGTGTTATGGAAGCACAGACATGATGTAATTCTTTGAAGAAGAGTATATAACTACCATAATAGAAGGTATTTTGATGAGATTGTAATTTAAATATAATTATTCTGATAGAAGGCTATTTACATTTTTTCTTAATCCATACTAAATTCAAAGTCACTTTTCTCTATCTTGAATATTTCACTACTCTTTATCTAGAAGAATCATGAAGGAATTGTGTGTGTGTGTGTGTGTGTGTGTGTGTGTGGGTGTGTGTGTTTTATTGATTTGCAAAAGATGAAAAAAAGATGTGTTTCTTGCATGGTAATAGTTTCTCAGATGTAAATTTTAATACCAGAAATCTTAAACATTAATTTTGATTGCTTTTTTAAATTTAAAGAATAGATTACTTTTTAACATGCAGATTGGGTGATAGCTGGTATTCCTATCCCTCTGTCTCTGTCACAAAATTCAAATCCATGTTTCAGCAGTACAGGATGTTCCTCAGTTCACATCCTCTGAGCCTTCAGAATTTGATTTGACTGTGCGGTCTGAGATAGCATGTTCAGATAAGTGCTCTCTGATAGTCATCTGTGTGTCTGGGCCCTAATGAACATCTGCTTTCTAGGGCGCCACAACAGCACCTTTCTTTGTTTCCTCTTCCTTTGCCTCTTTGATTTGAATCTTGTTAAACCCTGCAAATGGGGTCAGTTTTGTTTGTTTTTCAGAATGCAAATTCTTCTATCTCCCCTTTTTTTGGGAAAAATAAAGACAGATATTTTAAATATGAATGAATGCCCTGGGAATTGGAAAGGAGACTGCAGAAAGCCACAGCTATAGTTCTCTTAACAACACAGACATATTATATGAAAATCTTCGAGTTGAGATCATATAGATGGAATTACCAGGCCAATTTAATTAAATTCAACACACACCTGCTGAGCAGGCATTGTATTAGGCGCTGGAACATGCAAATATGTAATTAAGACGTAGTTTGTACGACCATGGAGCACAGTGGGATTTTAGTTTTTGTTTGAAGTTTAGATTGAAATCGAATATATGTGCAATGTGATGAAAAAATTCTAAATGTATAGGTTGATATACTCATGTAACAGTCATCCAGGTGACAATATAACATTTCCAGCACTCAGCAAGCACTTCCTTTGTACCCACCAAAGATAACTACTAATAGACTTTGATGTATCTTTGTAGATTGGTTTTGCCTATTTTTGCACTTCATAAAAATGAAATCATATTATATACATCTTTTTGTGTCTGGCCTCTTTAACTCATCATTATTTTGATTAGATTCATTAATGATACTGTGCATGTAGTTTTTTTTTTTTTTTTTAATGCTAGGTAGTAGTCCATCACATAATGTAACATAATTTATTTGTTTATTCTATTAATGGTCATTTGGATTAATTCAAATTTTGGCTATTATGA